>CAJGYO010000010.1:25675401-26275401 GCA_904845875.1 Miscanthus lutarioriparius
ACCCACATCCCAACAGGTGGGAGTATGGGAAATTCCAGTGAGCCGAAGCGAGTCGGATCGCTTGAGCCCGCCACGGCGAAGGTGGCGGAAAAGTGGGTCATCCGATGATCAAAAAGTGTTGAACATACAACGTCTTACCCACGAACGGCGCCAACTGTCGGTGCAGAAAGTGACCAACACGTAAATATTTGTAGTTTTATCGTACGTTGTGATCGAAGGTGGCCTAGCACTCAATGACATAGAGTTTATACTGGTTCAGGCAACGTGCCCTACGTCCAGTTTGAGTCGGTCGGTGACTTTATTCCTGAGCCCAGATGCTCGAAGTTTGTAGTGGGGTTACAAACGAGAAGGAGAAAGATGAGGGGTACAAGAGGTCCGGTCGGAAGGGCCGAGAGTGACGGGAGCCCCGCTATGAGCTAAATGTTCAAGCATGTACTTGAGGTTTGAACCTGGCGGTTTTGTTGTTGTGTGCTAGTGAACTTGATCGATCTAATGAATCTGAGTGAGCTTGACTGAATCAACCTGAGTGAGCTTGACCTCTTTTATTGGGAGAGAGCACATCCCCTTTTATAGATGAAGGGGGTGGCCTTACAAGTGAGAGGGAGGGAGTACGTTCACTGCTAAGTCTTGCTGCCCACGCGCGGTGGGTACAAGACGATGGTAGGTGCCTATAATACTGTTGAATGTCAGATGCATGTGGGAGGTTGCGTCGTCTTCTTCAGGTATGGCAGATGTCGATACCTGCTATACTGTTGATGCCCAAAGGCATGTGAGGGGTTTTACCATGTTCGCCCCGTACGGTAAATACCGGCGCCCACAACACTGTTGATGCCCAGAGGCATGTGGGGGAGCCTTACCGTATGGGAGTTAATGGCACCTACAATACTATAAGTGAAAATGTCGACGCCTACAACACTGTTTGTGTTCTGTCGTGCCAGGAAGGTTGCAGAGTACTGTTTCTCCAGGTGTACAGGGTACGGTCCCCAGTATTGCGGTTTGACTTGTGCGCCCTGCCTTACTTTCTCCGTCCGTTTCCTGGTCCTTATCGAGTGAGCGTCCCCGGTCGGTGGGTCTCAGTCAGCTCTGATCGCGCTAGTCGGGGAAAGCAGTGAGCAGGGGTACGGCGCACCCCCGGTCGGAGACGTGGGTCGGAGTCGGAAGTGGTGTTTGGCTAAGCCTTTCGGTCGGAGAGGTCGTCCGGAGGCGGGTTGGAGACCGAAGCGAGCGCTCCGGTCGGAGAGACGGTCCGGAGTCGGAAGCGGGCGCCGTTTCTCCTCGGCCAGGCCTTCCGGTCGGTGATTGGATCGCCCTTCTGGCTTATCGTTCAGGTACTTGGGCCGGCCCATGAGTTGCATGTTTGTTCGCAACGTTGTCCGTTGGGCCGAGCCTTTGTTGGGAAGCCGGTCCGCGAGGGACCCCGGTTTTATGAACCCGACAGTTGGAGTATGAAAAATGATTAGTGGGGGACTGTTGGAGCACGAAAAATGATCTATCTCCTTCAAAATGACAGTATTAAGGAACAAGAGGTTGGATTGGGAACTGCTGGAGATGCTAAAGTCGTTCAATTAAGTGGATACACGGATCAACCAGCAGGCAAAGGGTGGTAGATGGGCTGAACTGATGAAACTGATGGCCTGCAACATTAGCAACTTGACAGGCAGAGGGTTGATGGGCTATACTGGACCTACCTGCCTGCTTGCCATTTTTTTTGTTAGGAATAGGAAGGGGCCGTGGGCTGTGGCCAAGGCCATGGTGGGCTGGACCCTAGTGGATTTTCAGCCCACGGGAGATTTTGCGGGGTTCTCTTTGACGTGGCCTGACGGGCTGCTGAACCAGGCGAGCACGCAAAAGTCCGATCCAATTAAGTAAACTCCGCTGGGCATTTTTTTTTGTTCTTTCGCAATCCAGGAGCGAGCAAGCAAAAGTTTACTCACAGCTGAATGTCTGCATGCTCGCCGACTAATGCTGTCTGCTTCAGGTTCAGCACAGCAACGGGATAGATAACCCAACCCTATACTTTCACGAGCTCACGGTCCATCTCGTGCTCTTTTGTCCTCACCTGGTGCTGGTGGCGGGCGGCCGGCCGGCCGGCCATGCGGCGCCTCCTCCGACTGCAGCGCGGTCGGTGCCGGAGGTGGAGGTGGAGCTACGAAACGATCGAGAAAGCTGCATGGCGCGCCGTGCCTGCCGGCGCTGTAGCCGACGGCACCCGCTGAGCGGCGCAGGGACGTTTGCTGTTCTCCATGCTGCAATACTATGCATGGCAGTGGCAGCCACTAGCCAGGGCCCCCCCTGCGGCCCTGCCTTTTGCTGTTCTGAGAAAGATGTCAGCGTACCGTTCCCATGTGATCCTGAGCCATACCCAATCCTGGAAACAAGTAATCCCTATGTTTGCATTGCTGACAGGCTATGAAACTGTCTAGGCTGAAAATGATGCCGGTAAGAACAATTAAGGCCTTCTTTAGTTGGGTGAAATTTTGGCTAATGTAGTATTTTCGTTTTTATTTGGCAATTAGTGTTCAATCATGGACTAATTAGGCTCAAAACGTTCGTCTCGCGATTTCCCACCAAACTATGCAATTAGTTTTTTTTCCGTCTATGTTTAATGCTCCATACACATATAGCAAGATTCGATGTAATGGCCATTGTAGCACTTTTTGAGAAAACTTTTTGAACTAAACGTGGCCTAAAGCAATATGCTTCCACGGAAACATAAATGGACGGCGCCATAAGCTAACAGAGGATTGGTCCTTGTCCTGCCAATGCGCCAGTAAACCGTGGCAGCATGTGAGTTAATGACAATGCAGGGCAGCCTGCAAGGAGCAACCACATCACCAGTATGTATGTACATGTACTCAATGAATATGATTGATTCAGAAAGGGCAGAAACGACCAAAGGCGAGGCACGAATGTGTGGGGGCATATGACAGAAGCTGCTGTTGCTGCTGCTGAATTGTATTTTAAACCACTTATTGCTTCCCTCGTTGGCTCTAGCTACGGCTTTATTTAGATTGTAAATTTTTGTAATTTGGACACTGTAGCATATTTCGTTTGTATTTGATAAACTTTGTCTGATTATAGACTAACTAGGCTCAAAAGATTTGTCTCGTGATTTACAACCAAACTGTGTAATTAATTATTTTTTTATCTACATTTAATATTCCATGCATGCGACCAAAAATTGATATGATGAAGAGAGAGTAAAAAAACTTGGAATTTTGAGGCAATCTAAACAAATCCTACATCACGAAATAAAGCAGCTGTAAATCTCAAATCAACTGGAAATGAGGAAAGAGAAGCTTCTCGTCAGTACTACTTCAGAGTTTCAGACCGATGGTCCAATCATCCAATTTGTGCGTGAATGCTTCGTCATCCTGCAGGATTATGTTATGATTCCCTTTTGCAAGCAGAGTATACTCCCTCTGTCCCGTTTTGTGAGCCCCTGTTTAGTTTCACCCAACTTCCAAAAAGTTGCTATAGTATCTGTCACATCGAATGTTTGCGGCCCGTGCATGGAGCATTAAATGTAGACGAAAAGAAAAACTAATTGCACAGTTTAGTGGGAAATTGCGAGACGAACGTTTTGAGCCTAATTAATTCATGTTTAAACACTATTACCAAATAAAAACAAACGTGCTACAATAATCCTAAAATCCAAATTTCTCCAACTAAACAAGGGCCGAGTCTGGAAAGCTGCAAACTGTCTGCATTCAATGTGTCTTTCATGCACATAGACATAGACAGTGTCTAGGTCCGTAGCATCTTGGATGCATGAGCTTCGAGGCTAGAACGACTCTGAAAAAGAGACAGAGTGAGTATGCTTCACAAAAGATGTGCCTTTGTGGCTTTGCCAAGGAGGCCATCTTTAGGCCCTGTTTGGTTGGACTTTTGGCTTTGGTTTTTGTCCCAAAAGCCAAAAGCCTAACCAAAGAGGCTGTTTTTGGAGGGTGCTTTTTCAAAAGCAGCTGCTTTTCCGTAGTTCATTTTTGAAAACTGGTTTGACCCTGCTTTTGGCTTTTGGCTTTCTGCTTTTCGAAATTGGTGGAATAAAAAGCTCTTCCATAGTTGTTTCAAGAGAGATAAAGATAAAAGGTATATTTTATACTTGTTTAACCAAACAGCTTTTCAATTTTTCTACAATTTTTCAAATTGCAGCCTTTTTACAACTTTCACACGCCCACAAAGAAATTTTCTCCCACAGCCACAGCTCAACCAAACAGGGCCTTAGTTCCATGAAATTTGGGAATTTGGTTACTGTAGCATTTTCGTTTTTATTTGGCAATTAGTGTTCAATCATGGACTAATTAGGCTCAAAACGTTCGTCTCGCGATTTTCCACCAAACTGTGCAATTAGTTTTTTTCCGTCTACATTTAATATTCCATGCACGTATTGTAAAATTTGATGTAATAGCTATTGTAGCACTTTTTGAAAACTTTTTGAACTAAACCATGCCGGAGATAAAAAGATGGCAAGTGCAGTACATAACTGTAGCACCCAGACTCACAGTCTGACATACGGCCCCGTTTAGTTTCCCCCAAAATCTAAATTTTTTTTGTGCAGTATCCATCACATCGAATCTTGGGGCACATGCATGGAGTACTAAATATAGACGAAAAAAAACTAATTGCACAGTTGAGTGAGAAATCACGAGACGAAACTTTCAAACCTAATTAATCAATAATTAGACACTAATTGCTAAATAAAAACAAAAATGCTACGGTACCCCAAACACAAAAAATTTTAGATCTAAACACGCCCTACTAGTGAATTGATGGAGGCTGCAAAGGTCCTGACCTACCCAGCCACCTTATTATACCGAGACCACAGCCAGGTGAGGTGAGCACGGGTTAAAAGTTAATGATGCGAGCAACCTGCCACAACAGCACCGGGCGGGCATGATGGCATACAGGGCTGCAGGGCCGAGTGACCAAAGCTGCTCGCTGTAACTGGCTGAGCCCTGTTTAGTTGGACCTTAAATTCTAAAAAGTTGTTATAGTATCTGTCACATCGAATGTTTACGACTCGTGTATGGAACATTAAATATAGACGAAAAAAAACTAATTGCACAGTTCGATGGGAAATTGCGAGACGAACGTTTTGAACCTAATTAGTCCATAATTGAACACTATTTGCCAAATAAAAACGAACGTGCTATAGTAGCCCCAAAATCCAACTTTAGGGAACTAAACGCGCGCTCAGAATGGTCAATGGAATACATATGTACTCCTGTACTACTGGACAGTCAGACATATTGGAAATTTCGGACAATTTTATATGCATGCAGGAGTAGATGACGTTTTAATTAAAATACTGAAAGTATAGCCTCCTGATTATCACCCTGTTCGCTTGTTAGTTTTAGTAAGCCCAAACCAATCAGTCAACAGTGTTTTTTTCTTACAATAAACCAGCATCAGCCAGCCCAAACCAATCTAGAAACCAACCATCGAACAGGGTCATGTTTTTTTTCGGTGAAAAAAAAAATCAGATCAGGGACCTCTTGCTTGTATAGGCAGTATTTTCATAACTGGCGTGTGCAGGATTCCAGGTACTAGTGTGAGTGTCTGACAAGGTACTGTTAATGGTGACTACTCCTAATTAACTAGTGTTATGTAGCAACTAGCAAGGTTAGAGCAGGGACCTCCTGATCGTAGTAGGCCACAAGCCCAACATAAGCTTGGCCTGTTTGCTTCGTACACACACACATCACTATTGCACTTAACAGCTGAAGCAAGTAAAGCCCGATCAGGGTGGAGCTCACATAAGCATAACCAAGAACACACTCCCATGGAGCTCAAGTCCTCGGCCTCAACAAGAAGAGAGTAAGCAAGCAACAAACACTTCCTTTCACCACTTGCTTCTGCTTTCTTCACCCAAGAAGATCAGCAACATAGCGAGCACGAAGCTGTTTCTTCCAGCAACTATCCTCATCTTCACCTCAAGAACAGTGTCATGTTCAGGTTTTCAAAAAAAAAAAAAGAACAGTGTCATGTTCCAATGATTCATTGCAGAACTCATTCCATGGAGTAGGAGCAGCAGCAGCATCAACCGGAGGAGGAAGAAGAGGAGGTGGAAGCAGCGTGTTCGAGCCCACGTTCAGTGACCCGCTCTGCAGCCACAACCTGAAGGAGGCCTCCGAGTTCGTCCGGTCCTCCTTCCCCATGGCCACCCTCGCCAGGAGCAGCAGCAACAACAACGGCCACGGGCGCCACCACGAGGCCTCCACCACCTCCTCCTCGTCGTCGTCCTCCGCTG
The DNA here is from genome assembly GCA_904845875.1 of Miscanthus lutarioriparius. NCBI lineage: Eukaryota > Viridiplantae > Streptophyta > Magnoliopsida > Poales > Poaceae > Miscanthus > Miscanthus lutarioriparius. The sequence goes on from CAJGYO010000010.1 coordinate 25,681,655, forward strand.
CGGCCTCGGCTCAGAGGCGGAGGGGAGGAGAGCCGCAGCAGCAGGCCGTGGCCGTCCCGGCGACACCGGGGCGGCCGCTGCTGTTCTTAACGAGCCCTGCGCACCACCACCACAGCCAGCTCGTCGCACCCAGGAGGTCCGTGCCGTCCAAGTGGGAGGACGCCGAGAAGTGGCTGCGGCAGTCGTCGGATTCTGACCACGGCAACGGAAGCGGTAATGGCAAGGCTGCCTTTTCCAGGCAGCGAAGCAGCGGGCTCGGACACCGAGACGGCGCCGGAGGCGTCGACGAGAAGAGGGCGACCATGACGGTGAGGAGGTCCGTGGATGCGCTCCGGGATGCCCACTCGCTCGCGCTGCACACGCCGCCGGCAGAAGTGCTCCTCAAAGGTGCCATTTTTATTTTGTAGCAGGATTTGTTGCTCTGAATTTTACAAGAAATTTTGGCATTTGAATTTGTTCGCGCACGAACGCTGAGCTTGCAAGATGCTGCTTTGTACACGTTGCAGACAAGTTCACCGACAACGAGGAGCCGTCCAAGGAGAGCTTCGTGTTCCGGAGCTCGTACTGCGAGCTGGTGCCGGCGAAGGGCTCGGCGGTGGGCGCCGACGACGACCACCAGCGGAGGGACGTTGGCACGGAGATGACGCCGCTGGGCAGCTCGTGCCACACGCCGCTCAAGAACACGTCTCCGGTGCGGCACAACACGCCGGCGAGCCGGTTAGGGCCGCTGGTGCCGTACACCGGCGGGATGGACATCTCGGAGCTGGCGGACTGCCACCTCGCCAAGCTGGACCTGGGCGCGCGGTTCGATGCCATGCTTGTCAACTGGAGCTCCAAGGAGGAGGAGGAAGAGGAGGTGTCCAAGAGCCTCAGGCACTTCGAGGCCACCGTCGGCGCCGGAGCCGCCGGCTGACCAGCTTGCGATAAACGCGGCGGCGGTGACTGCCGTTGGGATGACGATGACAGGGCCAAGAGCTGCATCAGGTGTGTGCAACACAGAGCACGGCACATTGCATAGTGGTGGAAGATTAGACATGAGATCCTGAATTTTTTATTGATAAGAAGAGATTGAGCGATTCAGATATGATTTTGCTCTGTTTTCTTGTGCTCCATTCGATTAGGTATCAGAGGAAGAGGCAAAGATCCAGGCTTGGATTAACCTGAGAGCGCCAAGGCTGAAGCACAATCAAGAAAGCTGGAGGTAACACCAAATTCAGTACCATCTTTATGCAAAATTTAATTTTACTAATTAAAAAATTCATTGGCTGCATTATTCATTAGCTGCATTATTCATTGGCTGCATTAATTTTACTAATTTTACCATCAAGAAAGCTGCTGCATTATTCATTGCCCTGCTCGCTTGTCTTATAATCCGTAATTTTCAATTTTTTTTTTTCAGCCGTAACAATATTTTCTCTCAAAAACAAATCAGCCGCAATAATTTTTTGGCTTGTTTCCAGCGGTTTAACGGGGCCTCAGAAGGCTGTAGGCTGTAGGTGCAATGATATAGGTTGCCATACTAGTACTAGGAGTAGTAGTTTGAACTGTAAGGTTCATTTTAGGAAGGAAAGATTTAGGTCATGTTTAGTTCCACCGAAATCCAAAATTTGGCACTATGCAAAAAGAAGATTCTCCGTCACATCAAACTTCAAGTACATGCATGAAGTATTAAATGTAAATGAAATAAAAAACTATTTGCACAGTTTGGTGGAACTTTATGAGACGAATCTTTTGAGCCTAATTAGTCAATATTTGGACAATAATTCACAAATATAAACGAAATTGCTACAGTGTTCACCGTCACATCAAACACTGTGCAAATGCCGAATCGGCAGCTTAACTAAACGCTGCCTTAGGTTTGTTGGGAATAGCGAACTAAACGCTGCCTTAGGTTTGTTGGGAATAGCTTGTCCCAACCCAATCTGACCCTGACTATGATGACATACTGCTTGTGGAATCAGTTGAACTGCAACCTGGTCAGAGTTTTTGAAATCTTGCAGCTCCATGTCCATTTGAATCTACTGATAATTAAATATCCTGTTCAGACTTCACATTGCACTCTGAATCAAATATTGAATCCATAATGCCCAGCGTGTCAGTAGAAACAGAAGCCAGTGTTCAGAAACCATGTGTTGAAGCTCGGTATTTTCCAAGCATCAAGAAATTCCAGAATTAAAAATCACAGAAGAAGGTTGGGATTAGACCACAGCTCTGTCATTTCCTTCTTCCTTCCTTCCTGCACCTCCACAGCCTCCAACAGAGCTAAATCCACGGCGAATTTTTGTCCGCCACCTCCGTGTCGCCTTGCTAATCCAAGTTGCTTAGAACAGTGTGAAGCATGATTGTTCATTGCTTTCTATGCAATGCAACCCCACTCACCTTTTACCCACGCGGTTCATTGGAACTCATCAGAGTTGTTTAGCTGGTTTTGTTCTGAACTTGACTAACCGTCCTCAGAGCCATGTGAAGAGCTTTGATCCGAGAGCGCGGAGCGATATCGTGCCCCGTTTGACCGTAGTTTAAGATAGAGCCATGTGCTTGGGGTTATAATGTGATGATGATCTGCGGTACTAATAATATACTAATTACCCATGCGTATGCAATGTATTACATTAGTACAGACAGGGAGTTCAAATTTTGAAAATTTTCCCTCTATGTTGCACTGCTCAAGGCAACAGTGCTGCAATGCACGACATACTGCAAGTCCAACTGGTGATCAGGTTTGGGTCAAGATCCTGACATTTTTGCAATGTGTGCCTGCCTGCTCTGATCATCAGGTGAAGATTCAGAAGATGCGGTCGAACCTGGAGGAGAAGTTGATGCGGCGGATGACGACGGTGCACCGGCGCGCCGAGGAGTGGCGCGCCACGGCGCAGGCGCAGCACCTCCAGCAGCTGCGGCGCGCGGCCGCCGACAACACCCGGCGGCTCAGGGCCACGAGCCACCACCGCCACCTGCCGGGCAGCGACGCGCCCTCCTGCGCCTGCTTCCCCTGCAGCAGCAACAACAACAACGTCGTCAGCGGCAACCTCCTCAACTATTACTAGCGCTGGTGCTGGATGTTCAGGCGAAGAACGTACTGTAACTGGGTGGGTTGCTGATGTTTTGTAGAGGGTATTTGACTGTTCCAGATGGGTGAGATCTGAGAATGGAGAGTGCTGGAACTTTAAAGGTCATACGTATAACCAGATTGCTGAATGCTGATCCATAGTTGAGACTTTTAGAGACGTGTCGAGGACTCAAGGTTGATTTTTTCCCTGCCCCTTTGGTTATGTCGAGTTCTCAGGGTATTCTGATGTCACGCCTGCAACTTCCAGACCAACATCAATAACCTTAGACAGAGCATTTGACCTTGCGGTATTCTGTGTAAATAATTTTTACTATGTGGGCGCAGCAGATTTTCCCGTACTGATGAAGTATGAGAAAGGCATGCTTAAATGAGTCATTAAAACCCGAATGTGGCGAGTTTACATGGTGGAGTATATATACAAAATATTCCTTCTTGATCTTGCCATACTCGGCAAAATATTTGCGAAAAGGCCTCTTGAAAGCTTCCACTGACGCCGATATAAGCATAGCCTTGCAAATCTGATCATTACGGAGTGGTCCAGCACGTGTACACACACCCGTAGACTGAGGCATGTAAAGCTGTTGGCTTTTGGGGAACCGAGCGAGAGACATGTGCCCATACTTTCTTGTCATACTCGGCTAATCGTACTAGACAATAGATGTTCAGTTATCTGTAATGGATGTTCAGTTATCTGAATACGTATATCTGATAAATTTTGAATATGAATATCTGATAAATTTTGAATATGAATGTTCGCGGTCCGTTTAGCTAAAATAGATACATTTGAATCTACTTTTCATGGCCTTTTATTTATCCCGATCTATATTAGTTTTTGAAAATATCATAGAATATCTAAGTGTTATCCATATCGTGAGGAATATATACACAAAGAAACTATATAAAAATTGTTTTATGATAACCGATGATCTTATCTTTAGTATTGTTAATGATGTATCCATTGAAACTATTGAAAAATTATCTCTACAATAAATAATTAATGACTAATGAAAAGTACTGAAAAATTATTTTATGTTGCGTGGTTCGTGTGGTGTGGCCAGTTATTTCATCAAAGAATTAGGACGCTCCTAACTCAGAATTAAGATTAAGATTATTTATATACTCAATAATTAGGGCATTAAATAATTAAGTAAAATAATGATGTGACATTATTAGAATTAACAATGAGAGAGAAGGAAATGTTTTACAGATAATGTCAGCCTCACTAGGTGTTTAATGTCACAATTTCCAAGACTCTCATGTGTTGGAAACATTGCAAATTAAGTTTCATCCATGTGAAACTCATTTCATCCATGAAACTTTGGTCACCTATCTCTTCATAGCATTTGATTACTAAATTGGTAGCATATTTACTAATTTGATAGCTTATTTAATGATCATAAACTATCATGAAACTCCACTAAATTAATGTCTATATAGAAACCAAGATATGAAAAGATGTGATAAGAGAAATAACAAATTTGATTTGACAAAACTTTCTTTCGAAGAAACCATCTATTTAGAGTATGCTTTCTATATGCAGTGTCTACATAACTGGACTAGTGGTGCGGGTTACATCATATACCAAAGCATTTGATATTGCTCAACTACAGAAATAATTTTTTCCACTTGTGATGTGTTTTCTGCATTTATGTGGATTACATTATATACCAAAGCATTTGAAATTGCTTAACTATAGAAATATTTTTTCCATTTATGATGTGTCTGTAGCATGCCATTTATTATTCTTTTTTCTTTTCCATTATGCTTTGTTCGATGTTTTATTATTATTTTCCTATTTATGTTATATTTTTTAATCCATAGATTTTGTTACTCATTATTTATATTTTCGTGTCTCGAAATATTTTATCCTTGATTTTGAATATTTTTTTACTGAAATTAGAATATTTGTCTTATAAAGATGGAACATTATATCTTGGAAATATTAACAAATATCTTTTTTTGACCTAGAATATCACTCGTACTCAATAAAGAAAAAACTAAGTCTATCTCCATGAGACAAATATTTGTTAATAAAAGTTTATGTAGATATATCTATGTGGAGTCATGTTTTGAATAGTTTATTAAAAAACAAGATGGTGCAATCCGAACTTATTAATTTAGATACATGGTTTAACATCTGTTGCCTTTTTTAACTTTCGAAAGGCATTATATCGTACATGTGCTGATGTGAACAAAATTTTTATTTTTTTTATATGCGTGCTTGCACTCACGTGGAAGTGGAAGGGGAGTGGGTGGTTGTTACAGTTTCATTTGGCGTTTTTCAAAGGTATTTCAGTCCACGGAAATACGAACAAAAAAAAATTAGCGGCACTTACTTGTGTCCTGAGCGCTCGGCGCACAGCGCGCCCGCCGGCCGGTTCAAGGCCTTTGCGTCTCTGCGAGTTTGCCTGCTCCGTGTGAACGAATCGGGTTAAGAGTTAAACGCGCGCGATTAGCACCGCGACCGCAGCAGCAGCAAGCGGTAACAAAAGATGGTTACAGTAAAACCCAAGCAGAGGAAGAAGAGAGGCACAGGCGCAGCTAGCTACTAGCTGCTGCTGTGGGTACTGGTTGGCTGCCTCCGACGTGGGCGACGGAGGGGACAGGTCGTCGTCGGGGCGCGAGCCCTCCTTTGACTGGGGGCACGCCCGCCGCAACCGCATGCATGCACGCGTGACGCGCCGCCGGCGGATGGGACACGGACACGGACAGAAAGCCGGACTGTAGCTGTGGCTCGTGGACCCCGCACCTGCGGCCAGCGGCCTTGAAGCGCGTCGGGACAGAGCACGGCCATCTAGGACGGTAAGGTGCTGGCCGGCAGGCCCTGTAGCTGCGCCTAGCTTGTCGTCGAGCCGTGTGTCCGTCCGTCCGTCTCGGAGGAAGGGAGAGAGCAGGGCCCATGGGGTGAAGGTTGAATGAAGAGACGAGGTGGCGTCCGTGTCAAGATGTGCAGTGCAGTGCAGTGCACCAACCGCCACGATGCATGGAGAAAAGCGGCCAGGAGAAAGCCGGACAAGGCGGCCATGGCAATCAGGGAACGGCATGGCCACCCACGCCGTCGTGTCACTGGCATACAGGTCTGGTTTGATTGCAAGTTTTTTCACTCTCTCTTCATCACATTAAATCTTTGGACACATACATAGAGTATTAAATATAGATAAAAAAATAATTAATTGTACAATTTGATTGTAAATTATAAGACTAATTTTTTAAGCTTAGTTAGACCATAATTGAACAATAATTATCAAATATAAATAAAATGCTTTATAAGACTAAATGCTAATTCCTAACTACAGTCTAAACAAGGCCACAGTAGCTATGTACGCTGCCGATCTGCCGAACTGCCGCAGCAGGCAGAGAACACGCGGCCAAACAAGGACGCCAGCGGCCAGCCTGCATTACTGGTGCTGTAGGAGAGGGTTTGGCTGTGGTTTTCGTAAATGATTGTAAATTTTCAATTAAAATATTATTTTTCTCTCACATAAACCAGCCAACAATACTTTTTTTTAACTAAAGAACGAAACGAAACCAATTTAACCGAATAAAGCTGACAGTGTCCGTCAGCCCATCCAGAAAGTCCCATGGGCGCAGGGACCAGCGGACAGCGAGCATCAGCAGGGAGACAGTGCCACCGTGAAAGTATAGGCGCAAATATATCAATGTAATCTATCGATTTTTCACGGTATTTTTCGTTTATACTTATCAACTAAAATCTATAGTATTTTTTTCTCGTACAAAATCAGTTTCAGCCGGCTTTAATACCAGCCGAACAAAGCCGGGCCACAAGCATGACAATGCAAGCGCAGCACAACAGCCCTGGACTCGCAACGCGTGTGGTGCCGACTCCACTGCAACTTTTTTGACAAACAAATCTCACCCCGTTTCATTCCTTACATCAACCGAGTGCCAAGCAGCACAGGGATCATCATCGTACAAATCACGGAAACTGCAGAGGGAAAACAACGGTGAGTGTTCGGCTGATCCAGTTTGGAAGATCTAGATGCCTGATTTCTTCAATAATGTTCTGTGAGAGATAATAAGCTGACGCTTGTTTAGTTGGACCTCAAAGTCCAAAAAATTGCTACAAGATATGTCACATCGAATGTTTATGCCCATGACATAAAGATTAAATGTAGACGAAAATAAAACTAATTGCACAGTTTGGTGGAAAATTGCGGAGATTTAACGTTTTGAGCCTAATTAGTCCATGTTTGAATACTATTTACCAAATAAAAACGAACGTGCATAAAGAATTTCAAAATCCAAATTCACCCAACTAAACAAGGGCCGAGACTACACAAGGACAGGCCGACTAGTGTTTCTAGATAAATCAGTTGCCGTCAGCCTGTTATGTCAGCAATGTAGGCAAATCTTGGCTGTTAGCCATAGCTTCTTCTTTCCTCGGGATGCGGCAACTCTAGTTCTTGATAGACTCTTTTGCACGCTGAGGTGAGGCAGGCGACGTCGGGTGGCAGTCCACGGAATACAACATCGTTCCTGGGCTTCCAAATTTCCCAGCATAGAAGCACGAGTAGGGGGGTGCAGGACCTTCTTTGAGATGTGCGGTGGAGGCTGTGTGTTCCATAGTTCCTTGACCTTGGCGATGTTGCTAGGAACCAACCAATGCTTGTCCAGAAGGTTTAGATGAATGGGCATTCAGAGAAGATGTGGTCCGCCGACTCCACCGCTGCCTTGCAAACTTCGCAGTTGCATCGTCGAGGATGTTCTTGCGGGCTGGCCTCACGGCAAGGGATCCCGTTATTCTTGAGGAGCCATCCGAAGAACTTGACGCGCTGCGGGCGTAAGTTCTTCCGCACGAAGGAGTAGGAGGCCCGGGCCGTGGTTACCACGAAGTCGAGGCTTTGTAGATAAGCCCCGACACCAGCCGGTGTCCTCCATCCTCGAAGAAGGTGAGCGTTTCATCCGGTTCCAAGCCTCAGCGTGACCTCCCGGAGCATCCGTGGAGAGCCGATCGAGTTTCTACCGAAGCTTGAGGCGCCATTCGACGCCGAACAGATCACAAGAAAGTTCCGCAAGACGACGTCGCAAGACCGTCAGTAGCACGGCGACGAGTGGTCAGAGAGGGTCTGGCGGTACCGTTTCGCCAATGGCGCAAGATCGCTTGACCAAGAATCCTTCCAAAAGTCCGCGGCCGCGGCCGTCCCCGATCGATACTTTGGTGATGTGTTGGCACGCCGAGCAGGTGTCTTGAGCGCCGCTTAGTGCGGCCATGAAGTGCACGCCAGTCCGCCCGGTTGAAATGCTCCATTGCCCGAGGGCCCAAGCCAAGCCGTCCGGATGGTGAAGTCGGTGAAGGAGCTTGAGCAACAAGCGTGCGTTTTTGGGTGTCAATACGTTTGATCCCCAACCTGTCTGCCTTCCTTGTCCTTGTAGATGTCCTCCTAGGCGATGAGGCATTTGACGCTGCTGAGGCCGTGTCCATGCCCGGCCCATAAGAACACGATCGGTGCGAGTCCAAGGCCTTGACGACTCTCAATGGCAAGCACCATGGCGCCTATGGCGTGACGTTGGTAGGCCGCCCAAAGACGGCGTTGATCAAGACCACCCTACCCCATTGTGCATAGGAGTAGGGCTTTCCAGCTGGCGAGGTACCTATCCACCTTGGTGATGAGCGGGGCAAAGGCCGAGATCGGCAGCTTGACATTGGAGAGGGGGAGCCCCATGTAAGTTTGGGGGAACTTTCCCTCCTTGCATTGTAGGTAGTAGGTCCATGTAGGCTTGTAGATCGGAGGGGGGGGGGACGTGCATGGGCGTGGTCGTGCTTTTCCCAAAGTTGATCACCAGCCCAGTGCTGGTGGAGAAGCTGTCGAGGGCGATCTTCAGGCGCTGGACACTCTCCATGTTGGCGCGAAGCAGGATGATGGTGTCATCGGCATACTGGAGCACGAGGGCCGTGCCGCTAGTCAGTGGGTGCTTGATCGCCGTGTCCGCTTTGATCATGGTTTTGAGGACGTCCGCGACCAGCAGGAAGAGGTACGATGACAGCGCGTCTACTTTCCTGAGCCCCCTCTTGCAGGTTATCCATGGCCCGAGAGCCCCATTCAGGAGCACCGCGGACTTGGACGTGACCAGGAGCTGGCGCATCCAGCCACACCACTTGGCGAGGAGGCCGCGCGCCTCCGTGATCTTGAGTAGGCTCACCCAATTCAATCAATCAAAGGCATTTGCGTAAATCTAGCTTGATCACTAGAGTTGGCGCCGCGCCAGGGAAGCACTCGACCAGCTGCGTGGCGAGGACGAAGTTCTCGCTACTGGATCTCCCTTGATAAAGCCGGGTCCGGTTCAGGTCCACGAAGCTTGGCGATCCTGCAACCGCAACTGGAGGTTAGGAGTTTGGTCGATCTTGACGGGCGCTTCTACAATGACACCAAAGGAACGCGGTGGGCGACGTGGTACGCCTCGTCTTGGGGATCAAGACGATGACCGCTCTATTTATGCGCTGCATGTCGGTGTCGCCGTGGTAGAAGGCTTGCAGGAAGAGCATGATGTCACCCTTGATGGTCTCCTAGGCCGCCGAGTAGAAACCTGGGCCGATGCCATCGGGCGCATGCAGACCGCTCCACCGACATGGCACGCACCGCATGGAGCGCCTCTTGCAATGAGCGGCGTCGGGTCTGCACGCTGGGCACCGGCGTAGAGAGTCGATCCAGTCATAGCTCGGTCAGGCCACCTCACCGCCTAAGATGTTGGTGTAGTAGGCGGTGAGCGTGGCCATCTTGTTGTCGTGGTCGATCAACAGACGCGGCCCACCTCCGAGCGTGGATTGCGTTCCGACGCGCTCTGCAGGAGGCCCTGGCGTGGAAGAATTTGGTGTTGGCGTCGCCTTCCCGGAGGGCCCGGAACTTCCCCCCGCACGCCTTGGTGACGCGCCCGCTAGGTGATGAGCAAGGCGAGCTGGCCACGACACAGCTCGCGCAGACACCGCTCACACCAGGATGCAGCACTCGGACTCCTCATAGATGTCCGTGGAGAAACACAATAAAGGAAGCATTGTTATAGTCATCTGAGCGGCGTAGCAGTGTTTCGGGACCGTGCCTTGGCACCATGGCTAAGGGTTTGATCCGCCCCCACTGCACTCACCAAATGATCCGACGGCACAAAAGCTCTAGACCAGATCGGGAGGACAGAGGGGTGGAAGGTGGGGTGTTTGAGCCAAGCGTTCTCAAAGCGGAAGCGGAAGGATTTAGGGATGGAGGTGGGCGCGGTGAGAATAAGAGGAATGTGGTCCGAGGTAGAACCGAGGCGGGAGTTGAGGTTGGAGTTGGGGAAGAGTTGAGCGAACCCCCCCGTTGATGAATGCGTGATCGAGCTTGGCTAAGGTGGGCATTGCCCGCTTGTTAGACCAGGTGTATAGCCGGTCCAGGAGAGGGAGCTTGATTAGGGCGAGGTCATCAATCGTTGAGTTGAACCTGTCTGCCAACCTTTGATCGAAGTTGGCGTTATTTTTGTCCACAGGGCGCGTGTGAGATTGAAGTCTCCAATGACAAGCCGGTTCGTGTCACTGGGGGGTGACATGGAGTTGAGGTCAGCCAGGAAGGCATCTGTGTCCCTGTGATATGAGGGGGCGTGAGTAGGCCGAGGTGGTCGGTCTGGGACGGAGCGCCTGCCGTGACGATACCAGTGTCCCAAGCAGTGAGGATGCCCCCCCTCGATCCGTCTGCGGGGACGAAGTCGAAGCCGGTGAGGTAGACAGAAATACTTCGGCTGCTATAACTAAACCGTTAAACTGTATTACTCACACTCCATTGCTATAAAAAAAACTATTTACAGTGTAGGTACATACTTCTGGACATCAATGAATTGCGCTTTCATGCCCTTCATATCCTGAGCTCTGAAAGGAGGAATACTGCAACGAGTTCTATATACTTCTATCGAACTGAACCTCTGCAGATAAATCAATCCTTCACAACCTAAGGTAGCGTAGTATTGACCAACATTACACATGTAGTGTCGCCCAGATTCGTCCAATGATCTGAAACAATCCCAAAAGCAACAATAACCAGGTTGTCTTGCTTTCCATTCCATGTCCACTGATCCTGCTCTCGGCCACCAGGCCTCAGTCTTTTTCTTCTCTTTATTGATCCTCTGCATTCATTCCCAGAAATTACTGTTTTCACCTTCCCTAGTAATTCAGTAACAGAACCGCAACCATGGCATTAAACCACCGTCATCAGACCTCATGTATGTCATTATTTGATTATTCAATCTGATTCCAAATTCCATCGCGGTGTCTTGACCATTGTAACGCCTTAGACAGTCGTCATCCAGAGCTGTTGCTTTCTTTTCGATGACAAGCTATCAAGCACATCACTTCCTCTGTAGTTCGTCACACCAGGATCAGTGCTAAACCACTGCTGATTGTTCACAGCACTTGATGATGTTGATGTTGTTTTGTCAGCAGCAGCGCCCCAGACATCAAAATCTGTATTTTCCAGGAGACCCTTAGAGGCGATCCTTGCATCTCGGAATGGTCCAATGCATTTTCCCTTTGCAAACTTAATGCAAGCCTCCTTTGCTGCCTCAAGACAAGCAGCCATCTCTCGCTCTTCACATCTCTCTCTTTCTTCATAGTCAGTCGGGGCAGCTACAAATAAGCCTTTCCACCAGGGAGGCTTGCATTCGCGTGATGCGCTGATTGAGCACCCTGTTCGTGCACCAGCCTGCAAAGATGTGGATCAGCATCTTGTTATTGCATTTCAGGCGGGAAAAGGAACCTTATGAAACAGAATCTAGTACTATGTACACTACACAAATGCACGTGTCAAATGTGAATGGTATATGCAATGCAAATGAAATATGGCAAGCTCAGTCTTTCAGGTCTGCAGGAAGTAACATAACAAGAAATACAGTCTGATCTTTGGAAAGGAGCTGAAAAGATGCAGAAACAAATCGAGCAAGAACCAGCGAAAAGCCCAAAATCATGGTTCAAACCAGACCAGTTCGGTGTGCACATCGGACATGTCCGATATGACATATTCCAAGCCAGCATAACTAGATTTGGGAGAAACTGAATTTACTTGATCATTTATTGACATGCATAGCTCTTAGAAAAAACAACAGTAAGCCATGAAATTTGACAAACTTTCCTTGCTGCTCTTCATAAGGCCACATCAAATTTGACAAACCAACTAGGTAACACGATCATTTTTTTTAGAAAAAGGCTAAAAGATAGATAAATCCCATACGAGTTCTTTTTTTTTCTAACACGCAGGACAGCTGCGTATCATTATAATCATTATATTAAGAGAACATACACTGAGTTGTGACTGCAATTATGTTTCCCATGTCAGTCACAAATTCTTGGTTTAGCCTTGATGTTATATTAGATGACTATCAATACGAGAAGCAAGTTTGCCATGTGTACTGTGAAACAGTTGTCAACCACAACAACTAAAGCTAAGTAGCCATGAGCTGGTTTGCCCTCTTTAATGTATGCAGCTGTTTTACTTACTGACTGGCAGAACTTGAGCCAGGCAACTCGGCCAGCTGCAATGTCAAATAAATAAATCCCTTGCACTTCAGGTAGGAGATAACAAGGGGGGGAAAAGGAAAATAAACTCCTCTGCCTCAGTGGTGAAACCAATGATGAATAGCATTTCAGACAAAACAGTAGTGAACATAGGTTTTCACTTAAGAAAATAATTGAGAAGATAAACTGGATAATAATAGAAAACATAACTCATCTCATTAAAAAATACAATATTTTTTTGTGTGTAAAAGCATGCATATATTCTAGCTAATGTTGTAAAAAAATCACAAGGGAGGCTGTTTTCCCAGAAGACAGGGCACTAGCATTTGATTAATAAGCCCACTAATCACTGTCAGATAAGAATAGATTGTGATTTGGCAGTGTAAAAGCATCATAGCTGAGACATGGGATAAACTGAAAACTACAATGAGAGAAAACAAAACAATGGGGGCATGAAAGGACAAAGATCCGTCCATCAGAATAAGCTCAAGCACTCAACTGATCCATATTTACTGACTCCATAACCGGCACTCCACAAAGAAAGCATCAAAACCTAAAAAAAAAAAAGGTGAAACATAGCCTGATGTTATGGAGAGAACTTCAAGCCCAACCACTGAACTACAGATGCCAGGAGATGGTTTGCTCTCTTTGTTTACTGGAAATCTGGGATAAACTGAAAACCATATTGAAAGAGAAACACAAATTTCACATTGAACGAAAACAAACAGAAATAGGGCATGGAAGGACAAAAAGCTCAAGTCCCTACCCTTCTTTTACTGATTCCATAACCGGCATTCCAGAAAGAACACATGATCACAAAGTAAGAAACCCCACAAGCAAAACAAACATAGTCCGATGTAATGTGGGACATTGTCAACCCCAACTACTCAACTACAGTAGCCAGGATCCGGTTTGCCGCCTTTGATGTCTGATATTATAGAGAAGGATCACTAAATCCTATACAATATGTTCTTAGTGTCAACTGTGCTTGCCACTTGTCAATCACACTCTGTTTCAGCCTTGACACATAAATAACATTAGATGCCGATATTGATACAAGAAGCGGATTTGACATGTGTACTGTGGAGCAGTGTCAACCACAACAACTAAAGTTAAATAGCCATGAGCTGGTTTGCCCTCTTTAATGTATGCAGCTGCTATACTTACTGACTGGCATACTTGAGCCAGCCAACTTGGCCAGCTGCAATGGTAAATCAAATCCTTTCCACTTTGGTAGGAGAGAACAAAAGAAAAACAAAAGAGAAGGGAGGAGGGCTCTGTCTCAATGATGAAATCAATGATCAATAGCATTTGAGACAGAGAATAAGTAAAAATAGATTTTCACTAGAAGAAGAGAACATAAGGTGCACATTCTTGGGAAGCTACATTGAAGAATAAGAGAAAACATAACTCAGCTGATTAAAAGTTATTATTTTTAGTGAGTAGAACCATTTATAGTGTATTATAGTTAAGGTTGTGGAAAAATTGTAGGGGAGGCTGTTCTCCCAAAAGACAGAGCACTAGCATCCAGTTAATCACCCAACAACTAATCATTGTCAGACAAAGTCAATTGTGATTTTGGTTTGGCTCAGTGTGTAAAAGCATGATAGTTGAGACAGCTGGGATAAAGTAAAAACTACATTGAAAGAAAACAAATACAAATGGGGGCATGGAAGCACAAAAACCCGTCCACCTGAATAAGTTAAAGCACTCAACTGGTCTACGTTTACTGGCTCCTATTCCACAAAGAAAGCATCACAAAGTACAAAGTATAAACGACAAGTGAAACATAGCCAAATGTTATATAGCACTGTCAACCCTGACCACTGAACTCCAGATGCCAGGAGGTGGTTTGTTCTCTTTGTCAACTGGGATAAAACTGAAAACCACATTTTGAAAGAAAACAAATATAAATGCAATACTGAAAGAGGATGAATACCAGCCTATCTGAATAAGCTTAAGTGCTCAACTAGCCTTCTTTACTGATTCCATAACTAGCATTCAGCATTCCTCTCGCAAAGTAAAAACCATAAGCGAAACAAACATAGTCCAACGATTATGGGGCATTGTCAACCCTAACCACTGAACTCCAGTAGCCAGGAGCTGGTTTGCCCTCTTTGATATCTGCAGCTGCTAAACTTACTGCTTCGCATGACTAGCGCGAGGCACCTCGGCCAGCTGCAATAAGGAGACATGATCAGTTGACAGGCACAGGTTTCCAGCTTTAATGGCGCCATCGACACGCTCCAGACAACTGAACAATGTAAGCTACACGCTAAATCTATTTCCATCCTACTCGCAATGCTGCATTTTTAGACTATAATCATGACCTTGCATTGCTTCACGCATCAGAGTTCATTGCTTTGCCAACACAGATACGACCGAGGAGGGGAGACGGGGTAGTCAGGGGCTCGGGCAGATTACCTCGCACTGGGAGACGAGGCTGGCCTCGGCGACCTCCCAGGCGGCTCGCCAGCTGGCGGCGTTGCGGAAGGCGAGGACGACGGGGCCGTCGCCGGAGGCCGGGGAGGGGACGGGCGCGCGGAGGAGAGGGAGCGGAGGGTCGAAGCGCACCACGGTGGCCGCCGCGGAATAATCTTCCGCCGAGTCGTCAGCGCTGCCCGCGAAGGCCATCTCTGGAATCGCCGCCAGGCGCCGGCGGACGGCGGTGGCGGCGGGAGGCGTTGTGAATGCTGGGCTAGGGTTTGGCAAGTGAATTCTTGGAAAGTCCCTTGGATTGGGCCTGGGAAGTGGTAAGGGTTAGCTCATTCTCTTTTGTTGGGCTCTACCGGGCCCTGCAGACTGGTTTCTCCATCTCCAATGTATTTGTTGCTCAAAAAAAAAAAAAAATCTCCAATGTATTTCCCTAAAAAAATATTTCTTTTTATTTTAAAGACTAGCAAAAATACCCAGATATTGTTACGGGATGTATAGTTTATATTTATAGTCTAGTCACTCGGACGGCATGAAGTTTAGAAGATTTGTTCAACAATCAAAGGTTGTGCGTTCCCATTCATCTTGGAATCAAACTCTATAACATGTCCGAGACACGCTCTACTCAATTCATATAGGTAAAGGACGTTTGAAGTTTTATCCAATGATCAGGTCATGCATTTCAATTTGTCTTGCAATCGAACTCCCCACCGTGTCTTAACACAATACTCTAACTCATAAAATTATGGGAGAGAGAAAATGATAACAAAAACACTAATATTTACTCAAAATGTTTTATAACCCTAATTTCCATTTTATCTAAGTGTTGGTATAGTTAAATATCAAGTTTTTTTTGACTTACTACGAGGACTCATAAAAATCTGTAGTTCATCTTATTAAGTCCAAAAATATTTACTTGTAAATATATCATAACCTCAATTTCAATACTATCCATGTGCTAGTCGTCATCATCATCTCATCACAGTATAAAAGAGCGAGTTTTTTAGGGTGACTCTCCATCTAGAATAACCGTTCGATCTATATGTCGTGCTATATAAGTCCTCCGTCATACGTGATCTTACTCTTTCTCTATAACAACCGTTTGATCTACACATCGTGCAATATGAGTCATCCGTCATCCGTGATCTTACAATTAAGATGTAAGACTCCTATTCAATCTCAAATACGTCTCACGACATGCAAGACTTTTTGAACTGTGACTCCTATTCCAAATATACTGATTTTTTTTTCTTTCCGTATTTTTTTGAGAAACTTTTTCTTTTCGTGCATATACAGTCCGCTCGGCTTCCCGTGCAAATTGAAGGCGCCTCGGACAGAATCCTTCTCCGATCGAACGTTGCCCCTCCACGTCATACGCGTTTCTCCTTTACCTTCTTTTGGTTTCCGTCTAAACTTATTATTATGGGTATTTGAACCATTAAGCCTTTCATGATAAATAAACATTTTAATCACTAATTGTTGATATAATTTTAATTAGTAATAAAACTTATTATTATTGAAACCTGGATCAGCCGATGGTCTAACCCTGCACTGAAATCTTAAACAGTTTGTCATCGAATCTAATCAAAATTAATGTATCAGTGCAATCATTGATAAATAATAATGAGGGCTGCCATGTGAAAATTGAGAAAGGTCTATTCCCTCCGTTCCATAAAAAGAGTCGCTATGAGACTCGTGTTGGTCAAACTTTTTTAGGTTTAACTAAATTTGTTGAAAATATTAGCAATATTTGTATCTCCAAATAAGTTTATTTACGAAAATAAATTCAAAGATCTATCCAATCATACTAATTAGGTACCATAAATATTAATATTTTATTATATATATTTAATCAAAGTTAAAGATAGTTGACTTCTCGAAAAAGCGAGAATAACTCTTTTTTTAGAATGGAGGGAGTATGTCATAATCATCAACGGACAGACCAATCTTCAACAACTAACTCTTCATTGACTTTTATTTTTATATGGGTCCTCGAAGAAGTCCCAGAACTCAATATCTAACTCACCAATACATGGTTAGTATGAAAATAAAAGTTACGATATATTCGCAAGTAAATGTTTTTTTGGACGATATATTTATAATTATATACGCCTAGATCCACCACTAATGATGGAACATACTACGACGACGATGAACTGGGGCCTATGACACGGGGCGCAACCAACTGGTCGCTCGGCGTCATGCATGCATATGCAATGTGTACTCGATCGATCGCTAAATCATCAAATTAATAAAGCACCACTTGGTGAAGGTTAGGTATTTCCTTTTCTATTCTTATCCAATCTTCGTTATATTGCTAATTGGTAGAGTTCTTTGCTCATATATATAGATACATATTTTTTATCCTAATTAAGCTTCTGGACACTATTGATTTCATTGTTGTCTTTACTGATATATGCATTAAGAAATAAGGAATGGAAATTCATGGAGTCTGAATCTCATTGAAGCTAATGATTTAGTCTTTCTAGGGTAATATTAATTGTGTAATGATGTTTTTGATAAACACGTGCGTGCCGCACGTGCATATTTGCTAGTATAGTTAAATACCAAGTTTTATGACTTTTTAGGTCTGTGTTTAGTTGGGTGAAATTTGGGAATTTGGCTACTGTAACACTTTTGTTTTTATTTGGCAATTAGTGTTCAATCATGGACTAATTAGGCTCAAAACGTTCGTCTCGCGATTTTCAACCAAACTGTGCAATTAATTTTTTTTCGTCTATATTTAATGCTCCATACACGTATCGCAAGATTCGATGTGATAGCTACTGTAGATCTTTTTGGGAATTTGGTTTTGGAACTAAACGTGGCCTTACTTTGAGGACCCATAAAATTTATGATTCATCTTATCTTATTAAAACTAGTAAGAGTTTAGTTACTAACATGTCAAGGTAGACGCAGCCTCCAAGCATGCTCCACCTTGAGCATATCTCCACCATGCCAATGTTGTCCACTCGTTGATTTTGATCTCTCTTCATGGAGTGTTCCACCATGACTCCGGCCGAGGTCAAGGTTGAGGGAGACACGCATTTAACAGCAGAAAGGCCAAATCCACGCCAAGACGTGTGAATCCATAGTAGGCGGAGCGTTGGAATTTTCATCCATCCATTGAGCATGTTCCTCCACCACATCGACATTCTCGCTGTGCATAAGCCAATGGCAAGACCGCATGGCTTAGTTCATCTAGAGCCTAACTGGTTCGAGTACATGTATGGGCCAGGATGCGCATTAGAGCCAGGCTGAATGCAGACAGGTTTGCATACATGTATGGGCCATAGAGGTGGATCTATGTACATACAGGGTGCGGGTGCACCCACAAAAATATCAAAAAACAGTGAGTATTGTCAGATTTTTCACCATGTTCGCACCCATATGGTACAATCCTATGCACCCATAAGGCAAGCACACCCCCTCGTATTTGCTCTAGCTCCGTTCCTCATGGGCCAGGTACTTCATCTAGAATGACTTGCCATTCTTCAATCTCATTTTTGTTTTTCGTTTTGTTTTGAGACATTCATTGAGGTAGAGATTTGTACAACATACTTTTGTTTTTATTTGTCAGATTTCTTTCTTCCCTTTTCGTTTACTTCCCCCTTTTTTATGGGTTACTAGTAGAGAAACGACTTTTGATCCACTTCAAAATTTGGCTTTAGTCCCGGTATTTTTCGCGTCCGGGACTAGAGAAACCTTTAGTCCCGGTTGGTAGCCCCAACTGGGACTAAAGGTCCCTGCCTAACGGCCATCTTGGGTGTGCTTTTTGTCATAGGGGACCTTTAGTCGGTTGAAGCTACCAACCGGGACTAAAGGTTAACTTTTACTCGGTTGGTCCCTCCAACCGGGAGTAAAATCTACTCCCTACTGGAGGCTCCGTTCGGGACTAGAAAGGGACCTTTAGTCCCTGCTGTCGTTCTCCAACAGCTTTATGTTGAACGCGGGACTTCCAAAATTTCCTTGGCAAAATTTTACCGCCTCCAACAGTTTCTCGCTCCTCTTCTTCATCCTTATCTTCTCAACATCCTCACGCCAGTGCTGCATCTCATCCTCTCTTCAGTCTTCACTCTCTCTCTTCAATCTCCAATCCACCGGATCTCCTTTTCCAAGCCGTGCGCCATTGTGCGAGCCGAGAAGGCGACGACGTTGCGACGCCGGCTTACATGGCGGACCGGCAGTCCGGGCGGTGGCATCACGCTGGCCTAGGAGCTGTGTCTCCAATGAGTTCGTGGGCAAGCTCTTGCGGCAATGGCACTCTAGGTGTAGTGGATCTAGCTATTTGCGGCCAGTGATGATGCTACTGTGGTCGCTCTCACGGAGTCCATGCATGCGGCGCTTATGGCAAGTCGGAAGACAAAGCCCCGTGGAGCCTTGAAGTCGTGCTTGGATAAGTGAGGTGAGTACACCAAAAAATTCCTAATCTTGTTGGCCAAAACTTTGAAACTTTGTTAGAGTAATGTATTTTTCCTTTATATTCTTGTTGCGGTTGCATAAATGAATGAAACATTTAATGGGAAGAACATGAAAGATTATTCATTTTTATGGGGAGATTGGTTAATTCTTTGCGCTAATCCTTCTATGCAGATTGGTCAATTCTTTAAAGCGGGGATGCATCAATGGATTCCGATTACAGCCGATGAGCTCATAACCCACAATGTGTTTGCTAGTAGTTGTTTCAGATGGCCAACGACGGTTTTTGGAAGTCCGGTTGGTAATACCAAAACGAATCATCAATTAAAATAGAAACAAAAAAGATAACCTTTAGTCCCGATTGGTAATACCAACCAGACTAAAGGGCCGCCCACATGGCTGTGCCGAGAGACCTTTAGCCCGGTTGGTAGGTATTACCAACCGGGACTAGGTGGACCTTTAGTCCGAAGGAGAAACCGGGGCTAAAGGAGAGACCCTTTAGTCCCAATTCGTGCTCCCGGTTGGGAAACCAGGATGAAGGGTTTCCCATAGCTTGTTTTTGTACTAGTGGCTTCAATGAGCTACAATTGACTCCATATTGACCCCCTTCGGATTGGATAAAAAAATGTAAAAAGGAAAACTTAAAAAACGGATAAAACAAAGAAACTCCTCACGGTATATGTATTAAAATAGGATACGAAAGGGCCTTTAACTTAAAGGCAATCGAAAACCTTGTGCGCCCATATATATATATATTTATATAAGCATGTTGTGGACATACGACTCATGAAAAAGAAAATAAAAGAGCATGTGCAACATGAAATTCGAAAAGGACATGGACGGACGGATGGTCTGGTCGATCAAAACTGGAAAAAGAGCATAGCCGAGCTAGAGATTTCTATTCTTATATGTCGATGTTTGACCACTGATAGCCTGCCACGGGGGTCCCCGGGGCAGTATGTTCAGGCTTCAGCGTATGCAGAACTTGACGGTGAACGCAAGAGACAGTCGATTTATCCTGGTTCGGACCCTCGACCGTGGTTGAGTAATAGCCCTACATCCAGTCGACGTTAGCCTTGCGTTGGATTGATTATGTGTTGTTGTGTTGTTACAGTCACCTTTCCAGGATCCCTGCCCTCCTTTATATAGTCAGGAGGTCAGAGTCCTAGTTGGTTTGCAATGAGAGTTCCTAGTAAAATTACAGAATAATACTACTACTAAGATTACATGAAAAGAAACCTAGTTAGACTAGATCTTCTCTCTTCCTTGCGGGGGTATCCCGTGGGTCCTGTGATCGACAAGCCCCCGAGCACTTCATGGTTGAGTTGGAAGCCTCGTCTTGTTCCTTCGTGTCTTGCCGAGTAGAAACAAGCGTCGTCTGAAAGTGCTTTCTTGAGTAAAACCATGTAGCGCTTCTGAGGATCTTCGAGTGGTATGTGCCTTTTAAAAAAACACATCCACTGGTGTAGCCCCGAGCCTCTTGCTATTTGGAAAAGTAATTTGGAGGGTCTTGTCTTGAAATTGCTCTCGATCCTTCGCCAAGAGTAGCCGAGTATACCGGGTTCTTTATAAAAAGAACTCGGATATATCGTGAGGTCTTGAAGTAGTACATCTTGATTAAGTCTTCTTGGTGACGTATGCGCTTTTTTTGAAGAAAAAGTGTACTCACCGAGTGTAGCACCCGAGCCTCTTGCTATTTGGAATAAAAAGTTAGAGGATCTTGAATCCTATGTTGTTTTATATCTCTTGTCTTGAAGAAGTTTTTTGAGTGATGTGCGCTTTTTAAGAAAAAGTGCACTCACCGAGTGTAGCCCTTGAGCCTCTTGCTATTTGGAACAAAGAGTTGAAGGGTCTTGAATCTAAATTGTTCAAAGAACTGAAAACTTCCCCTGTTGCAGCCCCCGAGCATTTTTCAAAAAGAACTCGGATACAGAATCTTGGCATATTCTCTGGTAGTCTACTGTTGTTAGATGTAGAGTCCGCCGCTTTCGGATGTAGAGTTCTTTGCTTTGGATGTAGAGTCTGTCGTTGTCAGATGTAGTTGTATGGAGGTGGTTCAGTGTAAATGTCTTTTGTTCACGGGTTGTACAGTGATGGTATATTCTCCCGAATATGCTTGTTGTTGAGTATTGTTCCTTCACGCCTGGGTTCTCTTTTATTGAATTCTGTCTTTTCACCGTGTCCTTTGTTAGGTATGTTCCGCTAGTGCTCCCGGTCCATGTGCACCGCTTTTTTGGTCTATAAATATCCTCCTTGTGTGCTGTTTTGATTCATCGAGCACTTTGTTGTGTGATCTAAAGTCCCCGTAGTCATGAATATGATAGTTTGTGAAGTAGAGCAACCCCCGGACATATTTTGTAGTTCTTGTACATCTTGTCGTAGCTGGAGGAAGTCTTGTGATAGGGATTAGAGGTAGACTAATCCTGCAGCGGTATTGTACTTGGAAGTACGCGACGGTAGTTGGAGGAAGTCTTGTGATGTGGGATGCGTTCCTTCATCTAGCAGTTCTGGGTTGATCTTCACCGCCTGTCTTGAGACTGTCTGGTGCAGATCAACACCATATCCGGTATCACATCGGACTTAGGTAGACAGATGCCTATCGGCTTCCCCTAGTCTATGTTGTCCCACCGTGCTGCTGATTTCCGCCTTGGATGCACTGCGTCCGTCCTTTGAAGAAAACAGTGTAGCCGAGTGCGGTTTGTTCTATCGAGTAGTAATTTGGAACACGAGTCGTTCTAGAGCCTAGAGTAGTAGCCCCGAGCCTCTTGCTATTTGGAACAAAGAGTTGGAGGGTCTTGAATCTGAAGTTGTTCAAAGAGCTGAAAACTTCCCTGTTGCGACCCTCGAATATTTTCAAAAAGAACTGGAATATGTAATCTTGACATATTCTACGGTAGTCTCATTGTTGTCAGATGTAGAGTCTGCTGCTTTCAGATATAGAGTCTGCTGCTTTCAGATGTAGAGTCTGCCATTGTCAGATGTAGTTGTATGGTGGTGGTTGAGTGTAAATGCCTTTTGTTTTGTGGGTTGTACAGTGTTAGTATATTCTCCCGAATATGCTTGTTGTTGAGTATTGTTCCTTCACGCCTGGGTTCTCTTTTATCGAATTCTATCTTTTCACTGTATCCTTTGTTAGGTATGTTCCGCTGGTGCTCCCGGTCCATGTGCACCGCTTCTTTGGTCTATAAATATCCTCCTTGTGTGCTGTTTTGATTCATCGAGCACTTTGTTGTGTGGTCTGAAATCTCTGTAGTCATGAATATGATAGTTTGTGAAGTAGAGAAGCCCCCGGGCGTATTTTGTAGTTCTTGTACATCTTGTCGTAGATGGAGGAAGTCTTGTGATAGGGATTAGAGGTAGACTAATCCCATAATGGTATTGTACTTGGAAGTACGTATGTAGTTGGAGGAAGTCTTGTGATGTGGGATGCGTTCCTTCATCCAAAGACTCCAGGTTGATCTTCGCCACTTTGTCTTGAGATCGTCTGCCCGGCAGATCAACACCATATCCGTATCACATCGGACTTGGGTAGACAGATGACTGCTGGCTTCCCCTAGTCTATGTTGTCCCACCGTGCTGCTGATTTCCGCCTTGGATGCACTGCGTCCGTTCTTTGAAGAAAACAGTGTAGCTGAGTGCGGTTTGTTCTACCGAGTAGCAATTTGGAACACGTAGTCGTTCCAGAGCCTAGTTGTTTCCGGGTTCCTTTTTGCTACCTTGCCTGTCGTAGTTCCGAGTTCATTGGGTCTTTAAGATGTGTAATCTTGTATCTTTTGATGTCATTTGTAATGGAAAGAATCTTGTCTTCTGAGTTGTCATTCTTTATTCTGCTGATGTCCTAGTTGTTTATGAGATTCCCAAGTTCTTTCTATAAGGACCGGGTTGTTATGTTCCTTGTGAGGTAACCTTTCGTTGCTTCATGGTTGATGAGTTCTTTTTGCAGCAATATGGTAACTCTGTCATTTTGCTGGATGGATAAGCCCGAAATCTGCCCGTTGAACTGTATCGTTGTGTGGATTTGTGCCTTCCGTCATTTTAGCTATGTCGTTAAATGGACCGCTATGCGTTTCACACCGTATTTTAACGGGCCCGGTGGGTCGCGTTTTTCTATTTGTAAAATCTATTTAAAGGCCTTTCATCTTCTTCTTCTTTCTTTTGCTCCGCTTTTGCCTTGAAACCCTAGTTTTCAGAAATCCACCACCGCCATTGTCGCCATCATCGAGTGTGCCAAATCGAGCCTCATCTTTCCCTAGTGCCTTTTTGCTTCCTCTAGTACATGGGTAGGAAGAAAGCGCGAGCAAGTCCTGTGTGGCCTTTGTGGATGAGGAGTCATCACTTTCCGTGATCAAGAACCAAGAGTTCATGGCCATGAGGGCTGCCAGGAAGGTTTGGCGGCTCCGACAACGACGAGAAGACCAGCTTCATGAGCTTGTTGGCGATGGTCTAATCCAGAGCAAGGACATTGATGAATGGAGGGCTCTAGGCGAGCATCGGGTCCCTGCTCTAGGTCCTGGTGAGATTATCCTTTTCGTCTCCTTTATCCGTGCTAGACTTTGCCTCCCTGCTTCCGCCTTCCTTCATCGATTTCTCGGTTACTTTGGGGTTAGCTTGAACCATCTTGCTCCCAATACCGTCATTCATCTTTCTATCTTTGTTCATCTTTGTGAAACTTTCCTTGAATTCCTCCTTCTCTTTCTCTCTTCGTTACTTCTTTCGTGCGAAGCCACGACCTCGCCATGAAGACACCAGCGTCTTGGTGGTCATGGATTTAGTTTTGCTGTGGTCTTAAGAGCAAGTTTTTGACTATGACCTGGTTGATTCTATGAGGGATTGACGTGCCAACTAGTTTTACGCTGCCAATTTGATTCCTCCTCTTGCTGTTCACTCTGGATCTGGTCCCTTTATTAATGACCGATGGGATAAGAACCCTATGATGACCACTGAGGTTCAGGCGATCAAGCCGTTTCTTGAGAGGATTGGTACTCTAAAACAGAAGGCTTGACCAGCTTTGGGATTATTTCTAGTTTTCTTCTCCGTCTAGTTCAACCTCTGAAGGAGCAGGAAAACTACGATTTTGAGTACTCTGGGGCGGAGGACCCTTCTCGTATGGTCCCTGCCCTTGAGTTGACTGATGATGAGGAGGTGCTCGAGTGTCTTTAGAAGATCTTTGAAAGGAGTAAGCGTCGTCCCGCGCTGTTGTCCTTGAGTCTGAGTACTAAGAACCCACCTCCAGCTGTAAGTTGTTTTCTCTTTATGCGGGTACTTTTTGTATTTCTTTTGCTGTTATCCATTTTTTGCTTAATCTTCCTTGTCTTGTTGTTTTATTCTTTTTGTAGGAATTGGGGAGTAACTTTGTTGACCCGATCCCCCTTGATGACTGCCCTGCCATTGTGGGAACTGGGGATAGTCTTGCTGGGGCATCCTTGACCAGTAAGTCTCTAACCGCCACAATGTTTCCTGGTGTTTCTTCCGCCAACCTTGATGTATATGTTGAGTATATTCCTCATCTAGTTCCTCGAGGCCCTTGTAGTGTTGGAAAGAGGGGGCGAGCTGAAGGTTCTTCTTCTTGTTTGTCTTCTGCCAAGAAGTCTCGCCAGTCGAGTACTCGTCCAGGTACTCAAGTTGTAACTAGCATGCTCTTAGGTGAGCATATTAATATGCTCTGTCCCTTTGTTTTTTGTTTTTGTCTTTAACTGAGTACTTTTGTCCTTTTTCAGCTGGTGCTTTGGCAACCTTGGTCGAGAGTGAGGAGGAAGAGGACGATGATGCTACCCTTGTTGCTCGTCGGTGAGTAGTTTTCTTGCTTTCCTGTAGTTGAAACCCTCTTTTTGTTTTGACTTTGGTCTTGATCTCTTTGTAGTAAGCGGTCATCGGGTACAAGTTCTTCCGGGGCTCCGCACCGAGTTCCTCTAGGATTCGGTGCATCGAGTTCTCTCCGGGGCTCTGGTACCGAGTTCTTTTGGGGTTCCGATACCGGCTACGCCGCTCCTGTCGTAGAGCGGCGGTGACGTCTTTGCTGCCATAGTCCCTCCTTTAAAGTCTTCTTTTGGTTTTATGAAGAAGAAGATAGCTGAGTAAGTGATTCCTTGTTATGCTTCTTTGCTTCTCTTTTCGTTTTTTCCCTGATTCATATTCTTATCGTCGATTTTTCTTATTATCTTGTAGACCCTCACCTTCCCTTAACCCTCTGCCAACTTCTTCTCAGTCCTCTGACCTGCCTCTGTGTGCTGAGTCTCGAGACTTGGAATGCACGGTCGGCAAGGTGGCTGTGAGGGAAGCTGGGTCCCCTGCTGCCGCTGATCCTGTTGCTCCAGAGGTGACCGTGGCCACGGCGGTGGGTACTTCTAAGGAGGTAGCCGGGGCTTCCTGGATATAGCCCTGGTTTCTCCCTCTGCTCCCCTTGGAACCAGAATGTCAGTGCTTGGACGACGATGTGTTGCTGCAGTTCGATGCCACTCATCATTTGTCGAAGTTGACTGCCGCCTGTGGGGCTCTTTCGACTTCCTTTGGTGGAAAGCTCCAGGTAAGTTTTTCTGGAGTTCTTTCTTTGGATGTTCATCTTTGTTTTGTTCTTATGCCTTTTCTCTCTCTCTCTCTCTCTCTCTCTCTCTCTTTGTTCGGTCCTTTTCTTGGGATCATACCGGCTTCTTTTCTCGTCCAAAAATGAGAAAAAGTTGTCTTCTGAGGTAAGCTACCTGAAGGTAGAGCTTGATCTCTGTTTGGGCGAGATGGAGACCTGAGCGCCAAATGCACCAAAAGGAGGAGAAGGCTCTTCGTGCCGGGTGGTAGAGGCAGAGAAGGAAGGATCTTCATGTGGAGTCCTCAAGAATGAGTGCAAAGGTATTGCGGGTTCTTTTTGTTTCCTTACGTATTCTGACTTCCCTTTCTGCTGACTTGTTTTTTTTCTTTTGTACTATGATTTTCCTTTCTGCTGACTTGTTTTTGTTGCCTGGTCTAGCTCTTCGAGTTGAAAAGCAGAAGCTCTCAGAAGGTATCGAGGAAATGAAGACCACCGCCCGCAATAGTCACAATAGGGCTGAGGAGGTAATTACTTATGTTGAAGAAGAACTCACGCTAGCCAAACTGATTTGGCGTGGAGCTGACAGAGATCTTATGCAGGCCCAAAAGACTATTCAAGACTTGACTAGTAAGTTGGCGACGGCTACTGAGAACTAGAATGCTTTGTGGAAATCATTTCGGTCAGTAGCCGGTCTCCTCCGGACTTCAGCGGATGATGGTCAGTCTTGGGGTTAGTTTATCCCCCAGGTTCTGACCCGTTTCCAGGAGTTCGTGAAGAGGTGCGCCCAACTGTGTACTAGGAATGTTCTTGCCCAGGTCCAAGTTCTTTCTCCGGAGTTTCCCCTGTCCAAGATTGCTGATGAAGCCGAGAGTCAAGAATATGTTGATGCTGTTGAAAGGGCGGAGCCTGAGATCGAAGATTTAGCCAGGATGATAGTTGATAATCTTAATATTGACATTTCTTCTCCTGATGGCAATGCCTAATGTAATTGACCTTTATTCTCCAGTTTCTATAATAAGATACTATACTGGTTTTTGAATGAAGATTCTTTATTTTTTGGATGATGTCTTCTGTGTCTGGATGTCTAAGCCTTGCTTTATTCTTTGAATGAGTTGTCCAGGTAATCAGAATTTTCTCTGAGTAGTTGTTTGTTCTGGCTCTCATCTGTGTTGTGTGATCCACTCGGTGTATGTTGATCGTTGTCTTGACAAGCTTACTTGATTTGCCTGGTGCTTGTCTTGTAAACAACTCAGGGTAAGTAGAACTTTGTCTTGACAACCTTTTTGTTCTTGTCAGTATTGAAAAGACTTGGTGCCGGGGATCTCGAGTACTTTCAGCTTCTTTTCGACTTTTTTGCTTAACTCGAGATGTGGCCAGCATCTGGTCCTTTCCCTGGTTGCAAAAACATCTTTGGCTTACTAGCTACCCTCTTCGACAAGCCCCCGAGCACTACATGGTTGAGCTCTGGAAGCCTCATCTTGTTCCTTCAGGTCTTGCCGAGTAGAAACAAGCGTCGTTCGAGTGCTTTCCTTAGTGAAACCATGTAGCGCTTCCTAGGATCTTTGAATAGTTCGGGTGTTAGCTTATTAGCTACCCTTATCGGTGGGCTCAAGCATCTTCTCAGCTCTTTTGCTCTCGGTCGGTATGCTTAGGCATGTTTCAGCCATTTTGCTTTTTGGTTCGGGTGTCAGCTTATTAGCTACCCTCATTGGCGGACTCAAGCATATTTTCAGCTCTTTTCCTCTCGGCCGGTATGCTCAGGCATGTTTCAGCCATTTTGCTTTTTGGTTCGATTGTCAGCTTCTTAGCTACCCTCATCGGCAGGCTCAAGCATATTTTCAGCTCTTTTGCTCTCGTCCGATATGCTCAAGTATGTTTGAGCCATTTTGCTTTTTGGTTCGGGTGTCAGCTTATTAGCTACCCTCATCGGCGGGCTCAAGCATATTTTCAGCTCTTTTGCTCTAGGCCGGTATGCTCAGGCATGTTTCAGCCATTTTGCTTTTTGGTTCAGGTGTTAGCTTATTAGCTACCCTCATCGGTGGGCTTAAGCATCTTTTCAGCTCTTTTGCTCTCGGCCGGGATGCTCAGGCGTATTTTTAGCCATTTTGCTTTTTGTTTCGGATGTTAGCTTGTTAGCTACCCTCATCGGTGGGCTCAAGCATCTTTTCAGCTCTTTTGCTCTCGGCCAGGATGCTCAGGCGTATTTTCAGCCATTTTGCTTTCTATTTCAGGTGTTAGCTTGTTAGCTACCCTCATCATGGGCTCAAGCATCTTTTTCACTCTTTTGCTCTCGGCTAGGATGCTCAGCGTATTTTTAGCCATTTTGCTTTTTTGTTGGTGTTAGCTTGTTAGCTACCTCATCGGCGAAAGCTCAAGCATCTTTTTGACTCTTTTGCTCTTGGGTGGTATGCTCAGCATATTTTCAAACCATTTTGCTTTTTGGTTGGTGTTAGCTTGTTATTACCCTCATCGACGAGCTCAAGCATCTTTTCAAACTCTTTTGCTCTTCATTTTGGTATGCTCGGAGCATATTTTCACCATTTTGCACTTAGGAAACAACTTGGGGATAGCCATAATAAGTCATATGTTGTCGAGAAACCATCTTTATTGATCATGAACATTGATGAGCCATAATAATACATATGTTTAGGAACACCATTTTTATTGACCATGAACATTGATCTCTTGTGGCTTGTATATATATTCTTCCTTGAGTTGTTTTCATGCGTAGAATCTTCTTAGCTGGCTGGTGTGCCATGTATTGTTGACTTCTTTTCCATCTTCGGTTATCAACTTGTACGTGCCTAGTCCGGTGACCTTTGCGATAATAAAAGGACCTTCCCATGTACTAAGTAGTTTATGGCGTCCGTCAGTTTTTTGTATTCTTCTTAGTACCAGGTCTCCGACTTGTAGTGATCGAGGCTGGGTATTCTTGTTTTAGTGGCGTCTTAATCCTTGGAGGTATCTTGCTGATTGAAGGGTAGCATTTACTCTGACTTCTTCTGTACTGTCGAGTTTAATCTTCGGGTGTGTTCTGCTTCTCCTTCGTCATATTGTTCTATCCTTGGTGACGTCCAGATCAAGTCGGCAGGTAGTACGGCTTCTAATCCGTAAACTAGGAAGAAGGGCGAGTATCCGGTGGCTCTGCTTATTTGAGTTCGTAGCCCTCATACGACCTTGGGTAATTCTTCAGTCCATTTTGATCCATAGTCCACTAGTTCTTCATACAATCTTGGTTTTAATCCGGCTAGTATGAGTCCGTTAGCCCTTTATACCTATCCGTTGGCCTCGGATGTGCGACTAACGCGTAATCTATCAAGCCGTAGTCCTGTGCCCAACTTTGGAATTCTCATGTCATGTGAAGGAGAACCCAAATCTATGATGATTCGATTGGGCATGCCAAGCGGTGCATAATGTCTTGGATGAACTCGATCGCTTTGGTTGTGCTATATTTTTGCAGTGGTTTGTATTCAATCCACTTGGTGAACTTGTCAATTGCTACGAAGATGTACTTGAAACCGCCTTTGCTTTCTTGAGAGGTCCTACTTGATCCAAATTTCAAGAAGAGAAAGGCCAAGCGGGTGGGATGAGATGAGATTGTGAGTGGCACATGAGCTTGTCTTGCGTAACATTTGACAACCTTTGCATTTTTCGACAAGTTTTTTTGCGTCTTTCAAAGCGGTTGGCGAAGAGAATCAAAAGTAAATGCCTTGCCAACTAGTGTTCTTGAAGCGGCATGATTTCCACAGCAACCTGAGTGTATTTCGTCTAGGATCTCTTTGCCTTCTTCAAATGAGACACATTTTAGGAGTACTCCTGATGATGCGGCTCTTCTATAAAGCTTATCCCCCACTATGACATAGTTCTTGCTTCTGCGAACAACTCGGGTAGCTTCCTCTTTATCTGCTGGTAACTTATTCTCTTTGATATAATCAATAAAAGCCTGTGTCCATGAGGTGTTGATTACCAGAATCTGGTTGCCTTTGGCTGGGAGTTTAGGGGTTATCTCTCCGAGTTGTTTGATAGAGGGAGCTGATAACTCCTCTATGAATACGCCGGGTGGGACCTTTGCCCTGTCTGATCCGAGCTTGGTGAGGACATCTGCTGCAATGTTGGACTCGCGTAGGACATGTAGAATTTCCAATCCTTGAAAATGTTTTTTGAGTTTTTGTATTTCAGCACAGTAAGCGCCCATGTTTTCTTTGGTGCAGTCCCAATCTTTGTTGATTTGATTGATGACTACTGCCGAATCGCTGTATACGAGTAATCGCTTGATTCCGAGGGTGATTGCCACTCGTAGCCCGTGGATGAGGGCTTTGTATTCAGCTTCATTGTTTGTAGCTTGCCATAATATCTAAAGGACATACTTGAGTTGTTTTCCGTCTAGAGAAATGAGGAGAACGCCTGCACCGGCTCCGCCTAGCTTGAGTGATCCATCAAAGTACATCTTCCAGTGGTCAAGGATGGTATTTGACATAGGTTGTTGAATATCTGTCCACTCGGTAACAAAATCGGCAAGGGCTTGAGATTTAATTGCTTTCCGTGGGGTGAAATCGATGTTGAGAGCACCGTGTTCGACTGCCCACTTAGATATGCACCCTATTGCATCTCTGTTGTGCAAGATGTCTCCGAGTGGGAAATCTGTCACCACGGTAATCTTGTGGCTTTCAAAATAGTGGCGAAGCTTGCGTGAAGTGATCAGTAGGGCGTAGAGTAGTTTTTGCAGATGCGGGTACCGAATTTTTGATTCTGACAGTACTTCACTGATGTAGTATACGGGGCGTTGTACTTTATACACGCGCCCTTCTTCTTCTCTTTCTATGACTATCGCTGTGCTGATCACAGTAGAAGTTGCCGCAATGTACAACATCATGTCTTCGTCTTTCTTTGGAGGTGTGAGAACTGGTGAGGAGGTGAGGTATGCCTTAAGTTTCTTGAAAGCTTCATTGGCTTCTTCCGTCCACTCGAACTTGTCTGTCTTCTTTAGTAGTTTAAAGAAAGGTAACCCTTTTTCGCCGAGTCTTGATATGAAACGATTGAGGGCCGCCATGCAGCCTGTTAGTTTTTGCACATCTTTGACACTTCGAGGAGGGCCCATCTCTGTTATGGCTCGAATTTGCTTGGCGCTTGCTTCGATTCCGCGATGACTGACCAAGATTCCGAGTAGTTGCCCTAAAGGAACTCCGAATACACACTTGTTTGGGTTCAATTTCCACCTCCACCTTTTCAGGTTCTCGGAGGTTTGCTTTAAGTCTTCAATCAGTGTATCCGGGTTCTTTGTTTTTACTACCACGTCATCCACGTAAGCTTCTACGTTTTCGCCGATCTGATCACCAAGGCATGTTTGGATAGCTCTTTGGTAAGTTGCACCAGCATTCTTGAGTCCAAACGATATGGTCTGGTAGCAGTAGGCACCGAACGGAGTGATGAAAGATGTCTTGCTCTGGTCTTGTTCTTTTAATGCGATTTGGTGATACCCTGAATAGCAATCAAGAAAGGATAATAGGGCAATTCCTGCTGTTGAATCAACTATCTGATCAATGCGTGGTAGCCCGAACGGATCTTTCGGGTAGTGTTTGTTGAGATCTGTGTAGTCGACACACATGCGCCATTCGTCCGTGTTCTTTTTCTGTACTAGAACTGGGTTTGTAGTCAATTTGGATGAAGGATTTCTCTAATGAATCCGGCTGCCATTAGCTTTGTGAGTTCTTTTTTAATTGCTGCCTTCTTGTCAGGTGAGAATCGTCGTAGCCATTGCTTCATAGGCTTGGAGCCTTCATTGATATCAATTCTGTGCTCAGCCAACTCTCTTGGGACACCTGGCATGTCGGCCGGCTTCCAAGCGAAGATATCTTTGTTGTCCCGAAGAAAGTTGGTGAGCGCGAGTTCCTATTTTGCCAAGAGGTGGGCGCTGATGGTTGCCGTTTTGGAAGGATCACCGGTGCCCAGGTCGATTTGCTTGACGTCGGCTTCTTTTGGTGGTGCGAGGACGCTGGGCCTTTTAGCCGGTATCTCTAGCTCTTCTGGGCTTATTTCTGCGGCAATAGTGGCTATTTCTTTTCTACCATTGTCGGCTTGTGCCTTTGCTGTAATTTGAATTGCCTGAACATCGCACTCAAAAGTGCGCTTCAAATCGCTTCGAAGAGAAAGTACACCGTTAGGCCCTGGCATCTTAAGCAATAGGTACGGATAATGTGGTATTGCCATGAACTTTGCTAGTGCTGGGCGCCCAAGGATTGCGTGATATGATGAATCAAAGTCTGCAACTTCAAACTTGATGAACTCTGTACGGTAGTTTGAAGGAGTTCCAAAAGTAACCGGTAGAGTAATTTGTCCAAGTGGCATGGCCGCCTTGCCGGGTACTATGCCATAAAAAGGGGTACTCATTGGTGTAATCATCCTAGCGAGTTGTAGTCCCATCTTCCTTAGAGTTTATGAAAAAATGATGTTGAGTCCGGCTCCCCCGTCGATTAGTACTTTTGTGACGGTCATTCCGGCAATAGTAGGATCTAGAACCAGTGGGTAATGACTTGCGTTTCCTACGCTAGTCCATTGGTCTTCTCTTGAAAATTGGATTGGATACTGTGACCAATTGAGATATCTTGGAGTAGCCGGTTCTGCTGCCATGATGGTCCGTAGAGCTAGCTTTTCTTGATGTTTGCTTCTAGAATCTGGGGCCCTGGCGAAGATCACTGCTACCACCCCCTGGATTTTTGGAATCCCTTGTCTTCGTGGTTGTCTTCGTCTTTTTTCTGATTGTCTTCTTTTGTGTTTCCCTTACTATCTTTTCTTATGAATCGTTCATTGAAGGTGTAGCAATTTCCGATGGTGTGATTTGCTTTAGGGTGCAAGATGCACTGCATATTCTCAATGTTGTCATATCTTCTGGGTTTGGAAAACTTCCTCGACTTGTCAGCCACCGCTACGGTGTTGTCTGATCCACATTTCCTTTCCTGATGTCTGCCGTTTTGATGATTTTGTCTGTCAAGGGTTGTCTTGGTTGCTTCTTCCGGAACCTTTTCGGCGTCTTCTCCTCTGCAGTAATCATCTTTTCTACTGTGCATCTGAATTCTTCATTGTTTCTCGTGTTCTCTTTGCAGAAATCCTAAAATTGCCACCTAGCCATGATTCTGTGAGAGAAAGCTTCAATTACTTCTCGTTCGGTGATGTCATGTACTTAGGCACGTAGTTCGCCGAATCGTTGATAGTAGTCTCGAGACTTTTGCCTCCTTTTCCGCTTGAGTCCCTTTAGTTTCAAGTGGGTGATGGGGTGCGTAATGATACCTGTGAAATTTTGACTGAAAACTCTTTGCAAGTCCTCCCAATTTCTAATTGACCCTGGATTTAATTTGTTGAACCATTAGAGGGCATGGTTTCCAGGGCCATGGGAAAGAACAGGGTCTTGATATCGTCGTCCCCCCAGCCAGTTCAATCGATTGTGAGTAGATTCTGAGCCACTGCCTTGGTTCGGTTTTGCCATCATATTTAGAGTGGTTGGACGGCTTGAACTTGTGCGATAGTCATATCAAAGCAAGTCTGCTTGCAAAACAGGGGAATCTATCAAGCGTCCCGGCTTTCACGTACTCGATTCAAAGATCTCCTTCCATACCAACCTGTCGTTTTGGTGAGAGTAGTTCTACGGGGCTGTCCGAATGGGTGCTTCGCTTCTGATCTGTCTTGGTTGTTCGGCTTGGTAGTTTTGATTGTGGTCCCTTCTACTTTCTCTGTTGTGACTTCCACTTGGTCCAAGTCTCTCGAATGCAGACTTCCTTTGATTTTGATCTTCCTTCCTGTGATATGTTGACCTGGCAGGTAGTCTTGAACGGGTTTTTCCATCGTGTGTCTTTAGGGCTGCTGTCCGGAGAAGTTCCCGGAGCTGTTCCTGTTGTTCACTTTGATGCGTGGTCGTTCCGAGTTCTTCAAGTGCTTCTCGGATCCTGTTGTAGGGTGTGTTCGCCGCACGTCTTTCTTCGACTTCTTGTTTTGATTTTCTCCTATTGTACTCGGCTAGATCTGACTCATATCTGACCCAAGCTTCCTTGCGCTGCCTAGCACGGTGTTGGCGCCCTTGCTTCAATTTGTTTTTTCTTTCTCTGGCTTGCCTCTGACTCTCGGTCTCACCATCATAGCCCTAGGCAAAGGGTGATATGTTGGACTCAGATTCTTCTGATGACCTAACGTCGGGTGCTTCTGGGGGATCAATGGTGATCGAGGACGGCGAACCATGAGTACTTTCCGTACGTGAACTATTCTGTTATTGGCGTTGGTTTCCGTAGTGTCGGAGTTGTAGATAACTTCAGTAGAGGCTTCAAGGTCGCAGATCGAGTCTCCTTCTTGGTAGGGTAGAATTGCTGTTGTCGTCGTGCCGACTAGTTGGGTACTGCTATCCTCAGGAATAGAACCTAGCCAGTGGACGATGCAGTCTTGAGATGTTATAGTTAGTACGAGACCTTCCTGAGCTCCTTTCAGTGGCATTCTAAGTACTGGATCGAGGGATCCTTCGAGCTGTGCCTGATAAGACTTTGCCATGTTGCGGTGTCCAAACGGAAAAAGATCCGACTTCTTGAAAAGATTACGAGTGCACTCCGAGTTGTATTCTTGATATGCCGAGGCGCGTTCGAGCCCCATTGGAAAAGAAGTCGATCTTTGAAAGAACTCGGATCGGACTTTATTTCGGATGCGGAGCCTAATTTTGAGTCGGATGCATAAAGCCGCGAAACCTGAGTTGAATCGGTCATCATGAGCTGCGTAAATCTTCCGGTGATTTGATCTGTCGTCGTCGCCGAAATAGAAAAGTCTTCATGGTGAGCCGAATCTTCGAGGAGATGGCTTTGGAGCTTGCCATCATCGCCTGCCTCGCAGATCCACGAACCGAATATGAAGGTTGATCCCGTCGAGAAGATCATGTTGTCGAGGTCCATCGAGC
Source organism: Miscanthus lutarioriparius (assembly GCA_904845875.1). Taxonomy (NCBI): domain Eukaryota; kingdom Viridiplantae; phylum Streptophyta; class Magnoliopsida; order Poales; family Poaceae; genus Miscanthus; species Miscanthus lutarioriparius. The sequence continues at coordinate 25,716,513 of CAJGYO010000010.1, forward strand.
TCTCGGATGCAAATTCGCCGAAGCTCCCCTACCGGCGCGTAAATTGTCGATGTTTGACCACCGATAGCTCGCCATGGGGTCCCAGGGTAGTATGTTCAAAGCTTCAACGTATGCGGAACTTCGACGGTAAACGCAAGAGAGCGATCGATTTATCTGGTTCGGACCCTCCACCGTGGTCGAGTAATAGCCCTACGTCCAGTCGGCGTTAGCCTTGCATTGGATTGATTGTGTGTTGTTGTGTTGTTACAGTCACCTTTCCAGGATCCCTGCCCTCCTTTATATAGTCAGGAGGTCAGAGTCCTAGTCGGTTTGCAATGAGAGTTCATAGTAGAATTATAGAATAATACTACTACTAAGGTTACATGAAAAAAGACCTAGTTAGACTAGATCTTCTCTCTTCCTTGCGGGGTATCTCGTGGGTCCCGCATCGACATTATATTTTTTTTATTTGGATTAGGACTCTTATTCACATTACTCGGGATCGGAGATATCTAATTGGATTAGAATTTCTATCTGTCCAGGTTACTTTAAGTAGTCCTGCACTGTTATGTAAAGAGAATGGCTATATGCAGTTTCCATATTCATGAAATTAGTTAGAGGAGGCCATACCAAAAAAATGGGTACAAAAAATAGGCTGAAATTTTGTTTCTTTATTATTAGGTATAGAAAAATTGACAGTCTGACACTACCATTTCCTAAAAAAAACACAGAGAGAGGTTTTCGAACAAAAAACACGCAAGACGGAGGTTCATACATACCTCCGTTCCAAAACAAGTGTCACCATGGTATTCGTGTCGGTCAAACCTTTTAAGTAGATTTATAGAAAATATTAACAACATTTATATCTCTAAATAAGTTTATTATGAAAATAAACTCAACAATCTATCTAATGATATTAGTTACGTACTATAAATATTAATATTATATATATATTTGTCAAAGTTAAAAGTGTTTGACTCTTCGAGAAATAAGAAAGATACTTACTTACTATAAATATTACTATTTTAATCCTGAAATTTAATTTGGTGGAAGGTTCTAAGTGTCATGTATGCGTGCAAACTAAGCACCTTGCAAAACCTCACAAGGCCACGGAGACGAGGGACTTGCACCATTAGAAGCCGTTCATTCGGATTTGTGCGAAATGAAAGACGTGTTGACCAAATGTGTCAAAATATATTTCATGACATTGATAGATGATTGTACTATATTTGTACTTACTAAAATCAAAGGATAAAGCGTTGTACTCCATTGTACTGCCAAGGGTAAGCAACAACCTTCGGCGCAGGCCTCTTTGCAACAGCCTGCCTCGCGGCCGGTGCCCCTTCGATCGACCTCGACCGCGCCTGCCTCGCTTACTAGTACCACCAGACGCCTTTTCGGAGGCTTCCGGCTGCTTACGCTTCTTGGAGTCCTTGCCAGCCTCACCCTCGGCCGTTTCATAAGGCCAATCAGGATAGTCAACCCCTAAAAGATCAAAAACCCGATTGAGCCTCGGGCAATCAGGAATAGCAGACCGAATGCTCCGAATCTCAGTAGAGCCGAAACTACCAACAATCTCCTCAGCAGACTCAGTAACAATAGCCAAGACCCTGTCAAGACCGTGCTTCCGACTTTCAGCCTTCTCCAAAACAGATTTCCACTTAGCTTCAACATCGATATTAGGGCACTTCAGACCTTTTTTCCTTATACCTCTCCTCACTCACTGTGAACCACCGCTAAGCTGCACGCAAAGGAACTACCTTCGCACACACAAACTCCTCAAACAAATCTTGCGCACACTGGTACTGCGCAACCACCCTCAGCGCATCAACAACCCGACAACAAATCTCAGTGCGAACTCCTTCAACACTAACATTACCAAGCGGCACCAAACCTCCGCAGAGATCAGCACCCTCGCCGTGATCGGGAGCAAGCTTGCAGTAGAACCAGTGCTCAAGCCACTCCGTGGGCCACTTGTTCTTCTGAGCTTGCACATGCAGACCAGCACTGTTCCGATAACAAAACGAATGCACACCAAACTGACACAAAGAAGTTACCCCTTCAACAGTAACCCTACGCGGTTGAGTGTGCAAACGGTGAGTACGAACAAAAGCGTCCAAGTCCACCTCAACCCTTTGAGGCTTGCAAGCAAGCCCACACAAAAACAGAAAGCTTCGTGAAGCTGATGAAACCTCAAGCCAAACTTCTTCAACACCCCCAACACAAAAGGAATCATGGGAAACCTCAACCCAGCCAAAAAATACTCCCGAAACACCACAACTTCATCATCACGCGGCGCAGGCATAGTCTCACCTTCAGGAGGCCTCGCATCACCCTCGAAAAACCAACGAAGCTTTGCGTAAACCTCCAAATCATCCTTCGTCACCTTGCTCGGTCTAAAGTCAAAAGAAATAGCTTCGGCGGAAGCATTAGCATCACCAGCAGTCTCTGAACCCTCGACAAGCTTTGCAGTATGCTTGACACGAGCCATCTCTCTCTGCAAAAGAAAAAATTCAAATGCAATTCATGAAAAAATACAAAAGATAAACACACCAAAAGAATCAGGAAATCAACCAAACCTCCGCTAGAAACCTTCGCAACCAAACCCTCGTTCAACTAGAAAAAAACCCTCGCAACAAAGCAACAGCAGCAAAACCACACACCAAATGATCGCACAAGTAAAAAACTCTCACCCACCACCACTATTTGTAGGACACCAACCCAACTGCACGGAAGGAAACAATCTAGCAAAAATCCCAAAAATCAGCGAAGCGCGACACGCTTCCACACACAGCAGACCCTTCACAAGCCCAACAAACTTTTAAGGCTTAACAAAACAGGCCAATAGCAGTTGGGGCGTTGCTGGGACCACGGGGCCTCGTGTTCAGCTCCGCCTCACCCTTTCCACCTAAGACGCTGCTCTGGCCGTCCGGCTGAGCCAAACCTTCGAGGGGCTACTGTTGGGGGAAGACCCTCGGCCCGCACCCCGACTGATGTTCGCTAGTTAGCTGGGACCCTCGGCGGTTGCCCCCTCGCGGGCCGCATCCAGAGAGGGGGCCCGGCAGGTGAGGTCGTCCTAACTCTGTACAACCACAGTTTCGCCATCGGAGGAGGCCACAGAGGCGCATTCGAACAAGGGGAGACCTCCAACGTCTTCACGGCGGGTCTATGCGAGGGTAAAAAGTGCCCTACGAATCCAAGGCAATGTCAGCAACAACATCATCGGGAGTGGTTAGCTAGAGAGTGTAAAGTTACAGCTGTGCCCCTAGGCCTAGCCGGGCACGCTGTCCTTAGCAACCTGCCCTAATGTAAATTCACATTGCCCCCGGGTATGGCATATAAATACCCAGGGCGTCACTGTTCCGAACAAGACGTCTTTACGAATTAATGAGCATTTATTTCGAAATTTATTCCATATGCTTCCCTTCTACGCTGCTTCAGAACCCTCGCTTGCTTTCTCCTATGGGAAACCCTCGTCCTCCCCCTCCAGGCTCACTCCGAGGGTGGGAGGCCAGGGGTAACCCCACAGGCATTGGAAACATGGTGATGCCCTATGTGGGAGTGAGTGTGGTGCATCCGTCCTAATACTCTTTGCTTCTTGGGGAAGGGTCGGCACATCTAAGACAGCAGGAGGAGGGCGATAGTGTGATTCCAGGCGATTGCGGGGTTGTGCCAAAAGACACGGTCAGCGGAGGGCATGGGTCTGTCGTGTGGACGATTGCATTTACCGATTTTCTATTGTAGAGATGTGAGATGGAACATAAAGATACCCTCTTGAGTTAAATCCAATCCATTATAATTCGGTCTCATGAAAAGTAATGGTAAGATGTTTTTGTTTTCTATGATTAATATGAAAATATCTCATGCTAGTATACATATAGAATATTTTAGCCAGACAGGTGGTGATATAGAATAAATACATGACCGTACTAGGTAATAGAGAAGTAGGTTTATGTGCATGTTGGGGTTAATTATTTGCGTAACGGTAGAATGGGTAATTTATCAAAATCTATATATATGAGCACTTTGATTTTATTTTATCTAATTAATGTGGTAGCTTCTAGGTTTTCGTAGTTAACATGGAGGTTCTGTTTTGTTAGTAATAGATAGTCCTACTACTAGTCAAAGCCGTGTGTTATGAAGATGATGTGAACACAATTAATTTGTGGCTAGAGGAAGCATGCTATCATAGGCACCACATATTTGTCACATCAGGAATAAGTGTCAAATTCACAGTGGCGGAACCAGCAAAATGAGAAGGGGGGCGGCAGTGCGGCCACACAATTACGAGGACCGGCAAAGTGTGTCTATATATATAATATAAATATCCATATAATCTTTATGTTTGTTGTGACCACACATAGAAGTGAGTCTTTTAGAAAAGAGGACACAAGAGACTTACTATTTTTTTTTCATTTGAGCCTCACTTTGCGGGTCTTCTTGGCAAACAACATGAATTATTTTGCTCCCGTCCATCGCCATCTCTGTCTACCTTCTTGAAAAAAGAAACAATTGTCCTTTTAGGGGGCATTATTTTCTACCTGAATTAGCATAAGCATACAACGAGTCAATGATACAAACTGAACTAAAATTTTGCATGGATGATCATTGCAAATTAGCAATTAAAAAATAAAAATCGTATCATCAAGGTTTTAAATCTCCGGCTAAGCCTCTTAGCTGTTGTCCTTCGCAACAGCTAAATCCAACTATAGCCGAAGATAGTTGCAGCTAAGCCATGTAGCTGTTTTTTTTTTTTGCAAAAATCACGAAAAAATACAGATCCTTAGCCCAAGCACATAACCTGAGTATACCTGATAACCATTATTGAGTTACAAATTGATTCCTAAGCACATCTTTGCTGAATGTATCTACACTCTACAAGGTACAAGCGCAAGACAACTTGCCAGATTGCACGGCAGAGTGGCCGCTCTGCCTTCTAGCCGTCGTGCCTTCGGTTGGGGAAGAGGAAGAGATGTGGGGCGCCGTGTCGCCGACTTCAGGGCTCCATGGGCCGGCCGCCAACGCTCGCAGCCGCAGCGCCGCTGCTTGGAGGAGACGAAGAGATGTGGGGCATCGCCGTCGCGCCATCTTCTCTGGTCCGGCGAGCCGATTTGGTGGACATGCCACCACCTCTCTGCCTTAGCCGCTGCCTAGGGAACAGGAAGAGATGTGGGGCGTCACGCAGGGGACCGGAAGCGACGGAGTAGCGAGCGAGTTAGGCGAGGCTGACTCGCTGAGGGGAGGGTCCAAAAATTTTTGCCGCTGGGGGGGGGGGGGGCTTGCCCCCTGGTTCCGCCTCTGATTGTACAATATGTTCATACTTTGGGGGCACCATTACAAAAATATTTGTTGCAGTAGATTGTCAAGTTGTACAGTATGTTTATACTTGGGGACCAACGCACAAGTTTACAAAATATATATATATATATATATATATATATATATATATATATATATATATATATATATATATATATATATATATATATATATATATATAGTATACAGAATAAGTTATTCTTTTGGCCAGGTGCGAACAGTAGTTCTAACTATCTGTTTTGCAGGTGCCAAAGAATAACTTATTCTGTGGCTACTTTGAGTTACGATAGTTACTATGTTAATTCACGAGACTACAGTAACTCATTACTAAGTGATTTACCATAACATTATGGTAAATATCACCGTGAGTTATAGTAACACGAGTATCGTAAAGCATATTCATGTTATCGTAAATTGGTACAAATATTATCGTAAATTAAGGTGGCTATAGAATAAGTTATTCTATGGCCAGCTGTAGAATAGCCTTACCCTATATATATATATATATATATATATATATATATATTGCACGTAGGCACCTGAACAATAATTTAATGCAGATCTGTAAACCCACAAATGCACTTCGCACCTTGTGATTGACAAAAAATGGAACGCAAAATCCAAATTCTTGCACCTTGTTTGTTGGCTTATACGGTGGCTAAACTATGTACTAGCATGAACAAGCTCGCTTCGCTGCGCCGGTTTATTGCCTGTGAGCAGTAAACATGAAAATTGCTGAACAGTTAAAAAGAATGAACAGTACTTAAATATAGATGAACATCACTTGAACGGGAAATGAACCGTGTTGAAACTTGAACAGTACGCGCTACAGTCAGGGTGCCGAGGAGGCAGAGATTCTTTTGAGGGATCCGTACCTAGTTCATGGAGTAGCTAGCATTGCATAATCATGCAAATACTACGCTTCAAAAAAAAAAAAAAAACAGAGCCAATTTATGTTTTTCAAAAAACAATACCACAAATAGTGGACTAATAGGAACTGCAAATCAATACTTAAACACTTTCCTCGCACCAGTTCATTAAAATTACTTAAGTGTTGAAAAAATGTTACCTATGTATAATACAGCTCGAGTGCAACTACCATACCTCTACACATTTCTCCTTTTTATTTCACATTCAATAGTTAAAACCTTTACTTAATTATATGCCACGTTCAAACAAAAACGTTGCAATGAAGAATTACGTGTCACGTTGCCAAAAAAAAAAAAATACAAGGAAGGGACGACAGATATTCTGATAAGAAGTAATATGAAATCACGTTAGAATACGACTTGTTTGGGAGTGCAGTACACGGAAGAGATCGACTTATATTCTGATAAGAAGTAATAGGAAATTACGTTAGAATATGACATGCTTGGGACCGTGGTGCGATACGGTACCGCGGTCTCGATCTCGTCTGCGGCATGGGAAATGCAAGCGGTAGTTCACTATCATGGTGGTTGTGCCTTTGCCTGGTAAAAAGAACATCGATTTTTGCGAGGCATTTGGTGGGATTTTTTAGATTCTTATGGTGGGGCGACCACAGATCCGATTTTAATAAAAAACAAATGCCCTATATCACAAACATATTAGATCTCACTACAAGATATTTTTGCCTAGCTTTCCTAATTATTTCTTCTATTTTTCAAAACAAAAATATATAAATGTACATTTCTCCAATTACCACTTAGGAGGTAATAGTTGATCGTAGTCATCTAGATCTATCTAAATAGACGGTCCACACTAATTTTGAAGTACCATAGCAAATCCGCCAAATAATTTATTCTTGTGAGATGGAACATATAGTGGCCTCTTGAGTTAAAATCTGAACCACTGTAATTCGGTCTCATGAAAATTAATGGCTAGATGTATTCTTGTCTACGATTAACATGAAAATTTATTTCTTGGGTTTGTATACATATAGAATTTAGTCAGATATAGATATAGGATAAATACATGGCAGTACTGGTGGGTAGTAGAAAAGCAGATATATGGGTATTTTAGGTTAGTTAGGATCCCTTCGGTTGGGCTTTCCAACCTGCTTTTGCTTTTGCAAAAGCCAAAAGCCAACCAAAGGGCCCAAAAGCCGCGGCTACTTTTGTCCAATAGCTGCTTTTGCTCTAGTACAAAAATAAAGTAGCTTCTCCCTGCTTTCAGCTGTTTTTGGGTAAAAAAATTACCCACCTGCCACTGGTTACATAGTAGATACTGGTTCGTTCTTTTTTCTCATGAGCACTGTTCCTCTCCTCTCCCACGCGAACGAGCATGGTGCCAGCGCTCGTCCTTCCCGTCAGTTCATGGCCCAGGCTGTCGTGCCCTAGGACAGCGAGGCCCCGCCCGGCGTGCATCTTCCTGCTCCGGATCTTGCGGTCGCGGGCGCGGGCACTGCTCTGGCTGCCCTGCCCCAGATCCAGCGTGCCTGCTGTCGATGTTTTACCACTAAATGCACAAGGCCGTTAAATCCCTGACTATTCGCTCATACGGAGAGTTGGACCCAGTACTTGAAGTGCTACTGAGACTCTTGTAGGTCACAAAACCTTTCGTAATTGGTGGGCACGTTACGACGACATATTTTAATCTAAAAATGTATGAAAATAAACGTGACACCTCCATGTGCAAGACTGACCCACTAGTATCACAATCACATACAGCGAACATGCATGGTAACAATGCGTACCAATATAATGAATGCCCACCGGTATTGTATATATTAGTGGTCTCTCACACTTGTCAAGATGATTGAATTTCCTATCAAGAAATTATATTTAAAGTTATGGTTAAACTACCAATATAGATGTGCCAAACATTTTAGTTAATATATATAAATATATCTAAAATAACAACCTATATAAAATATATGTCACTAGTAGAGAAACGACCTTTGATCCCGCCTTGAAATTTGGCTTTAGTCCCGGTATTTCTTGCGCCCGAGAGTAGAGAGACCTTTAGTCCCGGTTTGTAGCTCCAACCAGGACTAAAGGTCCCTGCCCAACAGCTACCGCGGCAGGCTTTTGTTGCAGAGGACCTTTAGTCCCAATTGAAGCTACCAATCGGGACTAAAGGTTAACTTTTAGTCCCGGTTGGTATCTCCAACCGGGAGTAAAAGTCTACTCCCGGCTGGAGGCTCCGTCCGGGACTAGAAAGGGACCTTTAGTCCCGGTTTCTGTCTCCAACCGGGACTACAGTTCCCCTCCTATATAGCCTTTCTTCCTCCCCGAGCCCGAGCCACTTCGAGCTCAGTGTTTTCTTGCTTCATCACCGGCGTCTCTTCTTCCTCATCGCCGGTAATCACAAGATTTTCTTCGATTCCTCCATCGATTCTTCGGTTATAAAGGTTACCAACTTTATACTCTCATATTTTATCAGTAGCATATCTTATTTTGTAGACTAGATATATGTGGTTTTTTATGGTGGAATTTTTTATTTGTAAGCCATTTAAGCTCAATCACTTTAAAGTTTGCATATTTGGGTGAAGGAAGGTTAAAGTAGTTATTCAAAACTAGTATTAAGCTTTCATTTTTAGCATGCATAGCAAACTATGGTTTAGAGATATAGAGAATTTTAGAGTTTTTTTAATTTTATTTGTTTATAAAATGAGAAATTTATATTATATTAAAAATGAGTATTGAGAGTAGATGACAACTGCTTCTGGGTCCTTGGCCTCTCATCGGGTTCCAAAGCGATTGAGGCTGGACCTCCCTCTCATTGCATGCGACAAGTGTGAGGAGAAGATTATGATGGAGTACCAGGTGAGGAAGGAGTGTCCCAACAAAGGCCGTATCTTCTACAAGTGTCCAGATCGCAAATGTGAGTTATTTTGTCGTATTTGATGATTATGGTTAATTTATACTTATTTTCATGATGATTGTGATTAAAGTTCTATTTTTTTGTTTTAATTTCAGTGGGATGGTACTGGATGTTCAGGCTGGTACTGGGAGGAAGAGTATGTTGAACACGTGCAAAACTCTCTTGCACAGGCGGCTACGGCGGCTGATGAGGCAGTGATCATGCGGAAGAAGCCCATAGATGTTGAACAAACGCATGATCTGTCTGTTTTAGTTGGGATTGGTCGCAAAATCCTTATGCTGCTGAAGTGCATTTTAGCTTTAGTTTTTTTACTGGTAGTTGGGATTGTCTACATTGTAGCAAGACTTTCATAAATTAATACCTTGTGTGGTGGCATGCATGTTGTATAATTAACTAATTATGTTCTAGGTTTTAATATGGTATGTGTGTCATGTAATGTAGATGAGCCGGTATTGGATGTACAATGCTGATCGCCGCTCCCAAGAGTTCATTGAGGGCGTGCATTCTTTCCTACGTGTGGCCTAGGCAAACAAACGCGATGGTTTCATGTGCTGCCCATGTGCCATATGTAAGAATTTGAAGGAATATGCTAGCTCAAGGAGTCTTCATTCACACTTGTTGAAGTCGGGTTTCATGCCAAACTATATTTGTTGGACGAAACATGGAGAAACCGGGGTTGTAATAGAAGAAGGTGAAGAAGAACAATGGGACGATGATGACATTATTGATGAATATGGTGCCTTCAATGATACTGCAATAGGGGAAGCTGAAGAAGAGGTAGTGGCAGAAGATGAGCCCGCTGATGATCTTGGCTAGGCCATTCGTGAGGCACAAAGAAAATGCGAAAGTGAAAAGGAGAAGATTAAGTTCGAGCGCATGCTAGAGGATCACAAGAAATTGCTATACCCAACTTGTGATGCGGGACATAAAAAGTTGGGTACCACACTGGAATTGCTGCAATGGAAGGCAAAGAATGGTGTATCTGACAAGGGATTTGGGGAGTTACTGAAAATCCAAAAGAAGATGCTTCTGAAGGATAACGAATTGCCCGTCACTACGTACAAAGCAAAATAGGTAGTCTGCCCTTTGGGATTAGAAATCTAGAAGATACATGCATGTCTTAATGACTGCATCCTCTACCATGGTGAGGAGTACGAGAAGTTAGATGCATGCCCGGTATGTCATGCATCGTGGTATAAGATCAGGCGAGATGACCCTGGTGATGTTGAGGGCGAATGTCCCACGAAGAAAATCCCTGCCAAGATTATGTGGTATGCTCCTATAATACCACGCTTAAAATGTCTGTTCAGAAACAAAGACCATGCAAAGTTGTTGCAATGGCACAAAGAAGACCGTAAGGTAGACAATATGTTGAGACACCCTACTAATGGGTCCCAGTGGAGAGCAATCGATAGAGAATTCCCGGAGTTTGCAAATGACGCAAGAAACTTAAGGTTTGCTTTAAGTATGGATGGTATGAATCCTTTCGGGGAGCAGAGCAGTAGTCATAGCACTTGGCCTGTTACTCTATATATCTACAACCTTCCTCCCTGGTTATGCATGAAGCATAAGTTTATTATGATGCTAGTGCTCATCCAAGGCCCAAGGCAACCTGGGAACGACATCGATGTGTACCTGAGGCCACTAGTTGAAGAACTTCTACTTTTGTGGAACAGACCAGGTGTACGTGTGTGGGATGAGCGCAAACAGGAGCACTTTGACCTGCGAGCATTGTTGTTCGTAACAATCAATGATTGGCCTGCTCTAAGTAATCTTTCAGGACAATCAAACAAGGGATATAATGCATGCACGCACTGTTTCGATGACATTAAAGGTATATTCTTGAAAAAATGTCGAAAGGTCATGTTCCTTGGCCATCATCGATTTCTTCCTATGAATCACCCTCTAAGAAAGAAAGGCAAGCATTTTAAAGGTAAGGCAGCTACCAGACCAAGCCGGGCAACCGAACTAGAGAGGATGTACTCAATATGGTCAAGGATGTGAAAGTAGTATTTGGAAAGGCATATGGCAGCGTACCTGTTCCGAACGACACCGATGGTCATGCACCCATGTGGAAGAAGTCCATATTTTGGGAGCTACCCTATTGGCAAGTCCTAGAGGTCCGTAGCGCGATCGACATGATGCACCTGATGAATAATCTTTGTGTGAACCTGCTAGGCTTCATGGGTGTGTATGGGAAGCCTAAGGACACACTTGAAGCATGATAGGACCTGCGGTGTTTGAAAGAACGAGAGAACCTACATCCAGAGAAGACAGATGATGGACACCATTACTTAAGTCCTACCAGCTACACTCTTAGCAAAGAAGAGAAGGAAAGCATGTTTGAATGTCTAGCAAACATCAAGGTACCATCTGGATTCTCCTCGAATATAAAGGGTATAATAAATATGCCAGAGAAGAAATTCCTAAACTTAAAGTCCCATGACTACCACGTGCTCATGACGCAATTGCTTCTAGTTGCATTAAGAGGAATTCTACGTCCAAATGTACGTCTAGCCACCGTAAAGCTATGTGCATTCCTCAATGCAATTTCTCAGAAGGCAATCGATCCAATGGATCTAGCTAAACTACAGAATGATGTGGTTCAATGTCTTGTCAGCTTTGAGTTGGTGTTCCCTCCTTCCTTCTTTAATATCATGACACACCTTCTAGTTCACCTGGTCAAGGAGATTAGCATTCTTGGTCCTGTGTTCTTGCACAACATGTTCCCCTTTGAGAGGTTCATGGGAGTCCTAAAGAAATATGTTCACAACTATGCTCGGACAGAAGGAAGCATCACCAAGGGCTATGGAATAGAGGAGGTCATTGAGTTTTGTGTTGACTTTATTCCCGACCTTGACTCGATTGGTGTTCCTGAATCGCGACTCGAGGGGAGACTAAGTGGAAAGGGGACACTAGGCAAGAAAACATATATTGGTACGCAGGACAATTATTTTAATAAAGCACACTATATAGTTCTGTAAAAGTCCTCCTTGGTGGATCCGTATATCGAGACACATAAAGAGTTGCTCCGTTCTGAGTTTTTCAGGGAAGTCTAAAGCTTGGATTACGCGTCAGCACATGGAAACTTTCAGCGACTAGTTGCGAAAAGAATGTCAGGGTGATGAGAGTATTGATGAGCAACTGTATTTGTTGGCTAGGCAGCCATCGTGGCATATCCTCACATACAAAGGGTATGAGATAAATGGGAATACATTTTACACAGTAGCCCAAGATAAAAGGAGCACCAACCAAAATAGTGGTGTCCGCATAGAGGCCACCGACCCTAATGGAAATAAGCAAACATATTATGGCCGCATAGAGGAGATATGGGAACTAAACTATGCACCTACTTTTGAGGTACCTTTGTTCAAGTGCCAATGGGTAAAATTGATTGGAGGTGGGGTAGCAGTCGACAACCAGTATAGAATGACAACCGTGGACCTCAACAATATTGGGTACAAAGACGAACCGTTCGTCCTTGCCAAGGATGTGAATCAGGTGTTCTATGTCAAGGACATGTCTACAAAACCGAAGAGAGGGAAAAACAACAACGACCCAATCATTGAGCCAAATCGCCACATAGTTTTTTTAGGGAAAAGAAACATCGTCGGAATTGAAGACAAGTCAGACATATCAGAAGATTATGAAAAGGATGACCGAATTCCACCATTCACAGTGAACAAAGACCCAAGCATCCAGCTAAATGATGAGGACACTCCATGGTTACGGCGCGATCATAACCAAGGGATATACGTTAAGAAGAAGTTCACTACTGTGCCCGCTTGATATATATAGTGATGTATTGGACCTATTATGTAATAATTGTGACTTTAGATTTTTTTGTCGTGTTTTTGTATTTTCTACGGTTTAAATGAATTTTCTGCTTGACGGTGGATTTCCCGTGGAGAATGTGTGATGAAAAACCAAATGATCAACGTTAATAAGATGTGAAAACTTATTTCCTATCGAAAAGTAATAGTTTTCATAATTTTAATCAAGTAGTATATTTTTGCATGGTGCAAATTGTAATTATCATTTACACTATGTTAAATATTTATACAGTAAAACAAAAGAGTATAGGTTACAAATTTTTGTTGTGTATAATAATGCAAAACCAAGTACAGGAATATTTATTATAATTTTTGGATGATATTTTATTTATTAGGCAATTAATAACTCTCTGCATATTTATATAAAAGAAATATATAAAAAAAGGAAAAACTTCTGGAACCGGCAGGAAGCCAACTGCAGCCCACCTTTACTCCCGGATTGATCAACCACCCAGGACTAAAGGTCGGCTACGTTTTCGCGGCCTGCCAAAAAATACCTTTAGTCCCGGGTCATGGATGCACCCGGGACTAATGGTTAGACCTTTAGTCCCAGTTTTTACCATCGCCTGGGACTAAAGGCCTTTAGTCCCGGTCCATGGATTCACCCGGGACTAAAGATCCCTAATATATATCGCCTCGTCTTCTTCTCCCATCCATCGTCTTCATTCTTCGCCCAAGAGCCACCGCGCCGCCGCCGCTCCCCATAGCCTCCAGCCACCTCCACGCGCCTCTCCCATCTCTCGCCATCTCCGCCAGCGGCCCGGCTCGCGCCTCTCCCATTCGTGCGTGGTGCCTCGACTCGGATCCGCCGCCATCATCCTCGCCCTCACCTAGATCTGACCGTGGACTCATCGCCGTCGTCGATCCTCGTCCTTTGTCAGAGCGCTCGTTGTCCCCGGTTCCACGCGCTCGCACACCTCACTGTGCGCTCGTCGTCCCCTTCACCGGAGCGCTCGTCGTCGTCCCCTTTGTCAGAGCGCTCGTCGTCGTCCCCGTCGCATCCTCGTCGTCGAGAGATCACCTCCGGCCATCCTCGTTGTCCTCCACCCTCGTCGTCCTCGTCAGCAACAATGTGTGTATGAGTGTGTGCACATAGATAGATTTTATTTGTGTATGTGTGTGCTCGGACCGACGGCGGCCATGGAGAGGGAGCAGGCCAGGGAACGGGGCGCGGCCATGGAGTACAGCTCTGGAGGACTTCGGGCGTGTTTGGTTCATGCCTTCACCTTGCCACAGCTCGCCACGCCGAACCTGCGCCGAACTTGTTTTGTTCATGACTGCCAATCCACTCGTGTTTGGTTCATCGCCGCATTTCTGGTTCATTTGGGATGCCAACACACGCCGCAATTCGGGCGGCCGATTTCGTCGCCATGTTTCTGGCGCGACTGCATCATCGGTGGCGTTCGTAGGCACGAACCAAACTGTATTCTACACGTTTATAGGCACGAACCAAACGGTATTCTACACGTTTATAGGCGCAACTACATCATCGGCGGTGTTCGTAGGCACGAACCAAATGAGATATGGTATTCTACACGTTTATAATGTTCGTAGGCGCGACTGCATCATCGACTAAACAAAATGAGAGACTAAAAATATTAGTAATTTTAGTTAGTTGTAGATACTAATTAATACAAACTTCTAATACCTATATATGTTCTAAGATTATGTGAAGTTCTTGTAGTCACCATATTTTGAGCCAGATATTAATGGAAGGGTATAGATGTAATTAATGATTTAAGGGAGTTAATTCACTTGGAATATTATATAATTTAGGATAAATTTTAAATGCTTCAATACTTTGTAGTCCCTACAAGGTATTCAAACAATTTTATGATCAAATAAGAAGTCTAGAAAAGAAAAAACTAGCTTGCTCCTCACCAATTGTATAGTTATTAGTATAGTTGTCAACTTGCTTAATTTTCTAGTAACGTACAGTTTAAAAAGCCATGCATGCATTTCACTCATTTTGCCTAAGATGTTTAAAAGGCATGTGAAACATCCTCAATTTTCCTTGAAGGGAAAATCCGCAGAATGAATTTTAATATGATAAAACCAAGAACTGATTCCATCATATTATCATATTTCAGTCGTTGTCACAGTCATACATCATAAGATTATAAGAATATAAGATATTACATCACTGGGGAACACACCTATTACAGAGTTAATCTAGCGGAAGACTATCGAGTGAAGGCTCCTCCTTCACGGGCATCATCAGAGTTGGCGTAGTGCAGCGTGGATTCCATCTCTGAACCAAACTTGAGCGTAGGCACGAGACCTCCTAATCCTTCTAAAGTCAGCATCTCTGAGAAGCAGGAAATCTGCACACCGCCAGATGTGTGCAGGCCATGGTCAGCACCGATGAGCTTTAGTGGAAAAGATAAACAAGGGATCTGGCGATCCTAATATTTGGCTGTGGTTTGCATTCTTAGCGCATGAGAAGTAAATAACATTAGTAATATAGTAATAATATCCAGTTTTAACACATTCACCACCACACCATCCATACTCATCTACCAACCATCCATCCCAAACCATCTCCACACCACCACACCATATCTCATCTCACACACTCAGGTCGACAGGCCAACTCCCTCTCGGCCTTGTCTCAACGGCCTGTAGCCCCCAAAGCTCACGACCAGAAAAATACCCCAACCCTGGAGGGAGGATAGAAGGACTCATCTCCTATCTAGTTTAAGTGAAACCCAGGAAAGGTCCATAGCCGACAAGTCGGCATATGTATCGATCGATCAACCATACACTCTGCAGAGGTTTTACATACCCACAAGATTAGCCATCCTCGGAGCCATGTATCTCATAGGCAGAATTCCAGTCGCTTGCTAGCCTAGAACGATGCCACCCTACCTCTCAGCCCTGGAACATCCCAAGTCTAGTCTGGGATGGCTGATACTGTGAGTCGTAGACAGAGCTGGGGCCCTCCGGATGTCAAGAGCCGGGTCCACAAGGCCTCCTAAAGTCTCGAAAGGGTGTGGGGGAAATCCACGCGTCCCGTACCTCCTTGCACATGTTCGCCTAGCAGTAGTGGCATCGCTCTACCAAGTAGTCCGACCGTCCCGCACCATATAGGGTGAGTGGGATGTAAAGGATTCCCGGTGAATCTGAGTACTAGTAAGTCCTTAGGGATTGACCAAGCCAGAATATCTTCATCAGGGTTTCCATTTTATGTGCCACCACAGCACCTCCACCCCAGGCTCCACCTCTCCGAGGTTCACACCCCAGGCCACCTCCAATTACCATTTACCCGCCACAGGTATTCCATATCCGAGTGCCCAGGTAGCACCACATGGCAAGACTCACCCCAGGCTCATCGTTATTCCAGCTCGGTCGACACAACCCTCACTCTCCACACACCCAAGACACACACAGCACGCTCACGCACCACCACGTCCGACACCCATAGCCAAACCATTCCCAGGGGGTTCACCACCAGCATCACATCCCCGATATAATGCGAAGTGGAGTTAATAATAAGTATAGCGGTGTAATATGCAAGCAAGCAGGCAAGTATGCATATATAAGCGAGCGAATGCGCAAAGCAGGGTGACGTGGTAGAGTGGGTTGCATCAGGGTAATAATGGCTCAGGTAGTAGCATGCATCAAAGTACTAGCAAAGGAATAATTATAAAGCGCTAGTAGTCGAATAGGATTCTCTAAAGGAGGGTGCAATGTCTAATAGGATTCTCTAAAGGAGGGTGCTACCATGACACCTGCGATGTCGAGGTAGTAGTGGTACAAATCTTTGTTAGTTGATGTAGTCGATCAGCAAGGTCTCCTCTTCCCAGGGTCCTGTCGGCGATCACGTTCTCCTTCTCCATCGGGTTCCGATCCAACGTTGTCCTCATGGCAATTACCTCCAACACACTCGAGGCAAGAGAACAAACAATGTTCCAAAAAGGTGACAAGACCCAAAAGGAACACAAAGAGGAAATGACTTGCCCCTCTCGGTTGATGTCCGATCCATGGGCCAAAGAAATACGAGTGGTGGTATGCTGAGCACAAGCTTAAGTCATGGCCAAGCCAGTATGGCTTTGCGATAAATGGTTTAAGCCAGAGCTTATCCAGAGCAAACACCATGGCTCATGATCTTTCGATCTGGTGTCATTGGGTTATGGGGATTGGAATTCGGGCCCCAAGAAAGAAGAACGATGGGGTTTGACTCTTATAACCTTATCCCACAAGTCACAATTGGACACGAGTAGCAAACAAGAATGATTAACACTATTATAACTTGGCTCCAACGTACTTCGGCTCGCCTGCTGTGGTAGAAAGCGGTAGCGCAAGGAGATTGGACATCAACGTTTCCCCTCGATCCACACGACACAATAACGTCGGGAGCCGAGAAGAGAGTCGCTCAACACGACAAAAGATGCGGGGGTTAGCTAGGCACATCCATGTCATGTTCTCAGGCACATCTTCGAGAATGATGGTTTTAGATGGTCGATCCAGTCGACACGCACGGGTCTGAGGTACGACATAGACCATAGCTTCGCTAACCCAAAGGGAATAGTCCGGTCTTTGATCCAATCGTCATGGGCAAGATGGAATCGAAAAGAGCAGGCTAACGGTGCAACAAGAGCAAGAACAACAAGGGACAAGGTCTACTTCTTCCATCACTCGCGCCACGACGAAAGACAGGGCATTGGAAGGAAGCGACAAACACCAAGTGCGCAAACCACTCGTAGGGTACCCGACTTAGGTGCGCTGGCACTAAGACATCTCTCTAATTCATAGCGGTGCGGTTGTTACCGCGGGGATCAAAGAGATGCGATGGTCATACAAGGTACAAGCATACAGGGGTTTGAGCACGAAGAGGCAAGTAAAAACAAAAGAGTGGCGTAGCTCCATGGTCATGGCGAGGCGAACTCGTGTCCACAAGCTACACCAATGAGTTGGCATCCATCGTTCCATGATTGTTATCTCCCAGGTCATCTCCCATAGGTCTTGGTCATGGAGGGCTCAAAGCGTGCGGGTGATATCCGCATCGATCTTAGTATCGACATCGAATCCATCACGACCATGTTCTAGGGCCGAAGACAGGTGCTAACACTCATGGTACTATGAAGTCAACTAAAAAGCGAGGGGTCGAGTTACACTCGGCATCACGATCATGGCGAGACGGATCCCACGATTGTAACGTCCGAACAAGGTATGATCCCTCAGCCGGCTCGAAGGCTCGGCACACAGGCAACAACACCAACAACCAGCGATAAGAACCAAACACGACCGAAAGACGCAACAACTCGACATGACTGTGGAGTAGCACATTCCATAGCTGGGTGATGGATAGATCCTGTAAGACAGTCATGGACAGATAGGTCGTAAGAATAGGGCCCAACAAGGTAGATATACGTATACGGAAAGATGCGAGATGGGGCTTTTCATGGTCTCGATAAGACATACGACTAGGGTTCATGGTCTAGAGGGTACAGCTCGCAGTAGACGAGGTCATGATATCTCCTCAATGGCATGCACTTGTAAGGTAAGGCGACCGAAACGTCGAAAAGACTCCACTTGTCATTGGTACGATGCTAGGGATCACACGATTTCTCAACGGCTCGCCCTCGTTTAACGAGGCAGTCGGAATGTCGGGAACGGACTCAATACAACGACGGCACGGTGCTAGGTCATGCGGTGTATGCCAGGGCTTTGTCCGTGAGTTGTGCAATGTGACTACTTCAAAAGGCCTTTAGTGTGGGTCCCGGTTGATCTCAATGGCATGTTCTCGTAACCCGAGGTAGCCGGAACAGTGGTGAAACACGGGCACAGGGTTCCACGGAACCATCAGGGCAGCCAAAAAGGAAATCCTGCAGTCCATGATGTGGCGATCAATACCACGTGGTCCAATTACGGCTTCGGGGCTCACGATGAGGTCATGGTAACTCTTCGCCGCGGCATGGCTTGGCCACGACGGGTTTTATAGGCGACAAGTCCTTTCCGGGCGTCTCCTACGCCGTGGATCCGTTTGGCTAAGTCCGGTCTCGTGCTAGTGAGTGCGGGCGTGTCTAGGAGCGGTAGAGCTCCGTCGCAACGTCAGTGATGGCGATCAAGGCTTGACTCAATCGGGCGTGGTTCACGGTGGATGAGACATGGCTTTAGAGAATGCTTCAATGGTGGTCGGCAACCACACTAGCGTTCTTGGAACTCCGGTGGTTTGATTTGGCTTGGGTTAGTCACGTGTGTGTGTGCTTGTGTGTCCAAAGGCCGGAGGTGGCCTCAGTCTACGCATTCCATGGTTGGAACGCCATGGCTGGTAAGCAAAGTCGGGGTTGGAAAGAGGGACACGATGGTGGCTCACCGAGGTTTGTCAAAGTGGAAGGACGTGACCTACGTTGCTCGGTGTCGTGATCTTGGTGGAGCTTGTAGTTGGTCGCACCTATGGTCGTCCAACGGCTTCGGCTCATCCGGGTGATCGGGCGACGAAGATGTAGCACCTAATCGAAGCACTTGGGAAAAGAATTCGAGGTACAAGAGATAGACACGCGTAATAGATAGATCGTCATGAGGGGAAATGGAAACAAAGGAGTAGACCGGCGGCGATGGTCGGCACAGGCATTTACTAATCACGGATAGATAGATGATACATAGATGATGGTCATGTGCGAATGAAAGATAGACACACGTTCACAAAAGTGGGAAGGATATAGATTGCCGAAGAGGTGGCGGCTATTGGACGGAGCTCGGCCATGGTTCGCGAAAGACGCCACAAGGGGCCGGCTTCTTCCCTGCACAAAGAGTTGCACGGCTCGAAGGCCGAGCACAACACGAGTAATGGTAGGGAGGGGAAAAGATGGGATCCTGGGCTTTGGGTGCTCAGCAGGCGATGTAGCTCCTGCTCTCGGCCATGGTGACGTCGGTGTGGGTCGAAGTGGAGGGCTTCGGTGCGGCCATCGGTGGAGCACGATGACATCGGTGTGGAGAGGCTCGTCGTGGCTGAGACAGGGTCGGGTCTTGGCATGGCCGCGGTCGGGGACGAGGCATGGAGCAGAAGCTCAAGGTGGACGTCGACGAGGTGGCGCAGCTGCGTGGTCGTTGTGGGGTCCTCAGGCTCAGCCTCAGGTCCCGGGACGGCTCTCGTCGGGCGGCCGGGGAGCACGGCGTCGCGGGCAGCGCCATGACTTCGGCAGTGGCTCTGGTGGTCATCCCGGCAACGCGGTGGGCGACGTCATGGCAGGGGCACGGTCTCCGGTGTTGCGAGCAGCACGACGTGTAGGGGCTCGCGAGCGCAGACCGGCCTGGAGCAGAGGATGATGGAGCAGCTTTGCGGGCTCGGGGCGAGGTGATCGTGGCTGCCGACGTGGTGAGGCACTGTGGACGAAGAGACGGATGCGCGGTGGAGCAGTCCCGGCAGCAGAGTGGACCGGCGAGGGGCCACCGGCAGTGAGGGTGACTTAGCCCGGCATCGGTGGTGCGGTGCGTCGCATTGAGTGCCTCCGCAGCGAGCTCTAAGCAGTGGTGCGCGGCTCCGGTGGAGAGCGAGGTCGTGGCCGTGGCGACGGTTGTGGAGAGCGACGGCGCACTGGAGGAGGAAGAAGGGAACGGCGGTGACTTGGAGGAAGAAGAAGAGGGGCGGCCGGTTGCTGTGGCTTTTATAGCGCGAGGGTTAGGGCTTCCAGGGGGTGCTGATGATCCTCGGCGTTCGTGCACAGGCAGGGACACGCGACGCGCATCAAGCGGTGCAAAAACCGGGGCGCTGTCGGGACGCGCGAGCGGCGGCGGCGGGGTCTGGGAGTTGGGTGTTGCCCTAGGGTTTAGGAGGCTGGGGCGTCGGTCGCGGGCCAAGCCAGGGCGAGGTGGGCATGAGCGGGCCTCCGCACTGCTGGGCCGAGTAGCTGGGCCCTCTGCGCGCGTGAGGCAGGCCGCGAGGGAGAGGAAGGGCGAGTGGGCTGGCGGGGCGGGCTGGGCCGGACAGGCGCGAGCAGGCCGAACTGCTGAGCTAGTTGGGCCGGTTTGGCTTTCCTATTTACCTTTCCCCTTTTCTAATTCCTTATCTATTTATTCCTCTATTATATTTACTTCCAAAAGCTCCTAAATTGGTATACACATGTTGCCAGCATGTACAGCTCCTAGTGGGGTCCTCTAGGGGTTATCTATGGGTTTAGGGTTAAGTCTATGGCAACAACAGTGTCGGGTTATGGTTGTTTAATGAGAAGAATTCAAGAGAGAGGTTCAATGGAGTCCAACGGAAGAAATTCCGGAGGAGAAGACATCTCAATGATTGAGATGGAATGAGTGGGAATGAGAGAAAGTGCTACGGATCTGTGCACTCCGACACAAAACCCTAACTCGACCAAGAAATTTCAGCAAGCTCCTACAAGCAATACTATATGTATGCAACAATTTATTTATAAATTGTTCTTTGTTTGACCTAGCATCTACATGCTTCACACATTGCAGGAAAATTTTTAAAAAGTTAGTATTTTTGGCTTCTCCAAAAACCCGGTTTGTTATAGCATGCATAGATGACGTTTAAAAGGTAGATAGGCATAGAGATGAGATTAAGCAATCCAGAATTAATGCATTATAAATACAAATATTGAACCTTTGATACTTGTATTTTAGGATTTCAAGATGAAGTGAGTATTTAAAGATGAAGGGAGTAGTTAAACTTAAAAGAATTCACTTAGTATTTGGGACTACTCCACAAACTCCACCATGGAACAGCTCCCACTAGTAGAGAATTCACTTAGTATCCATACTAGTTGAACTTGCGGACCGTGTTCATCTCGGCTAGCATGTTCTCTGCCGAGCGGTAACGGACGTTAAGGAGGAGCTTTGATTCTACGAGGGAGAGCGGCAACGGTCATGGAAGACCGTGTTTCCTTCCTCGTAGAAACAGAGCTCTTCTGTGGCCAAGTACGGTGCCGTCCGGTGGAGAAATGCTCGTCGAGATGATCACATAAGCAATGTCAACTAGTACGGATTTTTACTTATTTAAACATGTTTTTGAGCTAGAATTTGATGGATATTTGATAACTTCAGACCTATAAATGTCATCTACAAATGTTACTATCCTCGAGGTGGCACGTCCTGCAGGAGCCTATTTAATAGATATAGTTTTTATTTTTTGTAGATATATCTAGTGGAGTAAAAGTTTGATGGCTGCCCTGAGAGACAACATGGATGAAGAAATGATGGATATTATCAACACCGGCACTCAATTTGCCGATGGTGACCAGCAGGATGTAGATGACGGGAGTCAATAACTGGCTCTTGAAGATATATATTTGTGCAAGAAAATACTGGCGAGGTATATATATTTTTATATATATTTGAATATATATATATATATATATATTTGAACATCTATCATCTATTATGTGTACACATGATATTTATTTATTCTTTTTTTATACGTAGCCCTCTTGATCGACGACAACAACGGCGAAAAGCAAAAATATTCGAGGCCCGAAAAAACCATTGGAGGGGCACTACATAATATCAGAATTCAATATTGAGACAGGCGAACCACTTGGTCCACATGCAAGGAAATTCGTGCAATACTATGGGTACCTTGTAAGGGACAGACTTCCGATCAGTGCCCGTGAATGGAAGCAAAAGATCAACGAGCCTCATGTTAGTTTTGTCTCTGATCTTGATAAGAATTTAATTTGGGATGATATCCTTCAACATTTCACGTTGTAAGCAGATGGTTATGATGTTATCAACGATGATGAATTGAAGGAACTAGTTCAAAAGTGGGCTATGAAGAAGATGGCCACACAATTCCAGACTTGGAAGAAATCCCTATACACGAAATACATCAAGAAGAACATAACGCCCAATTTCAATACTAGCGGCCCGCTCGCGAAGTTGAGGCCCTACTGGAATGATTTTGTCCAGTACAAGACATCGGAAGAGGGTGAGGAACGGGTGAGAAGGAACCAAGAGAATGCCCGACAGAAGGTATACCACCATGGCATGGGATCAGGTGGCTACGTGACTACTATTCCCAAGTGGGAGAAAATGGAAGCGGACATTCTTGCCAAGGGTATCATACCAGAATCACTCAATTGGCCTAAACGCGCGAAGAATTGGTTTTTCGCTCATGGGGGAAGACTGGACATAGAGACTGGGAAGCTGGTTCATGGCACAAAACTCGAAAGAGCAACACAAAGATTGTCTTATGCTCTACAAGCTAAAGCTATTGGTGCGTTCAGGCCCAATAGAGAGAAGGATGAACTGACGTATGCCCTCGGGACCGCTGAACACAGTGGCCAAACGAGAGGTTTAGGACGGAACATTTCTTGGGAGCATGGTTTCCCTGATGACAGAGATACCTATAGAAGCCAGCAGAGAAGGAAGGATGAGGATGCAGCACGGACCAGCGGGTTGGAGGAATTGGTTCATGAGTCACGGGAGGCGTTGCTTCAAGCATAGGAGCGCGAAAAAGACATGCAAGCTAGAATGCATGATGAAATTAGAAAGCAAGGGCAAATAGCATGAGTGCCCAAAGGCAGGCATCAGATCCAGGAATCAACATTAATATTAGCCCCCCTGATCAGTTGAAAAGCAGCTGCGCTTCCACGGAGCTGCCAAATCAAGATGACGCAATGCTACGTTTCCCTGTGGATGACATCACTGCACCGTTTACATCATGTGAGCTACATATTCCAAAAGAGAATGCCACAATCATGGTGGCTCTCGGTGTTTTTTCTCCTCCAGATCCTACCAAGACACCAAGAATCCATGGGGCAATAATACCACCTGGATATGTTAGCATCTCAGTGGATAGAGTTAACAAAGGTTTTAGTGATCTGGCTCTTGACATTCTAGGAGGTGATGGGGAGAAGACTCTAGGAGAAGCAGAGAAGACATTCATACTATGGCGCAAGCGCTACATCATTATTCCCGGGGTCTCTAGTCCACCGCCGCCTCCTCAACTGCAAGACAATAGGTGCGGACAAAAGTGAACGAAACAATTTTTCACAAATTTTCTATTGACATGCATGATTAATAATAATAATTTCTTATATAATTATTCTTTTTTGTAATCACAAAGCAGGGCCTCCGCCAACCTAAGTCCAATTATTCAATCTCCAGATCATCATAGTGCTCCGGGCAATGATTATGCAACGCCGCCACCGTCGCCACCTTCAAGGAGGTCTCCAACGCCTCCAAGGAGGTCTCCACCGCCACCACCTCCAAGGAGGTCTCCAACACCTCCAAGGAGGTCTCCAACGCCTCCAAGGAGGTCTCCAGCTCCTAAGAGGTCCGCCCCACAAACGAAGTCGTTGGCCCACCAACCGACAAAGAAGAAAGCCTCCTCTAATCCAGTTATTCCCCGAAAACTGTCTTACGAGAAAAGTGAAAAGGATATAAAGGCTGAAGTACAAAAATATGTGAAAAGTTTCTTCGAAAATGTAAGAAAGAAACGACAAGCGAAGGAGAACCCGGAGAAATCGTACTTCTACCTAGCTCCAGATCTTCTAAGAAAGAAGGTGGACCAAAAAAAGCGGGAATCTCAAAAGACCCGGCCAAAATCAGACTACGACCGCTCTCTCACCAAGTCATTTGAGGCGGTGCAGAAAAAGACTAGAGCAGGGAAAGGTGTTGCACAACTCGGACAACAATCGCAATAGTCAGTCCCCCCTCTTGTCATTCGTAATGAATATGGTTCAAACTTAGACTTATCGGACATCGATTTTGAGGAACTGGTTCGGTTTTACAAGGATACATGTTTCGACCTTGCCCAAGTGCTGGCTGAAGGACCATCTGCTCCGAAAGTGGATCCTTGGAAGAAATTTGAACATGGAAAGAGTCTATACAACCCTGAGGCCTCAGGTGAACTGGGTACGCAAATGTACCTGCTAAACAAGTGGTACATGACGGTGTGTAAACGGGGAGAGAACTTTATTTCTGTCAGAATTAGAAACCAACATTACTTCTGTGGCAATGACGTTATATATGTCAAGTTTGGAGAATTACACCAACTATGCCACCTGGACTCTCTCGACAAAAGTCTCATTAGCTTCTATTGTCTGTAAGTGTGATTATTTTCTACTATTAAAGTGTATATATATAAAGCTACATGTATATATATAAATTATATATCCTCACACTATATTTTTATATATGTAGATATGAGATGACAGAACTCAGAAAGACACAGGATAACAATGTTGGTTTCGTTGATCCAAATGTCGTATTCAAACACCCTGATCCCCCGCCGCCTGGATGGAAAGCTGGACTCGAGAAAAATCTCATGAGGTTCTTAGTGAACCAACAAAACAAGGACATACTATTCCCCAACAACTTCAAGTGAGTGTTAAATAATTAATGTCGATCATATGGACATTTGT
This sequence comes from Miscanthus lutarioriparius, assembly GCA_904845875.1. NCBI lineage: Eukaryota > Viridiplantae > Streptophyta > Magnoliopsida > Poales > Poaceae > Miscanthus > Miscanthus lutarioriparius. The sequence goes on from CAJGYO010000010.1 coordinate 25,741,771, forward strand.
TCAATTATTTGCTTACTAGCTAAGCTATCTCCCACATATACATATGTTGACTGTAGTTAATGTCGATCATATTTGTGTATAAAAACATATGCAGCAATCACTGGATATTGATGGTCATCGATATGGCCAATAGTCGGTTGCGCATCTTAGACTCGTTAAGAAAATAGCAAACAGAGTACCAAGACATGATAGATATTATCCAAGGGTAATTTGGTCTCTCTAGCAACTATATATACCCCGATCTCTTAACTGCAACAATTATTAAAGGCCAAATTAATTTTTTATTTTATTGGGTGTAGTGTTTGGAAAAGTTTCATTGAGGAACAACACATGAAACATTGCAAAGCGCCATTGGATGTAATCGCACACAAAGTAAGTACCAGCTACATTTATATATATATAATTCAATTAACACCATGCATGCTTTCAATTCACCGGATCTTTTTTCTCGTAAAAGTGGGTTCTGAGGCAAGAACAGGGGAACAACTACTGCGGATACTATGTTTGCGAGTTCATCATAGCATACTCAAAAAGAACTCCTGAAGAGAACCTCAAAGTACGTTATATAAATATATTCATATATTTACAATTTCTTTTATTGCTCATATATATAAGTAATCACGTGACCAACACACACACACACATATATATATATATTAATATTTTTCCTTTAACTTTTATTGAAGACTCTATGGTTGAAGGAAAAAGTCATACGACGTGACCAACTAAAAGCAATTCAAGAGACCATAACATAATTTCTTAATGATCAGGTCCTCAACCCCGCTGGCGAGTTCTACAATGACGTCAACAAAACATGGAAGCCAAACCAGATGGAGTGAATTTGTTATCCCAAGGATATGATAGAATATACAATGTAACTTTTATTTGTAATATATATATACATATTATATGTCCATAAAATTACATACAATATATGTATATGCATGTAATATATACGTTAGTTTCATACTTTAGTTTATACAAAATGTTCGAACATTATAAACGTGTAGAATACGTATATTATTAGCAGCGTAGAATGCGTATTCAAAAACCTATTCGAAAACCAAAACAAATCGTCAATTGAAGATAGAAATAAAAAAAAGAAAAAAAAAGAAAACCTTTAGTCCCGGTTGGTAATACCAACCGGGACTAAAGGGACGACCCACGTGGCCAGGCCGGGAGGCCCCTTTAGTCCCGGGCGTGAAACCGGGACTAAAGGAGGGGCCCTTTAGTCCCGGATTCGTGCTCTTGGTTCTAAGACCAGGACTGAAGGGGGTTGAGAGCCGAGAGTATAACTCGTTTCTCTACTAGTGTGTCATGGTTACTATTATGGTTTTAAACAATTTGTTAGTATCATTAGTATATGAGTTGTTAAGGAAATATTTTTTATATGATGAAACATAACATATATATTTGTTTCTCATGCATGCTCACACAATGTGTATGTTTACTTTAATAAACTCTTACTATATTAGTATTGATAGAGGTGGTTAATTATAAACATATATATGCTCTATGGTTTTCTAAACAATTTTCTTGTAATAGAAGATGTTGATAATTTCGATGTAGATTTAAGGGGGTATTAAAAATTTCTAATAATGAGATGAAAATTAAGTAATGCACAAATTATCGATCATAATAAGAGGACTTGGGTAATTAGATGCAAATTTAGATCTACTTTAAATCATGTTTCTTAATAGATATATAGAATCATGGGTTACTTTATATTGTTTTACACAATAGCAGAGATGGTTAATTAGTGAATAGATTCAGTATCTATTATTATCAATGGTGATTAGGTTATACCGAAATGATAGTCAGATATTTCTAATTTTTTGATAATTTCTAAGGCCTATCTTTTGTTTTCCTATTGGGCCTTGTCAGGATTAACATGCAGGCTCTATTAGGACCTCTAGTTAGAATTTGTCTTTTTTTTTCTAATGTGACATATATTTAGTTGAAACCAAATCTTAAGACATAAAATCTTGTTGCATCCCTTTTTGTGACTTCATAAATCTATAGTTTAGCTTAATCAAGTTGTTGTAATTTTTTACATGTTAAGTAGAAATTCAAGTGTTCTTTATCTCTTATTCAAAAATTGTCTTTTATTAAAAAAATTCTAGGTCCTAATAGTATTTTTACTACATGTTAATTTGAAACTTAGCTTGCACCCCAGTGCCGAACATGTTGAATTTGTTATATCACAGGATTATGTGCGTGTAGTTTTGTTTTATATATCATAGAGTGCTCAAAATTAAATTACTAATGTTGATAATGACATAATGTTTCAACCAAAATGTATTAACTTATTTAAAATAATAGCTTATGAAGTTTATTATCATGGAGTATTAAATTAAAATGAATTGTCAGTGTCACTGCTACATGGTTTGTTAAGTGAACATTTTTGCATACTTCATAAGTTATTAAAATAAATATTTATACTAATGTATACATGTGGATAATTAGATGCAAATATAAGAGGTTATTTTGAATTATCTTCAATAATGGCAAAGGTGGATAATTAGATGCAATTATAAGGGGTTATTTTGAATTTTTTTCAAAGTCGTAGAGGCAGGTAATTTATCTACAGATCTAGGGAGTTATTTTAAATTATCTTTTATAACGGCAAAGACAGGTAATTTAGATGTAAAATTAGGGGATACTTTATATATTTTTCATAATGGCAGAGGTAGGTATTTTTTTTATAAATTAGAATAGATCCAATGTCTATTGTTAGTGGTGATGATTAGAGTCTGTCATATTAAAGACCACATGTCTTTGATTGTTTTGAAAATTTCTAGGATTTATCTTTTTCTGGTAAAAATTAATATGGTGCCTCCATTAGAGCCTCTAATTAGTATTAGTAAGATACAACAAATGGGGCTAAGTGCTTCAAAAAAAAACTGTGGAGGATTCAATTTAATTCGATTCCATTTTCTAATTAGGTACATCATCGGAATTGATGGCCTTGAGACCACAAGGTACTGGGATGATTTGTTACGTGCTTTCCCTGAAGATAACATGAGCAGCAGAATTATTGTCACCACAAGAAAAGATGAAATAGCCGATACCTGTCATAAGAATTATCAGGTTTATAGAATGCGGCCGGCACTTGACACCAAACCACCTGAGGCGGAGCTCGTCCAGATCTTGTGTGAAGGTACAGCGAGGAAGCGTAGGGTGGTCACCGTTTTTGGCCCGGGTGGCTCTGGGAAGAGTATCCTTGCTAGAGCAGCGTACGACCAACTCACAGAGATGGAACATTTCCTACACAAGGCTTGGCCCATGACAACGGCAAGGGCTTGCTACTGGACATACTTGGTCAATTGGGCAAAACAAATGTTAGAGAAGAAAATATTTCACAGCTTATCGATATTTTGAGAGGTTTACTATTGAATGGGAGGTGCGTCCTTTTACCTTCTCTATTGACTTGTACAGATAACAAACCCATGATTCTATATAGGCTAGTACATTTATTTAAGAGAAACACATGTTGCAAGAGTTCAACCCTTCACATGAGCTACTTAAAATAGCTCCCTAAATTTCTATTTACCAACCTCTACCATTATGAAAAAAATCCAAAATAACCTCCCAAATTTGTATCTAAATTACATACTTTTGCCATTGTGAAAGATAATTCAAAATAAACCACATTGCATCTAAATTATTAAAAGGATAGGTGTTTCTCATTATTGTGAGAATTTCTAGGATTTAATCTTTTTCCAAGTGTTTCTAGGGAAAATTAATGTAATTAGTAATAGTAAGTACTTTAATCATTATCACCAATAATAGCCATTCATTCTATTTAAATTTATAAAATATTACCCACATCTGCCATTATGGAAAATGAATAAAGTAATTCCCTAATTTTGCATCTAAACTACCCATATTTGTCGTTATGAAAGATAACTTAAAATAACCCTCTAAATTATATAAATTAGAAAAATTATTCAAAAGAACCCCTCAATTTGTATCCAAATTACCAACTTTTGCCATTATAAAAGATAATTCAAAATAATTGAGTAACATTGCATCTAAATTATTTAAAGGAAAGATGTTTTTGATTATTGTGAGCATTAGTAAGATTTTTCTTTTTTTTTCTAGAATATCAGGTGAGAATTAACGTGGTGCATCCATTAGAGCCTCTAATTAGTAATATTAAGTACTTTAATCATCATTACCAATAATAGCCATGTGATCGATTCCAATTTATGAAAAAACGCTCCTCTGCGATTATAGATAATGCGTAAAGTAACCTCTAATTTTGCATCTAAATTACCCACATTTGCCATTATGATGTTATCTTAAAATAAACCCCTAGATTTGTAGATAACTTAAAATATCCGCGCACATTTGTATATAAATTACCAAGCTTTGCCATTATAAAAAATAATTCAAAATAACCCCTAAATTTTGTATCTAAACAACCCACTTTTGGCATTATGAAAGATAATTCAAAACAACCCCCTAACATTGCATCTAAATTATATACCTTTGCCATTATGAAAGATAATTTCAAATTACCCTCTAACTTTGAATCTAAAATACCTATATATATGTCACACCCCAAAATTTCTAATTTTGGGTTGTGCATAGAAAACACTAATTAAAATAAATGTTTTGATATTTGGATAAAATTTACCAATCTTAGTTTGAACTAGCCTGAACTTAATTATAGGAAAATGTGAATTTTCAAGCTTTTCCAAATTAATTTGACGAGCTATTGCTTGATGTGATGCTTGGTTGTTGATTTATTTCATGTTGTGAGAAAAGATTTTAAAAATGCGTTTAGTAAGTCGATCTTTTTTCTCCAGCAATTCTTAGTCTTTCTCACCGATCAAATTCTTTGTTTTCCGACTTAATATTTGCTTGAGAAGTATCCTAAAATCTTTTCCATGAAATCCAAATCACTCCTTCCTGCTCACTATTCATCAACCTATCTCCATGGATACCTCGGGAATTTCTTTGGCTTTTTCCGGAACTTGTTTTCACTTGTTTGTGAGCATAATCTAATTTTTAAATGCTCCAAAATATCTTTTCATGAGCTCCAAATATTTTATTTGGGTTCGTCTTGTTCTAAATTATCTCGGGAATTTTTCCTAGATTTTCGGAGCCTTGGAGTATTTTTCGTGGCTTAAAATTCAATTACAGGCTTTTCTAGAATTATTTTATCCATGAAATTAATTAATTCGAAAATAATGAAATATCTCAGATTTCCTCATGCCCAAAGGCCCATGTCTTTATTTACTAATGGTCTTTAATAATTAATTAGGCCTATTAGTAAAGGTGGAGGATGCAACATCAATTAGTACCATATTGCTAGTTGATGTAGATGGGGAGTTTTTCTTCCTATATATATCTACCAACCCCTTGGACAAAGCACACCAAAACTACCGTATGAGGAGCCCCTAGTTTGGGAAATCTCTCGTGCAGTAAATCATATTTTTCTCATCCTTCTCTCGCCGTTGCCGCTGCTGCCGTCATTGTCATTGTCGTTTGTCGCCGCCGCTGTTGCCCAGCCCGCCATACTCTCCTCGGCAACAAGTAAGTCCGCAGCCGTCCCTGCCGTTCTCCAACTCGTGGCTACATCCTGTCGTTGCTCCGTGGCCATGCAATCTGCTACTCATTGCCGAGCCCTAAGGTATGTGTTCCAACTAGCCAGCAAGCCGTCATGCAGATGCCCTGCAAATCTTTCCCGCTGGACATCATGTTCATAATGTTCATATATTCACCTCAGACACGACGGAACAGAGTTGTTCGCTGGCCAGTTCCAACAATGGTTGCACGATGTCTTATGCGTTCTATCACCGCCTGAGCTTCTCTACAAAGATGGACGCCCAAGCCTAACCAAAGCCCTTGCTGCCGATCTGGTGTCCGGTGCCCGATGTCTTCAAGTCACAAGTCATCAACATCATTGATCCACCAGCTGACGGGCACACCTACGTGAAGAGTCGTTCCTCCATCGTCGGGCATGTAGTGCAGGCTCCGTCAAGCTGCCGAGAACCACCAACGTGAGCTCGCCGAGCCACCTGACGGACGTTGCATCGGCTGCAAGTAAATGACAGGACGTCTGTGTTCAATGGTCAGCCCAGTCTTCCTTGCCCTATTATTTTATTGGCCATAAATACTATCAACGTCATGCCTGCGTCATTTAGATGTAATCTAGCAGCGATAACCATATCCACCTTTTGTCCGTGCATCTGTGCTTATCGACCCGATCATCATCTGTGTTCCATCTGATGCGCCTCTGCATGCCTCCGTCAAGCTGCCAAGGCGGGCCATGCACCTGCAGTCCATCTGCTTGCAGTCTTGAAGTCCAGCAAGCAAGCAACCTCGTCGTTCACCTGGAAGCAAACAAGGACCATGCGTGTGTATACACAAGCAAGTAAATCCCCCCATGCACAACAGCAGCAGGCAACCTCTTTGCCATGGCCACGTACGTCCAGATGGAGGAGGCCAGAGGTACAATATGATGTATTTACAGTTTGCCATCGGTCGTTTAATCTCCGTCGTTTCTTCGTTTTAAGTCCGATTCGAGTCGTTCCGGTGGCGTTGGTTTCGTAACGTCGAGCTCTACGCAGCAGTACCGATGTTTTTCATGTTACTTGTTTTTTTTCATATATAGTTATATATTAATTTGATTAATGTTAGTGTAATTGGTTTTATAATAATTAAAAGAAACATAGGACAGTAACGATCATTTATGAGTAATTGTTAATTTGATTACTAGCAATATAAATATGTTTTAAACTCTATTTGGTTAGTTTAAGCACTTTCTTATATACAAAAATTTGAGTTAGATGCTCTCACGTGCATTTTACTTTTGCAAAGTTAAAACTTTGATTTGATTAATCTATACGGCAACATTTATAAATAAAACATGATTTGTTTTAGCTCAGATTTAGGAGTATACATTGTGAACTTAAATATTAACTTGATTAAGATTAATGTGCAACTAGCTTTCTAAATTAATTACAAGCAATATAGGTTTTCCACGTCGGCCTTAATAAATGAATATTAAACTGGTTATATCAATTTAAATATATGTTTTGATTATAATTTGTTTAGCTGAACTCACGTCATATTCAGTTATAGTGTAGATGTTCTTACATGTTCTTTTAATTTGAAAAAGTTAAAGTTTATTTTGATTAAATAATACATGCACATCCGCTCCTTAATACATTATTAATTATTCCATTGATAAATCCTAAACTGATGTAATGCTTGCATCATTTTGGTTTTCCTTTTAAAAATAATAAATGCAAGGGCTTATACGTGCTATATATGTTTTGAATATATACTCTCATTTGTTATTATATTTCAATTTAATTTGCATAAATGATATCAAAATATTTATAATTAAGGTATGATTAATTTATCTTAGTTTTCTAAATCTAATAACTCAAGTATAAATTGACTTAACTCAATTTTAGATATTCCCCTGAGATATCTTATACATGTTTTATGATCATTAAAATAGATAAAGCATATAGTTTTCTTTCCAACGTAAATCCTTCGATAGATGTTTCTGTTTTACCGTAGCTCCGATTAGTGTGCCTTTCGCGTGTGTGTGATCGTAGCAATGTGTAGATTAGATTTCGAATCTTTTCATTGATTGGTGTATTGTTCTAATCTAGTATGTTTGCTATGCATGCTTGTTCGGATGCTTGTGTGGTGCTTTTCGGTCTTGTCCAGTCGGTGAGCCTTGCGTTGGTAATCTATAAGAAGTTGGAGATCAAGAAGAAGAAGAAGAAGAAGAAAACGTTGAAGATTAAAGCTTACCGAAGGATCGGTGTTTAAGGCAAGTATAGCTTGGGTTTTCCTTTCTGTGACCATGATCTTGAAACTTGATTAATGAATATGCTATAAACATAAACAAGGTGACTTTTTAGCAACATAAGGACTTGTCTTGTAAGTGATCATCCGGGACTTACAGTACAGCTGTGAGGGCTATATGGCTCTGGCTTTAGCTCAGTATGAGGACCTTTTATAGCTGGTTAGTGGTTACCTTCATGGCGCAAGAGGGGTGTGTTCCGGGTTGGTTATAGTGCGGCCTCCGTCAAAGTGTATAGGTCAGCAGCGTCATTGTTACTGTCGGAAGGAGCTCTACATTTGCAGAGCCACGAAACCTAGCGGCCCTAACTTGTTAGACGAACCTTTGAAAAGGCTTCACAGTGAACCCCGCCGACCTTCCTTGGTAGTGGGTTAAGAGGCTGATCACCTCGGGCGTAAAAGGGCAAATCACGACTCACAAGTGAAAGTGTACACCTCTGCAAGCAGAGTTTAATAAATCTGTATACTAGCCGTGCTCACGGACACTGAGCGACCTTGGAACCCTTACATAAGGGATGATGACTTTTACTTGTTAAGATGATCATTTATGTCAATTGTTTAAGATATTTATTATTCAATTATACTTGATCATGTGGTTATGGAATATACTACCTTGTTGTTATATTTCTTTGAGTTCGACATGGACTCATCCTTGCAATTTCCCCACACCTTTAATTTGGATATCGGTTTGCTAGAGTCTCAAGGATGTAGGCTTGTGATCAACCAAATCGAGTTGGATCCAGGGAGTAAAGTCTGCACCCGGAGATCAGAGTTGTCTATCCGTTGATTGCTTTCTAAGGTTATCTCTTTTGCTAAGTTCGCTATATATTAAGCATTGTGAATTGATATCGCCCTTCATTTGTAGCTATATGTGAGGTTTGATTACTAGGGCTCAGATATGGTGTGCATTCGCTTTGTCCTTAAAAACCGGTGTTACAAGTGGTATCGAGCAATGTCGATCGAGAGACATAAGCCTAGTTAGTAATCGGTCGATTTGTAAAACTTACTTTGTTATAAAACTATTTTTCTATCTCCTTGGATCATTGATTTGCTATTTCTCATCCTTGTCTTATTGTCTCCTCCTTGATAGCTTCCTTTGAGCTATTAACTTCTTATGTTCTTGAAGTTTTGTCTATGTTGTTTTACTAAAACTTTTCTGACCTTGTCTTGTTCAAATTTACGATTGCCTTTCATCATCTATAATCCACTCCTTAGGATGACCGCCATTTCTATAGAAGCACGTGTAGTGTCGATGTGGTGCTGCGTGTTGTCTTGCTTGTTGTGTTGCTTGCATGCCCTCTCAATGTTGTGATCCAACAAAGACCCTGAAGATGAAGTTCCAAAGTCAAGTAAAGCCCTTGTTAAGTGGGGTAGCGTCTCCTGTCAACAACAACAAGTCCTGAGTATCTCAAGCAACAAGGCATGAAGATCCGTCCTATCTTTCTCTCTAGTCTCTTCGAATCTCGGGACGAGATTCCTGTTAAGTGGGGTAGAATTGTCACACCCCAAAATTTCTAATTTTGGGTTGTGCATAGAAAACACTAATTAAAATAAATGTTTTGATATTTGGATAAAATTTACCAATCTTAGTTTGAACTAGCGTGAACTTAGTTATAGGAAAATGTGAATTTTCAAGCTTTTCCAAATTAATTTGACGAGCTATTGCTTGATGTGATGCTTGGTTGTTGATTTATTTCATGTTGTGAGAAAAGATTTTAAAAATGCGTTTAGTAAGTCGATCTTTTTTCTCCAGCAATTCTTAGTCTTTCTCACCGATCAAATTCTTTGTTTTCCGACTTAATATTTGCTTGAGAAGTATCCTAAAATCTTTTCCATGAAATCCAAATCACTCCTTCCTGCTCACTATTCATCAACCTATCTCCATGGATACCTCGGGAATTTCTTTGGCTTTTTCCGGAACTTGTTTTCACTTGTTTGTGAGCATAATCTAATTTTTAAATGCTCCAAAATATCTTTTCATGAGCTCCAAATATTTTATTTGGGTTCGTCTTGTTCTAAATTATCTCTGGGAAATTTTCCCTAGATTTTCGGAGCCTTCGGAGTATTTTTCGTGGCTTAAAATTCAATTCTGGGCTTTTCTAGAATTATTTTATCCATGAAATTAATTAATTCCGAAAATAATGAAATATCTCAGATTTCCTCATGCCCAAAGGCCCATGTCTTTATTTACTAATGGGCTTTAATAATTAATTAGGCCTATTAGTAAAGGTGGAGGATGCAACATCAATTAGTACCATATTGCTAGTTGATGTAGATGTTGGGAGTTTTTCTTCCTATATATATCTACCAACCCCTTGGGCAAAGCACACCAAAACTACCGTATGAGGAGCCCCTAGTTTAGGAAATCTCTCGTGTAGTAAATCATATTTTTCTCATCCTTCTCTCGCCGTTGCCGCTGCCGTCGCTGTCGCTGTCGCCGCCGCGCTGCCCAGCCCGGCCATACTCTCCTCGGCAACAAGTAAGTCCGCAGCCGTCCCTGCCGTTCTCCAACTCGTGGCTACATCCTGTCGTTGCTCCGTGGCCATGCAATCTGCTACTCATTGCCGAGCCCTAAGGTATGTGTTCCAACTAGCCAGCAAGCCGTCATGCAGATGCCCTGCAAATCTTTCCCGCTGGACATCATGTTCATAATGTTCATATATTCACCTCAGACACGACGGAACAGAGTTGTTCGCTGGCCAGTTCCAACAATGGTTGCACGATGTCTTATGCGTTCTATCACCGCCTGAGCTTCTCTACAAAGATGGACGCCCAAGCCTAACCAAAGCCCTTGCTGCCGATCTGGTGTCCGGTGCCCGATGTCTTCAAGTCACAAGTCATCAACATCATTGATCCACCAGCTGACGGGCACACCTACGTGAAGAGTCGTTCCTCCATCGTCGGGCATGTAGTGCAGGCTCCGTCAAGCTGCCGAGAACCACCAACGTGAGCTCGCCGAGCCACCTGACGGACGTTGCATCGGCTGCAAGTAAATGACAGGACGTCTGTGTTCAATGGTCAGCCCAGTCTTCCTTGCCCTATTATTTTATTGGCCATAAATACTATCAACGTCATGCCTGCGTCATTTAGATGTAATCTAGCAGCGATAACCATATCCACCTTTTGTCCGTGCATCTGTGCTTATCGACCCGATCATCATCTGTGTTCCATCTGATGCGCCTCTGCATGCCTCCGTCAAGCTGCCAAGGCGGGCCATGCACCTGCAGTCCATCTGCTTGCAGTCTTGAAGTCCAGCAAGCAAGCAACCTCGTCGTTCACCTGGAAGCAAACAAGGACCATGCGTGTGTATACACAAGCAAGTAAATCCCCCCATGCACAACAGCAGCAGGCAACCTCTTTGCCATGGCCACGTACGTCCAGATGGAGGAGGCCAGAGGTACAATATGATGTATTTACAGTTTGCCATCGGTCGTTTAATCTCCGTCGTTTCTTCGTTTTAAGTCCGATTCGAGTCGTTCCGGTGGCGTTGGTTTCGTAACGTCGAGCTCTACGCAGTAGTACCGATGTTTTTCATGTTACTTGTTTTTTTTCATATATAGTTATATATTAATTTGATTAATGTTAGTGTAATTGGTTTTATAATAATTAAAAGAAACATAGGACAGTAACGATCATTTATGAGTAATTGTTAATTTGATTACTAGCAATATAAATATGTTTTAAACTCTATTTGGTTAGTTTAAGCACTTTCTTATATACAAAAATTTGAGTTAGATGCTCTCACGTGCATTTTACTTTTGCAAAGTTAAAACTTTGATTTGATTAATCTATACGGCAACATTTATAAATAAAACATGATTTGTTTTAGCTCAGATTTAGGAGTATACATTGTGAACTTAAATATTAACTTGATTAAGATTAATGTGCAACTAGCTTTCTAAATTAATTACAAGCAATATAGGTTTTCCACGTCGGCCTTAATAAATGAATATTAAACTGGTTATATCAATTTAAATATATGTTTTGATTATAATTTGTTTAGCTGAACTCACGTCATATTCAGTTATAGTGTAGATGTTCTTACATGTTCTTTTAATTTGAAAAAGTTAAAGTTTATTTTGATTAAATAATACATGCACATCCGCTCCTTAATACATTATTAATTATTCCATTGATAAATCCTAAACTGATGTAATGCTTGCATCATTTTGGTTTTCCTTTTAAAAATAATAAATGCAAGGGCTTATACGTGCTATATGTTGTGAATATATACTCTCATTTGTTATTATATTTCAATTTAATTTGCATAAATGATATCAAAATATTTATAATTAAGGTATGATTAATTTATCTTAGTTTTCTAAATCTAATAACTCAAGTATAAATTGACTTAACTCAATTTTAGATATTCCCCTGAGATATCTTATACATGTTTTATGATCATTAAAATAGATAAAGCATATAGTTTTCTTTCCAACGTAAATCCTTCGATAGATGTTTCTGTTTTACCGTAGCTCCGATTAGTGTGCCTTTCGCGTGTGTGTGATCGTAGCAATGTGTAGATTAGATTTCGAATCTTTTCATTGATTGGTGTATTGTTCTAATCTAGTATGTTTGCTATGCATGCTTGTTCGGATGCTTGTGTGGTGCTTTTCGGTCTTGTCCAGTCGGTGAGCCTTGCGTTGGTAATCTATAAGAAGTTGGAGATCAAGAAGAAGAAGAAGAAGAAGAAAACGTTGAAGATTAAAGCTTACCGAAGGATCGGTGTTTAAGGCAAGTATAGCTTGGGTTTTCCTTTCTGTGACCATGATCTTGAAACTTGATTAATGAATATGCTATAAACATAAACAAGGTGACTTTTTAGCAACATAAGGACTTGTCTTGTAAGTGATCATCCGGGACTTACAGTACAGCTGTGAGGGCTATATGGCTCTGGCTTTAGCTCAGTATGAGGACCTTTTATAGCTGGTTAGTGGTTACCTTCATGGCGCAAGAGGGGTGTGTTCCGGGTTGGTTATAGTGCGGCCTCTGTCCGTCAGTGTATAGGCTGCGCGTCATTGTGCCTGTCGGAAGGGGAGCTCTACATTCGCAGGCCACAGAAACCTAGCGGCCCTAACTTGTTAGACGATTTAACTTTGAAAGGCTTCACAAGTGAACCCCGCCGACCTTCCTTGGTAGTGGGTTAAGAGGCTGATCACCTCGGGCGAAAGGGCAAATCACAACTCACAAAGTGAAAGTGTGTACACTCTCAAGCAGAGTTTAATAAACTGGTATACTAGCCGTGCTCACGGACACGAAAGGCCTTGGAACCCTTACATAAGGGATGATGACTTTTACTTGTTAAGATGATCATTTATGTCAATTGTTTAAGATATTTATTATTCAATTATACTTGATCATGTGGTTATGGAATATACTACCTTGTTGTTATATTTCTTGAGTTCGACATGGACTCATCCTTGCAATTTCCCCACACCTTAGGGTTGGATATCGGTTTGCTAGAGTCTCAAGGATGTAGGCTTGTGATCAACCGGTCGGTTGGATCAGGGAGTAAAGTCTCGCACCGGAGATCGAGTTGTCTATCCGTTGATTGCTTTCTAAGGTTATCTCTTTTGCTAAGTTCGCTATATATTAAGCATTGTGAATTGATACTGCCCTTCATTTGTAGCTATATGTGAGGTTTGATTACTAGGGCTCGCATATGGTGTGCATTCGGCTTTGTCCTTAAAACCGGGTGTTACAAGTGGTATCAGAGCAATGCTGACTGTAGGACGCAAGCCTAGTTAGCACTGGTCGATTTGTAAAACTTACTTTGTTATAAAACTATTTTTCTATCTCCTTGGATCATTGATTTGCTATTTCTCATCCTTGTCTTATTGTCTCCTCCTTGATAGCTTCCTTTGAGCTATTAACTTCTTATGTTCTTGAAGTTTTGTCTATGTTGTTTTACTAAAACTTTTCTGACCTTGTCTTGTTCAAATTTACGATTGCCTTTCATCATCTATAATCCACTCCTTAGGATGACCGCCATTTCTATAGAAGCACGTGTAGTGTCGATGTGGTGCTGCGTGTTGTCTTGCTTGTTGTGTTGCTTGCATGCCCTCTCAATGTTGTGATCCAACAAAGACCCTGAAGATGAAGTTCCAAAGTCAAGTAAAGCCCTTGTTAAGTGGGGTAGCGTCTCCTGTCAACAACAACAAGTCCCGAGTATCTCAAGCAACAAGGCATGAAGATCCGTCCTATCTTTCTCTCTAGTCTCTTGAATCGGGACGAGATTCTGTTAAAATATGGGTAGAATTGTCACACCCCAAAATTTCTAATTTTGGGTTGTGCATAGAAAACACTAATTAAAATAAATGTTTTGATATTTGGATAAAATTTACCAATCTTAGTTTGAACTAGCGTGAACTTAGTTATAGGAAAATGTGAATTTTCAAGCTTTTCCAAATTAATTTGACGAGCTATTGCTTGATGTGATGCTTGGTTGTTGATTTATTTCATGTTGTGAGAAAAGATTTTAAAAATGCGTTTAGTAAGTCGATCTTTTTTCTCCAGCAATTCTTAGTCTTTCTCACCGATCAAATTCTTTGTTTTCCGACTTAATATTTGCTTGAGAAGTATCCTAAAATCTTTTCCATGAAATCCAAATCACTCCTTCCTGCTCACTATTCATCAACCTATCTCCATGGATACCTCGGGAATTTCTTTGGCTTTTTCCGGAACTTGTTTTCACTTGTTTGTGAGCATAATCTAATTTTTAAATGCTCCAAAATATCTTTTCATGAGCTCCAAATATTTTATTTGGGTTCGTCTTGTTCTAAATTATCTCTGGGAAATTTTCCCTAGATTTTCGGAGCCTTCGGAGTATTTTTCGTGGCTTAAAATTCAATTCTGGGCTTTTCTAGAATTATTTTATCCATGAAATTAATTAATTCCGAAAATAATGAAATATCTCAGATTTCCTCATGCCCAAAGGCCCATGTCTTTATTTACTAATGGGCTTTAATAATTAATTAGGCCTATTAGTAAAGGTGGAGGATGCAACATCAATTAGTACCATATTGCTAGTTGATGTAGATGTTGGGAGTTTTTCTTCCTATATATATCTACCAACCCCTTGGGCAAAGCACACCAAAACTACCGTATGAGGAGCCCCTAGTTTAGGAAATCTCTCGTGTAGTAAATCATATTTTTCTCATCCTTCTCTCGTTGCTGTTGCGCTGTTGTCGTCATTTGTCATTTGCCGCCACGCTGCCCAGCCCGCCATACTCTCCTCGGCAACAAGTAAGTCCGCAGCCGCCCCCGCCGTTCTCCAACTCGTGGCTACATCCTGTCGTTGTTCGCGTGGCCATGCAATCTGCTACTCATTGCCGAGCCCTAAGGTATGTGTTCCAACTAGCCAGCAAGCCGTCATGCAGATGCCCCGCAAATCTTTCCCGCTGGACATCATGGTCATAATGTTCATATATTCACCTCTGAAACGACGGAACAGAGTTGTTCGCTGGCCAGTTCCAACAATGGTTGCACGATGTCTTATGCGTTCTATCACCGCCTGAGCTTCTCTACAAAGATGGACGCCCAAGCCTAACCAAAGCCCTTGCTGCCGATCTGGTGTCCGGTGCCCGATGTCTTCAAGTCACAAGTCATCAACATCATTGATCCACCAGCCGACGGGCACACCTACGTGAAGAGTCGTTCCTCCATCGCCGGGCATGTAGTGCAGGCTCCGTCAAGCTGCCGAGAACCACCAACGTGAGCTCGCCGAGCCACCTGACGGACGTTGCATCGGCTGCAAGTAAATGACAGGACGTCTGTGTTCAATGGTCAGCCCAGTCTTCCTTGCCCTATTATTTTATTGGCCATAAATACTATCAACGTCATGCCTGCGTCATTTAGATGTAATCTAGCAGCGATAACCATATCCACCTTTTGTCCGTGCATCTGTGCTTATCGACCCGATCATCATCTGTGTTCCATCTGATGCGCCTCTGCATGCCTCCGTCAAGCTGCCAAGGCGGGCCATGCACCTGCAGTCCATCTGCTTGCAGTCTTGAAGTCCAGCAAGCAAGCAACCTCGTCGTTCACCTGGAAGCAAACAAGGACCATGCGTGTATACACAAGCAAGTAAATCCCCATGCACAACAGCAGCAGGCAACCTCTTTGCCATGGCCACGTACGTCCAGATGGAGGAGGCCAGAGGTACAATATGATGTATTTACAGTTTGCCATCGGTCGTTTAATCTCCGTCGCTTCTTCGTTTTAAGTCCGATTCGAGTCGTTCCGTGGCGTTGGTTTCAGAACGCCGAGCTCTACGCAGCAGTACCGATGTTTTTCATGTTACTTGTTTTTTTCATATATAGTTATATATTAATTTGATTAATGTTAGTGTAATTGGTTTTATAATAATTAAAAGAAACATAGGACAGTAACGATCATTTATGAGTAATTGTTAATTTGATTACTAGCAATATAAATATGTTTTAAACTCTATTTGGTTAGTTTAAGCACTTTCTTATATACAAAAATTTGAGTTAGATGCTCTCACGTGCATTTTACTTTTGCAAAGTTAAAACTTTGATTTGATTAATCTATACGGCAACATTTATAAATAAAACATGATTTGTTTTAGCTCAGATTTAGGAGTATACATTGTGAACTTAAATATTAACTTGATTAAGATTAATGTGCAACTAGCTTTCTAAATTAATTACAAGCAATATAGGTTTTCCACGTCGGCCTTAATAAATGAATATTAAACTGGTTATATCAATTTAAATATATGTTTTGATTATAATTTGTTTAGCTGAACTCACGTCATATTCAGTTATAGTGTAGATGTTCTTACATGTTCTTTTAATTTGAAAAAGTTAAAGTTTATTTTGATTAAATAATACATGCACATCCGCTCCTTAATACATTATTAATTATTCCATTGATAAATCCTAAACTGATGTAATGCTTGCATCATTTTGGTTTTCCTTTAAAATAATAAATGCAAGGGCTTATACGTGCTATATATGTTTTGAATATATACTCTCATTTGTTATTATATTTCAATTTAATTTGCATAAATGATATCAAAATATTTATAATTAAGGTATGATTAATTTATCTTAGTTTTCTAAATCTAATAACTCAAGTATAAATTGACTTAACTCAATTTTAGATATTCCCCTGAGATATCTTATACATGTTTTATGATCATTAAAATAGATAAAGCATATAGTTTTCTTTCCAACGTAAATCCTTCGATAGATGTTTTGCTTTTACCGTAGTCGATTAGTGTGCCTTTCAAGTGTGTGTGATCGTAGCAATGTGTAGATTAGATTTCTAATCTTTTCATTGATTGGTGTATTGTTCTAATCTAGTATGTTTGCTATGCATGCTTGTTCGGATGCTTGTGTGGTGCTTTTCGGTCTTGTCTAGTCGGTGAGCCTTATGCTGGTAATCTATAAGAAGTTGGAGATCAAGAAGAAGAAGAAGAAGAAGAAAACGTTGAAGATTAAAGCTTACCGAAGGATCGGTGTTTAAGGCAAGTATAGCTTGGGTTTTCCTTTCTGTGACCATGATCTTGAAACTTGATTAATGAATATGCTATAAACATAAACAAGGTGACTTTTTAGCAACATAAGGACTTGTCTTGTAAGTGATCATCCGGGACTTACAGTACAGCTGTGAGGGCTATATGGCTCTGGCTTTAGCTCAGTATGAGGACCTTTTATAGCTGGTTAGTGGTTACCTTCATGGCGCAAGAGGGGTGTGTTCCGGGTTGGTTATAGTGCGGCCTCTGTCCGTCAGTGTATAGGCTGCGCGTCATTGTGCCTGTCGGAAGGGGAGCTCTACATTCGCAGGCCACAGAAACCTAGCGGCCCTAACTTGTTAGACGAACCTTTGAAAGGCTTCACAGTGAACCCTGCCGACCTTCCTTGGTAGTGGGTTAAGAGGCTGATCACCTCGGGCGAAAGGGCAAATCACGACTCACAGTGAAAGTGTACACCTCTGCGCAGAGTTTAATAAACTGGTATACTAGCCGTGCTCACGGATACGAGCGGCCTTGGAACCCTTACATAAGGGATGATGACTTTTACTTGTTAAGATGATCATTTATGTCAATTGTTTAAGATATTTATTATTCAATTATACTTGATCATGTGGTTATGGAATATACTACCTTGTTGTTATATTTGCTGAGTTCGACATGGACTCATCCTTGCAATTTCCCCCACACCTTAGGCTGGATATCAGTTTGCTAGAGTCTGAAGGATGTAGGCTTGTGATCAACCAGTTAGTTGGATCCAGGGGAGTGAAGTCTGCACCCGGAGATCAGAGTTGTCTATCCGTTGATTGCTTTCTAAGGTTATCTCTTTTGCTAAGTTCGCTATATATTAAGCATTGTGAATTGATACTGCCCTTCATTTGTAGCTATATGTGAGGTTTGATTACTAGGGCTCGCATATGGTGTGCATTCGACTTTGTCCTTAAAACCAGGTGTTACAATATACCATTATAAAAAATAATGTAAAATACCATGAATGATTTTATAATTTACCCATCTTTGTCATTATGAAAGGTAATGCAAAGTAACCCCTAAATTTGCATTCAAACTACCCATATACACTGTTATGAAAGATAATATAAAGTATCATATATTTGTATCTAATTCAACCATTATAGAAACTAAACAAAAAAATCTCTATATCTACAAGTAAATTCTAATATAAGTTACAAAAATAATTCAATATCCACAGAGTACAATATATTTGTAAATTAAGCACTTCTCCAACTGTGACGTTAAAAGCACAATGCTATGTGTTGGTATAAATTAACGCACACAGAAGAATCCGCAAGCGCACGTATATTATACCGATGTAGCACTTCACCGGGAGTACCCAGTTTTATATCGAACTCGAGGAAACGTGTATGAGAATAACTAAGTCTGAACTTAACCCAACTTCACAATCAAGGCTAGATAATAGGAGTATAAAGGAGACTGCTAAGGTCTTCTAGATCTAACTTCGGTAAACTTTATCTTCTATTATTTAATTTTGGGGATATTACTAGAGAAAACACATGCATAGTATGTTTCCTATAGTAACAAGGTCCTGCTAGGCCTACTAACGGGAGGCGGACTACAAAAGATTCAACGAGGCTATAAGAGTCACCATCGCGAGCTACCACTGATCCGAAAAATAGGGTATATCCACGAGTAACCGAGTCTAAGCACCACGCTTACACTATGAATACTACTTTAACCTAGGAGCTACAAGGATTAAAGTACTCAAAAGAGAGTCGCAAACCTAAAAAACAATATGAACAAGATGCTTACTTGAATTAGAAGTCGATTATCAGAGAAATCTCACAAGCAAGCTCATGAAGAACTTGATTCCGCCAGGGTATAAGCCGTAGAGAGAGTACCGATAGGCCGGCACTTCCTTCAAACTCTTCCCTCATACTCTATCTCTCTATCTCTAATACAAGACTAGATCCCATGGAGGATTAATCTTCTCTTGCTTTCTAGCTCTGATCCAGGTGGAGATATGGATTAGGGTTTCTGGCTTTTCAGCTCTTAGGATCTGACTTGGCATGCCCTGGAGGGGGGGGTGCAGGCAGGTATATATAGGCTGGAGTATCAATCCTGAGCCCTCGGATCAAACTGACTTGAATAAACGGTAGAGATGCAATCCTTAAGGCGGTGGAGAACCGACGTAGCATCGGGGGGCTGACTGGTGGCCCCCAGACCGGCCGGCCTAGTGGCTCAGGGTCCGCTTTGGTGGAGAGCCTCCTAGAGTCTTCTAGAGTCTTCCCATGCAGTTTAGGCGGCGGAATTCCGTGATTTCCTTTGACCAAAAGGTCCTCCTTGGCAGTTTTTTGATTAAATCCTGCTGAAAACACAGATTCACCAAAACTGGTGGAAATTGTCAGTTTAAATCCCTAAGTCTATGTTGGTGATACATTTTAGTCATTTTTGCCAGGTAGATTGATGGTTTGTGATTGACATTAACTACCGTCAACACTATGTTTCACACTGTAGTCTGAGTAAACATGTATAAATATTGATAAATATTTAGCTTATAAAGCATGGAAAAATGTTTACTTAACAAACCACATAGCAAAATCGCCTAACACTTCAATTTATATTAATACTCTATTATAATAACGTCATAAGTTGTTATTAGAAACAAATTTATATATTTTAAACGAAACACTATGTCATATCAATAATATAATTTGAAGTACTTTGTGATAGATAAAACAATACCACTACACTTATAATCTTGTGATATAACAAATTAAAAAAAATTAGTGCCAAGGTGCAAACTAAGTTTCAACTTAACATGTGAAAAACAATGCTACTAGGACATAAACTTTTCTCTAATAAATAAAAAATTATAGTAACTAGATTAAAAGTTGGAAGCTAAATTATAGATTTGTAAGTTAGCGAAAGGGATGCAACAAGGGCCTATATATTTTAAGATTAGATTTTAACTGAATACATATCATGTTAGGAAGAAAATATAAATACTAGAAAGTCTAACTATAGTCCCCAGTGGAGTCTCCACGTTAATGCTCTCGAGGCATGGTAGGAAATTAAAATGTAGATCCTAAAAATTCCCACAAAATTGAGAAATATCTGACCATCATTTTAGTAGAATCTAATCACCATTGATAATAATTGTTGTTGGATCTATTCTATTTTGTAAATAATTACCCATCTCTGCAATTGTGTAAAATAACATAAAGTATCTATTAACTCTATATTCAAATTACCCACCTATGCCATTATGAACATGATCTAAAGTAATCTTTATCTAATTACCACTTCCCCCTATTATGATACAATAATTTACATAACTACTCAAATTCTTATCTCATTATTAAAAACCTAAATATACCCTCAAATCTACATCTAAATTATCAACATTTTTTTGTCGGGGGTACATAACCGGGTACCCCCAAGACACGGATAAGAGAGTCGCTTAGGATGGCCCAGATGACCACGGCCTAGCTAACCGTGGCCCGCCTTGACCTCTCGTCCCCCAGCTGTACGAGGCCCGCCTCGACCTCTCCCGCCTCTCGACCATGCACCGCATGGTGACCTCGACCACCTCCGGCCTTAGCCTCTAGGAAAGGACGGAAGGTGGGTGGATGCATTAAATGCACATGCCCGAATAGGACATGCACGCACGCACTCCACCAGGTATGAGAAGGACAACCACCCCTCTGACCACCAGGTCCTGGGGCAGGGCGTCATCTTGGGCAGCACTCCACTGACAAACAAGACAACACCGGGACTCGACTACGTCACCCCGCGTGGCTCAGCATTGTCCAAATTCTGTCTAGCTTGATAGACGGGCGTACGATCACACCTAATTAATACGGTATGGGAATCACGACTAGGAGTCAGCTCCTCACAAACCGGCCACATCCAATGTCCCCGACCTGACCATGAGAGGTCGAGGCAACAGGGTCGCGACCCAAGGAGTAGGTAGCCCGCAATGGATAGCCACTCTTCTCGTATAATGACATCATGACTTCTCCCTGAAGAAACGGACGCTAGGACGGAGTCCACGATGACTACAACGAGCCCATGATGTGGAGGAGAGTTGGTGAACAACCACTACTCCTATGGCACCGCCACGGCTGGCACAGTGCCGCCATCGTAGGCCATGCCTTGGTGTAGGGAGCAAGGCCTCGACGACCATGCCTAGACATGCATATAGAAGCCGGGACAAGACAGGATGGATTGCTAACCAAGCTTACTAGCTTCTCCCTCCCTCGGGCTCCTGACCACTTGGGTCGGGAGAACCTTACACTTCTGCATGTAATTACCTAGCCCACGTGGCTATATAAGGGGAGCCAGGCCTTTTTCCTAGAGGATCGATTTCCCCTGCCTCTATCTTTCTACCTGTAGAACCCTAGCTTGCATACCCCCTGTTGTAAGCCGTTTGGAGCACTTGAACTTGAGGAATACGTACTCGTAGTCTCCGGCACTGGACTTAGGGCTTCGTTCCGAACCAGTATAATTCCTTGTGTCTCGAGTTCTAGCCATTGATTCCCTTGGGTAGCGCGACGCTAAATTTACTCGTCGGTTCTCAAAACACCGACATTTTATTACAAAAAATTGTTAAATAATCATAAAACATATATATATTTCTACATTTCCACTTCTATCTTTATTAATATAATAAAATTTGACTAAAGTAAACATAGACATCTTGCCAGCGTGTGTGATCGATAAATATATATGTTCTGATTCATCATATAAAAATATTTTTTTTAATAATTCATATACTAATGATACTGAAAAATTATTTAAAAACCATTTTACTAACCGTGACATATGATTTATATAGGTTGTTACTTTAGATATATTTATACATTTTAACTAAAACATTTATCGCATATGTATTGATAGTATAACCATTACTGCACATATAATTTCTTGCTTCAAAAACTGAATCATCTTGAGAAGTCGGGGATGACACTGGTGGTTATAGTTTCTCGGCCTTTAAGATTCAAATAGTTGACCATTACAAGGCTTAAGTATTAAAATACTCTTGATGTTAGCACTGCTACCTCGTCATCTGAGATCTCGGTTCAAACTTTACCACTTATCTTAAATGATATGGTGCAGATTTCAATTATTGCTTATGCTATTGTAATATATAGGAATGTAGTCAATGACCTAAAATCCTTCTTTTTAAAAAGTAAAAAAAGAAAAGTCTATAAAATATACAATAATCACAAGGGTTTCAACATAACTTGAGGACAAAGAACTATAGCAATCAATAAGAATAAAATTAAAAAAGAATATCAAAATTTAGATTCATGACCTCATAAGATATATGCTGCAACAAGAACCACCATAATCAATGCTAGGTTTCAACTAATTATATATTGAAGATATACAGAGGTGTCATGCAAATAAAAACTATGAATATGAATAAAAAAAACATATAGATGAGTCCCTTGCAAAAAAAAAAAACAAATTTAATTAATAAGTTTATGATAACTGGATGTAGACTACAGAATATGTATTATGCTTATTGTGTTAGAAAATGAACAAAGAGAAAACATATAATTTAATATAAGTAATTTTTATTAGTCAGATATATTAAACAGTAACTAATGCTTATATCTGCTAAGATTATTGCTCGTGCGAGAGCATGACTTGATGGGCTAGTTAAATTAATTTGATTTTTTTTTGTAATTAGGTACATTATCGTAATTGATGGACTTGAGACAACTGGTTACTGGAATAATGTGCTAAGTGCTTGCCCTGATAATAATAAAAGCAACAGAATTATCGTGACCACGGCAAGCAACAGAGTAACCAATACTATTTGCCAAGGGAATGGCCCAGTTTACAAGATGCGGCCACTTGACAAGAACTCTGCTAAGCATTTGTTGGGGAAAAAAGTGATGTTTCCCCGGAATGTAGACAGAGATCGTCTGATGACGATGATCTTAGAGACATGTGAATACCTTCCCCTTGCAATATCTAATATGGGCGATTATATGAGAAGCTTAAATAAAACTTGGGACTATGATGAGTGTGAGAAGGCTTGCACCGACATTGGTTCCCTGCTGGACAATAACGAGATAGAAGCATTCCGAGGAATGAAGCACGTGGTTAATCGTAGCTACACCAGACTGAGTGTTAATGCAAAGGCCTGCTTGCTGTCAGTAAATATATATTTCAAGAATCTTGTCATCGAGAATCATGTCATAAATGATCATGTCATCAAGGGAAAACCTCTGATCAGGCGATTGTTGGCTGAAAGGTTGATATCATCATCACCATCATCTTCTGTCGATGGCTTGGCAAATGAATGTTTCACTGAGCTGATAGAGCAAAACTTCATCGTGCCAGTGGAGGTTAGTATCAGTGGACAGGTGAAGAGGTTTAGAGTTAACCGTATGATGCCGCTGTTTATTCATGACAAAGGGCACCAAGAGAATTATGTCACTAGGATTGATATTCGACCGGGCCAGGACGTGGAACCATTGTCACAAGCTGATATCACTCGATTGTATCTCAAGAATAGCAGTAGTGAATCTGCTAGGATTGGAGGGAAGGCTGGTACAACTCATGTCCGGCTGCTCACATATCATGGGGAGGCAAGCAAAGTTCTAATGGACTTCAATAACTACATGTTTCTGCGAGTACTGATTTTAGAAAATTGTGGAAACATGAAGAACGAGCATCTTCATACAGTCTGCAGCCGACCGGTATTGAGATATCTGAGCATCAGAGGCAATCAAGATGTGACCATGCTTCCAGCGAATATTGTGAATATGCGATCATTGGAGACGCTTGACACAAGGGACACCAAGCTAAACAAAATTCCCATGGATGTCATTCTACTCCCGGTGCTACTTCACTTGTTCGGGAAGTTCCAAATAATTTTGAAGAACAAAATAATGTTTCCCAAGAACTCCAAGGTGCAGAAAGTGGCAAAATTCATCTCCAATGAAAACCCATTAAGTAATTTATTTGAAGGAAAAAATGACTTTCCAATTGAGAGCTCCAAGCTGCAGACTCTGGCAGGATTCCTCAAATTTTGTCACGTTATTGCCTCGTATTCCCATGTTGAGTAAGGTTAGAATCTTGTGTGGGCAGACTGCGCCCAATGAGATGGTGACAAAAGATCTTCTGAAGTCTTTAAAGAGCTGCCTTAAGAAGGAAGTCAAAGATGGCAACTCACCTCTCCATTCTTTGACAATAGATTTCCATGGTCGCCCCCTTAACTTCCTGGATAATCTTGAGATAGAACCTCCGTGTTTGCTTCGCTCCCTCAAGCTATGTGGAAAGCTGACCAGATTGCCACGGTTCATTCTACCATTATCAGACAGCCTTGAGGAACTGTGCCTTTCCGAGACTAATCTTGGGGGCCGTGACCTGCTGGAGCTACGCCACCTGAAAAAGTTGCAGTTTCTCAAGCTGACCGGAGATTTCTTCGAGTTTGAACAACTTACTTTTGAACCTCATTGGTTCTGCACTCTGCAGCGTCTATGCTTCGACGTTCCTAAGGTACCCAAGATTGTCCTGAAAGAGCATGCCATGGAAGGCCTCGAGTCCCTGCAGCTGGTGTGTAACGAACTGGGTGGCGTCAGCGGCATCTTGAACCTGAAGCAACTAAAGGAAGTAATGCTCTCTACCAGAGTAAGTGGAGCAGGGGCAGATGATTTGTTGAAGCAAGTCAGCAAGCATAGCATGAAACCAAAACTCCTTTATGCTGATGGATCCAGTCGGCATATGTTGTTGCAGTGATGCCTCAGCTAACTTAGCTGTACGTTTGCCTATCTCAGCGCAAGACGTTAAACTTGCAGAGATAAAAGCTGCAGCTATTTACTATTCTCTCTGGTCACAAATAAGTGATGTTTCAGTTGTTTTATAGATAATCATTCTTATCTTTGATTACATAATGTTTTTTTACCCGTGGACACGTGGTGTTTGAATGTGTGGAAGTGAAGGCAACGCATATGGTTGACCAGCTGTATTCTTTATCAGTTAGACAATTGTAATTAGCCCTACTTCTTCATCCTTTTACGACTGTTTGACATCCTTCCTTAATCACAGCTTTCCTACACGTTCAGGTTGAGTTTGACCTTCAATTTGTGAAATATCTCCGCAATTTGATACTTTAATTTGATGGTTAAATGTCCAATAACTAAGCTGCAGCCCTTTCTTGAACATAATTATAATCATCCTTAATATGTTCAGCAGATTTAGACTGGATTTGATGAGAGATTAATACACCACAAAATAGTAGCTTTGGATTGTATCTAGATTGTCTAAGCTGCTGCATTTGCCAATGATTTATATATGGCTTCATCAATCCTTTGGTCTTGAAACTGTTAGCCTGCATTCTTGCACTCCATGGCATTAAGTATTCTTCAAAAATTATTGTAAAACCTTGGGTTGCTCAATGGTCATTAGGTCAAGTTTATAGGGCTAGAAATCAAGTGGAAATCCTAATCGTTTTGATTGGAGTGCTAGCAAAAAGACATTAAGTGATCGTATTACACTACTCTTCTCGACTGTTTGAATACCTTAACTTGTCTAGATTCGGAGAGTAGTCACTATAACGGCGGCCATTATTGTGAGTCACTATATAAAGTTGGCCTAAGCAAACCTTGCCAAAGCATTAGTGGGAGGCAGTCAGCGTAGTCCCTCTTTTGGGAGTAGTTTATGATTTGGAGTGACAACAACGAATAGATCTAAAAGCCTAGGTCTGATATAAAGGGGGAAATGTTTTGAAGATGCAATGAAATAGATCTCAAGCCAGAGTTGTGTACTAGATTAGGTTACCATCTCATTTATTGCAAACTATCCCTAGGTTCTAGAGTAGCCAACGCCGTAATAAGGCATGGGACCGCCAAACAACTATTGTGGTCAACTCTCTTAAAAAGGTGTATGATCAACTAACCCCTATCAAACAACAGCCACCAACCTCCATCAACCCAATCTCCGTGGATGGATGCATCCCTATTGATTTGCATCCCAATATGGCCTGTTCGAGCCACCAGTTCGAAGTTTCCAACTCCACTGATCAAGTCCTCGGTCGCTACCTGCTCCACATTACGCCATGTCCTTCCCCGGACACACAACGACAACCCATCTCCCCTTTCCTTCCTCAATTCGAAACCCAGTTGGAATCTCCCCTTTCCTTTCTTAATTGAGCCCCATCATGCGCCGTCTGCATCAACCCCTATCAATGTTGTTTCTGTAGTTCTGTTCAAGCTATCCAACATTTGTTCTTTGGTTGTCACTTTGCGAGCTATGTTTGGAATACTATGCATATCAATTTTGGAATTCAACCATGTACTAGCTTTGTTAATTGGTTTGGTTCCTGGTTATAGGGTTTAAGCTTAAAGCTCAGAAACCAAATTTTGCTAGGAGTTGCTGTGCTATCTTGGGTGATATGGTTGAATAGGAATGATGTAGTATTTAACAAGGCTAAATCTAATACTTCTATGCAGGTAATTTTTAGGGCGACGTTTTTGATCCGACAGTGGTCCATGATGAATAAAGAGGAGGAGCGACCATTGTTCAAGGAAGACTGCAGAAGATGGGAGACTTTTATTATGGCTATCTACAAAATTTGGGTGGAACTTCATGAATCGTGTTGAGGCTTAGTGCTTTTCTTTGCTGTGCTCACTAGTCGGGCTGAACCTTGTTTATGTTTTCATATGGGTATGTTAGCCTTATGGTGTCGGTTTGTATCTTAACTATCAGCTATGTACCATCCCCGAATGGTAGAGCCTGAAACTTTGTCCCCTTATATAAAAAAATCAATCCCTATTGTAGGATTTGAAGCTACCACCGTGCCCTAGGCAGCTCCCAATAGCGCAAACCCTAGAAGCGCCACCACCATAGTTGATCTCTGTCGCCGTCACCTTTCTGCTGCCATGAGCACCTCTACAAGTTTCGACCGATGGTAAGCAAGCTCCTGATAACACCCTTGTCCTTTTATCTCACTCTGTTGCGCCAACGCAAGCTCGTCGGGGCAAAACCAACACACCCAAGCCGTCTAATCGTGCCTCGCGTCGCCTTCAGCCATCTGCTGCCCTCACCAACACCCAACCAAGTTCGTCGTGTTGATCCTTCCTCTGCGTGTAGATCCCATGGGCATCAATGGCTGGAAATGCCGTTCCGGTGAAGTTCCAGTAAAGTCGAGTCGTCCCCATCCATGGCACTACCATCCATCAGCCTCGCCCTGACGATCAAACGCTGTCAGCTGTCCATTCCTTCAGCAACGAAAGAGGTTAGATTGGCTTATCCCAGTACCCCTTCAGTCCATAGTGGACCAATGGACTTAGCCCACGGTTCCACATCCACCGGTCCACCGAGAAGACCCACCAATCGGTCGTCACCACTTAGCCGCCACGTAGTTCCGCATCATCACGGAGCAGTCAACCTTGGCCTTTTTGCCTAATTGCCCCTCCTTTTTCTTAAATAAACCCTTAGTCCATCCCAAATTTCTTTTCAATCTGTTTTTTCTTACAAATGACCCCTTCCCTTTTTGAGAAATCTAACCCGCCATCCTGAGGCCTTTAAAAATCAGTTTTTAATTTGTTTTATTTCTAAAATCAAGTTTCAGATATTTACAATGTGCCACTGATCTTGTTTTATGCGTAGAATCTTCGTTTTAGTTCTGTTTAAGTCTGTTCAAGTTGCGTTAGATTCATAGTAATGTAACCTACGTGTTTGTAACGATGTTTACCATGTAGCGTGTTTGTGAATTTTATAAAATAAGTATTAACTTGATTAATGCTTATGTAACTAGATTTATAATAAAAGCATTATAGGTTTTATACAATGCTCTTTTATAAATAAGTGTTAATTTGATTAATACAAACTTAAGCATGTTTTATCAATTATAATTTGATTAGTTAAACATGAGTTATATTAAATTTTATTAGATACTCTCGCTCACATGTTATTTCTATTGCAAGTTAATGTTTAAATGATTAGATATAACCCAGTTTTTCAATTAAAATACAATCCGACAATGTCATTCACTTGCCTTTTCTTAGTTATAATCCATTAAGCATATAGTCTTTTCTTTTATAATGTAAATCTTGCGGTAGTCGTTTCTTTTTTAACAATAGCTCCATTTCCTGCGTGTTCTAGTAACCGTAGCAATGAGCCCTCTCTTTTAGCACGTTATTTAAAAAAAAAGCCTTTTGCTTTGATTGGTGTATAGTTCTTGGTTTACTATCTTTGTTTGATTGTATGTTTGCTTGAGCGGAGACTAGAAGCTGAGTGCCATAAGCTGCAGAATAGAAGATGAAGTCTGAAGGTTCTACGTGGAGTTGACCATTAAGTGAAAAGCAAGTGTAAAAGAAGGCAAGTATAATATGAGGCTCTCCTTGATACCTAATAACCTTAATGTCACTATATTCATACTTGCATGTGTCTAATTTGATCTACTATTAAGGAGTTGCCTAGATGTTGTTATCCTGATCTTTGTATCCTATGGGTTATATGCATATGGGTAGTTTTGTAAGCTGCTCTACTTAATAATACTCTTTAACACAGATTAATGGCGTATGCAATAAAAGTTTAAAATCTACTTTTATCAACATGGTTTCAATGGGCCAGATCATTGAGTTATTTTTATGGTGCTCTAGTCTCTCTCTCCATAAGGACTCATCATTGTTGATGGTCAATAACATCAATTATAAACCGTCAACATAACCCGCATATATACTTAATTCCATCACCAAATATAGGTATAGGGGTTTAAACTGACAAATTCTATGAGTTTTGGTGAATCTGTGTTTTCAGCAGGGTTTATCCAGAAAACCGTCAAGGTGGACCTAGATGTCAGAATTAATCACGCTTCATTGCGGCATAAACAACTCTAGAAGGTTCTAGAGGACACCACACCGAAGATTGGGCCAAAAGGCGACGAATGTGGGCCGGCCGGCCCAGCGCCCAAACCGGCCGGCCTACTTCAGAGCCCGCTTGCCCTCCGCCGCCTCGTATGCGTTTCTAAGATCTACACCATTAATTTAAGGCGGTTTATAGTCGGTGCATCCAACGGTGATCGAGGGAATTGATGCGGATTAATGACGTGGCAGTTCCTTGCCCCCTACTCCATCACCCCTATATATAGCAGCCCTTAGCCCCCTCCCTGGAGCCATCCTGAAACTCTAATTCTTATCCTCATCTCAGGATCAGGGCATCAAGAGAGATTAGTCCTCTAGTTATTATCTATTCTTGTACACAATAGAGAGAGAGAGAGAGAGTAAGGGAAGAGTTTGTAGATAGTACCGGCCTATCGGTGCTACCTCTACGGCTTGTACTTTGGTGGATGTAGGCTTCTCCAAGTCTACATCTGAGATAGCTCTGGTAATTGATTTATGTTTAAAGTAAGTTTTATGCTCTTTTGTTCACGGGTTCACAGTTCTTTTGAGTGCTCTAGTCCTTGTTAGATCTCTGGATTAGAGTAGTAATCGTTAGCATAAGCGTAGTGCTTAGGCTATCAGCTACCTGTGTTTGCTCCCTACTTCTTGGTTGTGTGGTAGCAGCAGGAGGTGACAACCCCATTTATCTTTTGTAGTCCACATCGAATTGAGCAGTTTCTTAAATTAGTAGGACCATAGTCGTGTCTGTAGAGTAATCTATTAGCGGTGCTTTACCGTCTAAGCGGCGTCCTGAAGTGAACATTAGAATCATAAGCCTTGCTTTGCATAGGGTCTTAACCATAGGAATCCTCTCTACTCATACCTTAAACCATGATTGCTATCCCTAGACAAACTAATTGTTAGATAACACACACACATGTTTTCCCGTGGATACGATACTCGATAATACTTCGGGTGAAAACTACTTCGATACCCATGCGCTTGCGGATTTTGTCTCTGTGTGCCACCACAAGTGTCAACAATCATTAATCAAACCAAGACTTACAATACAACCATGATGACTACATGGCTACTCATTGTAGGATTCGATATAGTTATGCCTTGCCAGCGTCCTTCCCTAGCCAGTTGCTATGCGAATTGAGAACTAAGAACGGTGGTGGTGTCCACATCTAAGGACTGTGGGAGGGTGGTCTCATGATGTAGCCAGCTAGGGATGGAGTCCATGCATAGCCACCACTCCCCAACTGTTGGGGGGACACCCTTCACACGACACCCCACCCTCGCTTTGGTCCGGGTAGAACCCCCTGCTTGCTTCTAGCCCTGCAACACAACCATGCATGGGAGCGCCTCGCCGTCGGCAAGGACCCTCACCGAGGGCTCTTGCCCTGTGCTGCCAACCAACACCCCTGGTGAGGGGTGCCTTGATTCTCTATTTTTGCAAGACAATGGACTGCACATGAGGCCCCATCGGGTGGAGGAGATCTTCGTGGCACCAACTCAATTGCTATTTAAAGGAAGATGAAGATTCGTTGTCGCCCAAGCGGAGCTCCAAATGGAGTTAGAAGAGTGGTTGGGGGCGAGGGGGTCAAATGACTAGTCCCCCATGCTGATGCAAAAAAAATCCTGGCCAGTCCAGGGCAATTGTAGTTTTCTCCTGACCATAGGTGTGGCCTATAAATATTGTTTCAAATGATGAATCAATGGCCATTTACTCCTAAATTTATTCCTAATCCATTTCTGTATCGCTTCAAGTAAATCTTTAGTTTTCCTCATTCAAGGGATACCCTTAGCCTCCTTTGTGCTATCCTATAGAGAGGGTAGGAGGCAGAGTGAAGCCCCCATAGTTGGTGCTGTTCGTGGGGACCTCATCGTATTATGTGCCATCAGGCTCACCATGGCACAGCAAAAGACACAAAACAAGGAAGCCCCACCCTCTCTGATGAAACCGTAGCTGCCACCAGAGCCCTAGGTGACCTAACCATGCAACCCGCTCTACCACCTCTAGGGGCCACGATAGCTTCGAGCGTGGCGATCCTAGGGGATGCCCTTGTTGTAACAGCATCGCCACCCATCACAGAGCCCCTTGAGGGTGTAGTCGGTCAATAAATCAATGATGACGATAGGGTTGAGGAGCAAGTCCTCACGACTCTAAATCAGGTGCATTAGGAATTGCAATGGAAAAAGCACCGTGTGGAGGTCTTAGAGAGGCAAGCATGATGACGCGGGGTTGGAACTACGACAAGTGTTGTTGTTCGAGTCGGTGTCAGAGTACATGTATGCGGTGGCTCAAGTGGACTCAAGAACACAAGAATCATAGAGGGAACGCAACGATTTATCATGGTTCGGGCCGATCGATGCCCTACGTCTAGCAGTTGATGATCCTTATACTCAAGAGCACCCAAAATCAGGGGGTTACAATAGAGTGTATAGGAGGTAGAGAGAGATTTGGTAGGGGGTTAGCTCGATGCTAATCCTAGGTTGCCTCGCTGTTGGTGGAGTCTTACCCTAGTCAGAGAGGAGGAAGACGATGGGTGTGGTGGAGGAGCTCTCGGTGCCCTTCTCTAGGTTGCTCTGCTCTCCGTGTTGAGTAGGAGCGGATCAATGGGGAATGGAATGAACTGTCTAGGATTGTCCTCCCCCCTCTCTAGGATCTGACCTCCCCTTATATTCCAAGGTTGGTCAGGTACATGGCAGTTTTGAGGGGATGAGTCTACGGTCTACATGCGTTGGAGTCCAGGAGGGTCTTGCAGCGTCACTCTGTGGACCGTGGCGATCTCGTGGAGCCAAAGAAGCCTTGGGTGTTGTTCGGCTGCTCTGTTCTAACACTCTGCATGTCAAGCTATGTTAGCTTGGACCGGCCTCCCCTAGGTGCGCCTTCTAGAGACTTCTTGGTGGTGAAGGAGGTCTGCTCGAGGGGATGACATGTGGGCCTAGGAGCCCTCGAGCCCTTGGAGGCCGTGGAGGGTTTGTCTTCTTGTGTCACACCCCATGCATGACCTTGGGGAGCGGACAGCAGAGCCGTGCCCACGGTGCAGCGCCTGGGAGCCCAACGCCTTGGTGGCTTGGGGCGTGTCTTCTTGCGCTCAAACCTTGGCTAGTGCTGAAGGCTAGGAAGGGGCCAAGGATCCGGTTAAGCTCTCATCAGTTGGGAGCTTGTGGCTCAGGCGAGCCCTCGGGCCCTTAGCAAAGGTGGCGGCGTGCTTAGACTTGGCCTGATTCCTTAGTCTGAGGGTGCACGCGAGCATACCCAATAGGTATGGCCCCCGAGTCCCCCGGGTGATCCTAGAGGGGTCGGTCGAGGGATCTCTCGGTCGAGAACCCTTGATCCCGAGGCTTAACGTACCCATATGTTAGGATCTCGTCAGGAGCCCCCAAGCCCTTCATGGCCTGACTTGGCCTGGCATGTGATGGTGGTAAAGGGCTGAAGTTGATCCTCTAGTGACCAAGCTAGCCATGGCAGGGATGGCTTCCGTTGACAAGAGTGTGATGCCTTATGTGGGGCTCTTTCCCCAAGTGTGATGGGTGTGCTCAGCTATCGGGGCCGAGCGATGGTGATGCTGACCCCTTTGTGGCTTTATGTCGTGGAGGTCTGCGGCTAGGAGTTGCTGACTTTAGGCCTAGGGGCGCCCTTCTTTTTGTCGGAACCTACTATGGGTCGGTTGATCGAGAGCGTCTGTGCTTTGGCTCAGGGCCACCTAATCACCCAGCACGCCATGCCCTTCTAGGGGCTATAGTAACAAGTCCTGACCCTGTCGGGCCAGCCTTCTAGAGCCGACCTTTTGCGACCGTAGGTTAGGCCGCGGGGAGCACGCCGAGCTTGGATGGGGGGGCCTCATTGGGCCTGCCGCTCAGTGGCTCCTGACCCAACTCCAGGGAGTTGGTTGGTTTTGGGGGGTGCGCCGTCCGAGCACCCGTCGGTCAGGGGGTCGGGTCTTCTCTGTTTGTGGAGTTGGCACAACCCCTCCAAAGCTGTCGTGGGGCCTCGAAGTCTTCAGGTGCTCGGATGAGCTTTCGGCTCAGGGCTATTGTTCCCTCGTGGGACTGGGCCGCTAAGACAATGGCCTCAGTGTCCAAGATTGCTGCGCCCATGCTACTAGCGGGTAAGTCTGTGAAAACCCCAAGTTTACGGTCATTCCATGCCTTGGTCATGTCCCCCAAAGGGGAGATTCTCGGCATCCCGACCCTGCCACTCGTATAGTTCCCGAGCCCGTCTATCGGTGCTTGGGGGCTTGCTGCCTCCCTCGATGGGTCACCATGAGCAGGTCAAGGTCGGTACTCGGTCATCGCTCATCTAGACAGTCAGGACGCTTCTGGGCATCCTGGCTATAGCCATGTGGGCTTGTCTCCCAAGCGTCCCTCACACATTAGTTTTCTCCCTAGGGTGGCCTTGAAACTCGAGGGAGTCGGCCTTGAACCCTAGGCGGCGCCCCCTTCCTAGGGGACATCCCTTCTGCCCCACTGAGGGGCGAGAACCTGCCAAGAGGTTAGAGGTATGATAGAGAAACACGGGAAGAAATGATCCATGCATAGAAATGATGTAGCTATGTCATGTTCCACAAGTTGTCGTACTCCTTCCCTACGATGGTGCTGATCTTGTAGGCACCCAGTCGGATCACCCATGGGACATGGAGGGTCCTTCCCAAGGCAGAGATAACTTGAGGCCCTTCTTGGACAGGGCGGCTCTCTGAAGGATGAGATCACCTACAACAAAGGAATGCTCACGTACTCATTTGGCGTTGTAGCGGTGGAGTCCCTACTGGTAGCTAGCAGATCACACCATGGTGGTGTTCCGTTCCTCCTTGAGCATGTCAACGTTTGTCTTGTGTTGTTCCTTGGCCCATTGCTCATTGTAGAAGTGGTCGCGTGGGGTTTCGAAGTCAAGGTCAGAGGGGATGACCGCCTTGGCCCCGTAGATGAGGAAGAAGGGCGTGTACCTGGTCGAACGGTTGATGCTTGTCCTCAGGCTCCAGAGCAGGGAGGGGAGCTCATCCACCTAATGGTCGGCACGGATCTTGAGCTCGTTGTAGAAGCAGGTTTTGACCCCTTGGAGGACCAGCCCATTGGCGCGCTTGACTTGGCCATTAGACTTGGGGTGATAGACCGAAGCCCAATCCACTCGGATTTGCTAGGCGTCGCAGAAATCTAGGAATTTGTGACCTATGAACTCAGCCACCCACTCCGACTTGAGGTTGATGATGGGCCAAACCTTGATCAACATGGTGAACTTGTCTATGGTGACCAAAAGGTGGTCGAAGCCCCCAAGAGCCCTCTTGAACTCTCTGACCATGTCGAGGCACTAGACCGTGAATGGCCAGGTGATGGGGATCGTCTAGAGCACTTGCTTCGGCATGTGGTTCTGCTTGGCGTAGTACTGACAACCCTTGCATGTCCTGATGGGGTCCCAGGCATTAGCAATGGTGGTCGGCTAGTAGAAGTCATGTCTGAACGCCTTCCCCATGATGGCCCTTGGCATCGAGTGGTGTCCGCAGATGCTGCTTGGATGTTGAGGAGTAGCTTCTTCCCCTCCTCTAGGGTGACACACCGCAGGAGCACCTTGGTGGCACTCTAGTGATAGAGTTGCTCATGGAGGACTCTATAGAACTTGGCACGCTGGACCAGCCTGTGGGCAGCAGCAACGTCGGAGGGGAGAATTCCCCGCTCGAGGAAGTCGAGGAAGGGAGCCCTCCAGTCTTTTGAGGCTTTGAGCGGTTGGGGGGAGCCTTCGCCCTGCTCGCCCATGGTGCCTAGGTGGGCTTGTGCCGAACTAACAGGGGCCATGTCTCAGAACTTGGGGGAACTAGCCGCCCGCTCTAGGGCCTCGTTGGGGGCCTCAGTAGTCGGGCTGCCGATCACCTCACCAAGGGCGGCCTGCTCTTGTCTTCTGTGCTTGGTGGGCCGCACCGGAGGGTCGGGGAGAGCACTGGTCAGTGGCTTGGTTCCTCGATTGCCATGTGTGGTGACTGTTAGCATGCACTCCTGGGTGGACGGTGTCCCATTACCGACCTTGGTTGAGGTCAAGGTGGCACTTGCCGAAGCCGGCCCCTTGGTCTCCTCAAGGTGGATCGAGGGGGCATCGAGGACATCGAAGAAGACCCTAGTGGTGGGGGCTTGCGAGAAGACGCCAGCTTTGCAAGGGTGTCAATTTCCTAGTTGTCCCACCAAAAGATGTGATGGAGCTTGATGCCATCGAACTTGTCCTCTAGATTTTGGACTTCCACATAGTAGGCTTCAATCTTCTCATCGTGGTAGGCTGACTCCTTCATGACCTAGTTGATGACCAGTTTGGAGTCTCCCCATATGAAGAGGCACCGAGCACCGAGCTTGGCAACTTCCTAGATGACATGGAGGTGCGCCTTGTACTCTGCGACATTGTTAGTGGCCCAGAAGTGAAGCTGAAGGGCGTACCTTAGTTTTTCACCATAGGGGGATATGAGGAGGACCCCCATGCCTGCTCCCTCGAGGGTGACGGAGCCATTGAAGTACATGGTCTAGTACTCCACCTTAGCAGGGACGGTTGAGCCTTGCTCCTCGGTCCACTCCACCACGAAGTCGGCGAGGACTTGGGACTTGATCGCTCTGTGGGGGGCATAGGTGATGTCGAGGCCCATGAGCTCGAGCCCCCACTTGGCGATGCGACCGGTGCTCTCTTGGTTGTTGACGATGTCCCCTAGGCCACTGGAGGATACGACCACCATAGGTGGTTGTCGAAGTAGTGCCAGAGCTTGCGCTTGGTGATGAGCACGGCGTAGAGGAGCTTCTGAACTCTAGGGTAGTGGGCCTTCAAGTCAGAGAGGACCTCATTGATGAAGTACACCGACCACTAGACCTTGAGGGCATGGCCTTCCTCTTCACGTTCCACCACCAGCGCTGCACTGACGGTGTGTGGGGTGGTGGCCATGTAATGGAGCAGAGTATCCCCCTTAGAGGGGGTGTTTAGGACCGGAGGTGTGGTCAAGAAATCCTTTTGCCTTGTAAGCGCTTCCTAGGCTTCCTACGTCCACTCAAAGCGCTTAGATTTCTTAAGGAGCTTGTATAGAGACATACCTCGTTCCTCGAGGCGGGATATGAAGCGGTTGAGCGCCACCAAGCACCCGGTGAGCCTCTAGGCTCCCTTCAAGTTCTTGATTGGCTCCATATCCTTGATCAGAGAGATCTTCTTGGGGTTGATCTCGATGACATGCTCTGAGATATTGAAGCCTAGGAGCTTCCTGGCGGGGACTCCAAACACGCACTTCTCCAGGTTGAGTTTGATGTGGTTGGTGCGGAGGTTGCAGAAGGTTTCCTCTAGGTCATCGATCAACTGTGTGGCCACATGAGTCTTGACAACAATGTCGCCAACATAGACTTCTAGGTTACAACTGATTTGCTCCCTGAAACACTTCTGCATGCACCGCTGGAAGGTGGCTCTAGCGTTTCAGAGGCCAAAAGGCATGGAAGTGTAGCAGAAAGCACCAAATGGGGTGATGAAAGATGTGGCTAGCTGATCGGAGGAGTTCATCGTGATCTGGTGGTACCCAGAGTACGCATCTAAAAAGCAGAGAGCCTCGTAGCTGATAGAGGAATCGACCACCTGGTCAATCTGAGGAAGGGGAATAGGTAATTCGGGCAGGCCTTGTTGAGGCATGTATAGTCGACGCGCATTCTCCACTTCCCATTCCTCTTCTTGACAAGGATGGGGTTGGCTAGCCAATCGGGGTGCTGAACCTCCTTGATCAAGCTGGTGACTAGGAGCCTGGCGAGCTCCTCGCCAATTGCCTTGCGCTTCTCCTTGTCAATGCAGTGAAGGCATTGCTACACTAGCTTGGCGTTGGCTTTGATGTTGAGGCAGTGCGTGGCAATTTCTCAGGGTCCTGATGTTGAGGCCGGGCATATCTGACAGCTTCCATGCGAAGACGTCGGTGTTGATGCGTAGGGACTCTGTAAGGGCCGCTTCCATGTCCGGGGACATGCCGACGCCTATGTAGAGTTGCTTCTTGGGTTGCTAGGGATAGACCCTAACCATCTTGGTGGCGTCAACCTAATGAAAGGCCACCATCGGGTTCTCCTTTGTATTGTGCGGTGGCCCCTCCCCTATCTGGCGCCGGATCTAGGCGAAATTGGCTGCGGTGAGGGACATGCCCTCTTGTTCGCAGAAGTAAGCTTCGGCCGGGAGGAGGTCACCACAATGACTACTCGTGGCCCAGGCATCTTGACCTTTAGGCAGCCATAGTGTGGGACAGCCATGAACTTCGCATAGCATGGCCGCCCCAGCATAGCATGGTAGGGACTAGCGAAGTCGACCACCTCGAATTCAAGAACCTCCTTCCAGAAGTTGGAGGGATCCCCAACATGATGGGGAGTTGGATGCATTCGAGAGGAGTGGCCTAGACTCCAGGGATGATCCTGAAGAATGGTGCCCCACCAGGGAAGAGGCTTTTCCTCGAGTTCCCCATGCGGTTGAGGGAGTCAATTTAGAGAACGTTGAGGCTTCTTCCACCATCAATTAGCACCTTCATGAGGTGTGCCCATCCAACAATGGAGCTGACGATGAGCGGAAAATGGCCCAGACTGGGGACATGCCAAGGGTAGTCCTAGCGGCCGAAGGTGATGGGCACGTCGCAGTGCCCTGCTCGCCATGGTGACTTCCCACAGAGAAGCTCCTGAGGGCCACGGGGGTGCCTAAGTTGGCCCTCCCCCGAAGACCATGGGGCAGATCTACACTACATTGGGGGTGAACTCCACCGCGGTCTGCTCTCCTACGGTCAGAGGAGGCACCCATTCATGGCGCCCTAGCGATGACGTGGGACTTCTAGGCCTATTGGCGGCCGGCGGCTGGTAGACCAAACACCACCTCCCTCATCAAGCCGGGGGAGTGTAGGAGGATTTCCCTCATCCCGAGGGTGATCCTGACCTAGGTGCGGAGTGCTGTCCCCACCACCCTTGGCTTATGGTAGATCTACGTCGGATCTGCTAGGCTAGGACCTCGAGATCTGTTCCCAAGTGTCCTATTGGAGGGGGTGGCGTCAGGAGCTCGCTGCTCGCCATCGCAGCACTGTTGAGCGGATGGAGTTCACCATAGCAGTCAGTGACATAGGCCAGGATGAAAAAGTTAAGGACCTGGCCCGTAGCGAAGGCACTGACTATGAAGGAGAACTCCATAGGGAGGCGGACACCGCCATCTGGGGCGGCGCCGCTTGCTCCGGCGATGAGGCGGGTGGCCTCGGCTACCATAGAGCCTGAATCACACTTGACACTGCGCCCTACCTGGAGCGCCAGCTGTCACGGGGTTGGAACAACAATAAGCATTATTGTTCAAGTCAGTGTCAGAGTACATGTCTGCGGTGGCTTTGGTGGACTCAAGAACACAAGAATCATAGAGGGGACGCAAAGATTTATCCTGGTTCGAGCCGATCGATGCCCTACATCCAGCAGCTGATATTTCTTATACTCAAGAGCACCCAAAATCAGGGGGTTGCAACAGAGTGTGCAAGAGGTAGAGAGAGAGATTTGGTAGGGGGTTAGCTAGGTGCTAATCCTAGGTTGCCTAGCCGCTGGTGGAGTCTTCCCCTCATCGGAGAGGAGGAAGATGACGGGTGCGGTGGAGGAGCTCTGGTGCCCCTCTCTGGGTTCCTCTGCTCTCAGTGCTGAGCAGGAACAAATCGATGAGGAATGGAATGATATGTTTGGGATCATCCTCTCCCCTCTCTAGGATCTGACCTCCCATTATATTTTGAGGTAGGTAGGGTACATGGTGGTTTTTGGGCAATGAGTCTACGGTCTACATGCGCCAGAGTCCAGGAGGGTCTTGCAGCATCGCTCTATGGACCGCAGTGATGTCATGGAGTTGAAGAAGCCTTGGGCATTGTTCGGCTGCTCTGTTCAAACACTCTGTGTGTCAGGCTATGTTGGCTTGGACTGACCTTCCCTAGGTGCGCCTTCTGGAGACTGCTTGGTGGTGAAGGAGGTCGGCTCGAGGGGCTGACATGTGGGCCCAAGAGCTCCTAAGCCCCTAGAGGCCGTGGAGGGTTTGTCTTCTTGTGTCATGCCCCATGAGTGACACTATCGGGGGAGCGGCCAGCAGGCCACGCCCAAGGGGCAGCACCTGGGAGCCCTCGAGCCTCGGTGGCTCAGGGCATGTCTTCTCGCGCTCGGGCCTTGGCTGGTGCTAAAGGCCAAGAAGGGGCCAAGGATCCAGTCATGCTCTCGTCGGCCAGGAGCATGAGGCTCGGGCGAACCCCCGAGCCCCGAGCAGAGGCGGTGGCGTGCTCGGGCTTGGCTTGATTCCTTAGTCTAAGGGTGCGTGCGAGCGTACCGATGGTTATAGCCCTTGAGCCCCCGGGCGATCTTGGAGGGGTCAGTCGGCAGATCTCTCGGTCAGGAACCCTTGATCTCGGGCTTAACATACCCATATGTTAGGATCTCATCTCCTGGTTCAAGCAATCAGACAGAAAATGGCTGAAGTCAGAGAAGAACTGAGAAGAACGGATGAGTACCTCACCAACATCGAGGGCAATGTGGGCAATGACATAAACCCGGAACCCTCTCACCCTAAACTAGTCGACCCATTCATAATCCAGCATCACCCCGACCATATCATCGCCTAACCACGAGCTAACCCACCACCACCTCGCCACCACCTCAACCTTACCTTCACCTCCATCACCTATACCCAGGCATCAACCCACCTCCAAACCATAGGAATCAACCACCACCCATGCCATACAACCCAAAGCCCCCCTTAACCCAAATCCTCTAGACCCAAAGACAGCGACTGTTGACAGTCGTTAACATCAATCATAAACCGTCAACATAACCTGCATATGTACTTAATTCCATCACCAAACATAGGTCTAGGGATCTAAACAAATAAATTCCATGAGTTTTGGTGAATCTGTGCTTTCAACAGGGTTTATCCAGAAAACCATCAAGGTGGACCTATTCATTAAAGTAAATCACGCTTAACCACGGCGTAAACAACTCCATAAGGTTCCAGAGGACACCACACCAAAAAAGACTATGAGGGGCTACCAAGTGGGGCCGGCCAGCCCTACCTGTAGGTCGGCCGGCCTATGGGACCCACAACTAAGTGTATCCTTCGAATAACGGTTCTCCACCGCCTTAAAGATCGCATCTACGCCATTTATTCAAGTCGGGTTGATTCGAGGGTCTAGAATTGACGCTACCCCCTACATATACAGCCCTATTGAAAGGTCCATGTTTGGTTTTAGTAATTGAGTGACAACTTAGGTGGACTAATTGTGTTTATGTGAGATACACAGGTGATTAGTCCACAGGTACATGTGTGTGAGCAACATATGCCATGAAGGTGAAAATGGCTTAGAGATGTTGCAAAGCTCACACATGTGATGATGAAGGAGCTTATTGCACATGAGACATGACATTGAGTCATGTGATCAAGGTGGAGAAGATCAAGAAAAGACTTGGCTTGATGGACCGGTTGCAAGCGTGAAGGGCAAGTCGAAGGCTTTGGAGTGATGGACCGCATGGCGGTGAAGCTTGAGCAAGACATGGCGCCGATGGATGATGGCAATGGTGAAGAGTAAGTGAAGTCAAGATCGATGAACCAATATGATCACGTGATGATATGAAGTGGATCATATCATTATTGATCGTGTTGGTGCATGTATTGCATCAACGTTGGAGGAGATGGAATGGAATGCGCAAGGCAAAGGTATAACCTAGGGCATTTCATTTCACCGGTCATAGGTGTGTAGAGAAGTTTATGACCGGGTTTAGGATAGATGGCCGTACTATCAAGAGGAGCAAACTTGTTTGCATATCGGTCATCTAGTGCCACTCGAGTGATCTAACTTTGCATCATCGCTAGGATTGAGTGGCGTGGCTAACCCTTTGGAAAATGATTGTGAAAAGCTAACACACATACACATGGTGGTGTACACTTGGTGGTGTTGGCATATTTACAAAGGAGATGAAGTTGGAGTTGATGTGGATCAACTCGGCGATGGAATGGTGGCGAGAAGGGTTAGGAACTCCACTGACGGAGTGTCTAGTTTGAATAATAATAAGAGTACAAGCACAAGACAACAATGCAAATGGATATCTAGTTTGAATGTTTCAAGTGGTATCTAGACTCAAGTGAATCATAAAATGGTATCACATCATAAAGATATCTTATAAGTGGTACTCATAAAGATAGCAAATGTTCAAGAAAATGGTCAAAATTGATAAATCCAACAAGTGGTTCCAAACTAGAAAATTATTTAAAATGGTATCACATCTACATATGGCATCTATCATACAAGTGATATCAATCATGCAAAAAGATGGTTCCACAAGTGATCCTAAACTTCAAGTAATCATCAAATGAAAGATGCATCCCTCACCTACAAGAGCTCAAATATATAAAATGGATGAGCCATACATAAAAATGGTATCTACATGTAGTGTCTTTCCAACAATCAAGTAATGTCCATAAAAAATGCAAGATTTAAGTCTCAACCATCTACCCCAACGTGCATACCTTTGCATCAATAAGAAGCATACCTTTTATGGAAATTGATGCCAAAGGGGGAGAAATTGTACAAAGATATGAAAGATATGGGGGAGAGATTGTACAAACATAAGAAATATATAAAAATCTTAAGATTGTACAAAAGGAAGAGATAGGACATGGACATGAACAAAGAGGGAGCAACATTGGAGAAAAGAAAAGGATCAAATTCTTGGACAAGAGAAGCACACAAGTAGGGGGAGCAAGCTCATGAACTTTGAATGATTGCATTTGATATGTGCATATTCATGTGCTTGCTTGCATTGCATAAGTTATTAAATAAAATATGCATGCTTGTGTGGTGTATGCTAGTTATAGAACTTGAATGATGATTTGATAACTAGTGTGCATAGGATGATAGCTAGACACTTGGTATGTTTTTCAAGTAATACTAGTACCTTGCTTTTAATGTTGATCTCATGAGGTATCTAGTGATTCTTATTTCCAAGTGTTATCTAGCTAACCATGGTGCTAAGGATGAACTTAAAGGTGCAACTCCGATTGGTATCACACTTCAAAGGTTTATTTTATACACCTTAGCATCATTCGGTAGTAATTACTCTCCCACCATTTCAATCTATGCATATGTGCAAGCTTCAATTTAAATACTCTAGCACATATGTAGGGGGAGCTAATACTACCATTTCGGGTTTGTGGTACTTGTCCAAAATCATTTACACATGGTAAAATTGCTTGGGCCAGAAACATGAATCCAAAAGTGCTTAATTTACATATCTTTGTAGAGTTGTCATCAATTACCAAAAAGGGGGAGATTGAAAGGTCCTTGTTTGGTTTTGGTAATTGAGTGACAACTTAGGTGGACTAATTGTGTTTATGTGAGATACACAGGTGATTAGTCCACATGTACATGTGTGTGAGCAACATATGCCATGAAGGTGAAAATGGCTTAGAGATGTTGCAAAGCTCACACATGTGATGATGAAGGAGCTTATTGCACATGAGACATGATATTGAGTCATGTGATCAAGGTGGAGAAGATCAAGACAAGACTTGGCTTGATGGACCGGTTGCAAGAGTGAAGGGCAAGTCGAAGGCTTTGGAGTGATGGACCGCGTGGCGGTGAAGGTTGAGCAAGACATGGCACCGATGGACGATGGCAATGGTGAAGAGCAAGTGAAGTTAAGATCGATGAACCAATATGATCACGTGATGATATGAAGTGGATCATATCATTGTTGATCGTGTTAGTGCATGTGTTGCATCAACGTTGGAGGAGATGGAATGGAATGCGCAAGGCAAAGGTATAACATAGGGCATTTCATTTCACCGGTCATAGGTGTGTAGAGAAGTTTATGACCGGGTTTCGGATAGATGGCCGTACTATCAAGAGGAGCAAACTTGTTTGCATATCGGTCATCTAGTGCCACTCGAGTGATCTAACTTTGCATCATCGCTAGGATTGAGTGGTGTGGCTAACCCTTTGGAAAATGATTGTGAAAAGCTAACACAAATACACATGGTGGTGTACACTTGGTGGTGTTGGCACATTTACCAAGGAAATGAAGTTGGAGTTGATGTGGATCAACTCGGCGATGGAATGGTGGCGAGAAGGGTTAGGAACTCCACCGGCGGAGTGTCCGCCCATAGAGTTCGGACAGTCCAACGGTGCAACCAGCGCCCTAGTTAGAAAAGACAGAGTCTCACAGAGTGGATCGGATGCTGGTCACGTGGTGACCAGACACTGGGGTCCTGCATCCGGTCAGTAGCAGCAGAGATGCATCCGGTCATGTCCGGTACCTTACTGGAAACGCCGGTCAGTTGTTGCTGGAGCGTCCGGTCGGCAGATGACCGTTGAGATTCAGCGAA
The DNA here is from genome assembly GCA_904845875.1 of Miscanthus lutarioriparius. NCBI lineage: Eukaryota > Viridiplantae > Streptophyta > Magnoliopsida > Poales > Poaceae > Miscanthus > Miscanthus lutarioriparius. Next base: position 25,785,284 of record CAJGYO010000010.1, read on the forward strand.
CAGCGTTTGAAGGAAGGGACACATGGCGTGTATCGCACGACCTGACGTCCAGCATCCGGTCGATCGGACCGGAGCGTCCGGTCGTCCCGAGTTTTGCCCAATGAAGGGGTAACGGCTCTATTTGTTCGTGGGGTTATAAATAGAGGCCATGGTCGGCCTTGGGCTTGTAGCTGAGCACAATATAGCCTTGGTGGCTTGTGTGGTAGTGCTTGGAGCCCTCCATCTCACACATATATGATAGTGATCATTCGATAGTATGAGAGAGCGATTCTAGTGCGATTGCATCATGAGGTTGCATCGAGTGGCACTAGGTGGTCGTGTTGCAAGCCGGTGGTGCTTGTTACTCTTGGAGGTTGCCACCTCCTAGACGGCTTGGTGGTGGTCTCCGTCGAAGCCCGCAAGAAGCTTGTGTGGCGCTCTGGAGAAGTGCTTGTGAGGGGTACTTGTGCTCGCCCCGTGGGAGCCGCGAAGAGCAACTCTAGTAAAATCGTGTCATTGAGCTACCCTCACTTCCGGGGTAGGTTCTTGCGGCGCCCGACGTGCGGGCTTAGCGGGTGATGCTAATTAGCCGCCGAACCACCAAGTGAGCGGTCGACACAACAGGGACTAGCGTGTTGGCAAACACATGAACCTCGGGAGAAAAATCATCGTGTCAACCTTGTTCTTCCCGTTGGTTTGCATCCCCATTACACAAGCTTGCAATTACATTTATATATATTAAGCTTGTGTAGTTGCTCTTGTAATTAGATAGCTTGTGTAGCTTGCTAATTACCTTCTTGCTTATGTAGCATAGAAGTAGCTCCCTTGCGTGGCTAATTTGGTTTGAGTAACCTTGTTAGTCATATTGCTTAGTTTGTGTAGCTAAGTATTTGCGCTCTCTAATTAGGCATTGGTTGCCTTGTTATTGAGCACTGCTAGAGAGCTTAGTTAGCTTTGTGCTTTTGCTTACTAGCATGTGTAGGAGCTTCCTCATAGCTTAAAGTACTAGTGGCATAGGTTTGTGTGACCTTGCTCCTAGAATTGATTAGGAGAGCTCTAGCTAGCCCGGCACCTTAGATGCATAATTGTTATCTTTGCAAGGTGCTAGTGAACATATATAGAGGGGTATAGTCTTGGCTAGACCGATTGTTTTAATTCTGCATTTATATCGGTTAGCCGACGCGATTAAGTTTTAGAAAAGACTATTCACCCCCCCTCTAGTCGCCATCTCGACCTTACACCTATCCCCCCCTCCCTAGAGCCTTCGTAAAACCCTAATTCATATCCTCATCTCAGGATCAGGGCATCGCATTCAAGAGAGATTAGTCCTCTAGTTAGGATCTATTCTTTGTACACAAATAGAGAGAGGGTAAGGGAAGAGTTTGGGGGAAGTATCGGCCTATCGGTGCTACCTCTATGGCTTGTACTTTGGCGGATCTAGGATTCTCCATGTCTACATCTAAGATACCTCTGGTAATTGATTTCTATTTGTAGTAAGTTTTGTGCTCTTTTGTTCACGGTTTCACAATTCTTTTGAGTGCTCTAGTCCTTGTTAGATATCTGGATCAGAGTAGTAATCGTTAGCATAAGCATGGTGCTTAGGCTATCAGCTACCTGTGTTTGCTCCCTGCTTCTTGGTTGTGTGGTAGCAGCGGGAGGTGATAGCCCCGTCTATCCTTTGTAGTCCACGCCGAATGGAGCAGGTTATTAAATTAGTAGGACCGTAGTCGCGTTGGTAGAGTTATCTATTAGCAGTGCTTTACCATCTAAGCGACATTCCAAAGTGAACATTAGAATCATAAGCCTTGCTTTGTATAAGGTCATAACCATAGAAATCCTTTCTACTCATACCTTAAACCTTGATTGCTATCCCTGTACAAACTTGTTATTAGACAACACACACATTTTCCCGTGGATACGATACTCGATAATACTCTGGGTGAAAACTACTTTGATACCCGTGCACTTGTGGATTTTGTCTCTGTATGCCACCATAGGTGTCAACAGCGACCAGCCTAAAACCCCCAAAACCTCCCAAGGTATGATGGGAACTTCGACCATCGGCAATTCATCATGAGCTACGAGGCAGTCATCGCAGCTGTAGGCAGCGAGGAGGCCACCATGGCTAGCCCGAGACATCGCTCAATGTTGGTATGCCAACCTTTGACTAGGTTCCAACGAATCCTAGGGCGACCTCCGCGACAAACTATGCTCCAATTTCAAAGGCATCAATATAGCACCCAATGATCCGATGGATCTGTTTAGCTATAAATAGGGAGAAAGGGAACCCCTGCAAGAATATTGGCAAAGGTTCATTCAGCTGAGGACTCGCACCCCAAACATAACCGATGAGGCTGTCATCCTCGCAGCAGTCAACGGCCTAAGATTAGGACCCTGTTCCTCTTGGCTCTCAAGAAGACAAGCCTCAATAGTCATAGAGTTGCACGAGGTCATGAAAAAGTACCACAGAGCAGACGCAGATTTCAGGATGAAGACGAAGGTGCAATGATCCCAACCCCGACCTCCGCCGATGACACAACAAAGACCACCATACCCTCGCAGAGAGTTAATCAATGTCAATGCCATAGACAACACACCCCCACCCGTCCAAAAAACAACAACAAGCCTCAAGATCACCATACCCTTTCTAGTTTAATATATAACCCGATCAGCTAGTTTGAATTCATACATTGAGGACTAGTTAGTATACATAAACCAGGAACAATATTTTCTGAATACGCAAGTCTACATCTTAATACACGTGCAACGGCAGGTGGGCAAAATTACAACTCAGAACAGAGAATTGCATCACGACAAGTTCTCCACAACATCATTGGTATTGCCTCCATGCTGAACTTTTGTCATCTCGCTGTCGGCAGACCTTGGCTGTCGGCTGTCGCTGCACTTTGTTCGTCGGTACCAGGTGTATACTGCGTAGGATGCAATATAGACCAGCAAGGGAATTACCAGAGCAATGACATTCCTAGACATCTCCCAGTCTCTGGTACTGCCTGCTGTGTAAGCAACCAGGAGGCCATCCAAATCTAGCAAAGTGGCCATATGCAGTGGGCGTAGCGGCAACTCATCATGCAATGGAAGCAGCAGGACAATGATGACGATGGACACCATAAATGAAGTGGAGTTGCTATAGAAGAAATCATGGTAGCGACTTTTGTCAATGTCGTGGAGGATTGAGTTGCTTGCAGAGTGTCCATCCGGACCATCCTTGTTGTCCTGCCAGAGGCCACCTGGTGGTTTCAGACCAGATTGGTATGCCACACTCGCTGCCAGGACTCCTAGCAGCGTCAAGTACTCCTTCTTCTCCTCCTCCTTCTTCTTCATCTCCTCCTTGTCGTTGTCTTGTTCAGGGGCTGCATCAGTATTATCAGTGCGGGCTACGCCTCCGTCGCCAACAGATGGCCCATCTCCTTTATTATGACGACGATGTTCCATAAGTCGTCCAATCAAGAGAATGACCACCCACGAGGTTACACAAGTGAAAACCAGAGCAAACAATACCAAGACATAGATAGAAGTTTGCAGTTGCCGGGAACTTCCTGCAGCGTATGCGCCCATTAATCCAAACAAGCCCACAACCATGCACACAAAGAACAAATAGCATTGTATGCCTGGCATGTACAGGTTTGGGTTCACTAGCAGGACAATCAGGGCCACGTACGCCATGAAGCTTGTGGCGTTGCAGTAGAAGAAGGCTTGGTAATGGTCAGGGTAGTTGTTGAGAAGGACTGGGAATCCTGCACGATGACCAAACTCGTCATCCGCTGACCAGAAGCCGCCTGGCGGGGTCAGCCCAGCTTGGTAAGTGTCTGTAGCAGCTAAGATTGCAAGGAGCAGCAACACCTCCCGTTTACTGTCCAACTCATGAGCATTTCCATGTTTGTCGTCTTTGTCTAGTGTGAAGAAGATGATATGAATCACCACGTAGACAAGGACGGCACCAGCCAAGGCGACGACATATATGGAGGTGCTCACATCCCTGCAGCACCCTGCGCATATGCAACTATGAGTCCAAACAGATCCACTAACATGGCTGCCTCCAGTGAGCGGCGCATAACTAGGAATTCGCACTTCACCATAAGGATGAGAACCAAGGATGCCACAAATGCTGCTGAGTTGCTGTAGAAGAACACCTTGTACCGCTGAGGGTCTGTTGTGAGGAGTACCGGATCACAAACCTTATGGTGGCCATCCTGGTTGTCTGACCACAGACCGCCCGGTGGATCTAGTCCAGCTTGGTAAGTGACACTCGCAACAAGGGTAGCAAGCAAAATAACAAGATCATGAGCCTTTTCCAGTCCAACATCTTTTTTGAGTGGAAGTCCTACATCATCTTGTCCTCTATCCCTGCTAATTCAGACGTATATAGATATTAAGGGTAATTAAAGTTCTATTTTCAAACTTGAACTACTAAGTTACATAACAATTCGATTTCCAACCTTGAACTACAAGAATAGGTACTAGATACACTCCAACTATCGAGACAAAATTTCACCCCCTAGCTGGTTTCCAAGTTGGTTTTTCTATTTTCTAAACATAATAAAATTTTGGTTTAATATCTAAAAAATCATAAGTAAATTATTTCAAATTATAAAAATATGAAACTAGTATCAATTTTTTTTTTTGGAAAATGTTATCTATCTCTCGGTGATCTATTTAGAGAGATTTGTGACTTATTTATTTTTGTTCCCTATTGTTTTATTGTTCGTGTGACTACCAGCAACGAAAAATGTTATTGGACTGCCGTGCAAAAGCAAAGAAAACTTGACTTGCTGGCATAGAGAAGCTAGGGAAGAGGCTTGTGGTCGTCATATATATATACCTGCTGCTACCAGGTGGCCCATGTGGTACATTGGGTGTTCCTGGCGAGCCATTGATTTCCCTTGTGCTTGGTTGACGACATCGTTGAGCAGCTCTAGTAATCGCCACTTGGAGGAAGATGTATGCAAGAACTGCGCCGATCAGAGAGACTACATAGATAGTAGTATCAATCTCTCTGCAGCTCCCAGCAGCATAGGCCCCAACGAGGCCAAAGAGCGCGACGACGATGAGCCCGTACAGTGCAAAGGTCGCAAGTAGCATCAAGACCTCGCTACTTGCGACCTCGTCCTTTTCTTCCCGGCTCTGGCTCGGGCTCTGGCTCTCATGATCCTCCTTTTGCTGCTGCTTATCATCTTTACATTTCTCTAGCTTGGAGATGATATAAAGCGAGAAAGTAAGCACGGCATAGGCCAAGACAACAGACATTACCAGTGTGGAGTATATGGTTGTGAAAGCATCGCGGCAGCTTCCAGCGGCGTAGGCCCCCATGAGTCCAAGTAAATCGAGAACCATGACCACCCGGAGCACAGTTCCACAGACTCCGTTGTTGCCCTCCTGCAGGATGAGGAGGAGCAGGCAGACCACGACGGAGGCCGCAAACGCAGTCGCGTTGCAGTAGTAGAAGGTGAGGTATCGGCCATGGTGGGTGTCCAAAAGGATTAGGTCACCGGCGAGGTGATGAGCATCCTTTGTGTCGTCGTCCTGCCAGACTCCTCCTGGCAGGTTGAGGCCGGCAACGTATGTCACCGCCACAACCAGAGTGGCCAGTAGAAGAAGGTACTTCTTCAGCTTGTACTCTGCTAAAGGATTGTTGTCCTCGGACTGGGTTGGTGCCATTTGGTTGGAGGATGCTCTGCTTTTGCCTGATGGATATTGCTTGCTTGTTGGTGGTGGAAAGAACACTCTTATTAGTTATATATAGCTCTTCAAGTGCACATACATATATAGCTTGATGTGATGTTTCCTTATTAGCATCTGTGTCTCAGCTAATCGTATCATGACTCCATCAGGTCATCTCGGTCAAAATTTTATATATCCTTCTTCTTCTTTTTTTCCCCTATACCTAACAAGAATATAGCATGCTTTTTTTTGTTTTGTAACTTAACAAGCATATCAGTCATGGTCTTCAGCAGTCTTGGTCACTATGGACTTTTGAGTTGTCAATATTCACACGCAAGTTAATTCCCATTCCCATTGCGAAGACCAGCAACAGCAAGTCGACTCCACGGCTAGTGAACTAACACACATAGAAAGCTGATTCCAAGAATGCAGCAGATGCTGTATACTTCTGTAATCAATATGACATCATGCTACTTGTGTAATCAATATGACATCATGCTGTTCTCCGATACTTGATCTTTGTTTAAACAGCTCTTGCTCAAGTGCTACTATATTGCATTCCTGTAGCCAAAAATCATTAAAAACACACAAGGATTAATGTTCACACAAGTTCATGCCGATGCATGTTATGCTATTCACATCGTGTAAGCATTGATCTAACCTGCCTTAAGCTCTTTTATTAATGCATAACGAGATTCTACAAAGTGGTAGGCGGGCTGTCGCTGTATATATGCTCGTCATTCTTTTGTAACATATACAGGAAACATATGACCGAAACATATATTGTATACAAACATCTATCTATCTATTATATTAATACAACAGAATAAAAAGAGCCCTCATGGTCGCCTAGAGGGCATAGAAATTACGACATTGATCAGCAAAAAAGAGAAGAATATCCACCGTTGTATTTTATGATAGATCTACGGTCGAGAATAAATAAACACTACTGGGAAATTTTGGTTTCCAGTAGTAAAAGTATTAGAAAAAAGAAAAAATGTGCATAGTTAAATTTTATGATGATCTAATGGCCGAGAATAAACAGAGTATAAAAAACAAAAGAACATGAAATGTTAGATTTTATGATAATCCAACGTCCGAGAATAAAAAAGTATCGATATCAAATACAAGACCTAGAAATTACGAGATTAATCGAAAAAAGAAAAGAATATGCAGTGTTGGATATTACAAGGATCAAACGGCCGAGAACAAATACGCTAATCTTATCAAATACAAGGCCTAGAAATTACTAAAAGATTTTGGAAAAAAAGAAAAGAGTATGAATCTTTGAATTTTATGATGACCTAAAGGCTAATAATAAGTAGAGTATTCATGTGAAAAAAGAAAGAAATCTTATGCATTGTTGGATTTTATGATGATTTAACCGCCGATAACAAATAGAGTATTCGTGTCAAATACAAGGCCCAAAAATTATGAGATTAATTAAGGAAAAAAGAATATGTACCACTAGACTTTATGATGATCTAACGGCTGAGAATAAGTAGGGCATACATATTAAATACAAGGCCTATATTTTATGAGATTTATGAGGGAAAAAACAATGTTGGATTTTATGATGATCTAATAGTCAAGAATAAATAGAGTATCTGTGTCAAATACAATTAACAAATAACTCAATTCAGTTCATATCTAATATGGCAAGAAAAATATTATAATCTAATTAAGATATAAATGAATTAAGACAGTACACATGGGCGCAAGTCAAAGCTTCTGTTGATGGCAACTCGATTGCATGCAATTAGATGATGCCAACAAACAAATTCCAACAATACCGGTTCTGGTCAAAATTAGAAGGAAAAAAAGGTACCAAGAACAGTGAAGGATTTAGGCCTACTCATCATCACAACCTTGGGTGTGTAACCTACTCATCACGTCCACAACCTTGGGTGTGTAACCTTACTCATCACAAGTCTACAACCTTGGGTGTGTAACCTTACTCATCACGCATCCAAGATGCTACGCACTTAATTTGGACCGTGGCCACATGGGTGTTGGGCACTTTTGCTTGTTCCATATTCCTGATAGATAGCCCCAGTGGCGTGGACGTACGGTTACAGCTCATGGCATCATATGCGCTGTGGTTCTTCTCCATTCTGTACGTGTGTGAGTGAGGGCACCCAAGCCTGCTACTAGTAACACAGGCAGCAACATACGCGTGCTGTGTCTACTCATCACCTCAATCTATCTTATCTTACTACTAACAATTTCTTCTTTCCGATCGAGGACGACCTTATTATTAATTCCGAGGAAAATATGCCAAACCGGTGATGAGTATAAATAAACCATGCATTCCACGTTTTGATTCCGTGGAATGATTTTACAAGACACCGCATCTCCTTTTGTTCCAAAGCGACGAAAAAGCTGGACACCGAAGGTGCCTCGGCTCGCACGGAGCCACTCCACTTTATTCCCTGTCCAAAGTCTCTAAACAGGCCAGCTAGTACTTTGGTCTTTATTTATTAGAAAATAGAAACAAAAACAATTTGGTCTCCCACTGATCCAAACCTGATCCCTTCTCCTCAGTGTGAGTACAAGTCACATCGTTACTCGTTAGTGCCATTGGTGATTGAACAGTTGGTCAGATTTTTTTTTTCTGATATAAAAATTGGACTTGGCACGGTGCTTATAGTTATCTTGATTTATTTTCCTAAATAAACAATGATATTTATCGATCAGTTGACGAAATGGCTATGAAGAAGTAAATCTCAAGATTTGCCGATTTGTTTTATATTCATTCATACAGACGAGTTGGGTATGTGTGTATGCGCCTAGCACCACATCTTCGCATGTTAGCTAGCGTTTAGTTCTAGGGATAGAACGGTTCCGGGTGAGGTATTCCACCTTGTACAGTGTTTAATCCAGAGACGAGTAGGGACAGAGTCATCTCGAGAGAATATTCCTACGAGATCTGGGGTAACATAGAGAAACGACCTTTGATCCAGCTCGAAATTTGGCTTTAGTCCTGGTATTTTTCGTGTCCGGAACTAGAGAGACCTTTAGCCCCGGTTTGTAGATCCAACCGGGACTAAAGGTCTCTACCCAACGGCTACTTCGCCAGGCTTTTGCTGGAGGGGACCTTTAGCCCCGGTTGAATCTACAAACCGGGACTAAAGATTAATTTTTACTCCCAGTTCGTGCCTCCAACCGGGAGTAAAAGTCTACTCCCGGCTGGAGGCTCTGTCCGGGACTAGAAAGAGACCTTTAGTCCTGGTTTCTGTCTCCAATCGGGACTAAAGGTACCCTCATATATAGCCCTTGTTCTTCCCCGAGCCCGAGCCACTTCGAGCTCACTGTTCTCTTGCTTCATCGCCGGCCTCTGTTCTTCCTCATCACCGCTGTATCACAAGATTTCTTCCATTCCTCCATCGGTTCTAAAGGTTACCAACTTTATAATCTCGTGTTTTATCTGTAGCTTATTTCATTTTATGGACTAGATATATGTGGTTTTTTTATGGTAGATTTTTTTATTTGTAAGCCAATTAAGCTCAAAATCACTTTAAAGTTTGCGTATTTGGATGAAGTAAGGTTAAAATAGTTATTCAAAACTAGTATGGAGCTTTCATTTCTAGCATGCATAGCACACTTCATGCTTTAGAGATATAGAGAATTTTAGAGTTTTTTTTAATTTTATTTGTTTATAAAATGAGAAATTTATATTATGTTAAAAATGAGTATAGAGAGTAGATGGCAACTGCTTCCGGGTCCTCGGCCTCTCATCGGGTTACAAAGTGACTGAGGTCGGACCTTCCTCTCATTGCATGTGGCAAGTGTGAGGAGAAGATTGTAATGGAGTACCGGGTGAGAAAGGAGTGTCCCAACAAGAGTCGTATCTTCTACAAGTGTCCGGATTGCAATGTGAGTTATTTTGTCGCATTTGATGATTATGGTTAATTTATACTTATTTTTATGACGATTGTAATTAAAGTTCTAATTTTTTATTTTAATTTCAGTGGGATGGCACTGGATGTTCAGGCTGGTACTGGGAGGAAGAGTATGTTGAACACGTGCAAAACTCTCTTGCACAGGTGGCTACGGCGGCTGATGAGGCAGTGATCCTGCGGAAGAAGCCCATAGATGTTGAACAAACGCATGATCTGTCTATTTTAGTTGGGATTGGTCGCGAAATCCTTATGCTGCTGAAGTGCATTTTAGCTTTAGTTTTTTTAGTGGTAGTTGGGATTGTCTATATTGTAGCGGGACTTTCATAAATTGATACCTTATGTGGTGGCATGCATGTCGTATAATTAACTAATTATGTTCTAGGTTTTAATATGGTATGTATGTCATGTAAAGCAGATGAGCCAGCATTGGATGTACAATGCTGATCGCCGCTCTCAAGAGTTCATTGAGGGCGTGCATTCTTTCTTACGTGTGGCCGAGGCAAACAAACGCGATGGTTTCATGTGCTGCCCATGTGTCATATGTAAGAATTTGAAGGAATATGCTAGCTCAAGGAGTCTTCATTCACACTTGTTGAAGTCGGGTTTCATGCCAAACTATATTTGTTTGATGAAGCACGGAGAAACCAGGGTTGTAATGGAAGAAGGTGAAGAAGAACAATGGGACGATGATGACATTATTGCTGAATATGGTGCCTTCAATGATACTACAATGGGGGAAGCTGAAGAAGAGGTAGGGGCAGAAGATGAGCCCGCTGATGATCTTGGTCAGGCCATTCGTGACGCATAAAGAGAATGCGAAAGTGAAAAGGAGAAGATCAAGTTTGAGCGCATGCTAGAGGATCACAAGAAATTGCTATACTCAACTTGTGATGCGGGACAGAAAAAGTTGGGTACCACACTAGAATTGCTGCAATGGAAGGCAAAGAATGGTGTATCTGACAAGGGATTTGGGGAGTTACTGAAAATCCAAAAGAAGATGCTTCCAAATGATAATGAATTGCCCGTCGCTACGTACGAAGCAAAACAGGTAGTCTGCCCTTTGGGATTAGAAATCCAGAAGATACATGTATGTCCTAATGACTGCATCCTCTACCGTGGCGAGGAGTACGAGAAGTTAGATGCATGCTCGGTATGTCATGCATCGCGGTATAAGACCATGCGAGATGACCCTGGTGATGTTGAGGGCGAACGTCCCATGAAGAAAATCCCTGCCAAGATTATGTGGTATGCTCCTGTAATACCACGCTTGAAATGTCTGTTTAGAAACAAAGACCATGCAAAGTTATTGCGATGGCACAAAGAAGACCGTAAGGTAGACAATATGTTGAGACACCCTGCTGATGGGTCCCAGTGTAGAGCAATCGATAGAGAATTCCCGGAGTTTGCAAATGACGCAAGAAACTTAAGGTTTGCTTTAAGTACGGATGGTATGAATCCTTTCGGGGAGTAGAGCAGTAGTCATAGCACTTGGCCTGTTACTCTATGTATCTACAACCTACCTCCCTGGTTATGCATGAAGCATAAGTTTATTATGATGACAGTGCTCATCCAAGGTCCAAGGCAACCTGGCAATGACATCGATGTGTACCTGAGGCCACTAGTTGAAGAACTTCTACTTTTGTGGAACAGACCAGGTGTACGTGTGTGGGATGAGCACAAACAGGAGCACTTTGACTTGCGAGCATTGTTGTTCATAACAATCAATGATTGGCCTGCTCTAAGTAATCTTTCAGGACAATCAAACAAGGGATATAATGCATGCACGCACTGTTTTGATGACTTTAAAGGTATATTCTTGAAAAAATGTCGAAAGGTCGTGTACCTTGGCCATCATCGATTTCATGCTGCGAATCACCCCCTAAGAAAGAAAGGCAAGCATTTTAAAGGTAAGGCAGACCACCAGTCCAAGTCGGGCAACCGAACTGGTGAGGATGTACTCAATATGGTCAAGGATGTGAAAGTAGTATTTGGAAAGGCACATGGCAGCGAACCTGTTCCGAACGACGCCGACGGTCATGCACCCATGTGGAAGAAGAAGTCCATATTTTGGGAGCTACCCTATTGGTAAGTCCTAGAGGTCCGTAGCGCGATCAACATGATGCACCTGACGAAGAATCTTTGTGTGAACCTGCTAGGCTTCATGGGTGTGTATGGGAAGCCTAAGGACACACTTGAAGCACGACAGGACCTGCGATGTTTGAAAGAACGAGACAACATACATCCAGAGAAGACAGATGATGGACGCCATTACTTAAGTCCTGCCAGCTACACTCTTAGCAAAGAAGAGAAGGAAAGCATGTTTGAATGCCTAGCAAGCATCAAGGTACCATCTGGATTCTCCTCGAATATAAAGGGTATAATAAATATGCCAGAGAAGAAATTCCTAAACTTAAAGTCCCATGACTGCCATGTGCTCATGACGCAATTGCTTCCAGTTGCATTAAGAGGAATTCTACCTCCAAATGTACATCTAGCCACCGTGAGGCTATGTGCATTCATCAATGCAATTTCTCAAAAGGCAATCGATACAATGGATCTAGCTAAACTACAGAATGATGTGGTTCAATGTCTTGTCAGCTTTGAGTTGGTGTTCCCTCCTTCCTTCTTTAATATCATGACACACCTCCTAGTTCACCTGGTCAAGGAGATTAGCATTCTCGGTCCTGTGTTCCTGCACAACATGTTCCCCTTTGAGAGGTTCATGGGAGTCCTAAGGAAATATGTTCACAACCGTGCTCGGCCAGAAGGAAGCATCGCCAAGGGCTATGGAACAGAGGAGGTCATTGAGTTTTGTGTTGACTTTATTCCCGACCTTGACCCGGTTGGTGTTCCTGAATCGTGACACGAGGGGAGACTAAGTGGAAAGGGGACACTAGGGAAGAAAACATATATTGGTACGCAGGACAATTATTTTAATAAAGCACACTACACAGTTATGCAAAACTCCTCCTTGGTGGATCCGTATATCGAGACACATAAAGAGTTGCTCCGATCCGAGTTTTCAGGGAAGTCTGAAGCTTGGATTACGCGTCAGCACATGGAAACTTTCAGTGACTGGTTGCGAAAAGAATGTCAGGGTGATGAGAGTATTGATGAGCAACTGTATTTGTTGGCTAGGCAGCCATCGTGGCATATCCTCACATACAAAGGGTACGAGATAAATGGGAATATATTTTACACAGTAGCCCAAGATAAAAGGAGCACCAACCAAAACAGTGGTGTCCGCATAGATGCCACCGACCCTAATGGAAATAAGCAAACATATTATGGCCGCATAGAGCAGATATGGGAACTAAACTATGCACCTACTTTTAAGGTACCTTTGTTCAAGTGCCAATGGGTAAAGGCTACTGGAGGCGGGGTAGCAGTCGACAACCAGTATGGAATGACAACCGTAGACCTCAACAATATTGGGTACAAAGATGAACCATTCATCCTTGCCAAGGATGTGAATCAGGTGTTTTATGTCAAGGACATGTCTACAAAACCGAAGAGAGGGAAAAACAACAACGACCCAATCAATGAGCCAAAGCGACACATAGTTCTTTCAGGGAAAAGAAACATCGTCGGAATTGAAGACAAGTCAGACATATCAGAAGATTATGAAAAGGATGACTGAATTCCACCCTTCACAGTGAACAAAGACCCAATCATCCAGCTAAATGATGAGGACACTCCATGGTTACGGCACGATCATAACCAAGGGATATACGTTAAGAAGAAGTTCACTACTGCGCCCGCTTGATATATACAGTGATGTATTAGACCTATTATGTAATAATTGTGACTTTATATTTTTTTGTCGTGTTTTCATATTTTCTACGGTTTAAATGAATTTTCTGCTAGACGGTGGATTTCCCGTGGAGAATGTGTGATGAAAAACCAAATGATCAACGTTAATAAGATGTGAAAACTAATTTCCTATCGAAAAGCAATAGTTTTAATGATTTTAATTAAGTAGTATATTTTTGCATGGTTGAAATTGTAATTATTATTTACACTATGTCAAATATTTATATAGTAAAACAAAAGTGTTTAGGTTACAATTTTTGGTTGTGTATAATAATGCAAAGCCAAGTCCAGGAATTTTTTTTATATTTTTTTTGGATAATATTTTATATATTAGGCAATTAATAACTCTATGCATTTTTATATAAAAGAAATATATAAAAAAGGAAAAAAACTTATGGAAACTGGAGAAAGCCAACTGCAGACCACCTTTACTCCCGGGCCTAAAATGCCCTTTACTCCCGGGCCGTGGCTACACCCGGGACTAAAGGTGGGCTGCGTTTTCGCAGCCCGCCAAAATGCGCTTTACTCCCGGGCCGTGGTTACACCCGGGACTAAAGATCAGACCTTTAGTCCCGGTTCTAACCATTACCCGGGACTAAAGGGTCTTTAGTCCCGGTTCGTAGATGCAACCGGGACTAAAGGTCTCCCTTTATAAAACCTCTTTGTCTCTGCCACGCCTCTCTTCTCCACCAGATCGATCCAGCAGCGCCGCCACCCTAGCCTCGCCTCACGCGCGCACGCTGTCACCGACCCCACGTGCACTTCTTACCCGGCCGGCCTGCGCGCTGCCTCACCGGAGCTCGCCCGAGCCTTCCCCGCGCTTCCTCACCGGAGCTCGCTCGAGCCTTCCCCGCGCGCGCTGCCTCACCGGAGCACGCCCGAGGCTTGCCCACGCTGCCTCACCGGAGCTCGCTTGAGCCTTCCCTGCGTGCGCTGCCTCACCGGAGCTCGCCCGAGCCTTCCCCGCGCGCGCTGCCTCACCGGAGCTCCAAGGTCTGTGTTGCTTGTCCGATTTCTTGCGGCACATCAATTGTCTGATAGATTGTGTATGATAGATTGCGAATTGAATAAGCTATTAGAATCAATGATAATACATTGCATGATAATGTATCTGGGATCATCCGGCGGGAAGCGTAGGAGGATGTCCTCCATGAGGTCGTCCACCAGCGCCGGTACTGGCTGCGCTGTCGCCATGCTGCTCGGTCGGTGGATCTCACCCAGGCGGCGGCTGAGCGAGGGTTTTGTTTAGGGTTGGGACTTGCGACGGGTTATTTTTCTGATGCCTCTGCCAGGTGGGGCTAAGGTGCAGCGGGCAAACTTATTATACATTAAGTAGATAAACTATAAAACTCATGAAAAATGTAATAATACTTATTCAATATGATAAATATTAATGTTTATATATAATTAGTCAAACTTAAGATACTTTAACTTAATTTTTTTAGTAAAGTCTAAGTCTCTAACATGTTTTTTGGCTGCAGGAGCTGGACCTCACGTTTGACACCTTGGATGTGAGCCACCGCCGCCACCATATATAATCCGTTTATGGTTTCCTAATTGCTCCAACCTTTTGTAATCGGATGGATGCGTGTGCCGAGCCCTCATGCAGGCAATCTTGTAATGCGATTTTGCGCCGAGCCATCGAGCTCAGTGGAGCACGGGCGTGGCCCGGTGTCTCGTTGTTTCCTCCTTTTTGCGCGGTAGCTTATGACGACTAGTTAGAAAATTGTAGAAAATCCGTACTAGTTGAACTTGCGGACCATGTTCATCTCGACGAGCATGTTCTCTGCCGAGTGGTAACAGACGTCAAGGAGGAGCTTTGATTCTACGAAGAAGAGCGGCAACGGTCGTGGAAGACCGTGTTCCCTTCCTCGTAGAATCGGAGCTCTTCCGTGGCCAAGTACGGTGCCGTCCGGTGGAGAGATGCTCGCCAAGATGATCACGTAAGCAAGGTCAACTAGTAAGGATGGTTATTTATTCACACGTCCTGATATTGTCATAGTAGTATGTCAATCACCGTACCCAAACGTAGTATATATATAACGATAAACGATTATTATGTGTGTACACTCCCATTCTTCTGTTAACCTGCGGAAATATCATGTGAATTACTTACTGCCAACGACACAACACTAGTACAGATTCTATCACTAGTACATATACAGAAACGATTTCCCCTTCAACCAAGCTAGGCACTTAAATAAGGCTTATGCTAGATTCTATCACTAGTACAGATACAGAAATGATTTTTACAAATGTTACTATCCTTGAGGTGGCACGTCCTGCAGGAGTTCATTTTATAGATATAGTTTTTATTTTTTATAGATATATCTGGTGGTGTAAAAGCTAGATGGCTGCCCCGAGAGACAACATGGATGAAGAAATGATGAATATTATTAACACCGGCACTCAATTTGTCGATGGTGGCCAGGAGGATGTAGATGACGGGAGTCAATACCTGGCTCTTGAAGATAACCAAGAAAATATTGTGCAAGAAAATACTGGTGAGGTATATATATTTATATATATATTTGAATATTATATATATATATATATATTTGAATATCTATCATCTATTATGTGTACACATGATATTGATTTATTCTTTTTTATACGTAGCCCTCTGGATCGACGACAACAACGGCGAAAAGCAAAAACATTCGAGGCCTGAAAAAGCCATTGGAGGGGCGCTACATAACATCGGAATTCAATATCGAGATAGGCGAACCACTTGGTCCACATGCAAGAAAATTCGTGCCACACTATGGGTGCCTTGTAAGGGACAGACTTCCGATTAGTGCCCATGAATGGAAGCAAAAGATCAACGAGCCTCATGTTAGTTTTGTCTCTGATCTTGATAAGAATTTAATTTGGGATGATATTCTTCAACATTTCACATTGCAAGAGGATGATTATGATGCTATCAACGATGATGAATTGAAGGAACTAGTTCGAAAGTGGGCTATGAAGAAGATGGCCACACAATTTCAGACTTGGAAGAAATCCCTATACACGAAATACGTCAAGAAGAACGTAACGCCCAATTTCAATACTAGTGGCCCGCTCGTGAAGTTGAGGCCCTACTGGAATGATTTTGTACAGTACAAGACATCGGAAGAGGGTGAGGAATGTGTGAGAAGGAACCAAGAGAATGCCCAACAGAAGGTATACCACCATGGCATGGGATCTGGTGGCTACGCGACTGCCATTCCCAAGTGGGAAAAAATGGAAGTGGACATTCTTGCCAAGTTTATCACACCAGAATCACTCAATTGGCCCAAACGCGCGAAGAATTGGTTTTTCGCTCATGGGGGAAGACTGGACCTAGAGACCGGGAAGCTGGTTCATGGCTCAAAACTCGAAAGAGCAACACAAAGATTTTCTTATGCTCTACAAGCTAAAACTATTGGTGCGTTCCGGCCCAATAGAGAGAAGGATGAACTGACGTATGCCCTCGGGACCACTGAACACAGTGGCCGAACGAGAGGTTTAGGACGGAATATTTCTTGGGAGCATGGTTTCCCTGACGACAGAGATACCTACAGAAGCTAGCAGAGAAGGAAGGATGAGGATGCAGCGCGGATCAACAGGTTGGAGGAATTGGTTCGTGAGTCACGAGAGGCATTGCTTCAAGCACAGGAGCGCAAAAAAGACATGCAAGCTAGAATGTAGGACGAAATCATAAAGCAAGTACAAATACCAATGAGTGCCCAGAGGCAGGCATCAGATCTAGGAATGAACATTAATATTAGCCCCCCTGATCAGTTGAAAAGTAGCTGCGCTTCCACGGAGTTGCCAAATCAAGATGACGCAATGCTACCGTTTCCCCGTGGATGACATCACTGCACCGTTTACATCATGTGAGCTACATATTCCAAAAGAGAATGCCACAATCATGGTGGCTCTCGGTGTTTTTTCTCCTCCAGATCCTACCAAGACACCAAGAATCCATGGGGCAATAATACCACCTGGATATGTTAGAGTCTCAGTGGATAGAGTTAACAAAGGTTTTAGTGACCTACCTCTTGACATTCCAGGAGGTGATGGGGAGAAGACTCTAGGAGAAGCAGAGAAAACATTCATACTATGGCGCAAGCGCTACATCATTATTCCCGGGGTCTCTAGTCCACCGCCGCTTCCTCAACTGCCAGACAATAGGTGTGGACAAAAGTGAACGAAACAATTTTTTCACAAACTTTCTATTGACATGCATGATTAATAATAACAATTTCTTATACCTAATTATTCTTTTTTGTAATCACACAGCAGGGCCTCCGTCAACCTAAGGCCAATTATTCAGTCTCCTGATCATCATAGTGCTCCGGGCAATCAGGTGGCAATGCCACCACCGTCGCCACCTCCAAGGAGGTCTCTAACGCTTCCAAGGAGGTCTCCAACGCCTCCAATGGCTGCCCCGCCTCCCTTGATGACTAAGAGGAAGCCAACTCCTAAGAGGTCCGCCGCGCAAACAAAGTCGTTGTCCCACCAGCCGGCAAAGAAGAAAGCCTCATCTAATCCAGTTATTCCCCAAAAACTGTCTTTCGAGAAAAGTGAAAAGGAATTAAAAGCTGCAGTAAAAAAGATGTGGAGAGTTTCTTCGAAAAAGTAAAAAAGCAACGACAAGAGAGGGAGAACCCAGAGAAATCATACTTCTACCTACCTCCAGATCTTCTAAGAAAGAAGCTAGACCAAAAAAAGCGGGAATCTCAAAAGACCCGGCCAAAATCGGACTACGACCGCTTTCTCACCAAGTCATTTGAGGTGGCGCAGAAAAAGACTAGACCAGGTAAAGGTGTTGCACAACTCGGACAACAATCGCAACAATCAGTCCCCCCTCTTGTCGTTCGTAATGAATATGGTTCGAACTTAGACTTAGACGTCGATATTGAGGAGCTGGCTCGGTTTTACGAGGAAACTGGTTTGGACCTTGCCCAAGTGCTCGCTGAAGGACCATCTGCTCCGAAAGTGGATCCTTGGAAGAAATTTGAACGTGGAAAGAGTCTATACAACCCTGAGGTCTTAGGTGAACTGGGTATATATGCATATATGAGATGATAGAACTCAGAAAGAGAAAGGATAATGATGTTGGTTTCGTTGATCCAAGTGTCGTATTCAAACATCCCAATCCCCCGCCTCAATGGAAAGCTGAACTCGAGAAAAATCTCATGAGGTTCTTAGTGAACCAACAAAACAAGGACATACTCTTCCCCTACAACTTCAAGTGAGTGTTAAATAATTAATGTCGATCATATGGACATTTGTTCAATTATTTGCTTACTAGCTAAGCTATCTCCCATATATATACATATATGTTGACTCTAGTTAATGTCGATCATATTTGTGTATAAAAACATATGCAGCAATCACTAGATATTGATGGTCATCGATATGGCCAATAGTCGGTTGAGAATCTTAGACTCGATAAGAAAAGAGCAAACAGAGTACCAAGACATGATAGATATTATCCAAGGGTAATATGGTCTCTCTAGCAACTATATATACCCCGACCTCTTAACTGCAACAATTATTAAAGACCAAATTAATGTTTTATTTTATTGGGCGCAGTGTTTGGAAAAGTTTTATTGAGAATCACCACATGAAACATTGCAAAGCGCCACTGGATGTAATCGCACACAAAGTAAGTACTATCTACATTTATATATATATAATTCAATTAACACCATGCATGCTTTCAATTCACCGGATCTTTTTTCTCGTAAAAGTGGGTTCTGAGACAAGAACAGGGGAACAACTACTGTGGATACTATGTTTGCGAGTTTATCGGGGCATACACAAAAAGAACTCCTGAAGAGATCCTCAAAGTATGTTATATAAATATATTCATATATTCACAATTTCTTTTGTTGCTCAAATATATAATTAATCAAGTGACCAACACACACACACACATATATATATATATATTAATACTTTTCCTTTAACTTTTATTGAAGACTCTATGGTTGAAGGAAAAAGTCATACGACGTGACCAACTGAAAGCAATTCAAGAGACCATAGCAGGATTTCTTAATGACCAGGTCCTCAACCCCGTCGGCAAGTTCTACAATGACGTCAATGAAACATGGAAGCCAAACTAGACAGAGTGATTTTGTTATCCCAAGTATATGATAGAATATACAATGCAACCTTTATTTGTAATATATATATATATACACATACATACATATTATATGTACATAAAATAACGTACAATATATGTATATGCATGTAATATATACGTTAGTTTCATACTTTAGTTTGTACAAAATGTTCGAACATTATAAACGTGTAGAATACGTATATTATTAGCAGTGTAGAATGCGTATTTGAAAACCTATTCGAAAACCAAAACGAATCATCAATTGAAAATAGAAAAAAGGAAAAAAGGAAACCTTTAGTCCTGGTTGGTAATACCAACCGGGACTAAAGGGCCGCTCCATGTGGCCAGGCCGAGAGGCCCTTTAGTCTCGGTTGGTCTTACCAACCGGGACTAAAGGTGGGCGAAAAACCAGGACTAAAGGAGGGGCCCTTTAGTCCTGGATTCGTGCTCCCGGTTGGGAAACCGGGACTGAAGGGGTTTCCCAACCGGGAGTAAAGCCCATTTCTGTACTAGTGCTAGTTCCCCAAAATTGAACGGATTTGTTTGTCCCACAGGACACGACTTCTTCTGCGTGCATAATGGCGAAGCACGGACACACGGGAGAGAAGAAGAAGAGGGCAACGTGGCAGAAGAGAGAGAAGATTGTCGGCCGAGGTCCGCCTCCAAGGTAACGCGTGTCTTGCGCGAGCTCCAAAGTCAGCCCGCTTAGGGCTGCCATGTGGGCGAGCTCCACCCCCGAGCCCGATGTGTGCGGCCTGGCGAGCTCCGCCACCGGCGTCGCCGCGTGGAGGCATGCTCCACTGCTAGCAGCGTGTAGATGAGGGTCTGCCCCTGGCCCTACCGCGTCTGGTCGTGCTCCACCATTGGCCCCGTCGCATGCGACCGTTTGGGTGAGGCCGATCTACGTGCGTAGGAAACACTACGGGAAACAGGGGCTTTGCCGAGTGTTTCCTACTTTGCCGAGTGCCAAATATCGGGCACTCGGCAAAGGTAGACTTTGCCGAGTGCCGCACTCGGCAAAGACCAACACTCGGCATATCCATCATCTTTGCCGAAAGTGCGGGCACTCGGCAAAGTATAACACTCGGCAAAGCCTCCCTTTGCCGAGTGTGTGCTCTCGGCAAAGCTAAACACTCGGCAAAAGGCTAACCAAGGTGGCGGCGGCCACCCACCGTTAGGCTTTGCTTGAGTGGTCGCCGTCGTCACACACTCGCAACGGATTTTTTAATTTTTTTAATTTTTTGTTTATTTTCTTTTGCGAGTGCCCCTGCCTCGCACTCGCAAAGTTTTTTTTTTTTTTTTTATTTATTTTCTTTGCCGAGTGCCCCTGCTCGCACTCGGCAAAGGTTTTTATTTTTTTTGTTTATTTTCTTGCCGAGTGCCTGCTCTCTAGCTTTTCGGCAAAGGTTTTTAATTTTTGTTTATTTTCTTTGCCGAGTGCCTGTCTCGGCACTTTAAGCAAAGACCTTTTGCCAGTGCCGGTCCGCACTTTCGGCAAAGAATTTTTTTTTGCTCCCACATTTTTTCTTTAGGGTTTATCTGATTGCTTTAAAGTACATGTTAAAATTTGGTTGAATTTTGTGACTTTTACTATATTTTTAGAATTATTTTTGTTTTGTTGATTTATTTCTTAAAAAGCAAGTTTGAACTACAAGTGCATCGAATAATGAAATCTAATCATTCAAAAAATAAGTATTTTGCTCGGGCCCTTGCCTGGCCGCCGCCTCAGCATCGCCTGCTTACCTTTGCGTCGCGTCATGCGCCGCGCCTCACGCCACGACGTTTATTCTTGCCCATGGCGCTACCATCGCGCGCCCGCCCCGCGCTACCCCGACGCTGCATCAACCCCGCCCGACCCTCCTGCGCCGATTTGCGTCGCGCCGCGTCCGGCCCCGCTTCCCGCCGCCGCGACCGGCGAAGAGCGCCGCGACCGGCCCTGTCGGCCGCTGCCCCGCCGCTCCCCGCCCCACCACGCCCCACCGAACGACCGGTGTAGGAGGAAGAAGGGGGAGAGGAAGGAGAAAGGAGAGGAAGGAGGAAGGAGGAAGGAGGAAGGAGGTTGCCTTCCCGTTCCGTTCCCGGCGCCATCTTCCCCGTGTTCCCGTCTCGTCGACGCTTCTGCCGCCAAGGTATAATGATGTGCCATTGTGATTGTCGGCCTTTGAGCCGTTGTGATTGCCGGCCTTCGAGCCGTTGTGATTGTCGGCCTTCGAGCCATTGTGATTGTCGGCCTTCATGCCGTTGTTTTTTGTAGGTTTTGGAAACCTCCCCGTGCCGGGGAGGTGCTGCCAAAATTTAGAATTGACCAAAATCTATTTGTTTTTCATGCAGGTGAAGGAACTGTCTGAGCGGAGCCGGAGCGCCTTGGCTACACCGATCGTCTTCCTCGGCGTTGCGGGTCTGCCCGCACCGCGTCGCCTCACCACTGCACCGACTCGCCACCGCCCCGCTAGCCTGACTCCACCGACACCCTAGGTATAACCCGTCTTTTGCGTACCTTGGTCGTAGATCGCATAACCAAGTTAGGCGTCTCCCGTCCGAAAGAGATACAGTTGGTGGTATGCATATCTTTGCATATCTACGGCCGTATTTCGACACATAAGTCAGGCTTGACGAGGCTCCCCTATTTCGATGACCTTCTTCTGCTACATAAGTCCGGCTTGACGAGGCTCCCCTATTTCGATTACGTTTAGGCAATGACAATGAAGACAATATTCCTCCTTCAATTAGTGTTGATGATTTGGACAATGTTGATAGCGATGATGAGACCTATGATCCAGCTAATCCAAATAATGACGATTATTTCTAATAAATGTAATACTAAAGTTGATTATCATTTTGCATCTATTTCTAATTAAGTGTTTTTAAGCATGAATATTATTTCTAATACATGTAATACTTTTCTTTTTTTTTCAGGTGATTCAACAAAGATGGTGGGTGGGCGTCACAGGCCCATCAGGTCGCTTTACCAAGCGGGGGAGGAGGCCGAGGGGTTGGACGCGAGGAGGAGGAGGAACCCGAGGAGCAGGAGGCCCCCGGCACGTCTCCAGGTGTCGGAGGAGGCGGAGCCGGTGACGCCCGTGGAGAGGGCGCACGAGGAGGAGGAGCAGGAGGAGGAGGAGGAGGAGGTTTCGCAGATGCCCCCCGAGGGCGACGAGGAGGAGGCACCCTTCGACGAGCAGGAGGCGTTGGCGGGAGGAACGGGTTCCTCTTCCTCTGCTTCGAGGGTGTACCTGCGAGTTCCCGCGAGCCTCCCTGCTTTGCCGCTTCCTCACCGACGCCCAGTGATTCGCCCTGAAGGGCAAAAGTAAGTAAACTTGACATTTTATTTGCCCCTACTTCATATGATAAGTTCAAACAAAGATGAACTACTAATTTTTCTTAATCACATGTGCACCCAATGGCATCCTAGGTCTTCTGTGCAGGCAACACTACCCCAACGTCGTCACGTACAAGAACAACACGTTGGCGCCCTGTTCGTTTGACCACTATGCCATCGCCGCTGATACGAAGCCGTACCCCAACAAGGCAGCATGGGTCATTGGGGAGTTCTGGGTAAGTCTCCTCGCATAGCATTGCTTCTTTCATTGAACTTTTTCTTTAAAAAATATCCATACAAATATTGTGTTTGTCTGCAGGCTTATTTCAAATGCGAGGAGGGATTTGAGGGCAGGAAGGATCAGGTGGCGACCAAAGCCTACAAAAAGCTCGTCGTCGACATGATTCACGAGGCGAAGATCCAGGCCGTTGTCACCTACTACGGGTCAAAGCTTGGACAGAGGGTCAAAAAGGTCGACGCCAGAACCATGGACCTGACCCGGGAGCAGTACATTGAGGAACATGAGAACATCTAGATTGATTCGTTTTGAGAATAAGTAGGTTTAATTCAATCATGTTATATGTCAATTACCGAATTACATGCAGATGATTCCCTGGTGGTGCGGATCGTATCCTGAGGCGTGGGAGAAGATCGTGGACAACTGGTTTACGGAGGGGTATGCCTCGATGCACAACGCTGCAAGGGAACGGCGTTTGGAGATGCAAGAACCAGCACACCAGCAAGGCAGCCGCAACCTCACCGGATACAGAGACGCATGGGTACACGAATTCATTTATCTATTCTGGTGCTCAATTATGACTGATTTCTAATCTTCTTGATGTCTTTCTCGTAGAGGGCGGCACATCAAGGCCAGGAGTGCTTGGACTTCCAGGCATGGTGCATGTCCCACAAGGGAAAGGCAACGTCCGACGTCTCCTTCAGCCTGGAGGATGGGTCCCAGGAGTACACGAACCCGAGCGTCCACACCCGCATCAGCGAGTACACGTCGGCGGCAAGGTCCGTCCATGGGCAGACTTCGACCCGTGCACGCAGGAGAATGATACGGAGCTCGTCATGAGGTTGGGAGGAGGGAAGAAGCACGGCCGCATGTGGATTGCCGATGGCACAATCGACTCGACCGCTGTCCACGACCTCTCCACGATCCGAGCCCGGAGCACGAGTGAGAGCCCGGCCATACGCACATGGCCGACCGTTGCACAGTAGCGGGTCAACGTCCTCGAGGTAATTTCAGTTTGACTTGTCGTATATTGACTTTTACACACCGTAATTAGCTATGCATTACTGAAACATTGGAGTGAAATGTTGTAGGCCCGGCTCGAAGAAGAAGCTCGGCAGCGTCAAGAGCTGCAGGCGCAACTGATGTCCTAGCGTCAGAACTATGAGAGTAGGTTGACGGGCATCACGGAGACCTATGAGACTAGGTTGTCGAGCATCACGGCCTTTCTTCAAAGCCTTGGGCAACATACGGGTCTTGCTTTGCCACCTGAGCTGCTCGCTCCACCACCTCCACCTGCAGCCTCACCCTGGGATGGACCTACACCTGTGAGTATGAAAGTTAATTGCAGTCTCTTACATGCCAGTAATTTCTAATTAGCTAGCCAAGTACATGTCTAACACATAGAATATATACTCCTTTGTGCAGCCTCAGTCGGCGCCTCAGTCGGCGGGTTCCAATAATCCGCCTAATCCTCAGGATTCGTATCGGTCACCGCCTGATCAAAGGCGTATTTGGTAATGAGTTTGAACTTGTCCATGTTCATGGAATTGTGGTAATAAACTGGATGTTAGATGATGAACAACTTTTGAACTTGTGAATTTCGATGTGATATATTCAGACACTTATGTTTGTGACTTCTAAATGGTGTTTGTGATATGTAAGTGATGAATGTCATGGATTTGAAGAATGTGATGAATATCTGTGAAATTTTCTGTTTGAATGTGTGATGGAAGTGTTGGAATGTAAAAACAAGAAAAAAATAGGCAATTATAGACGCTTTGCCGAGTGTCACACTTGGCAAAGGCCTCTTTGCCGAGTGGAATGGCCACTGCACTCGGCAAAGCTGGCAAAAACTGAAGGAAAACACCAGATTTCCCAGCTTTGCCGAGTGTAATTGCAAGGACACTCGGCAAAGCTGGGCTCTTTGCCGAGTGTCAGGCCACGGCACTCGGCAAAGGGGAAGGCTTTGCCGAGTGTCTGGCCAGGGCACTCGGCAAAGTGGGAGGATTTGCCGAGCGTCAGGCCACGGCACTCGGCAAAGGGGAAGGCTTTGCCGAGTGTCAGGCCACGGCACTCAGCAAAGAGACTTTTTAAAAAAAATAAAAATTCTTTGCCGAGAGCCGACACTCGGCAAACAATTTTGGAAAAAAAATTATATAAATTCTTTGCCGAGTGTCGTCCTTGAGACACTCGGCAAAGCAACCGTCATGGTTAACGGCCACTTTTCTTTGCCGAGTGTTCGGTCGACACTCGTCAAAGGCTTTGCCGAGTGCCCGACAAATGACACTCGGCAAAGAAGGCTTTGCCGACTTTTTTTTCTCCGAGTGGCCTATGCTGAGTGCAGCGCTCGGCAAAGCCTTTGCCGAGTGTTTTTAAGCCTTTGCCGAGTGTCGTAGACACTCGGCAAAGTCCCTGGTTCCAGTTGTGAAAGGGAGCTCACCAGATGCGAGAGGTAGAAGCAAAGGAAAAAAAGATTCACTCATGGGCCCTACATGTTAGGTGTCTGATCCTGCTTTTGGTGTTTCCAAATCCAAACCAAATAAAAATCAGAACAAACTCATTCTCCCTCAACCAAACACTAGATGGGATCGTCTCATTTCTGAAAACTGAGATGGGCCCATATCATCTCTAGGTGTCTCCCAATCAAATGCAGCTTTAGCCATACCGAACAGTTGGCGTCTCTCCAGCTGTTGCTTGCACTATAGCGCAGGGTAACACACGTATAGCTTGCAAGGAGAAGGGGGGGTTAGTGACATGCATTGAACGTTTAAATTATGGTAAGGTGGGCCGTTGGGTACAAAACAATCTGAATTTATGCAGTAAGGGCAAGTATAATAACAGTCGTGAGTGGACTGAATGCTCTGGCGGAGGAAAAATAAAAGGAGAGAGAAAGGAAGTGCGCTGTAAATTTAAATCGAAATTATACACCAGAACCAAAAAATTTGTGAGAAAAAATAGACCATGTATTAATAATGAAAAACTAATTGCTATATGAGTGAGCTGCAAGATAGGGTGCAAAGATTCTGCATTATTAGCCTTTAACCTTGCTCTCAAGGGGAACAGATGGTCTGTTACCAGAACACTAGGTAGCTAATTTGGTGGAATTTGGATAGTAATCGGTGAAGGGACCATGACATGGACTTGGGAGGTGAATTAGGCAATAACTAGACAACTTAAAATTCTAATCTAAAACTATAGCCTTTATTTTCCAACCTTAGCAAAAACCAATTAAGTAAACTATCTAAATGTTCAACTATGGTTTTGGTAGGTGTGTTGCTACCTCTACCGCAAAAGAGTCATGCAACCAAGGTTCCAATCCTATCAACTAAGTTAGGTAAGGTAAAGCACACAACCAAGATGTAGCAATGTAAATGCAAAAGCTTAATTGAGATAGAGATGCAAACTCCCATCGACTCCTGGTATTTTTATCAAGGTATCGAGAAGCGCGCAAGCTTTTCCTAGTCTTTGTTGGAGCCCCTCGCAAAGAAGCCTTCACAAGGGCCAAGATCTTGATAAGGTAACTCCATAGATAGCCCCGGGCCTTACCCACACGTAAGTGGATCTTTGGTGTGCTTCTGGCAAGCCTCTCCCGGGATGCTCCTCGCCGTCTTTACTATCAAGCTTTTGATCGAAACGCCATGGGCCTTGTTCCCTTCGGTAAACGGTGGCGGCCACACCACAAACGCAGTTGGTGTGGTCTCGCAAGACTAAAAGCCCGCCGAGTATGACAATGATGTGCGCTGGCACCTAAGATCACGATGTATGCAAACCTCACTAACACTAGGTCTAAACCTAGAGGAAGCGCAATAATCGATGGTTTAACTAACCTAAGCACTTCAGAAAACACCTACGCTAATCACCGAGTATTTCACTAAGCACTTTAGCAGCTAGAGCAACTAAAGATGAGTCTCAACTCATGCAACACTTCCTTGGGCTCTAACACCCTCCTCTTGTCCGGTTGGGGTCATATTTATAGCCCTCCAATTCCATATAGCCGTTGGCCACCTTGGTGTGCAAAACTACGCACCGTCAGACCAGCTGAGCTAGACCGTCGGACCTTTTACATTGGGGTCCAATGCCTCCAATGGTCGTCTGCGAAGTCAATCGTTGAAGAGTCTGTTGGTGCCTATCCGTGGCTAATAGGTGGACCACCCGTCGGACTGGTCCGACGATTGATGACTGTCCCTCGAACTGAGTCCAACACCGTTTGCTCCTCTCAGGGGCTTACTAGAACCCGTTGGATCGGTTCCTGAATTGGTTGGATGCCTACACCTTTAGCAGGGTCCGACGCTAGCGTAGCTGTTCTGCCCTGATGAACAGTTGTGGCATACAGTTCGATGCCCGGTTTTCTTCGGGTCTGACACCGACTGGATGTCTCTGCCTGGGTTATGACCGATCCATCGGACTCCCACCTTAAATGGTCCGATGCCGGTCCTAAACTACAGGGCCCAACACCCCTACAACTCCCTTCTTCACTTCATTTCTTCACCATCTTGTGTCCAAGCCTAGTTCCATCTTGTGCCTTAGACTTTTCTTGATCTTCTAGGTCTTCTACATGTCTTCTAATGTCTTCCTTGGTGTATGTTGATCATCCGGATCGCTATGTTGCCTAAGTCCAAGCCACCTTTGCACCCCATTGAAATACAAAATAAACACTTGCAAACTCATTAGTTCAAATTAGTCATGTTGATCATCAAACACCAATATCCAAACTAAATGGGCCAAGGGTTCATTTTCCTATCAATCGGAACACCGGCGATCACCGTGCCCGCCATCACCGCAACCACCAGCTCGGTTTCAAGTTTACAGAAGGCAACTCCGAGTTCTCATCTCTCGTTTACCCCTTTTACAAGACAGCTTACCGTTTTGCCCATTACATGGGCTGCATAAGTTAGACCCAGAGTGGCCCAGTACAACGAGCGTTGGGCTTCGAAATCATCTAGAACTGGCTTGTCGCCAACCTAGAGCTCTGGGAATCTATTGGCAAAGACCGGCCTCATCCTCCTAGGTAGACAGAGGAATGGGAAGATGAGACCACTATATCAAGACTTGGGGGTACCATAGCCTCTCTATCTTGGTGAAGATGGCAATCCAGGACATGAACAGGTACTTGAAGCTAAAATGATGGGTCAGGCAACTCAGAACTTACTTCGCAGGAGGACGATAGTGCCTTTTTCAGTTGGGACACATCAAAGACAAGGTGAATTCCACATGTTGCTGTCAGTGCTAACTTATAGGCCACTGATCCAATTCTATCACTGATAGTGAATGGACCGAAGTAAACACTAGTACAGAAACAAGCTGTACTCCCGGTTGGGAAACCCCTTCAGTCCCGGTTTCCCAACCGGGAGCACGAATCTAGAACTAAAGAGCCCCTCCTTTGGTCCCGGTTTCTCGCCCGGGACTAAAGGTCCACCTTTAGTCCTGGTTGGTAATACCAACCGAGGCTAAAGAGGCCTCCCGGCCTGGCCACGTGGGCCGGCCCTTTAGTCCCGGTTGGTATTACGAACCCGGACTACAGGTTTTCTTTTTTTTTTCCTTTTTTTGTTTCTATTTTCAATTGATCATTCGTTTTGGTTTTCGAATAGGTTTTCGAATACACATTCTATGCTGCTAATACGTATTCTACACACGCTTATAATGTTCGAACATTTTGTACAAACTAAAGTATGAAACTAACATATATATATATATTACATGTATATACATATATTGTACGTTATTTTATGTACATATAATATGTATATATAATATGTATATATATATATTACAAATAAAGCTTGCATTGTATATTCTATCATATCCTTGGGATAACAAATTCACTCCATCGGGTTGGACTTCCATGTTTCGTTCATGTCATTGTAGAACTCGCCAGCGGGGTTTAAAACCTGGTCATTAAGAAATCCTGCTATGGTCTCTTGAATTGCTTTCAGTTGGTCACGTCGTATGACTTTTTCGTTCAACCATAGAGTCTTCAATAAAAGTTAAAGGAAAAGTATTAATATATATATATATATGTGTTGGTCACGTGATTACTTATATACATGAGCAATAAAAGAAATCATGAATATATGAATATATTTATATAACGTACTTTGATGATCTCTTCAGAAGTTCTTTTTGAGTACGCCATGATGAACTTGCAAACATAGTATCCGTAGTACTTGGTCCCCTGTTCTTGCCTCAGAACCCACTTTTATGAGAAAAAAAGATCCGGTGAATTGAAAGTATGCATGGTGTTAATTGAATTATATATATATAAATGTAGCTAGTACTTATTTTGTGTGCGATTACATCCAGTGGCGCTTTGCACTGTTTCATGTGGTGTTCCTCAATGAAACTTTTCCAAACACTGCGCCCAATAAAATAAAAAATTAATTTGGCCTTTAATAATTGTTGCAGTTAAGAGATCGGGGTATATATAGTTGCTAGGGAGACCAAATTACCCTTGGATAATATCTATCATGTCTTGGTACTCTGTTTGCTCTTTTCTTAACGAGTCTAAGATGCTCAACCGACTATTGGCCATATCGATGACCATCATTATCTAGTGATTGCTGCATATGTTTTTATACACAAATATGATCGACATTAACTAGAGTCATATATATATATATATATATATATATATATATATATATATATATATATATATATATATATATATATATATATATATATATATATGGGAGATAGCTTAGCTAGTAAGCAAATAATTGAACAATTGTCCATATGATCAACATTAATTATTTAACACTCACTTGAAGTTGTAGGGGAAGAGTATGTCCTTGTTTTGTTGGTTCACAAAGAACCTCATGAGATTTTTCTCGAGTTTAGCTTTCCATTCATGCGGGGGATTAGGGTGTTTGAATAAGACATTTGGATCAATGAAACCAACATCATTATCCTTTCTCTTTCTGAGTTCTGTCATCTCATATATGCATATATAAAAATATAGTGTGAGGATATAATATATATATATATATATATGTATACATGTAGCTTTTTATATATACACTTTAATAGTAGAAAATAATCACATTTACAGACAATAGCAGCTAATGAGACTTTTGTCGAGAGAGTCCAGGTGGCATAGTTGGTGTAATTCTAAAAACTCGACATATATAACGTCATCGCCATGGAAGTAATGTTGGTTTCTAACTCTGACAGAAACAAAGGTCTCTCCCTGTTCACACGCTGCCATGTACCACTTGTTTAGCGGGTACATTTGCGTACCTAGTTCACCTAAGGCCTCAGGGTTGTATAGACTCTTTCTATGTTCAAATTTCTTCTAAGGATCCACTTTCGGAGCAGATGGTCCTTCAGCGAGCACTTGGGCAAGGTCCAAACTTGTATCCTCGTAAAACCGAACTAGGTCCTCAAAATCGACGTCCAGTAAGTCTAAGTTTGAACCATATTCATTACGAATGACAAGAGGGGGGACTGATTGTTGCGATTGTTGTCCGAGTTGTGCAACACCTTTCCCTGCTCTAGTCTTTTTCTACGCCGCCTCAAATGACTTGGTGAGAGAGCGGTCGTAGTCCGATTTTGGCAGGGTCTTTTGAGATTCCCGCTTTTTCTGGTCCACCTTCTTTCTTAGAAGATCTGGTGGTAGGTAGAAGTGTGGTTTCTCCGGGTTCTCCCTCACATCTCGTTGCTTTCTTACTTTTTCGAAGAAACTATTCACATCTTTTTGTACTGCAGCATTTAATTCCTTTTCACTTTTCTCGTAAGACAATTTTTGGGGAATAACTGGATTAGAGGAGGCTTTCTTCTTTGCCGGCTGGTGGGCCAATGGCTTCGTTTGCAGGGCGGACCTCTTAGGAGCTGGCTGCTTCTTGGTCATCAAGGGAGGCGGGGCAGCCGTTGGACACCTCCTTCGAGGCGTTGGAGACCTCCTTGGAGGTGGCGGCAGTGGCGGCGTTGCATAATCATTGCCCGGAGCACTATGATGATCTGGAGATTGAATAATTGGACTTAGGTTGGCGGAGGCCCTGCTGTGTGAGTACAAAAAAGAATAATTAGGTATAAGAAATTGTTATTATTAATCATGCATGTCAATATAAAATTAGTGAAAAAATTGTTTCGTTCACTTTTGTCTGCACCTATCGTCTATCAGTTGAGGAAGCAGCGGTGGACTAGAGACCCCGAGAATAATGATGTAGCGCTTGCGCCATAGTATGAATGTCTTCTCTGCTTCTCCTAGAGTCTTCTCCCCATCACCTCCTAGAATGTCAAGAGCCAGATCACTAAAACCTTTGTTAACTCTATCCATTGAGACGCTAATATATCCAGGTGGTATTATTGCCCCATAGATTCTTGGTGTCTTGGTAGGATCTGGAGGAGAAAAAACACCGAGCCACCATGATTGTGGCATTCCCTTTTGGAATATATTGCTCACATGATGTAAACGGTGCAGTGATGTCATCCACGGGGAAACGTAGCATTGCGTAATCTTGATTTGGCAACTCCGTGGAAGCGCAGCTGCTTTTCAACTGATCAGGGGGCTAATATTAATGTTGATTCCTGGATCTGATGCCTGCCTTTGAGCACTCATTGCTATTTGCACTTGCTTTATGATTTCGTCCTGCATTCTAGCTTGCATGTCTTTTTGCGCTCCTGTGCTTGAAGCAACGCCTCCCGTGACTCACGAACATATTCCTCCAACCTGCTGATCCGCGTTGCTTCCTCATCCTTCCTTCTCTTCCCAAGAAATGTTCCATCCTAAACCTCTCATTCGGCCACTGTGTTCAGCAGTCCCGATGACATATGTCAGTTCATCCTTCTCTCTATTAGGCCTGAATGCACCAATAGCTTTAGCTTGTAGAGCATAAGAAAATCATTGTGTTGCTCTTTCGAGTTTTGGGCCATGAACCAGCTTCCTGGTCTCTAGGTCCAGTCTTCCCCCATGAGCGAAAAACCAATTCTTCATGTGTTTGGGTCAATTGAGTGATTCTGGTGTGATACCCTTGGCAAGAATGTCCGCTTCCATTTTTTCCCACTTGGGAATGGCAGTCGCGTAGCCACCTGATCCCATGCCATGGTGGTATACCTTTTGTCGGGCATTCTCTTGGTTCCTTCTCACCCGTTCCTCACCCTCTTCCGATGTCTTGTACTGTACAAAATCATTCCAGTAGGGCCTCAACTTCGTGAGCGCCCCCCTAGTATTGAAATTGGGTGTTAGGTTCTTCTTGACGTATTTCATGTATAGGAATTTCTTCCAAAGATTCTTCGTTAGGTGCATCACATCGATCGCGCTACGGACCTCTAGGACTTGCCAATAGGGTAGCTCCCAAAATATGGACTTCTTCTTCCACATGGGTGCATGACCGTCGGCGTCGTTCAGAATAGGTTCGCTGCCATATGCCTTTCCAAATACTACTTTCACATCCTTGACCATATTGAGTACATCCTCACCAGTTCAGTTGCCCGGCTTGGTCTGGTGGTCTGCCTTACCTTTAAAATGCTTGCCTTTCTTTCTTAGGGGGTGATTCGCCGAAATAAATCGACGATGGCCAAGGTACATGACCTTTCAACATTTTTTCAAGAATATACCTTTAATGTCATTGAAACAGTGCGTGCATGCATTATATCCCTTGTTTGATTGTCCTGAAAGATTACTTAGAGTAGGCCAATCATTGATTGTTATGAACAACAATGCTCGCAGGTCAAAGTGCTCCTGTTTGTGCTCATCCCACACACATACACCTAGTCTGTTCCACAAAAGCAGAAGTTCTTCAACTAGTGGCCTCAGGTACACATCGATGTCATTGCCAGGTTGACTTAGGCCTTGGATGAGCACTGGCATCATAATAAACTTACACTTCATGTATAACCAGGGAGGAAGGTTGTAGATACATAGAGTAATAGGCCAAGTGCTATGACTACTGCTCTGCTCCCCAAAAGGATTCATACCATCCGTACTTAAAGCAAACCTTAAGTTTCTTGCATCATTTGCAAACTCTGGGAATTCTCTATCGATTGCTCTCCACTGGGACCCATCAGCAGGGTGTCTCAATATATTGTCTACCTTATGGTCTTCTTTGTGCCATCACAACAACTTTGCATGGTCTTTGTTTCTGAACAGACGTTTCAAGCATTGTATTATAGGAGCATACCACATAATCTTGGTAGGTATTTTCTTCGTGGGACGTTCACCCTCAACATCACTAGGGTCATCTCGCCTGATCTTATACCGCGATGCATGACATACCGGGCATGCATCTAACTTCTCGTACTCCTCGCCACGGTAGAGGATGCAGTCTTTAGGACATGCATGTATCTTCTGGATTTCAAATCCCAAAGGGCAGACTACCTATTTTCCTTCGTACATAGTGGCGGGCAATTCGTTATCCTTCGGAAGCATCTTCTTTTGGATTTTCAGTAACTCCCCAAATCCCTTGTCAGATACACCATTCTTTGCCTTCCATTGCAGCAATTCCAGTGTGGTACCCAACTTTTTCTGCCCCGTATCACAAGTTGGGTATAGCAATTTCTTGTGATCCTCTAGCATGCGCTCGAACTTGATCTTCTCCTTTTCACTTTTGCATTCTCTTTGTGCATCACGAATGGCCTAACCAAGATCATCAGCGGGCTCATCTTCTGCCCCTACCTCTTCTTCAGCTTCCCCCATTGCAGTATCATTGAAGGCACCATATTCAGCAATAATGTCATCATTGTCCCATTGTTCTTCTTCACCTTCTTCCATTACAACCCTGGTTTCTCCGTGCTTCGTCCAACAAATATAGTTTGACATGAAACCCGACTTCAACAAGTGTGAATGAAGACTCCTTGATCTAGCATATTCCTTCAAATTCTTACATATGGCGCATGGGCAGCACATGAAACCATCGCATTTGTTTGCCTCGGCCACACATAAGAAAGAATGCACGCCCTAAATGAACTCTTGGGAGCGGCGATCAGCATTGTACATCCAATGCTGGCTCATCTGCATTACATGACATACATACCATATTAAAACCTAGAACATAATTAGTTAATTATACGACATGCATGCCACCACACAAGGTATTAATTTATAAAAGTCTCGCTACAATGTAGACAATCCCAACTACCACTAAAAAAACTAAAGCTAAAATACACTTCAGCAGCATAAGGATTTCGCGACCAATCCCAACTAAAATAGACAGATCATGGATTTGTTCAACATCTGTGGGCTTCTTTCGCAGGATCACTGCCTCATCAGCCGCCGTAGCCGCCTATGCAAGAGAGTTTTGCACATGTTCAAGATACTCTTCCTCCCAGTACCAGCCTGAACATCCAGTGCCATCCCACTGAAATTAAAACAAAAAATTAGAACTTTAATCACAATCATCATGAAAATAAGTATAAATTAACCATAATCATCAAATGCGACAAAATAACTCACATTGCGATCCGGACACTTGTAGAAGATAGGGCCCTTGTTGGGACACTCCTTCCTCACCTGGTACTCTATCACAATCTTCTCCTCACACTTGCCGCATGCAATGAGAGGGAGGTCCAGCCTCAGTCGCTTTGGAACCCGATGAGAGGCCGAGGACCCAGAAGCAGTTGTCATCTACTCTCTATACTCATTTTTAATAAAATATAAATTTCTCATTTTATAAACAAATAAAATTAAAAAAACTCTAAAATTCTCTATATCTCTAAACCATGAAGTGTGCTATACATGCTATAAATGAAAGCTGAATACTAGTTTTGAATAACTACTTTAACCTTCCTTCATCCAAATATGCAAACTTTAAAGTGATTTTGAGCTTAAATGGCTTACAAATAAAAAAAAATCCACCATAAAAAACCACATATATCTAGTCCACAAAATGAGATATGCTACTGATGAAACATGAGAGTATAAAGTTGGTAACCTTTAGAACCGAAGAATCGATGGAGGAATCGAAGAAATCTTGTGATTACCAGCGATGAGGAAGAAGAGAGGCCGGCGAAGAAGCAAGAACACTGAGCTCGAACTGTTTCAGGCTCGGGGAGGAAGAAGGGGTATATAGGAGGGGACCTTTAGTCCCGGTTGGAGACAGCAACCAGGACTAAAGGTCCCTTTCTAGTCCCGGACGGAGCCTCCAGCCGGGAGTACACTTTTACTCCTGGTTGGAGGGACCAACCGGGAGTAAAAGTTAACCTTTAGTCCCGGTTGGTAGCTCCAACCGGGACTAAAGGTCCCCTACAGCAAAAGCCTACCGCAGTAGCCGTTGGGCAGGGACCTTTAGTCCCGGTTGGAGCTACCAGCCAGGATTAAAGGTTTTTCTAGTCCCAGGCGCGAAAAATACCGGGACTAAAGACAAATTTCGAAGTGGATCAAAAGTTGTTTCTCTACTAGTGAGCGAAATAAGAGCTTGTTAGATGATCTATTGGCCAGTGAAGTTTGCATGTAAGGTTGCGGCTTCAAATCGGTGGTGTTTAGGTCTCAAGAGCAAAATCGGTGGTGTGTTTAGGTGTTAGGAGCCAGCGTTGAAAAGTTTTTGTAGTAGTTCTAGGTCACCCAGTTGTGAGGATGAAATCCAATATGGTAGAGCGGACTTCATATATTCTTAGTTGTGTGGTGGAGCCTTGATGTCATATTTCCTTAATAGCGTATGTGTGTCCACTAATCATAATCATGACCCCAATAGGCCATCTCAGTCAGAATTTTATATTTTCTTGTTATTTTTTCTTCACCTAGCTTATACTTTTTTTTGTCACTTAGCAAGCATACATATCGATCAGTCATGGTCATCTTCATCAGCAGTCTTGGTCACTCGGCCACTGGGCAAGGGACTTTTGAGTTGTAAATATTTACATGCCAAGTTAATGGGAAGTGCTAGAGCCCGTACGTCCGTCCAGACGGATGCGCGTGTCCGGACGCCCATGGCTGCTCTTCATTTCTCACTCTTGTTCCGTGCAGTGCACGTGACTGCTTGGATTCCACAATGCTAGGATGACTCGTCCTGCCCAAGTCACCCACCCACACGAGGGGCCATATGTGCCCCGTCCGTTTCCCGCCGAGCTCGAACTACTACGACGAGATGGAGGGAAGGGAAGGGAGGGGAGGGAGACGAGAGGAGAGGTTGAGCCACACTGCGTGAGGAAGGCACGGGGTAGGAACCGGAACCCTATGGCAGGCCGCTGTCCGCCAGCCACCGGCGCCATTGCAACGTGTACAACACTCGATGTACTTTTGAAACATCCATATGAAATATTTGCAACATACGTCTGAAGATAGATGAAACATGCGTCTGAAACAGTTAAAAAAACCTGAAAAGACTTGAAAAGCTATTGCAAAACATATGCAACATACAGATAAAACATTTGCAACATATGTGTGAAACATATGCAATATCCAAATAAACACACTTGCAATGTACTTCTGAAAAAATAGATGAAACATTTGGAACAGACACTTGTAACATACATGTATAGCCATTGCAATATATGCAACATGCCGATCTACTTCTACAACATCCATATGAAACACTTGCAACATACCTCTGAAACATTTGAAACACTTAAAACATACGCTTTTTAGCAAATCCTGGTCGGCAGATGGACGGAGCACTGCATAGCGGGATCCGGCTATGCGGTCACGGTGGAGAAGGAGGATGGCAGCGGGCAGGCGGCTGTGTAGCCCCCCAGTAAGTGGTTGCATTGCCCCTAGCGAGTGGTACCTACAGTGGAGGCGGCAGCGACAGTCAGGCAGCAGGTACGGCCTCGTGTGGCGAGGCGGCAATGGCTGCGCGGCCATGTGGAAGCACGCAACGGCTTTGCGGGCATGGGGGAGCACACAGCAGCGGTGTAGGCGTGGCAACGCGGTCACGGTGCAACACGCCAGAGCGGTGCATGTGCGGTGACGCGAGCATGCAGCACGTTGCAGCGGTGCAGTCGCGGCAGCGCAGTTGTGGTGGATGGGTTTGAGAATGGAGATAGGAGAGCAGAGGTATCATTTCTTTTAGCAACTCAAGTTGGCTAGTTGAGTGAGAACGTTGGGTTGTTTGGGTGGACATCGAGGCCCACCAAGGAAGCACTCGGGCAGCCGAATGTCTGCATCACAGCAATCACATTATTCAACCACGTGCAATTCATCTACTTGCTGTCACGCTGATTTGTCATGTAGTATAAGAAATCACTACCGGACGCGGCTTCTTTGCCGAGTGCCTCAGGCACTCGGCAAAGGCCGATATACACTCAGCAAAGCCTTTGCCGAGTGTTACACTCGGAAAAGGGCGCTCGGTAAACAATCTATCGGCAAAGACCTCTTTGCTAAGTGCACTTTATCGGGCACTCAGCAAAGACATTGCCGAGTGTCAATCTGACACTCGGCAAAGAAAAGTGGCCGTGACAGCGAGCGCCACCGTGAAAGGTCCTCGCTTTGCCGAGTGCCATTGACTTAGACACTCAGCAAAGCGGGCGGCCACTTTGCCGAGTGCCGCAGGCAAGACACTGCCGAGTGCCACGGGCTAGGCAATCAGCAAATCTCTGATACTTGTTGAGTGCAATGGCCATTGCACTTGGCAAAGCGTGTTCCCAGATAGTTCCCAGGTAGTCACTTTGCCGAGTGTCATGGCCATTGCACTCGACAAAGTGACTGAAAACAGCCTTTTTTATTTGTTTTTTACATTCCATACAAACAAACAGAAGATATATATAACAAACATCACCAACATCACATATATATCATCAATAGCACATATATATCACCAACACCACATATATATCACAAACGTCACATATATATCACAAACGTCGCATGTCTCATAATATATCACAAATAAGTTCACAAGTAATCCAAGACGACTCCCTCCTGCGGCTGCTCCACCATCTTTGTTCAATCACCTGCAATTAAAAAGAGTAAACCAATAAGCACAAATAAACAAAAAGTACTTAGAAAGAGATGCAAAATAAACAAAATGTAATTACACAATAACATAGTATTACATGTATTAGAAATAATCTTCATAATCGGGATTAGCTGGATCATAAGTCTCATCATCACTATCAATCATGTCGAAATAATTAACACTATCCGAATGAGCAATGTTGTCATTGTCATTGTCTAAATGTAATCGCTCAAGCATTTGTAAGTCCTTCACATTTTGCACCTCATCTCCAGCGTCCTCTTCAATAACCGTTTCATTGTCTACTTCCATTCTGATCGCTTTGGTTAAGTCTATCTCAAACCTCCCTTCTAGTCCCTCTTCTTGAAAGAACTCTCCGTCATATGTGTTTGGGTCTAAGTAGTAATCTTCATCGTTTGGGACAGACACTTTACCATGTGGCGATACCCTGTGCACAATATCCCAACCCTTAAGATGCCTTATGGTTTGACACGCATATGGGAGATAATAAACTTGCGTGGCCTGTTGGGCCACAATATAGACATCGTCTCCTGGTAAGACGGAATCCTGTTGAATTTCGACTAGCCCAAGATTAGAATATGTCCATCTCGTTACTTCAGGATCAAACCAATGGCATTTGAATATGACGGGATTAAAAGGTTTGGAACCATGAAACTTGAGTTCATATATTTCTTCAATTCTTCCATAATACTCGACCTCATCTACGCCGGGCGTAAAAACTCTGAAACTTGTGGTTCTTCAATTGGGCCGACTCTGCTTGTAGCTTGTTGTGCGAAAGCGATATCCATTCATGTCATAACCAGAAAATGACCTGACCCTATAGACAAAGCCATCGACAACCTGTCTCAACTCAGCATGCATAGACGCATCCCTCTAGCCCTGCAAGCTCAAGCAGGATACATTGTTATATTATTCGCACGTACGAGTAACTTGGAATGTCAAACTAAGTATGAGCTAAATTGGACGGTACCTTCCGTTTGAACCAAGAAATGAACTCAGGCATTCCATTTCCCGCACCCTGTCTAAGAAGGGTATCTACCTGCTCTGGGGTAGGATCCCTTGATTGACGCTAGAATTCATGAAGAAATTCCCTGTACCAACGAGAAACAAGGGGGTTGGATGCAGAATAGTGACGGCGTATTTAACAAGTTCGTTGAGAACCTACTGCATGTATGGCGCCACTTCATCAAGGTTGGTCAACACGTATAGCATGATATGGCGCCACTCTTCATGACTCAAGGTCTTGGGGGTCAATGCACTTGCGCTTCCGAGTTGCCCTCGGAAAAGGCTGAGGTTCGATTCATTTTTGTCAGCATTGTAACGAGGGGGTGGATTATGCACGCTAGGGAGGTTGTCACCATAGTATGTTGTTGTGAAGTTCGCCACCTCCTCCAGAATGTATGCCTCTATAATGGAAGCCTTGATTTTGCATTTATTCCTACATTTCTTTTGAAGAACCTTTAGACATCTCTCGATTGGATAGCACCAACGGCCCTGCACGCCCCCCATTCGTGCCTCATATGGGAGGTGCAAAATCAAATGTTGTATCAGATTGAAGAAGCCGGGTGGAAAGATCTTCTCCAACTTACAGAGCAACATAGGTGCCATTCTTTCCAAGTCAGCAATCACGGTCCGAGATAACTCCTTGGCACAAAGCTGGCGAAAGAAATAGCTCAACTCTGCCAGCACTAGCCAGACATGCTCAGGGACATAGCCTCGAACCATCGCCAGAAGAAGCCGCTCAATCCATATGTGGTAGTCATGACTCTTCATCCCTAAGACTCGCATAGTAGATAAGTTCACTCCCCTCCTTAGATTAGCTGCATACCCATCAGGGAACATTAACATTTGGATCCATTCTAGTACTTCCCACCTTTAGGGCTTGCTCAAGACAAAATCGGCCTTAGGCCTTCTCCATGTCTTACGTGACTAGGAGGCTTCATATGTTGGTTTGGTCTATCGCATAACGTTGCCAGATCCACTCTAGCCTTAACGTTGTCCTTTGACTTCTTAGGAATGTCCATGATTGTTGCCCAGAGTGCCTCGGCGACATTCTTTTCAGTGTGCATTACATCAATGTTGTGTGGAAGGAGAAGGTCATCAAAATAGGGGAGCTGAGTCAAGCCTAACTTATGAGTCCACATATGTTTCTCTCCATATCCCACAAAACCACCTTCTATTTTGACCACGAGACCATCTATCTATTCATGAACCACGGCACCAGTCATTATCGGTGGTGCAGGGTCTATCACTACGACACCTTTTGTAAAGTTCTTGATGTCTCATCTGAATGCATGGTCAAGAGGGAGGAATTGCCGATGTTTGTCGAACGATGAATACTTACCACCCTTCTACAACCAAATGAACCTCAGGCCTTCCTTGCATATTGGGCATGGGAACTTCCCGTGAACACCAGCCGCAGAATATCCCATACGCCAGGAAGTCATGCAGGGAGTAGTGGTACCAAACATGCATTTTGAAGTTTTTCTTTGTAGCTCGGTCATATGTCCATACCCCTTCCTCCCAAGAACGGACCAATTCATCAATCATAGGCTCCATGAATACACCCATATTATTCCCCGGGTGTCCAGGAATTATCAACGACAAGAATACGTTCTGTTGTTGAAAGCATACACCAGGGGGAGATTGAGGGGGATAACGAACATGGGCCAACATGTGGATGGGGCAACCATCATTCCATAAGGATTGAACCCATCTGTTGCCAGCGCAACACGTACATTACAAGCCTCTTTAGCTTTCTCATGATGAATGCCATCAATGTGGGTCCATGCTTCACCATCGGATGCATGTACCATCCTGTCAGGATTGTATTGTTTGCCATTTTTGTGCCATGTCATCTGTTTCACGGATTTCTCGGTCATGTATAGCCGTTGGATCCTCGGTATGAATGGAAGGTGCCGTAGGATTGTCATGGGAATGTCAAGCTGCCTCTTCTAGCCATCACCAGAATCTACCTCCAGGAACCTAGAGGATTTACACTTTGGACAGTACTTTGCTTCCACGTATTCTTTCCTAAATAGGACGCACACCTTCGGGCAAGCATGTATCTGCTCATACGACATCTTAAGTGCATGAAGGAGTTTCTGTGACTCATGCATGCTCTTTGGCAGGAGGTGACCCTCCAAAAGTAGGCTGCCAATAACTGTCAACATACCATCGAAGGCGTCTTGAGTCAGGCTATACTGGGACTTTAACGCCATTATGCGTCCAATGGCATCTAGTTGAGAAACCTTTGTCTGGCCGTGAAGGGGTTTCTGTGCTGTGGCAAACATGTCATAGAATGCCTTTGCGGTTGCCTCTGGCTCCTCCTCCGTACGTCCTTTAGCGAACTGTGCCTCGTGATAGTCATTTAACATGTCTGCTACCCCAGCATCAGCATCATAATCCTCGACACGTGGTCTCACCACCTCCTCTCTCATACGATCGGCTTCACCATGGTAGACCCACCTGGTATAGTCTGCCATAAATCCATTCTTCCAAAGATGTTCCCCCATGACCTTCTTCGTTTGTCTTTTCCTGTTTGCACATTTGGTGCAGGGACAGCAAATTTTACTCGCTCCTTTAGCAACCACGCCAAATGCCCATTCCAAGAAAGCATTGGTCTTGTTGATCCATTCATTGGTGACCTGACCCTGACTTCGGTCATTGGGACAGCAAATTTTACTCGCTCCTTTAGCAGCCATGCCAAATGCCCGTTCCAAGAAAGCATCGGTCTTGCACCGAACTAATAGGGGCCATGTCTCGACACTCGGGGGAACTAGCCACCCGCTCTGGGGCCTCGTCGGGGGCCTTAGTAGGCAGGCTGCTGATCACTTCACCGATGGCGGCCTGCTCTTGTCTTCTGTGCTTGGTGGGCCGCATCGGAGGGTTGGGGAGAGCACTGGTCAGTGGCTCGGTTCCCCGATTGCCATGTGTGGTGACTGTTAGGATGCACTCCTGGGTGGACGGTGTCCCATTACTGACCTTGGTTGAGGTCGAGGCGGCACTTGCCGGAGTTGGCCCCTTGGTCTCCTCAAGGTGGATCAAGGGGGCATCGAGGACGTCGAAGAAGACCCTGGGTGGTGGGGGCTTGCGAGAAGACGCCAGCTTTGCAAGGGTGTCAATTTCCTCGTTGTCCCACCGAAGGACGTGCTGGAGCTTGATGTCGTCGAACTTGTCCTCCAGCTTTTGGACTGCCACACAGTAGGCTTCAATCTTCTCATCGTGGTAGGCTGACTCCTTCATGACCTAATTGATGACCAGTTTGGAGTCTCTCCATATGAAGAGGCATCGAGCACCGAGCTTGGTGGCTGCCTAGATGCCATGGAGGTGCGCCTCATACTCTGCGACATTGTTAGTGGCCCAGAAGTGAAGCTGAAGGGCGTACCTTAGTTTTTCACTGTAGGGGGATATGAGGAGGACCCCCATGCCTGCTCCCTCGAGGGTGAGGGAGCCATTGTAGTACATGGTCTAGTACTCCACCTTAGCAGGGACAGTTGAACCTTGCTCCTCGGTCCACTCCACCATGAAGTCGGCAAGGACTTGGCACTTGATCGCTCTATGGGGGGCGTAGGTGATGTCGAGGCCCATGAGCTCGAGCCCCCACTTGGTGATGCGACCGGTGCTCTCTTGGTTGTTGATGATGTCCCCTAGGCCACTAGAGGATACGACCACCATAGGTGGTTCTCGAAGTAGTGCCGGAGCTTGTGCTTGGTGATGAGCACGGCGTAGAGGAGCTTCTGAACTCTAGGGTAGTGGGCCTTCAAGTCAGAGAGAACCTCATTGATGAAGTACACTGGCCACTAGACCTTGAGGGCATGGCCTTCCTCTTCACGTTCCACCACCAGCGCTGCACTGACAGTGTGTGGGGTGGTGGCCATGTAATGGAGCAGAGTATCCCCCTCAGAGGGGGAGTTTAGGACCGGAGGTGTGGTCAAGAAATCCTTTTGCCTTGTAAGCACTTCCTGGGCTTCCAACGTCCACTCAAAGCGCTCAGATTTCTTAAGGAGCTTGTATAGAGACATACCTCATTCCTCGAGGCGGGATATGAAGCGGTTGAGCGCCACCAAGCATCCGGTGAGCCTCTAGGCTCCCTTTAGGTTCTTGATTGGCTCCATATCCTTGATCAGAGAGATCTTCTTGGGGTTGATATCGATGACATGCTCTGAGATGATGAAGCCTAGGAGCTTCCTGGCGGGGACTCCAAACACGTAGTTCCTGGAGGGTCTTGCAGCGTCGCTCTGTGGACCGTAGTGATGTCATGGAGTTGAAGATGCCTTGGGCATTGTTCGGCTGCTCTGTTCAAACACTCTGTGTGTCAGGCTGTGTCGGCTTGGACTGACCTTCCCTAGGTGCGCCTTCTGGAGACTTCTTCATGGTGAAGGAGGTCGGCCCGAGGGGCTAACATGTGGGCCCGAGAGCCTCTGAGCACCTGGAGGCCGTGGAGGGTTTGTCTTCTTGTGTCATGCCCCATGAGTGACACTATCGAGGGAGCGGCCAGCAGGCCACGCCCAAGGGGCAGCACCTAGGATCCCCCGAGCCTCGGTGGCTCAGGGCATGTCTTCTTGCGCTCGGGCCTTGGCTGGTGCTAAAGGCCAGGAAGGGGCCAAGGATCCGGTCAGGCTCTCATCGGCCAGGAGCGTGAGGCTCGAGCGAACCCCCGAGCCCCGAGTAGAGGCGGTGGCATGCTTGGGCTTGGCTTGATTCCTTAGTCTAAGGGTGCCAGCGAGTGTACCGATGGGTATAGCCCTTGAGCCCCCGAGCGATCTCGGAGGGGTCAGTCGGGAGATCTCTCGGTCGGGAACCCTTGATCCCGGGCTTAACATACCCATATGTTGGGATCTCGTCTCCTGGTTCAAGCAATCAGACAAAAAATGGCTGAAGCTAGAGAAGAGCTGAGAAGAACGGATGAGTACCTCACCAACATCGAGGGCAATGTGGGCAATGACCTAAACCCAGAACCCTCTCACCTTAAACTAGTCGACCCATTCATAATCCAACATCACCCCGACCATATCATCTTCTAACCAAGAGCTAACCCACCACCACCTCGCCACCACCTCAACCTTACCTTCGCCTCCATCACCTATACCCAGACATCAACCCACCACCAAACCATAGGAATCAACCACCACCCATGCCATACAACCCAAAGTCCCCCTTAACCCAAATCCTCCACACCCAAAGATGGCGACTGTTGACAATCGTTAACATCAATCATAAACCGTCAACACAACCTGCATATGTACTTAATTCCATCACCAAACATAGGTCTAGGGGTCTAAACTAATAAATTCCATGAGTTTTGGTGAATCTATATTTTCAGCAGGGTTTATCCAGAAAACCATCAAGGTGGACCTATTCATTAAAGTAAATCACGCTTAACCATGGCGTAAACAACTCCATAAGGTTCTAGAGGACACCACAACAAAAAAGACTACGAGGGGCTACCAAGTGGGGCTAGCCGGCCCTACCTGCAAGTTGACCGGCCTGTGGGACCCACAGCTAAGTGTATCCTTCGAATAACGGTTCTCCACCGCCTTAAAGATCGTATCTACGCCATTTATTCAAGTCGAGTTGATTTGAGGGTCAAAAATTGATGCTACCCCCTATATATACAACCCTGTTGAAAGGTCCTTGTTTGGTTTTGGTAATTGAGTGACAACTTAGGTGGACTAATTGTGTTTATGTGAGATACACAGTTGATTAGTCCATAGGTACATGTGTGTGACCAACATATGCCATGAAGGTGAAAATGGCTTAGAGATGTTGCAAAGCTTAGACATGTGATGATGAAGGAGCTTATTGCACATGAGACATGACATTGCGTCATGTGATCAAGGTGGAGAAGATCAAGACAAGACTTGGCTTGATGGACCGGTTGCAAGCGTGAAGGGCAAGTCGAAGGCTTTGGAGTGATGGACCGCGTGGAAGTGAAGCTTGAGCAAGACTTGGCGCCGATGGATGATGGCAACGGTGAAGAGCAAGTGAAGTCAAGATCGATGAACCAATA
This sequence comes from Miscanthus lutarioriparius, assembly GCA_904845875.1. Taxonomy (NCBI): domain Eukaryota; kingdom Viridiplantae; phylum Streptophyta; class Magnoliopsida; order Poales; family Poaceae; genus Miscanthus; species Miscanthus lutarioriparius. The sequence goes on from CAJGYO010000010.1 coordinate 25,830,172, forward strand.
TGATCACGTGATGATATGAAGTGGATCATATCATTGTTGATTGTGTTGGTGCATGTGTTGCATCGACGTTGGAGGAGATGGAATGGAATGCGCAAGGCAAAGGTATAACCTAGGGCATTTCATTTCACCGGTCATAGGTGTGTAGAGAAGTTTATGACTGGGTTTAGGATAGATGGTCGTACTATCAAGAGGAGCAAACTTGTTTGCATATCGGTCATCTTGTGCCACTCGAGTGATATAACTTTGCATCATCGCTAGGATTGAGTGGCGTGGCAAGTTGAGTGGCTAACCCTTTGGAAAATGATTGTGAAAAGCTAACACACATACACATGGTGGTGTACACTTGGCGGTGTTGGCACATTTACAACGGAGATGAAGTTGGAGTTGATGTGGATCAACTCGGTGATGGAATGGTGGCGAGAAGGGTTAGGAACTCCACCGGCGGAGTGTCTAGTTTGAATAATAATAAGAGTACAAGCACAAGACAACAATGCAAATGGATATCTAGTTTGAATGTTTCAAGTGGTATCTAGACTCAAGTGAATCATAAAATGGTATCACATCATAAAGATATCTTATAAGTGGTACTCGTAAAGATAGCAAATGTTCAAGAAAATGGTCAAAATTGATAAATCCAACAAGTGGTTCCAAACTAGAAAATTATTTAAAATGGTATCACATCTACAAATGGCATCTATCATACAAGTGATATCAATCATGCAAAAAGATGGTTCCACAAGTGATCCTAAACTTTAAGTAATCATCAAATGAAAGATGCATCCCTCACCTACAAGAGCTCAAATATATAAAATGGATGACCCATACATAAAAATGGTATCTACAAGTAGTGTCTTTCCAACAATCAAGTAATGTCCATCAAAAATGCAAGATTTAAGTCTCAACCATATACCCCAACGTGCATACCTTTGCATCAATAAGAAGCACACCTTTTTTGGAAATTGATGCCAAAGTGGGAGAAATTGTACAAAGATATGAAAGATATGGGGGAGAGATTGTACAAACATAAGAAAGATATGAAAATCTTAAGATTGTACAAAAGGAAGAGATAGGACATGGACATGAACAAAGAGGGAGCAACATTGGAGAAAAGAAAAGGATCAAATTCTTGGACAAGAGCAGCACACGAGTAGGGGGAGCAAGCTCATGAACTTTGAATGATTGCGTTTGATATGTGCATATTCATGTGCTTGCTTGCATTGCATAAGTTATTAAATAAAATATGCATGCTTGTGTGGTGTATGCTAGTTATAGAACTTGAATGATGATTGGATAACTAGTATGCATAGGATGATAGCTAGACACTTGGTATGTTTTTCAAGTAATACTAGTACCTTGCTTTTAATGTTGATCTCATGAGGTATCTAGTGATTTTTATTTCCAAGTGTTATCTAGCTAACCATGGTGCTAAGGATGAACTTAAAGGTGCAACTCTGATTGGTATCACGCTTCTAAGGTTTATTCTATACACCTTAGCATCATTCGGTAGTAATTACTCTCCCACCGTTTCAATTCCACGCATATGTGCAAGGTTCAATTTAAATACTCTAGCATATATGTAGGGGGAGCTAATACTACCATTTTGGGTTTGTGGTACTTGTCCAAAATCATTTACACATGGTAAAATTGCTTGGGCAAAGCAACATGAATCCAAAAGTGCTTAATTTACATATCTTTGTAGAGTTGTCATCAATTACCAAAAAGAGGGAGATTGAAAGGTCCTTGTTTGGTTTTGGTAATTGAGTGACAACTTAGGTGGACTAATTGTGTTTATGTGAGATACATAGGTGATTAGTCCACAGGTACATGTGTGTGAGCAACATATGCCATGAAGGTGAAAATGGCTTAGAGATGTTGCAAAGCTCAGACATGTGATGATGAAGGAGCTTATTGCACATGAGACATGACATTGAGTCATGTGATCAAGGTGGAGAAGATCAAGACAAGACTTGGCTTGATGGACCGGTTGCAAGCGTGAAGGGCAAGTCGAAGGCCTTGGAGTGATGGACCGCGTGGCGGTGAAGCTTGAGCAAGACTTGGCGCCGATGGACGATGGCAACGGTGAAGAGCAAGTGAAGTCAAGATCGATGAACCAATATGATCACGTGATGATATGAAGTGGATCATATCATTGTTGACCGTGTTGGTGCATTTGTTGCATCGACGTTGGAGGAGATGGAATGGAATGCGCAAGGCAAAGGTATAACCTAGGGCATTTCATTTCACCGGTCATAGGTGTGTAGAGAAGTTTATGACCGGGTTTAGGATAGATGGCCGTACTATCAAGAGGAGCAAACTTGTTTGCATATCGGTCATCTTGTGCCACTCGAGTGATATAACTTTGCATCATCGCTAGGATTGAGTGGCGTGGCAAGTTGAGTGGCTAACCCTTTGGAAAATGATTGTGAAAAGCTAACACACATACACATGGTGGTGTACACTTGGCGGTGTTGGCACATTTACAACGGAGATGAAGTTGGAGTTGATGTGGATCAACTCGGCGATGGAATGGTGGCGAGAAGGGTTAGGAACTCCACCGGCGGAGTGTCTACTTTGAATAATAATAAGAGTACAAGCACAAGACAACAATGCAAATGGATATCTAGTTTGAATGTTTCAAGTGGTACCTAGACTCAAGTGAATCATAAAATGGTATCACATCATAAAGATATCTTATAAGTGGTACTCGTAAAGATAGCAAATGTTCAAGAAAATGGTCAAAATTGATAAATCCAACAAGTGGTTCCAAACTAGAAAATTATTTAAAATGGTATCACATCTACATATGGCATCTATCATACAAGTGATATCAATCATGCAAAAAGATGGTTCCACAAGTGATCCTAGACTTTAAGTAATCATCAAATGAAAGATGCATCCCTCACCTACAAGAGCTCAAATATATAAAATGGATGACCCATACATAAAAATGGTATCTACAAGTAGTGTCTTTCCAACAATCAAGTAATGTCCATCAAAAATGCAAGATTTAAGTCTCAACCATATACCCCAACGTGCATACCTTTGCATCAATAAGAAGCACACCTTTTGTGGAAATTGATGCCAAAGGGGGAGAAATTGTACAAAGATATGAAAGATATGGGGGAGAGATTGTACAAACATAAGAAAGATATGAAAATCTTAAGATTGTATAAAAGGAAGAGATAGGACATGGACATGAACAAAGAGGGAGCAACATTGGAGAAAAGAAAAGGATCAAATTCTTGGACAAGAGCAGCACACGAGTAGGGGGAGCAAGCTCATGAACTTTGAATGATTGCGTTTGATATGTGCATATTCATGTGCTTGCTTGCATTGCATAAGTTATTAAATAAAATATGCATGCTTGTGTGGTGTATGCTAGTTATAGAACTTGAATGATGATTGGATAACTAGTATGCATAGGATGATAGCTAGACACTTGGTATGTTTTTCAAGTAATACTAGTACCTTGCTTTTAATGTTGATCTCATGAGGTATCTAGTGATTTTTATTTCCAAGTGTTATCTATCTAACCATGGTGATAAGGATGAACTTAAAGGTGCAACTCTGATTGGCATCACGCTTCTAGGGTTTATTCTATACACCTTAGCATCATTCGGTAGTAATTACTCTCCCACCGTTTCAATCTACGCATATGTGCAAGGTTCAATTTAAATACTCTAGCATATATGTAGGGGGAGCTAATACTACCATTTTGGGTTTGTGGTACTTGACCAAAATCATTCACACATGGTAAAATTGCTTGGGCCAGCAACATGAATCCAAAAGTGCTTAATTTACATATCTTTGTAGAGTTGTCATCAATTACCAAAAAGAGGGAGATTGAAAGGTCCTTGTTTGGTTTTGGTAATTGAGTGACAACTTAGGTGGACTAATTGTGTTTATGTGAGATACACAGGTGATTAGTCCACAGGTACATGTGTGTGAGCAACATATGCCATGAAGGTGAAAATGGCTTAGAGATGTTGCAAAGCTCAGACATGTGATGATGAAGGAGCTTATTGCACATGAGACATGACATTGAGTCATGTGATCAAGGTGGAGAAGATCAAGACAAGACTTGGCTTGATGGACCGGTTGCAAGCGTGAAGGGCAAGTCGAAGGCTTTGGAGTGATGGACCGCGTGGCGGTGAAGCTTGAGCAAGACTTGGCGCCGATGGACGATGGCAACGGTGAAGAGCAAGTGAAGTCAAGATCGATGAACCAATATGATCACGTGATGATATGAAGTGGATCATATCATTGTTGACCGTGTTGGTGCATTTGTTGCATCGACGTTGGAGGAGATGGAATGGAATGCGCAAGGCAAAGGTATAACCTAGGGCATTTCATTTCACCGGTCATAGGTGTGTAGAGAAGTTTATGACCGGGTTTAGGATAGATGGCCGTACTATCAAGAGGAGCAAACTTGTTTGCATATCGGTCATCTTGTGCCACTCGAGTGATATAACTTTGCATCATCGCTAGGATTGAGTGGCGTGGCAAGTTGAGTGGCTAACCCTTTGGAAAATGATTGTGAAAAGCTAACACACATACACATGGTGGTGTACACTTGGCGGTGTTGGCACATTTACAACGGAGATGAAGTTGGAGTTGATGTGGATCAACTCGGCGATGGAATGGTGGCGAGAAGGGTTAGGAACTCCACCGGCAGAGTGTCTACTTTGAATAATAATAAGAGTACAAGCACAAGACAACAATGCAAATGGATATCTAGTTTGAATGTTTCAAGTGGTACCTAGACTCAAGTGAATCATAAAATGGTATCACATCATAAAGATATCTTATAAGTGGTACTCGTAAAGATAGCAAATGTTCAAGAAAATGGTCAAAATTGATAAATCCAACAAGTGGTTCCAAACTAGAAAATTATTTAAAATGGTATCACATCTACATATGGCATCTATCATACAAGTGATATCAATCATGCAAAAAGATGGTTCCACAAGTGATCCTAGACTTTAAGTAATCATCAAATGAAAGATGCATCCCTCACCTACAAGAGCTCAAATATATAAAATGGATGACCCATACATAAAAATGGTATCTACAAGTAGTGTCTTTCCAACAATCAAGTAATGTCCATCAAAAATGCAAGATTTAAGTCTCAACCATATACCCCAACGTGCATACCTTTGCATCAATAAGAAGCACACCTTTTGTGGAAATTGATGCCAAAGTGGGAGAAATTGTACAAAGATATGAAAGATATGGGGGAGAGATTGTACAAACATAAGAAAGATATGAAAATCTTAAGATTGTACAAAAGGAAGAGATAGGACATGGACATGAACAAAGAGGGAGCAACATTGGAGAAAAGAAAAGGATCAAATTCTTGGACAAGAGCAGCACACGAGTAGGGGGAGCAAGCTCATGAACTTTGAATGATTGCGTTTGATATGTGCATATTCATGTGCTTGCTTGCATTGCATAAGTTATTAAATAAAATATGCATGCTTGTGTGGTGTATGCTAGTTATAGAACTTGAATGATGATTGGATAACTAGTATGCATAGGATGATAGCTAGACACTTGGTATGTTTTTCAAGTAATACTAGTACCTTGCTTTTAATGTTGATCTCATGAGGTATCTAGTGATTTTTATTTCCAAGTGTTATCTATCTAACCATGGTGATAAGGATGAACTTAAAGGTGCAACTCTGATTGGCATCACGCTTCTAGGGTTTATTCTATACACCTTAGCATCATTCGGTAGTAATTACTCTCCCACCGTTTCAATCTACGCATATGTGCAAGGTTCAATTTAAATACTCTAGCATATATGTAGGGGGAGCTAATACTACCATTTTGGGTTTGTGGTACTTGACCAAAATCATTCACACATGGTAAAATTGCTTGGGCCAGCAACATGAATCCAAAAGTGCTTAATTTACATATCTTTGTAGAGTTGTCATCAATTACCAAAAAGAGGGAGATTGAAAGGTCCTTGTTTGGTTTTGGTAATTGAGTGACAACTTAGGTGGACTAATTGTGTTTATGTGAGATACACAGGTGATTAGTCCACAGGTACATGTGTGTGAGCAACATATGCCATGAAGGTGAAAATGGCTTAGAGATGTTGCAAAGCTCAGACATGTGATGATGAAGGAGCTTATTGCACATGAGACATGACATTGAGTCATGTGATCAAGGTGGAGAAGATCAAGACAAGGCTTGGCTTGATGGACCGGTTGCAAGCGTGAAGGGCAAGTCGAAGGCTTTGGAGTGATGGACCGCGTGGCGGTGAAGCTTGAGCAAGACTTGGCGCCGATGGACGATGGCAACGGTGAAGAGCAAGTGAAGTCAAGATCGATGAACCAATATGATCACGTGATGATATGAAGTGGATCATATCATTGTTGACCGTGTTGGTGCATTTGTTGCATCGACGTTGGAGGAGATGGAATGGAATGCGCAAGGCAAAGGTATAACCTAGGGCATTTCATTTCACCGGTCATAGGTGTGTAGAGAAGTTTATGACCGGGTTTAGGATAGATGGCGCGTACTATCAAGAGGAGCAAACTTGTTTGCATATCGGTCATCTTGTGCCACTCGAGTGATATAACTTTGCATCATCGCTAGGATTGAGTGGCGTGGCAAGTTGAGTGGCTAACCCTTTGGAAAATGATTGTGAAAAGCTAACACACATACACATGGTGGTGTACACTTGGCGGTGTTGGCACATTTACAACGGAGATGAAGTTGGAGTTGATGTGGATCAACTCGGCGATGGAATGGTGGCGAGAAGGGTTAGGAACTCCACCGGCAGAGTGTCTACTTTGAATAATAATAAGAGTACAAGCACAAGACAACAATGCAAATGGATATCTAGTTTGAATGTTTCAAGTGGTACCTAGACTCAAGTGAATCATAAAATGGTATCACATCATAAAGATATCTTATAAGTGGTACGTAAAGATAGCAAATGTTCAAGAAAATGGTCAAAATTGATAAATCCAACAAGTGGTTCCAAACTAGAAAATTATTTAAAATGGTATCACATCTACATATGGCATCTATCATACAAGTGATATCAATCATGCAAAAAGATGGTTCCACAAGTGATCCTAGACTTTAAGTAATCATCAAATGAAAGATGCATCCCTCACCTACAAGAGCTCAAATATATAAAATGGATGACCCATACATAAAAATGGTATCTACAAGTAGTGTCTTTCCAACAATCAAGTAATGTCCATCAAAAATGCAAGATTTAAGTCTCAACCATATACCCCAACGTGCATACCTTTGCATCAATAAGAAGCACACCTTTTGTGGAAATTGATGCCAAAGTGGGAGAAATTGTACAAAGATATGAAAGATATGGGGGAGAGATTGTACAAACATAAGAAAGATATGAAAATCTTAAGATTGTACAAAAGGAAGAGATAGGACATGGACATGAACAAAGAGGGAGCAACATTGGAGAAAAGAAAAGGATCAAATTCTTGGACAAGAGCAGCACACGAGTAGGGGGAGCAAGCTCATGAACTTTGAATGATTGCGTTTGATATGTGCATATTCATGTGCTTGCTTGCATTGCATAAGTTATTAAATAAAATATGCATGCTTGTGTGGTGTATGCTAGTTATAGAACTTGAATGATGATTGGATAACTAGTATGCATAGGATGATAGCTAGACACTTGGTATGTTTTTCAAGTAATACTAGTACCTTGCTTTTAATGTTGATCTCATGAGGTATCTAGTGATTTTTATTTCCAAGTGTTATCTAGCTAACCATGGTGCTAAGGATGAACTTAAAGGTGCAACTCTGATTGGTATCACGCTTCTAAGGTTTATTCTATACACCTTAGCATCATTCGGTAGTAATTACTCTCCCACCGTTTCAATCTACGCATATGTGCAAGGTTCAATTTAAATACTCTAGCATATATGTAGGGGGAGCTAATACTACCATTTTGGGTTTGTGGTACTTGTCCAAAATCATTTACACATGGTAAAATTGCTTGGGCCAGCAACATGAATCCAAAAGTGCTTAATTTACATATCTTTGTAGAGTTGTCATCAATTACCAAAAAGAGGGAGATTGAAAGGTCCTTGTTTGGTTTTGGTAATTGAGTGACAACTTAGGTGGACTAATTGTGTTTATGTGAGATACACAGGTGATTAGTCCACAGGTACATGTGTGTGAGCAACATATGCCATGAAGGTGAAAATGGCTTAGAGATGTTGCAAAGCTCAGACATGTGATGATGAAGGAGCTTATTGCACATGAGACATGACATTGAGTCATGTGATCAAGGTGGAGAAGATCAAGACAAGACTTGGCTTGATGGACCGGTTGCAAGCGTGAAGGGCAAGTCGAAGGCTTTGGAGTGATGGACCGCGTGGCGGTGAAGCTTGAGCAAGACTTGGCGCCGATGGACGATGGCAACGGTGAAGAGCAAGTGAAGTCAAGATCGATGAACCAATATGATCACGTGATGATATGAAGTGGATCATATCATTGTTGACCGTGTTGGTGCATTTGTTGCATCGACGTTGGAGGAGATGGAATGGAATGCGCAAGGCAAAGGTATAACCTAGGGCATTTCATTTCACCGGTCATAGGTGTGTAGAGAAGTTTATGACCGGGTTTAGGATAGATGGCCGTACTATCAAGAGGAGCAAACTTGTTTGCATATCGGTCATCTTGTGCCACTCGAGTGATATAACTTTGCATCATCGCTAGGATTGAGTGGCGTGGCAAGTTGAGTGGCTAACCCTTTGGAAAATGATTGTGAAAAGCTAACACACATACACATGGTGGTGTACACTTGGCGGTGTTGGCACATTTACAACGGAGATGAAGTTGGAGTTGATGTGGATCAACTCGGCGATGGAATGGTGGCGAGAAGGGTTAGGAACTCCACCGGCGGAGTGTCTAGTTTGAATAATAATAAGAGTACAAGCACAAGACAACAATGCAAATGGATATCTAGTTTGAATGTTTCAAGTGGTATCTAGACTCAAGTGAATCATAAAATGGTATCACATCATAAAGATATCTTATAAGTGGTACTCGTAAAGATAGCAAATGTTCAAGAAAATGGTCAAAATTGATAAATCCAACAAGTGGTTCCAAACTAGAAAATTATTTAAAATGGTATCACATCTACATATGGCATCTATCATACAAGTGATATCAATCATGCAAAAGATGGTTCCACAAGTGACCCTAGACTTTAAGTAATCATCAAATGAAAGATGCATCCCTCACCTACAAGAGCTCAAATATATAAAATGGATGACCCATACATAAAAATGGTATCTACAAGTAGTGTCTTTCCAACAATCAAGTAATGTCCATCAAAAATGCAAGATTTAAGTCTCAACCATATACCCCAACGTGCATACCTTTGCATCAATAAGAAGCACACCTTTTGTGGAAATTGATGCCAAAGGGGAGAAATTTGTACAAAGATATGAAAGATATGGGGGAGAGATTGTACAAACATAAGAAAGATATGAAAATCTTAAGATTGTACAAAAGGAAGAGATAGGACATGGACATGAACAAAGAGGGAGCAATATTGGAGAAAAGAAAAGGATCAAATTCTTGGACAAGAGCAGCACACGAGTAGGGGGAGCAAGCTCATGAACTTTGAATGATTGCGTTTGATATGTGCATATTCATGTGCTTGCTTGCATTGCATAAGTTATTAAATAAAATATGCATGCTTGTGTGGTGTATGCTAGTTATAGAACTTGAATGATGATTGGATAACTAGTATGCATAGGATGATAGCTAGACACTTGGTATGTTTTTCAAGTAATACTAGTACCTTGCTTTTAATGTTGATCTCATGAGGTATCTAGTGATTTTTATTTCCAAGTGTTATCTAGCTAACCATGGTGCTAAGGATGAACTTAAAGGTGCAACTCTGATTGGTATCACGCTTCTAAGGTTTATTCTATACACCTTAGCATCATTCGGTAGTAATTACTCTCCCACCGTTTCAATCTACGCATATGTGCAAGGTTCAATTTAAATACTCTAGCATATATGTAGGGGGAGCTAATACTACCATTTTGGGTTTGTGGTACTTGTCCAAAATCATTTACACATGGTAAAATTGCTTTGGCCAGCAACATGAATCCAAAAGTGCTTAATTTACATATCTTTGTAGAGTTGTCATCAATTACCAAAAAGAGGGAGATTGAAAGGTCCTTGTTTGGTTTTGGTAATTGAGTGACAACTTAGGTGGACTAATTGTGTTTATGTGAGATACACAGGTGATTAGTCCACAGGTACATGTGTGTGAGCAACATATGCCATGAAGGTGAAAATGGCTTAGAGATGTTGCAAAGCTCAGACATGTGATGATGAAGGAGCTTATTGCACATGAGACATGACATTGAGTCATGTGATCAAGGTGGAGAAGATCAAGACAAGACTTGGCTTGATGGACGGTTGCAAGCGTGAAGGGCAAGTCGAAGGCTTTGAGTGATGGACACCGCGTGGCGGTGAAGCTTGAGCAAGACTTGGCGCCGATGGACGATGGCAGCGGTGAAGAGCAAGTGAAGTCAAGATCGATGAACCAATATGATCACGTGATGATATGAAGTGGATCATATCATTGTTGACCGTGTTGGTGCATTTGTTGCATCGACGTTGGAGGAGATGGAATGGAATGCGCAAGGCAAAGGTATAACCTAGGGCATTTCATTTCACCGGTCATAGGTGTGTAGAGAAGTTTATGACCGGGTTTAGGATAGATGGCCGTACTATCAAGAGGAGCAAACTTGTTTGCATATCGGTCATCTTGTGCCACTCGAGTGATATAACTTTGCATCATCGCTAGGATTGAGTGGCGTGGCAAGTTGAGTGGCTAACCCTTTGGAAAATGATTGTGAAAAGCTAACACACATACACATGGTGGTGTACACTTGGCGGTGTTGGCACATTTACAACGGAGATGAAGTTGGAGTTGATGTGGATCAACTCGGCGATGGAAATGGTGGCGAGAAGGGTTAGGAACTCCACCGGCGGAGTGTCTAGTTTGAATAATAATAAGAGTACAAGCACAAGACAACAATGCAAATGGATATCTAGTTTGAATGTTTCAAGTGGTATCTAGACTCAAGTGAATCATAAAATGGTATCACATCATAAAGATATCTTATAAGTGGTACTCGTAAAGATAGCAAATGTTCAAGAAAATGGTCAAAATTGATAAATCCAACAAGTGGTTCCAAACTAGAAAATTATTTAAAATGGTATCACATCTACATATGGCATCTATCATACAAGTGATATCAATCATGCAAAAAGATGGTTCCACAAGTGACCCTAGACTTTAAGTAATCATCAAATGAAAGATGCATCCCTCACCTACAAGAGCTCAAATATATAAAATGGATGACCCATACATAAAAATGGTATCTACAAGTAGTGTCTTTCCAACAATCAAGTAATGTCCATCAAAAATGCAAGATTTAAGTCTCAACCATATACCCCAACATGCATACCTTTGCATCAATAAGAAGCATACCTTTTATGGAAATTGATGCCAAAGGGGGAGAAATTGTACAAAGATATGAAAGATATGGGGGAGAGATTGTACAAACATAAGAAAGATATGAAAATCTTAAGATTGTACAAAAGGAAGAGATAGGACATGGACATGAACAAAGAGGGAGCAACATTGGAGAAAAGAAAAGGATCAAATTCTTGGACAAGAGCAGCACACAAGTAGGGGGAGCAAGCTCATGAACTTTGAATGATTGCATTTGATATGTGCATATTCATGTGCTTGCTTGCATTGCATAAGTTATTAAATAAAATATGCATGCTTGTGTGGTGTATGCTAGTTATAGAACTTGAATGATGATTGGATAACTAGTATGCATAGGATGATAGCTAGACACTTGGTATGTTTTTCAAGTAATACTAGTACCTTGCTTTTAATGTTGATCTCATGAGGTATCTAGTGATTTTTATTTCCAAGTGTTATCTAGCTAACCATGGTGCTAAGGATGAACTTAAAGGTGCAACTCTGATTGGTATCACGCTTCAAAGGTTTATTATATACACCTTAGCATCATTCGGTAGTAATTACTCTCCCACCATTTCAATCTATGCATATGTGCAAGGTTCAATTTAAATACTCTAGCATATATGTAGGGGGAGCTAATACTACCATTTTGGGTTTGTGGTACTTGTCCAAAATCATTTACACATGGTAAAATTGCTTGGGCCAACAACATGAATCCAAAAGTGCTTAATTTACATATCTTTGTAGAGTTGTCATCAATTACCAAAAAGAGGGAGATTGAAAGGTCCTTGTTTGGTTTTGGTAATTGAGTGACAACTTAGGTGGACTAATTGTGTTTATGTGAGATACACAGGTGATTAGTCCACAGGTACATGTGTGTGAGCAACATATGCCATGAAGGTGAAAATGGCTTAGTGATGTTGCAAAGCTCAGACATGTGATGATGAAGGAGTTTATTGCACATGAGACATGACATTGAGTCATGTGATCAAGGTGGAGAAGATCAAGACAAGACTTGGCTTGATGGACCGGTTGGGAAATGATTGTGAAAAGCTAACACACATACACATGGTGGTGTACACTTGGTGGTGTTGGCACATTTACAAAGGAAATGAAGTTGGAGTTGATGTGGATCAACTCGGCGATGGAATGGTGGCGAGAAGGGTTAGGAACTCCACCGGTGGAGTGTCCGCCCGTAGAGTTTGGACAGTCCGACGGTGCCACCGGTGCCCTAGTTAGAAAAGACAGGGTCTCACACAGTGCATCGGACGCTGGTCACATGGTGACCGGATGCTGGGGTCCTGCGTCCGGTCAGTAGCAACAGAGATGCATACGGTCATGTCTGGTACCATACTGGAAATGACCGAACGCTAGAGGCTCAGTGTCTGGTCGATAGATGACCGTTGAGATCTAGCAAACAGCGTTTGAAGGAAGGGACACGTGGCGTGGCGTGCATCGACCGGGACGCCGAGTCTAGCGTCCGGTCGATCGGACCGGAGCGTCCGGTCGTCCCGAGTTTTGCCCAGTGAAGGGGTAATGGCTCTATTTGTTCGTGGGGTTATAAATAGAGGCCATGGTCGGCCTTGGGCTTGTAGCTGAGCACACTATAGCCTTGGTGGCTTGTGTGGTAGTGCTTGGAGCCCTCCATCTCACACATACATGATAGTGATCATCCGATAGTATGAGAGAGCGATTCTAGTGCGATTGCATCATGAGGTTGCATCGAGTGGCACTAGGTGGTCGTGTTGCAAGCCGGTGGTGGTGCTGTTAATCTTGGAGGTTGCCACCTCCTAGACAGCTTTGGTTGTGGTCTCCGTCGAAGCCCGCAAGAAGCTTGTCTTGGCGCCGGAGAAGTGCTTGTGAGGGGTACTTGTGCTCGCCCCGCGGGAGCCACGAAGAGCAACTCTAGTAAAAGCGTGTCATTGAGCTACCCTCACTTCCAGGGTAGGTTCTTGCGGCGCCCGACGTGCGGGCTTAGCGGGTGATGCTAATTAGCCGCCGAACCACCAAGTGAGCGGTCGACACAACGGGGACTAGCGTGTTGGCAAACACGTGAACCTTGGGAGAAAAATCATCGTGTCAACCTTGTTCTTCCCGTTGGTTTGCATCCCCATTACACAAGCTTGCAATTACATTTATATATATTAAGCTTGTGTAGTTGCTCTTGTAATTAGATAGCTTGTGTAGCTTGCTAATTACCTTCTTGCTTGTGTAGCATAGAAGTAGCTCCCTTACGTGGCTAATTTGGTTTGAGTAACCTTTTTAGTCACATTGCTTAGTTTGTGTAGCTAAGTATTTGCGCTCTCTAATTAGGTATTGGTTGCTTTGTTATTGAGCATTGCTAGTGAGCTTAGTTAGCTTTGTGCTTTTGCTTACTAGCATGTGTAGGAGCTTCCTCATAGCTTCAAGTACTAGTGGCATAGGTTTGTGTGACCTTGCTCCTAGAATTGATTAGGAGAGCTCTAGCTAGCCCGGCACCTTAGTTGCATAATTGTTATCTTTGCAAGGTGCTAGTGAACATATATAGAGGGGTATAGTCTTGGCTAGACCGATTGTTTTAATTCCGCATTTATATCGGTTAGCCGACGCGATTAAGTTTTAGAAAAGACTATTCACCCCCCCCTCTAGTCACCATCTCGACCTTACACCTGTACCCCCCCCCCTCCCTAGAGCCCTCCTAAAACCCTAATTCATATCCTCATCTCAGGATCAGGGCATCGCATTTAAGAGAGATTAGTCCTCTAGTTAGGATCTATTCTTTGTACACAAATAGAGAGAGGGTAAGGGAAGAGTTTGGGGGAAGTATCGGCCTATCGGTGCTACCTCTATGGCTTGTACTTTGGCGGATCTAGGATTCTCCATGTCTACATCTAAGATACCTCTGGTAATTGATTTCTATTTGCAGTAAGTTTTGTGCTCTTTTGTTCACGGTTTCACAATTCTTTTGAGTGCTCTAGTCCTTGTTAGATATCTGGATCAGAGTAGTAATCGTTAACATAAGCGTGGTGCTTAGGCTATCAACTACCTGTGTTTGCTCCCTGCTTCTTGGTTGTGTGATAGCAGCGGGAGGTGATAGCCCCGTCTATCCTTTGTAGTCCACGCCGAATGAAGCAGGTTATTAAATTAGTAGGACCGTAGTCGCGTTGGTAGAGTTATCTATTAGCAGTGCTTTACCATCCAAGCGACGTCCCAAAGTGAACATTAGAATCATAAGCCTTGCTTTGTATATGGTCATAACCATAGAAATCCTTTCTACTCATACCTTAAACCTTGATTGCTATCCCTGTACAAACTTGTTATTAGACAACACACACGTTTTCCCGTGGATACGATACTCGATAATACTCTGGGTGAAAACTACTTCGATACCCGTGCGCTTGTGGATTTTGTCTTTGTATGCCACCACAGGTGTCAACAGCGACTAGCCTAAAACCCCCAAAATCTCCCAAGGTATGATGGGAAGTTCGACCATCGGCAATTCATCATGAGCTACGAGGCAGTCATCGCAGCTCAGCGACGAGGCCACCATGGCTAGCCCGAGACATCGCTCAATGTTGGTATGCCAACCTTTGACTAGGTTCCAACGAATCCTAGGGCGACCTCCGCGACAAACTATGCTCCAATTTCAAAGGCATCAATATAGCACCCAATGATCCGATGGATCTGTTTGGCTGTAAATAGGGAGAAAGGAACCTTTGCAAGAATATTGGCAAAGGTTCATTCAGCTGAGGACTCGCACCCCAAACATAACCGATGAGGCTGTCATCCTCACAGCGATCAACGGCCTAAGATTAGGACCCTGTTCCTCTTGGCTCTCAAGAAGACCAGCCTCAATAGTCATAGAGTCGCATGAGGTCATGGAAAAGTACCACAGAAAGCGCATGAGATTTCAGGATGAAGACGAAGGTGCAATGATCCCAACCCGACCTCCGCCGATGACACAACAAAGACCACCATACCCTCGCGGAGAGTTAATCAACATCAATGCCATAGACAACACACCCCCACCCGTCCAAAAACAACAACAAGCCTCAAGATCACCATACCCTTGCTAGTTTAATATATAACCCGATCAGCTAGTTTGAATTCATACATTGAGGACTAGTTAGTATACATAAACCAGGAACAATATTTTCTGAATACGCAAGTCTACATCTTAATACACGTGCAACGGCAGGTGGGCAAAATTACGACTCAGAACAGAGAATTGCATTACGACAAGTTCTCCACCACATCATTGGTATTGCCTCCATGCTGAACTTTTGTCATGTCGCTGTCGGCAGGCCTTGGCTGTCGGCTGTCGCTGCACTTTGTTCGTCGGTACCAGGTGTATACTGCGTAGGATGCAATATAGACTAGCAAGGGAATTACCAGAGCAATGACATTCCTAGACATCTCCCAGTCTCTGGTACTGCCTGCTGCGTAAGCAACCAGGAGGGCAACCAAATCTAGCAAAATGGCCATATGCAGTGGGCGTAGCGGCAACTCATCATGCAATGGAAGCAGCAGGACAATGATGACGATGGACGCCATAAATGAAGTGGAGTTGCTATAGAAGAAAGCATGGTAACGACTTTTGTCAATGTCGTGGAGGATTGAGTTGCTTGCAGAGTGTCCATACGGACCATCCTTGTTGTCCTGCCAGAGGCCACCTGGTGGTTTCAGACCAGATTGGTATGCCACACTCGCTGCCAGGACTCCTAGCAGCATCAAGTACTCCTTCTTCTTCTCCTCCTCCTTCTTCTTCTCCTCCTTGTCGTTGTCTTGTTCAGGGGCTGCATCAGTATTATCAGTGCGGGCTACGCCTCCATCGCCAACAGATGGCCCATCTCCTTTATTATGACGACGATGTTCCATAAGTCGTCCAATCAAGAGAATGACCACCCACGAGGTTACACAAGTGAAAACCAGAGCAAACAATACCAAGACATAGATAGAAGTTTGCAGTTGCCGGGAACTTCCTGCAGCGTATGCGCCCATTAATCCAAACAAGCCCACAACCATGCACACAAAGAACGCATAGCACTGTATGCCTGGCATGTACAGGTTTGGGTTCACTAGCAGGACAATCAGGGCCACGGACGCCATGAAGCTCGTGGCGTTGCAGTAGAAGAAGGCTTGGTAATGGTCAGGGTAGTTGTTGAGAAGGACTGGGAATCCTGCACGATGACCAAACTCGTCATCCGCTGACCAGAAGCCGCCTGGCGGGGTCAGCCCAGCTTGGTAAGTGACTGTAGCAGCTAAGATTGCAAGGAGCAGCAACACCTCCCGTTTACTGTCCAACTCATGAGCATTTCCATGTTTGTCGTCTTTGTCTAGTGTGAAGAAGATGATATGAATCACCACGTAGACAAGGATGGCACCAGCCAAAAGGCGACGACATATATGGAGGTGCTCACATCCCTGCAGCACCCTGCGGCATATGCAACTATGAGTCCAAACAGATCCACTAACATGGCTGCCTCCAGTGAGCGGCGCATAACTAGGAATTCGCACTTCACCATAAGGATGAGAACCAAGGATGCCACAAATGCTGCTGAGTTGCTGTAGAAGAACACCTTGTACCGCTGAGGGTCTGTTGTGAGGAGTACCGGATCACAAACCTTATGGTGGCCATCCTGGTTGTCTGACCACAGACCGCCCGGTGGATCTAGTCCAGCTTGGTAAGTGACACTCGCAACAAGGGTAGCAAGCAAAATAACAAGATCATGAGCCTTTTCCAGTCCAACATCTTTTTTGAGTGGAAGTCCTACATCATCTTGTCCTCTATCCCTGCTAATTCAGACGTATATAGATATTAAGGGTAAAGTTCAATTTTCAAACTTCAACTACTAAGTTACATAACAATTCGATCTCCAACCTTGAACTACAAGAATAGGTACTAGATACACTCCAACTATCGAGACAAAATTTCACCCCCTAGCTGGTTTCCAAGTTGGTTTTTCTATTTTCTAAACATAATAAAATTTTTGTTTAATATCTAAAAAATCATAAGTAAATTATTTCAAATTATAAAAATATGAAACTAGTATCAATTCTTTTTTTTTTTTGGAAAATGTTATCTATCTCTCGGTGATCTATTTAGAGAGATTTGTGACTTATTTATTTTTGTTCCCTATTGTTTTATTGTTCGTGTGACTACCAGCAACGAAAAATGTTATTGGACTGCCGTGCAAAAGCAAAGAAAACTTGACTTGCTGGCATAGAGAAGCTAGGGAAGAGGCTTGTGGTCGTCATATATATATACCTGCTGCTACCAGGTGGCCCATGTGGTACATTGGGTGTTCCTGGCGAGCCATTGATTTCCCTTGTGCTTGGTTGACGACATCGTTGAGCGGCTCTAGTAATCGCCACTTGGAGGAAGATGTATGCAAGAACTGCGCCGATCAGAGAGACTACGTAGATAGTAGTATCAATCTCTCTGCAGCTCCCAGCAGCATAGGCCCCAACGAGGCCAAAGAGCGCGACGACGATGAGCCCGTACAGTGCAACGGACCGTACAGACAATTCCTTCTTGAGCCTCTTGTCGAGGAGCAGCATGATGATGAGAAGGGAGGCGACAAACGCAGTTGTGTTGCAGACAAAGAACGCCTGGTAGCGGGCGGAGCTGTGGTCCGGCAGAATTGGGAGGCTCACACGGTGGCCGTTGCTCCAGAAGCCACCCGGTGGGCTTAGCCCACCCCCATATGTGATGGTAACAACAAAGGTCGCAAGTAGCATCAAGACCTCGCTACTTGCGACCTCGTCCTTTTCTTCCCGGCTCTGGCTCGGGCTCTGGCTCTCATGATCCTCCTTTTGCTGCTGCTTATCATCTTTACATTTCTCTAGCTTGGAGATGATATAAAGCGAGAAAGTAAGCACGGCATAGGCCAAGACAACAGACATTACCAGTGTGGAGTATATGGTTGTGAAAGCATCGTGGCAGCTTCCAGCGGCGTAGGCCCCCATGAGTCCAAGTAAATCGAGAACCATGACCACCCGGAGCACAGTTCCACAGACTCCGTTGTTGCCCTCCTGCAGGATGAGGAGGAGCAGGCAGACCACGACGGAGGCCGCAAACGCAGTCGCGTTGCAGTAGTAGAAGGTGAGGTATCGGCCATGGTGGGTGTCCAAAAGGATTAGGTCACCGGCGAGGTGATGAGCATCCTTTGTGTCGTCGTCCTGCCAGACTCCTCCTGGCAGGTTGAGGCCGGCAACGTATGTCACCGCCACAACCAGAGTGGCCAGTAGAAGAAGGTACTTCTTCAGCTTGTACTCTGCTGAAGGATTGTTGTCCTCGGACTGGGTTGGTGCCATTTGGTTGGAGGATGCTCTGCTTTTGCCTGTTGGATATTGCTTGCTTGTTGGTGGTGGAAAGAACACTCTTATTAGTTATATATAGCTCTGCAAGTGCACATACATATATAGCTTGATGTGATGTTTCCTTATTAGCATCTGTGTGTCAGCTAATCGTATCATGACTCCATCAGGTCATCTCGGTCAAAATTTTATATATCCTTCTTCTTCTTTTTTTCCCCTATACCTAACAAGAATATAGCATGCTTTTTTTTTTGTTTTGTAACTTAACAAGCATACACTACAGGAAACTGGCTCTTTGCCGACTGCAATTTTCTTTGCCAACTGCTTTTTTTTCGACACTTCGGCAAAGAGGTCCCTTTGCCAACTGGAATTTCCTGCGATCGGCAAAGCGAGATTTGCCGATTGCTCGACTTTTTGCCGACGCCAGGCGGTTAGCAAAGCCATGGATTTGCCGACCGCCAGGCAGTTGGCAAAGAATTGCGATCGGCAAAGGCAGGCCATGGTTGACGCCATCCACACCGTCACCTTTGCCATTGCCACTCCGTCGTGATCGGCAAAGCGCTGACTTTGCCAGCCGCCATCCTCCTGGCGCGTTCGGCAAAGAATTTTATTTTTTTTTTTTTCGATCCGGTTTTTGTGTTGCCTTGATCTGATAAGTACATGATATATTCCAAGTTTGGGGTCATTTTGATTTATTTTGCTATATTCCCTTGATTTTTTACATTTCTTTGATTTTTTCCGTGACTCAGTTGAGCTGCGGTACATGAAATAATGGAATCCGGCCATTGAAAATGATATTCATGATGTTTGGAGCATGTTGAGGCCGTGTGCGGGGCCTCGCGTGAAATTCGACCGTGTTGGTGTCGGAACACGCCGAAGCCACGCAGCGTGAAAAAAGTGTTTTAAATTTTATAAAATCAAAGCGAGTCCGAAAATGACGAAACTTGACGACGTGTCTTGTCATCGCATGCGAGGCTGTGGTAAAAATTTGAGAAAGTTTCGAGCAAGTGGCGACGTCGGGTGGCTAAAACTGGACATCTCACATGCGATGACAAGACACGTCGTTAAGTTTCGTCATTTTCGGACTCGTTTCGATTTTATAAAATTTAAAACACTTTTCACGCTGGTGGCTCGGCGTGTTCCGACACCAACACGGTCGAAATTTCACGCGAGGCCCGCTTTGACACGGCCTCAACATGCTCCAAACATCATGAATATCATTTTTCAATGGCCGGATTCCATTATTTCATGTACTGCGGTTCAAATCTGAGAGCCAAAAAAATCAAAGAAAAAGAAAAAAATCAAGGGAATATAGCAAAATAAATCAAAATGACCCCAAACTTGGAATATATCATGTACTATCAGTATCAAGGCAACACAAAAAACTGGGATCAAAATCGAAAAAAAATTAATTAATTTTTTGCCGACCGCCATCAATGCTTGATTTATAAGAAGCCTTGCCGAACGCCGGGGAGGATGGCGATCGGCAAAAGAATTTCTCGAGAAAAATCAAAAATAACCTTTTGCCGACCGCTGGGAGCGGAAGCGATCGGCAAAGTATTTTTAAAAAAATTAAAAAAATTTTTTGAAAAAAAAAAAAAATAGACCTTTGCCGATTGCGTCACATCTTTGGCGATCGGCAAAGGAAAAAAAAAAAAAAAAAAAAACGTCGCCATATCCGCTCGGCCGCCCTCCCCCTCCCCAAAATCCCGCCCTTGCCCCAAAATCCTCCTCCTCCTCCCTCCTCCTCCCGTGCCCAGCCCCCTCCCTGGGCCCCGCGCCCCTCCCGGTGGCCTGTGGCCGCCCTCCCATGGGCGTGGCCCTCCCCCGTGCCCCATGTTGGTCCACCCCGGCGCGTCGCCCTCCCGTGCCTTGCCCCCCTGGCCTGCCCGCCCCTCCCGGTGGCGCCCTCCCCTGTGGCGTGGCCCTCCGTGGCGCCCCCTGCTGGTCCTCCCCACGTCGCCTCCCCCGCGCCCCCCCCGGCTCGCGCCTCCCTCCCGGCCCGCGCGCCCCTCCCGGCCTTGGCGCCCTCCCAGCGTGGCGGCCCTCCGGTGGCGGCCCCCCCTGCTGGTCCCTCCCGGCCCTTGGCCATCCCGTGGCGCCCCCCCCGCGCTCCCAGCTGGGCCACCTGGGCCACCCATGTTGCTGGGCCCCCCGTGGCCGCCGCCCGCCTCACCCCCTCACCGTGTTGCCGGCTTCGATCCGGCCCGGCCCATGTCGGCCATGGCCGCGTGGCCGGCGTCGGCCCGCGGCCTGCCAGCGGCCTCGCCCGACCTGCCCCGGCGCCGTCGGCTGCCCCACCCGATCCGGCGTGCCGCTCTGGCCCGCCGTCCGCCGTGCGCGTCCGTCGCCGTCCGCTGCCTGCGTCGCCGTCCTCGCCTCGCGCCATCCTCGCCTCGCCGTCCTCGCCTCGCCGTCCGTGATGACGAGGTAGTAGTACTACTAGTAGTAGTAGTTTACTTTGTTAATACGCTATATATTCTCGCATGGATTGGAAATACATTTGTGGTTGTCGGCCATCGTGCACGACATGTATATGTGTTTGTCGGCCATCGTGCCGTCTTTTTCTTGCAGGTTTGGTAACCTTCCGTCATGCGATGGGAGGTCTTTGCCAAATTTTTCGTTCTCACTAATTGTTTTTCTTTTTGAGGAGGGCTCCCATTGGAGGCTAGCCGGAGGAACACGACTCAGACCTTGCCCGCTAGCCTTTCTTCACGGCACACTGCGGTATGACCCCTCTTTCCGCCACATGTAGTCGAGGTCGCGTTACCCGGTTAAGGCGTCTCCCGTCCAAAACGGATACGGTTGGAAGTATCGTTCTTCGCATATGTATAACCGTATCCATTTCGGATTGTCCACGTTATTTGGACAGCCGAGGATCTGCAGAGCGAGGTTAGCTCTCCATGTTCCGCTCCGTCCGAAGTCGGAGTTTGGCGAGACCTCCCGTTATTCTCTGGATACACACTCTCCCCGCCGGGGCGTGTATCGGGAGAACAATGAGGAAGTGCTGCCGAAATTCCGTCTAGGACGAATGAGCTATGGAAGCTAACCTCGTCTCTGCATGATCTTCAGTGGGATTAGGACCTATCCTTCACCTATTAGATGGTAGGGGAGCGTTGTAGATGCACTTGCTGGTTTTATCACATGTTAACATTGCCGCATGATGAGCATGGGTGACCGTGAGTGGATGTACTCGGGCCCGCAAGTAAGAGCCACAAATGGATCAGGGGACGACCGAGTTCTGGAGCATGCATTTGGCCCAATTTGCTAAAGGGTCGATTCGGATCGTGTCCCCTGCGTGAAGTGCGAGGAACAAGAAGAAGAAAGTAAAGGCTCGGTGTTGAGAGATCTGTTCAAGCAGGTTCGTTCCAAACTATACCCGTTGGCGCCACCATGGTGAATACCATCCTATTAGGGACGAGGTGGTGCGACCCGTCCTCGAGGAGTATGATGGTGATGCGGGATGGCGACATGATGGCGAACTTCCACGAAGCTACGCGGTTTGGCGAAGGAATGGATGTGGAGGAAGATCCGGAGAAACCGCGAAGGCCTTCTACGACATGATGGAGTCGGCACGAAGCCCCTTCATGAGAAGACAAAGCTTACATGAATGGATGCCGTCTCACGCTGATAGGGTTGAAGTCAATTTGGGCATTAGTCGAGGCGGCTTCGATCTCGTGTTGAGCATTGTTGGGGACTGCTTCCGGCAGATCATGTCCGCCGACGAACACCTACGCTACGAAGCTCCTTCGTGCACTTAAGATGCCGTATGAGGGGATCCATGCTTGTCGAAGAAGGGAGTGCGTCTGCTGGGGGAGACCTCGAGGAAGCAAAAACACTGTCGAAGCGCGATGCCTCTAGGTTCGTGTTGGTAGAAGGCTCGATGGCGCATGAAACAGTCTAAGGTCCCCGAGAAGGTCGTACGGCACCTTCCTTTCCTACCGAGGCTGCAACGGCTGTATATGACGGAGGAGTCCGCGAAATAGATGACGTGGCACAAGAATGGCAAAAGATACCATCGACAAGATGGTACACCGTGAGACGGTGATGCATGGAAGCACTTCGATAACATGAATCTGTCAAGGCTATGGAGGCTCGGAATGTCTGCAGCGTAGGCCGGCAATGCAGATGGGTTCAACCCGTTTGGAATGATGGCGGCCCCGTACACTTGCTGGCCCGTGTTTGTGATCCCCCTCAATCTCCCCCCCGGCGTCATGTTTGAACCTAAGAACGTGCTCTTGACGCTGATAATACCTGGACACCCGGGCGACAATATGGGTGTGTTCATGCAGCCGGTGTGGGATGAATTGGAACTTGCTTGGGAAGAGGGGGTACTCACGTACGACCGGGCTACGAAGAGGAACTTCAGAATGCATGTGTGGTACCAGTATTCAATGCATGACTTCCTGGCGTATGGCTTATTCAGCGGGTGGTGTGTTCACGGGAAGTTCCCTTGCCCGACATGCAAGGCAGATGTGATGTTCACCTGGCTGGCCAAGGGCGGCAAGTTTTCTTCTTTCGACAAGCATCGCCAATTCCTGCCTGAGAACCATGAATTCAGGCTAGATGTAAAGCACTTCACGAAAGGCGTTCAAGTCACCGGCCCCATTCGCGGAGTTAAGAGCCCCGCCGCCGTCCCTGCCCGACATCTGAGGCTCTCGAACACGAGGAAGCAGGTGGGTTTAAGGGATATGCTTTCGGGACCACATGTGGACTCATATATCGGGCTTGACTAGGCTCCCCTACTTCAAGGACCTTCTTCTTCCACACAACATCGATGTAATGCACAGAAAAGAATGTGGCCGAGGCACTCTGGGCAACACTCATGGACGTTGGCAAAAAAGTCGAAGGACAACGTCAAGGCTAGGATGGACACGGAGATGATGCGTGATAGACCAAACACGGTGATGAAGACCCTGCGCCCGAGCAGAAATGGAAAAAGGGGCGGCCGATTACATCACGAAAAGGCGAGATAGGAAGGAAGTTCTGCAGTGGATCAAGACGTTAAAGTTCCCGATGGGTATGCGGCGAATCTGGCGAGGGGTGTGAACTTGCGGACTATGAAAGTCTTAGGGATGAAGAGCCATGACTTCCACATATGGATTGAGCGGATCCTTCTGCGATGACCGGGGATACCTCCCGGAGCATGTGTGGCGGCGTCTGGCAGAGTTGAGCTTCTTCTTCCATGACTTTGTGCCAAGGAGTTGTCTCGGGATGTTTGTGTTGAGCTGGAGAAGGCTGCACCTCTGTTGCTCTGCAAGTTGGAGATGATATTTCCACCCGGCTTCTTTACGTCCATGCGACATCTCGATCTTGCACCTACCAGCGCGAGGCACGGGTTGGGGGTCCGTCTTGAGCCCGTTGGTGCTATCCAATCGAGAGGTGTCTAAAGCTTCTTGGAAAAATTGTAGAAATAAAGCCAAGATTGAGGCTTCCGTGGGAGAGGCCTCCGTTCTAGAGGAGGTGTCGACCTTCACACAAAGCGTACTATCTTCGAGAAGCTTCAGCGACATGCACAATCCAACCCCTCGTTACAACGCCGGCGAGAACTCATCGATACTCGGCCTTTTCCAAGGGGATCTCGGGAGTGGAAGCGCAGTACCAACAAGCGGTTGAACCATCGAGTGGCGGGACTATCATGTTCACATTGTTGATCAACCTTGATGAAGTGATTCCTTATCGAGTAAGTTCTCAATGAGCTTGTTACCTACGCCGTCACTATCCTCCATCTATCATGGTCTCGACCCTCTAGTTTCTTCCTTCTTTTAGGGAATTTATTAGTCAATCTTGGAGAGGCAATAGGGCTCCTACCGAGCAAGAAGAAGACAATCTTCTTAGACACGGTGTGCCCGATTTCATCTCCGGTTCTGCATAAAGGTACCAACCAACTAACCTCTTTCCGACTTTGTGATTCCACTTTGCTCCCGGAGCAAGTTATATAACGATGTTCTACCCTTGCAGGCCCGAACGGATGCGAAATGAGCGATGAATTGAAACAGGTGGGCGTGGCTTCTCCGTAGGGTGAAGTCATTCACCGTTTATGATGTGAATGGCTATCGCTTTTTACGAGAAGCTACGAGGAGAGTCGACCCAACCTAAAAACCATGTCTTTGCGGAGTTCGTATTACACGCACGAGATGGGAAGGACTACTACGGCATAGTCGAAGAGATATCTGAGCTCAACTTTAAGGGTGCCGGGACTTTAGCGCGGTGGTATTCAAATGCCATTGGTTCGATCACGATATCACGAGGAAAGACCTTACGATAGGTCAAGTCGAGATTCGACGGGACTCGACTATAAAGGAGGCGATGTCTACATTGTGGCCAACCGAGGGCGCCACGCAAGTTTATTACCTCCCATGGGCGTGCCAAAAAGACGAGAAGCTTGCGGGGTGGAGCCTTGTGCATTTGGTGTCGCCTTGGTGAAAGCGCCTCTCCCAAAGCGGCAGCGATTACAACTTTGACCCAAGCACCGATGAGTTCTATCAACCCGAGGGGCTAGATGGTACTATGGAGATCGACATTGGTTCGCTCATGGGCATGGAAGTAGACAACGAAATCGATGAGGACGAGGGTGAGGAGGTGCAGGATGCGGGGACTTAAGAATGCTTGAGCGATGGCGATGTGTGATGGAGTTGTCCGGAGGAGGTACATGATGATGACTATGGAGACGATGAGGATGATGATGGCGGTGATGACTTAAGGGAGCTCGACAATATTGATAGCGATGGCGACGATAGTGATAGAGATGGCGACTCCACGCCCGAGATATTGCCGTTCGCGGAGATAATTACGAGGCCATGTAATACTATATTGTTATTATTATGTTCCTTTACAAGTACTTGTCATTTATTTATGCTAACAGTTTTGTTCTTTGTCATTGCAGGCACTCGGCAAAATGCCAAAGACGGACGGCGTAGCCGCGCGATCGAAAGCAAGACGCTTCGGCGTGCAGAGTCCCCGCAGAGAGACCGCCCGGCGACGACGACGAGGAGGAGGAGGAGGTGTTGGTGCGCGGGTCGTCCAGTAGGGGGTCCCAGCCCCCCAGCGGACATCGCCAGGCGACCAGGAGGCTGTCGTTCTCGTCCTCGCAAGGGGGGACGACGTCGCGTGACGACGAGCGCGGCGGCGACGACGACGACGACGACGACGACGGCGACGACGCGCCTACACCAGGCGAGACGGCTTCGACTTCGTCAGGCGTGGCCAAGGTGTACTCGCGCGGGCCCACGCAGCTTCCTAGGGTGCGGCCGCAATTCCACCAGCGCCCGGTGATCACACCCGTGGGCCAGACGTAAGTAACCATTATTGATTTCACTACTTGTTCATATGACATGTCAAAAATCGAACTGAAGACTAACAATTATTCTTAATGACTCGTGCAGTTCCTGGAAGATTGTGAGTGGAGCAGGTCAAGCACGCCATATCAATGGCATCCAGGGCCTCCTGATTAAGGAGTACTACCCTGGCCTTGTCAACGTCAACGGCGAGATGAAGGTGCCCACCAAGTGGTCCCACTTCTACCTCGTCGAGGAGGGTGGCGAGACCATCGCGGCAAAGATAAAGAGGGAGTTTTGGGTGAGTCTTTCATCGCACCGCATTGCTAAATAGTACGCATTCGTCGGACTTCTTGCAAAAAGGAAATGCTACATGATGTGTACGTATGTGCAGGACTTCTTCACGTCGGCGAGGAGGGTAAAGCGGCCCAGGCGCGCGAGTGAGGAGGCGGTCTGCAAAGATCGTCTCAAGGACTGTACCATGAGGCGCGCGATCTGAGGCCATCCGCGACTTCCACGCTTAACGTGCTTGGAGAGAACATCAAGAAGCCCCAAATCCATGAAGAGAATGAACTCGAGGAGGCCGACCTCACCCAAGCGCAATCTGAGCGGTAATTAAGTATGACAACATTCGTTCAGATTCCTTGGTGAAACATTACACTAATCTTCTCGCATGTCAAATACTTGATGTCATGCGGGTGTGTCCGTCGTGGTGCGACAACCACGTGGGAATCTTTGGGCGGAGATTGTGCGCATGTGGCGCCACGGATGAAAGCGATACGAGGCGCGGCGCCAACCGTCGGGCCGCCCAGCAGATGCGTCGAGGGTGTCACACCACCAAGGGAATCAGCCCCCCCCGATTCGCGACAAGATGGGTATCGTCCGTTCATGTCTTAATCCTTGCGCTCAATTGTCAATACTTGTAACCATGTTTGTGTTTTTCAATGCGAGCCTTGAGACGCGCGCGGTGGGCGAGAAATCAGCGAGTACGCGTACCTCCTCTCTCACAAGGGCAAGGCGGCGGATCCGAACAACGTCTACAACCCGGAGGACGGGCCCGATCGTACACCAACCCCACCGCCTACGAGAAGGCCACCGAGTACACCGTCGCGGCTCGCCCGGCTTCACGGGGAGACGTTCGACCCACCGCCGAGCCCACGGACACGAGACCTCCTGCGAGAGGTTGGGACGGGAAGCAAAGATGGCCGCTACTACATGGCCCACAGCGCCCTCGACCCGTCCCAGGTTCCTACGCTGACCCAGGTTCGATCCACGCCCACGAGCTCCAGCGACATCCCCGTAGCGCCCCGGCGGCAGTCAGCGTCATAGGTAAGTGCCGTTTCGTTCGTCGTTCACTCGTTTCGCACCTGTACATACAATCAACACTGCGGATGTAATATTGCAGGCCCGGATGGAGAGCCAAGATGGAGGAGAGGATCGCCACGTTGCACGCAGCAGATGATGGCGCAAGCAGATGGCTTACCGGCCAAAGCTGCAGCGACACTACAACACTCATATGCGCGAACATGGCAGCTTCTTCCGGTCCATGCAGACGCGCCGGGCGTCTACACCGCCTCCTCTTCAATGTTCGCTCCACCGCCTCCTCCTCCGAGTTTTTTCTGTGCACTGCTCGCCCTGCCGCTCCCTGGAGGGACCCGGTGAGTATATTGACTCTTGCTTTAACTTGTGCGTCCATCTGCAGATACTAATGACATCACTTGGCGTTTAACATGCAGATACAGTGGCGGGTTGAACCCGTCTCGGAGGTCCCGGCCATCGAGATGATGTCGTATCCACCACCGCACCCTATCCACCGTATCCACCTCGCGTGGCCCTCCTCCGACGCGTACTCGTGGCCGCCCGGCGCGGAGGGTGGCGATCTGTATGAGCGCCTCGGTTTGGTCAAGGGGGTTTAGTGGGCAAACCACAGGGGCTCTGGGGGCGGAGCGGACGACGAGACCGGGGACGGCGCGACGAGCTAGGTACTTGTCGATTCTGTTATCATGTATCCACCGTATCGTCGAAGTTGTTGTCATGTATTTCTTTTCTTCGTTATGGACCTAGACTTGTTATGTTGAACTTCGTGTGATGGACGTCGACTTGTGGTGTTCGACGTGTTGGACTTCATGTGATGGTTGTAATGCACTTGTGTGGTTGTTATTGTGACATATATGTGATGTTGTGCGTTATTGTGATATATGTGGTGATGTTGGCGACAAATGTGATGAAATTGTGATATAAATGGTGCTACAAATTGCTTACGGTGAAATTGGATTATAATTTGTGATTTTGCGGGGTTTTGATGCGAGAAAATAGAAAACAAAAGCAAAAAAAAAATTCTAGCTTTGCCGATTTACTTCGTTAAAGTAAACAAAAACCAGGAAGAATCTTTGCCGATCGCAACTCAAAGCGATCGGCAAAAAAAAAAAAATTCCAACTTTTTTTACGATTTACATACAATCGGCAAAGAAACAAAAACCAGGAAGAATCTTTGCCGATTTGCAACTCAAAGCGATCGGCAAAAGAACATTCAAAAAAAATTTTCTTTCTTTGCATTTGCCGCCGGCTGGCGGCGATTCGACAAACAATTTTTGAAAAATAATTCTTTTGTCCATTGCCGAGGAACCGGCGATCGGCAAAAGCTTCGTCGGTCGGTGACGGCACACGTGGCTATGCCGATTCTTTGGCGTGGCGATTGGCAAAGGATTTGCCGATTGTGTGCCACGTGGCAGTCGGCAAATCCGCCTTTGCCGACCCAGGCTTTGCCGATTGCTCTTTGCCGACTGCCACGTGGCTTTGCGGTCGGCAAAGCCTTTGCCGACTGGGTTTATGCCTTTGCCGACCGGGGCAAGCAGTCGGCAAAGAGGCGTTTTCCTGTAGTGATATCAGTCATGGTCTTGAGCAGTCTTGGTCATTATGGACTTTTGACTTGTCAATATTCACACGCAAGTTAATTCCCATTCCCATTGCGAAGACCAGCAACAGCAAGTCGACTCCACGGCTAGTGAACTAACACACATAGAAAGCTGATTCCAAGAATGCAGCAGATGCTGTATACTTCTGTAATCAATATGACATCATGCTACTTGTGTAATCAATATGACATCATGCTGTTCTCCGATACTTGATCTTTGTTTAAACAGCTCTTGCTCAAGTGCTACTATATTGCATTCCTGTAGACAAAAAACATTAAAAACACACAAGGATGTTCACACAAGTTCATGCCGATGCATGTTATGCTATTCACATCGTGTAAGGATTGATCTAACCTGCCTTAAGCTCATTTATTAATGCATAACGAGATTCTACAAAGTGGTAGGCGGGCTGTCGCTGTATATATGCTCGTCATTCTTTTGTATTATATACAGGAAACATATGACCGAAACATATATTGTATACAAACATTTATCTATCTATTATATTAATACAACAGAATAAAAAGAGCCCTCATGGTCTCCTAGAGGGCATAGAAATTACGACATTGATAAGCAAAAAAGAGAAGAATATCCACCGTTGTATTTTATGATAGATCTACGGTCGAGAATAAATAAACACTACTGGGAAATTTTGGTTTCTAGTAGTAAAAGTATTAGAAAAAAGAAAAAAATGTGCATAGTTAAATTTTATGATGATCTAATGGCCGAGAATAAACAGAGTATAAAAAACAAAAGAACATGAAATGTTAGATTTTATGATAATCCAACGTCCGAGAATAAAAAAGTATCGATATCAAATACAAGACCTAGAAATTACGAGATTAATCGAAAAAAGAAAAGAATATGCAGTGTTGGATATTACAAGGATCAAACGGCCGAGATCAAATACGCTAATCTTATCAAATACAAGGCCTAGAAATTACTAAAAGATTAATTGGGAAAAAAGAAAAGAGTATGAATCTTAGAATTTTATGATGACCTAAAGGCTAATAATAAGTAGAGTATTCATGTCAAATACAAAGCCTAGAAATTACGAAGATTAATCAGAAAAAAGAAAGAAATCTTATGCATTGTTGGATTTTATGATGATTTAACCGCCGATAACAAATAGAGTATTCGTGTTAAATACAAGGCCCAAAAATTATGAGATTAATTAAGGAAAAAAGAATATGTACCACTAGACTTTATGATGATCTAACGGCTGAGAATAAGTGGGGCATACATATTAAATACAAGGCCTATATTTTATGAGATTTATGAGGGAAAAAACAATGTTGGATTTTATGATGATCTAATAGTCAAGAATAAATAGAGTATCTGTGTCAAATACAATTAACAAATAACTCAATTCAGTTCATATCTAATATGGCAAGAAAAATATTATAATCTAATTAAGATATAAATGAATTAAGACAGTACACATGGGCGCAAGTCAAAGCTTCTGTTGATGGCAACTCGATTGCATGCAATTAGATGATGCCAACAAACAAATTCCAACAATACCGGTTCTGGTCAAAATTAGAAGGAAAAAAAGGTACTAAGAACAGTGAAGGATTTAGGCCTACTCATCATCACAACCTTGGGTGTGTAACCTACTCATCACGTCCACAACCTTGGGTGTGTAACCTTACTCATCACAAGTCTACAACCTTGGGTGTGTAACCTTACTCATCACGCATCGAAGATGCTACGCACTTAATTTGGACCGCGGCCACATGGGTGTTGGGCACTTTTGCTTGTTCCATATTCCTGATAGATAGCCCCAGTGGCGTGGACGTACGGTTACAGCTCATGGCATCATATGCGCTGTGGTTCTTCTCCATTCTGTACGTGTGAGTGAGGGCACCCAAGCCTGCTACTAGTAACACAGGCAGCAACATACGCGTGCTGTGTCTACTCATCACCTCAATCTATCTTATCTTACTACTAACAATTTCTTCTTTCCGATCGAGGACGACCTTATTATTAATTCCGAGGAAAATATGCCAAACCGGTGATGAGTATAAATAAACCATGCATTCCACGTTTTGATTCCGTGGAATGATTTTACAAGACACCGCATCTCCTTTTGTTCCAAAGCGACGAAAAAGCTGGACACCGAAGGTGCCTCGGCTCGCACGGAGCCACTCCACTTTATTCCCTGTCCAAAGTCTCTAAACAGGCCAGCTAGTACTTTGGTCTTTATTTATCAGAAAATAGAAACAAAAACAATTTGGTCTCCCACTGATCCAAACCTGATCCCTTCTCTTCAGTGTGAGTACAAGTCACATCGTTACTCATTAGTGCCATTGGTGATTGAACAGTTGGTCAGATTTTTTTTTCTGATGCGTACAATCTGTTCATCCGATATAAAAATTGGACTTGGCACGGTGCTTATAGTTATCTTGATTTATTTTCCTAAATAAACAGCGCTATTTATCGATCAGTTGACGAAATGGCTATGAAGAAGTAAATCTCAAGATTTGCCGATTTGTTTTATATTCATTCATACAGACGAGTTGGGTATGTGTGTATGCGCCTAGCACCACATCTTCGCATGTTAGCTAATGTTTGGTTCTAGGGATAGAACGGTTCCGGGTGAGATATTCCACCTTGTATAGTGTTTAATCCAGAGACGAGTAGGGACAGAGTCATCTCGAGAGAATATTCCTAGGAGATCTGGGGTAACCTAGTTCCCCAAAGTTGAACGGATTTGTTTGTCACAGCTTCTTGCGCGCGTACGGCGAAGCACGGGACACACGGGAGAGAAGAAGAAGAGGGCAACGTAGCTGAGAAGAGGAGAGAAGATTGTCGGCGAGGTCCGCCTCCGGTATTAACATGTGCGGGCGAGCTCCAAAGTCAGCCCGCTTAGGGCTGCCATGTGGGCGTGCTCTGCGGCCAGCCAGTGTGGGCGAGCTCCACCCCCGAGCCCGATGTGTGCGGCCTGGCGAGCTCCGCCACCGGCGTCGCCGCGTGGAGGCATGCTCCACTGCTAGCAGCGTGTAGATGAGGGTCTGCCCCCTGGCCCTATCGCGTCCGGTCGTGCTCCACCATTGGCCCCGTCGCATGCGGCCGTTTGGGTGAGCCCGATCTGCGTGCGTAGGAAAGGGAGCTCACCAGATGCGAGAGGTAGAAGCAAGGGAAAAAAAAAGATTGACTCATGGGCCCTACATGTTAGGTGTCTGATCCTGCTTTTGGTGTTTCCAAATCCAAACCAAATAAAAATCAGAACAAACTCGTTCTCCCTCAACCAAACACTAGATGGGATCGTCTCATTTCTGAAAACTGAGATGGGCCCATATCATCTCTAGGTGTCTCCCAACCAAATGCAGCTTTAGCCATACCGAACAGTTGGCGTCTCTCCAGCTGTTGCTCGCACTATAGCGCAGGGTAACACACGTATAGCTTGCGAGGAGAGGGGGGTGGGGGGGGGGGGGGGTTAGTGACATGCATTGAACGTTTAAATTATGGTAAGGTGGGCCGTTGGGTACAAAACAATCTGAATTTATGCAGTAAGAGCAAGTATAATAACAGTCGTGAGTGGACTGAATGCTCTGGCGGAGGAAAAATGGGAAAAGAAGTGCGCTGTAAATTTAAATCAAAATTATACACAAGAACCAAAAAAATTGTGAGAAAACATAGACCATGTATTAATAATGAAAAACTAACTACTATATGAGTGAGCTGCAAGATAGGGTGCAAAGATTCTGCATTATTAGCCTTTAACCTTGCTCTGAAGGGGAACAGACGGTCTGTTACCGGAACACTTGGTAGCTAATTTGGTGGAATTTGGATAGTAATCGGTGAAGGGACCGTGACATGGACTTGGGAGGTGAATTAGGCAATAACTAGACAACTTAAAATTCTAATTCAAAACTATAGCCTTTATTTTCCAACCTTAGCAAAAACCAATTAAGTAAACTATCTAAATGTTCAACTACGGTTTTGCTAGGTGTGTTGCTACCTCTACCGCAAAAGAGTCATGCAACCTAGGTTCCAATCCTATCAAAGCTAGGTAAGGTAAAGCACACAACCAAGAGGTAGCAATGTAAATGCAAAAGCTTAATTGAGATAGACATGCAAACTCCCATCGACTCCTTGTATTTTTATTAAGGTATCGAAAAGCGCGCAAGCTTTCCCTAGTCTTTGTTGGAGCCCCTCGCAAAGAAGCCTTCACAAGGGCCAAGCTCTTGATAAGGTAACTCCATAGATAGACCCGGGCCTTACCCACACGTAAGTGGATCTTTGGTCTGCTTCTGGCAAGCCTCTCCCGGGATGCTCCTCGCCGTCTTTACTATCAAGCTTTTGATCGAAACGCCATGGGCCTTGTTCCCTTCGGGTTTGCGGTGGCGGCCACACCACAAAACGATTGGTGTGGTCTCGCAAGACTAAAAGCCCGCCGAGTATGACAATGATGTGCGCTGGCACCTAAGATCACGATGTATGCAAACCTCACTAACACTAGGTCTAAACCTAGAGCAAGCGCAATAATCGATGGTTTAACTAACCTAAGCACTTTGAGAAACACACCTACGCTAATCACCGAGTATTTCACTAAGCACTTTAGCGGCTAGAGCAACTAAAGATGAGTCTCAACTCATGCAACACTTCCTTGGGCTCTAACACCCTCCTCTTGGCCGGTTGGGGTCATATTTATAGCCCTCCAATTCCATATAGCCGTTGGCCACCTTGGTGTGCAAAACTACGCTCCGTCGCAGACCAGCTGAGCTAGACCGCGGACCTTTTACATTGGGGTCCAATGCCTCCAACGGTCGTCTGCCGAAGTCAATCGTTGAAGCGTCTGTTGGTGCTGTCCGTGGCTAATAGGTGGACCACCCGTTGGACTGGTCCGACGATTGACGATCGTCCCTCGAACCGAGTCCAACACTGTTTGCTCCTCTCGGGGGCTTACTAGAACCCGTTGGATCGGTTTCTGAATTGGTTGGATGCCTACACCTTTAGCGAGGTCCGGCGCTAAGCGTAGCCGTTACGCCTCGATGAACAGTGGCTGCATACTGAGTTTGATGCCCGGTTTTCTTGGTCCGACACCGATTGGATGTCTCTGCTGGGTTATGACCGATCCATCGGACTCCCACCTTAAATGGTCCGGCGCTGGTCCTGAACTACAGGGGCCCAACGCCTCTACAACTCCCTTCTTCACTTCATTTCTTCACCATCTTGTGTCCAGGCCTGATTCCATCTTGTGCCTTGGACTTTGCTTGATCTTCTAGGTCTTCTACATGTCTTCTAATGTCTTCCTTGGTGTATGTTGATCATCCGGATCGCTATGTTGCCTAAGTCCAAGCCACTGTGCACCCTATTGAAATACAAAATAAACACTTACAAACTCATTAGTTCAAATTAGTCATGTTGATCATCAAACACCAATATCCAAACTAAATGGGCCAAGGGTTCATTTTCCTATCAATCGGAACACCGGCGATCACCGTGCCCGCCATCACTTTGCAACCACCAGCTCGGTTTCGAGTTTAGAAGGCAACTCCGAGTTCTCATCTCTCGTTTACCCCTTTTACAAGACAGCTTACCGTTTTGCCCATTACATGGGCTGCATAAGTTAGACCCCAGAGTGACCCAAAGATACAACGAAGCGTTGGGCTTGAAATCATCTAGAACTGCCTTGTCCCCAAGCCAGAGCTCTGGGAATCTATTGGCAAAGAGCGGCCTCATCCTCCTAGGTAGACAGAGGAATGGGAAGATGAGACCACTATATCAAGACTTGGGGGTACCATAGCCCCTCTATCTTGGTGAAGACGGCAATCCAGGACATGAACAGGTACTTGAAGCTAAAATGATGGGTCAGGCAACTCAGAACTTACTTCAGCAGGGAGGACGACAGTGCCTTTTTCAGTTGGGACACATCAAAGACAAGGTGAATTCCACATGTTGCTGTCAAGTGCTAACTTATAGGCCCTGATCCAATTCTATCACCGATAGTGAATGGACCGAAGTAGCCACTAGTATAGAAACAAGCTATGCTCCCGGTTGGGAAACCCCTTCAGTCCGGTTTCCCAACCGGGAGCACGAATTTGGGACTAAAGAGCCCCTCCTTTAGTCCGGTTTCTCGCCGGGACTAAAGGTTTAGTCCCGTTTTGTTAATACTAACTGGGGCTAAAGAGGTCTCTCGGCCTGGCCACGTGGGCCGGCCCTTTAGGTTTTCTTTTTTTTTTCCTTTTTTTGTTTCTATTTTCAATTGATCATTCGTTTTGGTTTTCGAATAGGTTTTCGAATACGCATTCTACGCTGCTAATAATATACGTATTCTACACACGCTTATAATGTTCGAACATTTTGTGCAAACTAAAGTATGAAACTAATGTATATATTACATGCATATACATATATTGTACGTTATTTTATGTACATATAATATGTATATATATATATATTACAAATAAATCTTGCATTGTATATTCTATCATATCCTTGTGATAACAAATTCACTCCATCTGGTTTGGCTTCCATGTTTCGTTCATGTCATTGTAGAACTCGCCGGCGGGGTTTAGGACCTAGTCATTAAGAAATCCTGCTATGGTCTCTTGAATTACTTTCAGTTGGTCACGTCGTATGACTTTTTCCTTCAACCATAGAGTCTTCAATAAAAGTTAAAGGAAAAGTATTAATATATATATATATATATTTGTGTGTATTGGTCAGGTGATTACTTATATATATGAGCAATAAAAGAAATTGTGAATATATGAATATATTTATATAACGTACTTTGAGGATCTTTTCAGGAGTTCTTTTTGAGTACACCATGATGAACTCGCAAACATAGTATCCGCAGTAGTTGGTCCCCTGTTCTTGCCTCAGAACCCACTTTTATGAGAAAAAAGATCCGGTGAATTGAAAGCATCCATGGTGTTAATTGAATTATATATATATATATATATATATATATATAGCTAGTACTTATTTTGTGTGCGATTACATTCAGTGGCGCTTTGCAATGTTTCATGTGGTGTTCCTCAATGAAACTTTTCTAAACACTACGCCCAATAAAATAAAAAATTAATTTGGCCTTTAATAATTGTTGCAGTTAAGAGATCAGGGTATATATAGTTGCTAGAGAGACCAAATTACCCTTGGATAATATCTATCATGTCTTGGTACTCTGTTTGCTCTTTTCTTAACGAGTCTAAGATGCTCAACCGACTATTGGCCATATCGATGACCACCAATATCCAGTGATTGTTGCATATGTTTTTATACACAAATATGATCGACATTAACTAGAGTCAACATATATATGATCAAATGTAGTGGACAAATAATTGAACAAATGTCCATATGATCAACATTAATTATTTAACACTCACTTGAAGTTGTAGTGGAAGAGTATGTCCTTGTTTTGTTGGTTCACTAAGAACCTCATGAGATTTTTCTCGAGTTCAGCTTTCCATTCAAGCGGGGGATTAGGGTGTTTGAATAAGACATTTGGATCAATGAAACCAACATCATTGTCCTTTCTCTTTCTGAGTTCTGTCATCTCATATCTGCATATATAAAAATATAGTGTAAGGATATATAATTTATATATATACATGTAGCTTTATATATATACACTTTAATAGTAGAAAATAATCACACTTACAGACAATAGCAGCTAATGAGACTTTTGTCGAGAGAGTTCAGGTGACATAGTTGGTGTAATTCTAAAAACTCGACATATATAACGTCATCGCCACGGAAGTAATGTTGGTTTCTAACTCTAACAGAAACAAAGGTCTCTCCCTATTCACACGCCGCCATGTACCACTTGTTTAGCAGGTACATTTGCGTACCCAGTTCACCTAAGGCCTCAGAGTTGTATAGACTCTTTCCATGTTCAAATTTCTTCCAAGGATCCACTTTCGGAGCAGATGGTCCTTCAACGAGCACTTGGGCAAGGTCCAAACCAGTATCCTCGTAAAACCAAACCAGGTCCTCAAAATCGACGTCCAGTAAGTCTAAGTTTGAACCATATTCGTTACGAATGACAAGGGGGGACTGATTGTTACGATTGTTGTCCGAGTTGTGCAACACCTTTCCCTGCTCTAGTCTTTTTCTGCGCCACCTCAAATGACTTGGTGAGAGAGCGGTCGTAGTCCGATTTTGGCAGGGTCTTTTGAGATTCCCGCTTTTTCTGTTCCACCTTCTTTCGTATAAGATCTGGAGGTAGGTAGAAGTACGGTTTCTCCGGGTTCTCCCTCGCTTCTCGTTGCTTTCTTACTTTTTCGAAGAAACTGTTCACTTCTTTTTGTACTGTAGCATTTAATTCCTTTTCACTTTTCTCGTAAGACAATTTTTGGGGAATAACTGGATTAGAGGAGGCTTTCTTCTTTGCTGCTTGGTGGACCTCTTAGGAGCTGGCTGCTTCTTGGTCATCAAGGGAGGCGGGGCAGCCGTTGGACACCTCCTTCGAGGCATTGGAGACCTCCTTGGAGGTGGCGGCGGTGGCGGCGTTGCATAATCATTGCCTAGAGCACTATCATGATCTGGAGATTGAATAATTGGACTTAGGTTGGCGGAGGCCCTGCTGTGTGAGTACAAAAAAGAATAATTAGGTATAAGAAATTATTATTATTAATCATGCATGTCAATAGAAAATTAGTGAAAAAATTGTTTCATTCACTTTTGTCTGCACCTATTGTCTGGCAGTTGAGGAAGCGGCGGTGGACTAGAGACCTTGGGAATAATGATGTAGCGCTTGCGCCATAGTATTAATGTCTTCTCTGCTTCTCCTAGAGTCTTCTTCCCATCACCTCCTGGAATGTCAAGAGCCAGATCACTAAAACCTTTGTTAACTCTATCCACTGAGACGCTAATATATCCAGGTGGTATTATTGCCCCATAGATTATTGGTGTCTTGGTAGGATCTGGAGGAGAAAAAACAACGAGAGCCACCATGATTGTGGCATTCCTTTTTGGAATTTGTAGCTCACATGATGTAAACGGAGCAGTGATGTCATCCACGGGGAAATGTAGCATTGCGTCATCTTGATTTGGCAACTCCGTGGAAGCACAGCTCCTTTTCAACTGATCAGGGGGGCTAATATTAATGTTGATTCCTGGCTCTGATGCCTGCCTTTGGGCACTCATTGCTATTTGCACTTGCTTTATGATTTCGTCCTGCATTCTAGCTTGCATGTCTTTTCCGCGCTCCTGTGCTTGAAGCAACGCCTCCCATGACTCACGAACATATTCCTCCAACCTGCTGATCCGCGCTGCTTCCTTATCCTTCCTTCTCTTCCCAAGAAATGTTCTGTCCTAAACCTCTCGTTCGGCCACTGTGTTTCAGCAGTCCCGATGGCATACGACAGTTCATCCTTCTCTCTATTGGACCTGAATGCACCAATAGCTTTAGCTTGTAGAGCATAAGAAAATCTTTGTGTTGCTCTTTCGAGTTTTGGGCCATGAACCAGCTTCCTGGTCTCTAGGTCTAGTCTTCCCCTATGAGCGAAAAACCAATTCTTCATGTGTTTGGGTCAATTGTGTGATTCTGGTGTGATACCCTTGGTAAGAATATCCGCTTCCATTTTTTCCCACTTGGGAATGGCAGTCGCGTAGCCACCTGATCCCATGCCATGGTGGTATAGCTTCTGTCAGGCATTCTCTTGGTTCCTTCTCACCCGTTCCTCACCCTCTTCCAATGTCTTATACTGTACAAAATCATTCCAGTAGGGCCTCAACTTCACGAGCGGGCCCCTAGTATTGAAATTGGGCGTTAGGTTCTTCTTGACATATTTCATGTATAGGGATTTCTTCCAAGTCTGGAATTGGGTGGCCATCTTCTTCATAGCCCACTTTCAAACTAGCTTTTTCAATTCATCATCGTTGATATCATCATAATCATCCGCTTGTAACGTGAAATGTTGAAGGATATCATCCCAAATTAAATTCTTATCAAGATCAGAGACAAAACTAACATGAGGCTCGTTGATCTTTTGCTTCCATTCACGGGCACTGATCGGAAGTCTGTCCCTTACAAGGTACCCACAGTGTTGCACGAATTTCCTTGCATGTGGACCAAGTGGTTCGCCTGTCTCGATATTGAATTCCGATATTATGTAGCGTCCCTCCAATGGCTTTTTCGGGCCTCGAATATTTTTGCTTTTCGCCGTTGTGGTCGTCGATCCAGAGGGCTACGTATAAAAAAAGAATAAATAAATATCATGTATACACATAATAGATGATAGATATTCAAATATATATATATATATAATATTCAAATATATATATAAATATATATACCTCGTCAGTATTTTCTTGCACAATATTTTTAAGAGCCAGGTATTGACTCCCGTCATCTACATCCTGCTGGTCACCATAGGCAAATTGAGTGCCGGTGTTGATAATATCCATCATTTATTCATCCATGTTGTCTCTCGGGCCAACCATCTAGCTTTTACACCACTAGATATATCCATAAAAAATAAAAACCATATATCTATAAAATGGATCGAGTCATGTGCTTAAAATTAATTAAATAACTACACTCAAAATTCAAGTCTCCAAAGCATAACTTTGATTTCTTATTTTCTAGAAATATTTATTGGCAAGTGATATATATAACAAATTTATATATATAACAATATAAATTTAAAACTCTATAATATGTATAACAAATATATATATATAACAATACAAATTTATAACTCTCTCATATGTATGTATAACAAATTTATATATATAACACTATAAATTTATAACTCTAATATATATGTATAACAAATTTAGCTATATAACAATATAAATTTATAACTCTCTAATATAGATGTATAACAAATTTATATATATATAAATACAAATTTATAACTCTCTAATATATATATATATATATAACAAATTTATATAGATGCATCTCGTCGGTGAATGTGAGCATGTGAGCGCGGGCGGACCGCCGCTGCCGCGACACATGGGCGCAGGTGGGCACGCGTCAGAGGGGGAGTTTAGGACCGGAGGTGTGGTCAAGAAATCCTTTTGCCTTGTAAGCGCTTCCTGGGCTTCCTACGTCCACTCAAAGCGCTCAGATTTCTTAAGGAGCTTGTATAGAGACATACCTCGTTCCTCGAGGCGGGATATGAAGCGGTTGAGCACCACCAAGCATCCGGTGAGCCTCTAGGCTCCCTTCAGGTTCTTGATTGGCTCCATATCCTTGATCAGAGAGATCTTCTTGGGGTTGATCTCGATGACATGCTCTGAGATGTTGAAGCCCAGGAGCTTCCTGGCGGGGACTCCAAACACGCACTTCTCTAGGTTGAGTTTGATGTGGTTGGCTCGGAGGTTGCAGAAGGTTTCCTCTAGGTCATCGATCAACTGTGTGGCCACATGAGTCTTGACAACAATGTCGTCGACATAGACTTCTAGGTTATGGTGATCGCTCCTGAAACATACGCATGCACATTGGAAGGTGGCTCTAGCATTTCAGAGGCCAAAAGGCATGGAAGTGTAGCGAAAGCACCAAATGGGGTGATGAAAGATGTGGCTAGCTGATCGGAGGAGTTCATCGTGATCTAGTGGTACCCGGAGTAGGCATCTAAAAAGCGAGTGCCTCGCATAACCGATAGAGGAATCGACCACTGGTCAATTTGAGGAAGGGGAACAGGTCATTGAGGCGGGGAGCCTTGTTGAGGCTCTGTATAGTCGACAAGCGCATTCTCCACTTCCCATTCCTCTTCTTGACAAGGACGGGGATGGCTAGCCAATCGGGGTGTTGAACCTCCTTGATCAAGCCGACGACCAGGAGCCTGGCGAGCTCCTCGCCGATTGCCTTGCGCTTCTCCTTGTCGATGCAGTGAAGGCATTGCTGCACTAGCTTGGCATTGGCTTTGATGTTGAGGCAGTGCGTGGCAATTTCTCGGGGTCCTGATGTTGAGGCCGGGCATGTCTGACGGCTTCCATGCGAAGAC
Source organism: Miscanthus lutarioriparius (assembly GCA_904845875.1). Taxonomy (NCBI): domain Eukaryota; kingdom Viridiplantae; phylum Streptophyta; class Magnoliopsida; order Poales; family Poaceae; genus Miscanthus; species Miscanthus lutarioriparius. Next base: position 25,871,096 of record CAJGYO010000010.1, read on the forward strand.
GTCGATGTTGATGCGTAGGGACTCTGTAAGGGCTGCTTCCATGTCCGGGGACATGCTGACGCCTATGTAGAGTTGCTTCTCGGGTTCCTAGGGATAGACCCTAACCATCTTGGTGGTGTCAACCCGATGAAAGGCCACCATCGGGTTCTCCTTTGTATTGTGCGGTGGCCCCTCCCCTGTCTGGCGCTGGATCTAGGTGAAATTGGCTGCGGCGATGTTGGCTGCGGCGAGGGACATGCCCTCTTGTTCGTAGAAGTAAGCTTCGGCCAGGAGGAGGTCACCACAATGACTACCGGTGGCCTGGGCATCTTGACCTTTAGGCAGTCATAGTGTGGGACAGCCATGAACTTCGCATAGCATGGCTGCCCCAGCATAGCATGGTAGGGACTGGCGAAGTCGACCACCTCGAATTCAAGAACCTCCTTCTAGAAGTTAGAGGGATCCCCAACATGATGGGGAGTTGGATTCTTTCGAGAGGAGTGGCCTGGACTCCAGGGATGATCCTGAAGAATGGTGCCCCACCAGGGAAGAGGCTTTTCCTCGAGTTCCCCATGCGGTCGAGGGAGTCGGTTTAGAGAACGTTGAGGCTTCTTCCACCATCAATTAGCACCTTTGTGAGGTGTGCCCATCCAACAATGGAGCTGACGGTGAGCGAAAAACGGCCTAGACTAGGGACATGCCAAGGGTAGTCCTAGCAGCCAAAGTTATGGGCATGTCGCAGTGCCCTGCTCGCCATGGTGATTTCCCGCAGAGAAGCCCCTGAGGGCCATGGGGGTGCCTAAGTCGGCCCTCCCCTGAAGACCATGGGGCAGATCTACACTACATCGGGGGTGAACTCCACCGTGGTCTGCTCTCCTACGGTCATAGGAGGCACCCATTCATGGCGCCCTGACGATGACATGGGGCTTCTAGGCCTACTGGCGGCCGGCGGCCGGTAGACCGAACACCACCTCTCTCATCAAGTTGGGGAGTGTAGGAGGATTTCCCTCATCCCGAGGGTGATCCTGACCTGGGTGCGGAGTGCTGTCCCCACCACCCTTGGCTTATGGTAGATCTGCGCTGGATCTGCTAGGCTAGGACCTTGAGATCTATTCCCAAGTGTCCTATTGGAGGGGGTGGCGTCAGGAGCTCGCTGCTCGCCATCGCAGCACCATTGAGCGGATGAAGTTCGCCATAGCAGTCGATGACATAGGCTAAGATGAAAAAGTTAAGGACATGGCACACTGCCGCATGGACGTGGCTTGCCGATCTGCGTACTCAATTCGATGACGGCGCGCTGGCTCGGGTTCATGTTTGCCCTCTTGACATGTGGTACTCGCCTTGTAAATGGGGCGCGTTGCCACAGAGGCGAGGGGATGGACGGGCCGCGCCATCCGGAGAGGGAGGGACCGCTGCGGAGAAGCTACTCACCGGAGAGGGAGGGGTCGCCGCCGGGGAAGCTTCTCGCTGGAGAGGGAGAGGGGCAACCCTCTAAGATCGAGAGGGATGGCGGCGCGCGCCGCGCCAGATGTGGGTCCGGCGGTGACGAGGCGAGGCTGCTGGGCGATGGCGATGGGCAACGAAGACGAAGAGTGAGGAGGAAGAAGAAAGCGACCGCCTTATATAGGGGAGGGACCTTTAGTCCGGCTCCTGTAAATGCCAGAGACGAAAAGGCCTTTAGTCCCATTTGGTAATACTAACCTTTAGTTAAAATTTGGTATTACGAGCCGAGGGGGAAAGTCATATTTTGGCGGGCCACAAAAATGCAGCCCACCTTTAGTCTGGGTGGTAGATCTACCCGAGACTAAAGTTGGGCTGCGATTCACTTCCGCATGCTTCAAGCTCCATTTGTTTTTTAATATATTTCTTTCTATGAAATGTTAAAGTCTTGTTAATTGCACAATAAATTAAATACGAGGCATAAAATTGTTTTAAAAGAATATGGATTTACTTTTGCTTTATTGCACATAGGAAAATTGTGTGACCTAAAGTTTTTTGTTTTTTCTTATAAATATTGAAACAAAATGTCATTAATAATTACTATTTCGTTAATGCAAAAATGTAGTGTTTAATTTAAATCATTAAAACTTTTGTTTTCGATTGGAAATTTATTTTCACATCATTTTAACGTAAATCTTTTCATTTTTCATCACTCATTGTCCAAAAGCGACATGGAAATCCCACCATCAAACACAAATTTAATCGAACATAGAAAAAAGGAAACACCTAATAAACATCTCTCGAATTCACAATTATTACATAATACATCTAATACACACTATTAAACATCACTATATATATATATCAGCGGGCACGATGAGTGAACTTCTTAACGTATATCCCTTGGTTATGATCATATTTGTAACCATGGAGTGTCCTCATCATTTAGCTAGATGCTTGTGTCTTTGTTCACCGTGAAGGGTGGAATCCGGTCATCCTTTTCATAATCTTACGATATGTCCGACTTGTCTTCAATTAAGCGATGTTTCTTTTCCCTAAAAGAACTATGTGGTGCTTTGGCTCATTGATTGGGTCGTTGTTGTTTTTCCCTCTCTTCGGTTTTATAGACATGTCGTTGACATAGAACACCTGATTCACATCCTTGGCAAGGACGAATGGTTCGTCTTTGTACCCAATATTGTTGAGGTCCACGGTTGTCATTCCATACTGGTTGTCGACTGCTACCCCGCCTCCGGTCGCCTTTACCCATTGGCACTTGAACAAAGGTACCTTAAAAGTAGGTGCATAGTTTAGTTCCCATATCTACTCTATACGGCCATAATATGTTTGCTTATTTCCATTAGGGTCGGTGGCATCTATGCGGACACCACTGTTTTGTTTGGTGCTCCTTTTATCTTGGGATACTGTGTAAAATGTATTCTCATTTATCTCATACCCTTTGTATGTGTTGATATGCCATGATGGCTGCCTAGCCAACAAATACAGTTGCTCATCAATACTCTCATCACCCTAACATTCTTTTCGCAACTAGTCATTTGAAAGTTTCCATGTCTCGACGCGTAATCCAAGGTTCGGACTTCCTTGGAAACTCGGATCGAGCAACTTTTATGTGTCTCGATATACGGATCCACCAAGGAGGAGTTTTGCGAACTGTGTAGTGTATTTTATTAAAATAATTGTCATGCGTACCAATATATGGTTTCTTCCCTATTGTCCCCTTTCCACTTAGTCTCCCCTCATGTCACGATTTAGGAACACCAATCGAGTCAAGGTCGGGAATAAAGTCAACACAAAACTCAATGACCTCCTCTGTTCCATATCCCTTGGTGATGCTTCCTTCTAGCCGAGCACGGTTGTGAACATATTTCTCAGTCGCTTTGGAACTCCGATGAGAAAGAGAGAGGACACAGGCGATTGCCATCTACTCTCTATACTCATTTTTAATAAAATATAAACTTCTCATTTTATAAACAAATAAAATTAAAAAAGCTCTAAAATTCTCTATATCTCTAAACCATGAAGTGTGCTATACATGCTAGAAATGAAAGCTGAATACTAGTTTTGAATAACTACTTTAACCTTCCTTCATCCAAATATGCAAACTTTAAAGTGATTTTGAGCTTAAATGGCTTACCAATAAAAAAAAATTCACCATAAAAACCACATATATCTAGTCCACAAAATGAGATATACTCTTGATGAAACATGAGCGTATAAAGTTGGTAACCTTTAGAACCGAAGAATCGATGGAGGAATCAAAGAAATCTTGTGATTACCAAATGATGAGGAAGAAGAGAGGTGGCGATGAAGCAAGAACACCGAGCTTGAAGCGCCTGGGCTCGGGGAGGAAGAAGGGTATATAGGAAGGGACCTTTAGTCCCGGTTGGAGAGATAAAGAACCGGGACTAAAGGTCCTTTCTAGTCCCGGACGGAGCCACCAGTGGGAGTAGACTTTTACTCCGGTTGGAGGGACCAACCGGGAGTAAATTTAATCTTAGTCGGTTGGTAGCTCCAACCGGGACTAAAGGTCCCTCGCAAAACAAAAAGCCTACCGCTTGAGAGCCGTTGGGCGGGGACCTTTAGTCCCGATTGGAGCTACCAACCGGGACTAAAGGTTTCTCTAGTCCGGACCGAAAAATACCGGGACTAAAGCCAAATTTCGAAGTGAATCAAAAGTCGTTTCTCTACTAGTGAGCGAAATAAGAGCTTGTTAGATGATCTATTGGCGATGAAGTTTGCATGTAAGGTTGCGGCTTCAAATCGGTGGTGTTTAGGTCTCGGGGAGCGAAATCGATGGTGTGTTTAGGTGTTAGGAGCCAGCGTTGAAAAGTTTTTGTAGTAGTTCTAGGTCACCAGGTTGTGAGAAGCGAAATCCAATATGGTAGAGCGGACTTCATATATTCTTAGTTGTGTGGTGGAGCCTTGATGTCATATTTCCTTAATAGCGTATGTGTGTCCACTAATCATAATCATGACCCCAATAGGCAATCTCAATTGAAATTTATATTTTCTTGTTATTTTTCTTCACCTAGCTTATACTATTTTTGTAACTTAGCAAGCATACATATCGATCAGTCATGGTCATCTTCATCAGTAGTCTTGGTCACTCGGCCCTTTGGGTAAGGGACTTTTGAGTTGTAAATATTTACATGCCAAGTTAATGGGAAGTGCTCACTACCGAGACCGGCTCTTTGCCGAAAGTGTCAAGTGGTTTTCAGTGTTGTTTTTGGGCACTCGGCAAAGACGCCTTTGCCAAGTGTTTTTTTACACTCGGCAAAAAGCTCTTTTGCCGAGTGTTTTTTTACTTTCGGCAAAGAAGCTTCTTTCTTTGAGTGTTTTTTACACTCGCAAAGAAAATTTCAAAGCATATTTTGAAGCGATAAATTAATTCAAATGAAAAGTTTTCAACTACAAAGTTGTACAACTCATCAAGATGTACAATGTTTGTTTTGGTCTTTTCTTCATATGACAAGTGAAAGTAAATTTGTTCACAAATCTAACATATATCGCTTGTAGTTTATGAAACTACAAGAGAGATATATAAGATTTGTGAACAATGTTAGAACGACCATGTCGGATGAATAGATGACCAAACAACCAAAATAAACTTTGTAGATCTCAAAAAGTTATGAAACATTGTAGTTGGCAACTTTTTGATTTGAAAACATCTTGTCATGCAAAACTGCGTTTGAATTTCAAAATTTTAAAATTCAAAATTTTTAAACGACCTCAGATGGAAAAACTTCCTAAACTAAAAGTGTATATCTCCAAAAGTTATGAAACTTTGTAGTTTACAACTTTTTTATTTGAATTCGTTTAGGGCCTCAAACAAGCAATTTACACTTGGCAAAAAAAGCTTCTTTGCCGAGTGTTTTTTTAACTCGGCAAAGAAAATTTCAAAGCACATTTTAAAGCAGTAAATTAATTCAAATGAAAAAGTTTTCAACTACAAAGTTGTATAACTCATCAAGATATACAATGTTTGTTTTGGTCTTTTCTTCATATGACAAAGTGAAAATAAATTTGTTCACAAATCTAACATATCTCTCTTGTAGTTTATGAAACTGCAAGAGAGATATATAAGATTTGTGAACAATGTTAGAACGACCATGTCGGATGAACAGATGACCAAACAACCAAAATAAACTTTGTAGATCTCGAAAAGTTATGAAACTTTGTAATTGGCAACGTTTTGATTTGAAATCATCTTTTCATGCAAAACTGTGTTTGAATTTCAAAATTTTAAAATTCGAACTTTTCAAACGACCTCGGATGGAAAAACAACCAAAATAAACTATGTAGATCTCGAAAAGTTATGAAACATTGTAGTTGGCAACATTTTGATTTGAAAACATCTTGTCATGCAAAACTGTGTTTGAATTTTCAAATTTTAAAATTCAAATTTTGTAAACGACCTCGGATGGAAAAACTTCATAAACTAAAAGTGTAGATCTTGAAAAGTTATGAAACTTTGTAGTTTACAACTTTTTTATTTGAATTCGTTTAGGGCCTCAAACAAGCAATTTACACTCGATTTAGTATAATATATTGGGAACTAAAACGGAATCCAAACACAAATGACAGTGTGGTGTAGTGGTAGAGGAGGTTCGCGCAAGAAAGGAGGTCTCGAGTTCAAATCCCGTCGGCCACATGTAGCTATGAAATTCTGTGAAAAAAACGCCGGAGATGGGTGGCGCCGATTGGTGGGGGCCTCCACCAATTAAAAAATTCCATTTTTTGGGTAAAATTCCCATTTTTTTGGTTCCAACTTTGCCGAGTGTCGGGCACTTGGCAAAGGCTTTGCCGAGTGCCCGACAAAAGACACTTGGCAAAGACGCCTTTGTCGATGCATTTTTTGCCGAGTGTTGTTTGCCGAGTGCAACACTCGGCAAAGCCTTTGCCGAGTGCAAATTGGGATTTGCCGAGTGCCCCTGGCACTCGGTAAAGCCAGTGAGTCCGGTAGTGGCTAGAGCCCGTATGTCCGTCTAGACGGATGCGCGTGTCCGGACGCCCATGGCTGCTCTTCGTTTCTCGCTCTTGTTCCATGCAGTGCACGTGACCGCTTGCATTCTGCAATGCTCGGATGACTCGTCCTGCCCAAGCCACCCTCCCACACGAGGGGCCATATGTGCCCCCTCCGTTTCCGCCTTGAGCTCAAGCGCCACGATGAGATGGAGGGAAGGGAAGGGAGGGAGGGAGACGAGAGGAGAGGGTGAGCCACCTCTGCGTGAGGAAGGCACGGGGTAGGAACCAGAACCCTATGGCAGGCCGCTGTCCACCAGCCACCGGCGCCATTGCAACGTGTACAACACTCGATGTACTTTTGAAACATCCATATGAAATATTTGCAACATACGTCTGAAGATAGATGAAACATGGGTCTGAAATAGTTAAAAAACCCTAAAAAGACTTGAAAAGATATTGCAAAACATATGCAACATACAGATAAAACACTTGCAACATATGTGTGAAACATATGCAATATCCAAATAAACACACTTGCAATGTACTTCTGAAAAAATAGATGAAACATTTGGAACAGACACTTGTAACATACATGTATAGCCATTGCAATATATGCAACATCCCGATCTACTTCTACAACATCCATATGAAACACTTGCAACATACCTCTGAAATATTTGAAACACTTAAAACATACGCTTTTCAGCAAATCCTGGTCGGCAGATGGACGGAGCACTGCATAGCGGGATCCGGCTATGCGGTCATGGTGGAGAAGGAGGATGGCAGCGGGCAGGCGGCTGCGCAGCCCCCCAGTAAGTGGTTTTATTGCCCCTAGCGAGTGGTACCTGCAGTGGAGGTGGCAGCGACGGTCAGGCAGCAGGTATGGCCTCGTGTGGCGAGGCAGCAATGGCTACGCGGCCACGTGGAAGCACGCAATGGCTTTGCGGGTATGGGGGAGCACACAGCAGCGGTGTAGGCGTGGCGACGCGGTCACGGTGCAGCACGCCAGAGCGGTGCGTGTGCGTGTGTGACGAAAGACGCAAAGACGCCGCAACGGTGCGCAAGCGGCAATGGCGCGATTTGCGATGGATGGGTTCGAGAATGGAGATAGGAGAGCAGAGGTATCGTTTCTTTTAGCAACTCGAGTTGGCTAGTTGAGTGAGAACGTTGGGTTGTTTGGGTGGACGCCGAGGCCCACCAAGGAAGCGTCAAAGGCGGCGAATGTGTCAAGATCACAAAGCAATCACATTATTCAACCACGTGCAATTCATCTACTTGCATCACGCTGATTTGTCATGTAGTATAAGAAATCACTATCGGACGTGGAGCTTTTGCCGAAAGTGCCTCAGGCATTCGGCAAAGGCCGATATACACTCAGCAAAGGGCACTCGGTAAACAATCTATGGGCAAAGACCTCTTTGCCGAGTGCACTTTATCGGGCACTCAGCAAAGACTTTGCCGAGTGCCAATCTGACACTCGGCAAAGAAAAGTGGTCGTGACGGCGAGCGCCACCGTGACGGCGGCTTTGCCGAGAGTCAAGGTCAAGCTCTCGGCAAAGGTCCTCGCTTTGCCGAGTGCCGTTGACTTAGACACTCGGCAAAGGCGGCCTCTTTGCCGAGTGCCGCAGGCAAGACACTCGGCAAAGCATGTGATGTTTGCCGAGTGCCACGGGCTAGGCACTCAACAAATCTCTGATGTTTGCTGAGTGCAATGGCCATTGCACTTGGCAAAGCGTGTTCCCAGATAGATCCCAGGCAGTCACTTCGGAGATTCTCATGAAACTTCTTCGGAGATTCTTCGGTTTGCAAGCATCGTACGTGACAACTCTCCCACCGTTTCAATCTACGCATATGTGCAAGGTTCAATTTAAATACCCTAGCATATATGTAGGGGGAGCTAATACTACCATTTTGGGTTTGTGGTACTTGTCCAAAATCATTTACACATGGTAAAATTGCTTGGGCCAGCAACATGAATCCAAAAGTGCTTAATTTACATATCTTTGTAGAGTTGTCATCAATTACCAAAAAGAGGGAGATTGAAAGGTCCTTGTTTGGTTTTGGTAATTGAGTGACAACTTAGGTGGACTAATTGTGTTTATGTGAGATACACAGGTGATTAGTCCACAGGTACATGTGTGTGAGCAACATATGCCATGAAGGTGAAAATGGCTTAGAGATGTTGCAAAGCTCAGACATGTGATGATGAAGGAGCTTATTGCACATGAGACATGACATTGAGTCATGTGATCAAGGTGGAGAAGATCAAGACAAGACTTGGCTTGATGGACCGGTTGCAAGCGTGAAGGGCAAGTCGAAGGCTTTGGAGTGATGGACCGCGTGGCGGTGAAGCTTGAGCAAGACTTGGCGCCGATGGACGATGGCAACGGTGAAGAGCAAGTGAAGTCAAGATCGATGAACCAATATGATCACGTGATGATATGAAGTGGATCATATCATTGTTGACCGTGTTGGTGCATTTGTTGCATCGACGTTGGAGGAGATGGAATGGAATGCAAGGCAAAGGTATAACCTAGGGCATTTCATTTCACCGGTCATAGGTGTGTAGAGAAGTTTATGACCGGGTTTAGGATAGATGGCCGTACTATCAAGAGGAGCAAACTTGTTTGCATATCGGTCATCTTGTGCCACTCGAGTGATATAACTTTGCATCATCGCTAGGATTGAGTGGCGTGGCAAGTTGAGTGGCTAACCCTTTGGAAAATGATTGTGAAAAGCTAACACACATACACATGGTGGTGTACACTTGGCGGTGTTGGCACATTTACAACGGAGATGAAGTTGGAGTTGATGTGGATCAACTCGGCGATGGAATGGTGGCGAGAAGGGTTAGGAACTCCACCGGCGGAGTGTCTAGTTTGAATAATAATAAGAGTACAAGCACAAGACAACAATGCAAATGGATATCTAGTTTGAATGTTTCAAGTGGTACCTAGACTCAAGTGAATCATAAAATTGTATCACATCATAAAGATATCTTATAAGTGGTACTCGTAAAGATAGCAAATGTTCAAGAAAATGGTCAAAATTGATAAATCCAACAAGTGGTTCCAAACTAGAAAATTATTTAAAATGGTATCACATCTACAAATGGCATCTATCATACAAGTGATATCAATCATGCAAAAAGATGGTTCCACAAGTGACCCTAGACTTTAAGTAATCATCAAATGAAAGATGCATCCCTCACCTACAAGAGCTCAAATATATAAAATGGATGACCCATACATAAAAATGGTATCTACAAGTAGTGTCTTTCCAACAATCAAGTAATGTCCATCAAAAATGCAAGATTTAAGTCTCAACCATATACCCCAACATGCATACCTTTGCATCAATAAGAAGCATACATTTTATGGAAATTGATGCCAAAGGGGGAGAAATTGTACAAAGATATGAAAGATATGGGGGAGAGATTGTACAAACATAAGAAAGATATGAAAATCTTAAGATTGTACAAAAGGAAGAGATAGGACATGGACATGAACAAAGAGGGAGCAACATTGGAGAAAAGAAAAGGATCAAATTCTTGGACAAGAGCAGCACACGAGTAGGGGGAGCAAGCTCATGAACTTTGAATGATTGCGTTTGATATGTGCATATTCATGTGCTTGCTTGCATTGCATAAGTTATTAAATAAAATATGCATGCTTGTGTGGTGTATGCTAGTTATAGAACTTGAATGATGATTGGATAACTAGTATGCATAGGATGATAGCTAGACACTTGGTATGTTTTTCAAGTAATACTAGTACCTTGCTTTTAATGTTGATCTCATGAGGTATCTAGTGATTTTTATTTCCAAGTGTTATCTAGCTAACCATGGTGCTAAGGATGAACTTAAAGGTGCAACTCTGATTGGTATCACGCTTCTAGGGTTTATTCTATACACCTTAGCATCATTCGGTAGTAATTACTCTCCCACCGTTTCAATCTACGCATATGTGCAAGGTTCAATTTAAATACCCTAGCATATATGTAGGGGGAGCTAATACTACCATTTTGGGTTTGTGGTACTTGTCCAAAATCATTTACACATGGTAAAATTGCTTGGGCCAGCAACATGAATCCAAAAGTGCTTAATTTACATATCTTTGTAGAGTTGTCATCAATTACCAAAAAGAGGGAGATTGAAAGGTCCTTGTTTGGTTTTGGTAATTGAGTGACAACTTAGGTGGACTAATTGTGTTTATGTGAGATACACAGGTGATTAGTCCACAGGTACATGTGTGTGAGCAACATATGCCATGAAGGTGAAAATGGCTTAGAGATGTTGCAAAGCTCAGACATGTGATGATGAAGGAGCTTATTGCACATGAGACATGACCTTTGAGTCATGTGATCAAGGTGGAGAAGATCAAGACAAGACTTGGCTTGATGGACCGGTTGCAAGCGTGAAGGGCAAGTCGAAGGCTTTGAGTGATGGACCGCGTGGCGGTGAAGCTTGAGCAAGACTTGGCGCCGATGGGACGATGGCAACGGTGAAGAGCAAGTGAAGTCAAGATCGATGAACCAATATGATCACGTGATGATATGAAGTGGATCATATCATTGTTGACCGTGTTGGTGCATTTGTTGCATCGACGTTGGAGGAGATGGAATGGAATGCGCAAGGCAAAGGTATAACCTAGGGCATTTCATTTCACCGGTCATAGGTGTGTAGAGAAGTTTATGACCGGGTTTAGGATAGATGGTCGTACTATCAAGAGGAGCAAACTTGTTTGCATATCGGTCATCTTGTGCCACTCGAAAGTGATATAACTTTGCATCATCGCTAGGATTGAGTGGCGTGGCAAGTTGAGTGGCTAACCCTTTGGAAAATGATTGTGAAAAGCTAACACACATACACATGGTGGTGTACACTTGGCGGTGTTGGCACATTTACAACGGAGATGAAGTTGGAGTTGATGTGGATCAACTCGGCGATGGAATGGTGGCGAGAAGGGTTAGGAACTCCACCCGGCGGAGTGTCTAGTTTGAATAATAATAAGAGTACAAGCACAAGACAACAATGCAAATGGATATCTAGTTTGAATGTTTCAAGTGGTATCTAGACTCAAGTGAACCATAAAATGGTATCACATCATAAAGATATCTTATAAGTGGTACTCGTAAAGATAGCAAATGTTCAAGAAAATGGTCAAAATTGATAAATCCAACAAGTGGTTCCAAACTAGAAAATTATTTAAAATGGTATCACATCTACATATGGCATCTATCATACAAGTGATATCAATCATGCAAAAAGATGGTTCCACAAGTGACCCTAGACTTTAAGTAATCATCAAATGAAAGATGCATCCCTCACCTACAAGAGCTCAAATATATAAAATGGATGACCCATACATAAAAATGGTATCTACAAGTAGTGTCTTTCCAACAATCAAGTAATGTCCATCAAAAATGCAAGATTTAAGTCTCAACCATATACCCCAACATGCATACCTTTGCATCAATAAGAAGCATACATTTTATGGAAATTGATGCCAAAGGGGGAGAAATTGTACAAAGATATGAAAGATATGGGGGAGAGATTGTACAAACATAAGAAAGATATGAAAATCTTAAGATTGTACAAAAGGAAGAGATAGGACATGGACATGAACAAAGAGGGAGCAACATTGGAGAAAAGAAAAGGATCAAATTCTTGGACAAGAGCAGCACACGAGTAGGGGGAGCAAGCTCATGAACTTTGAATGATTGCGTTTGATATGTGCATATTCATGTGCTTGCTTGCATTGCATAAGTTATTAAATAAAATATGCATGCTTGTGTGGTGTATGCTAGTTATAGAACTTGAATGATGATTGGATAACTAGTATGCATAGGATGATAGCTAGACACTTGGTATGTTTTTCAAGTAATACTAGTACCTTGCTTTTAATGTTGATCTCATGAGGTATCTAGTGATTTTTATTTCCAAGTGTTATCTAGCTAACCATGGTGCTAAGGATGAACTTAAAGGTGCAACTCTGATTGGTATCACGCTTCTAGGGTTTATTCTATACACCTTAGCATCATTCGGTAGTAATTACTCTCCCACCGTTTCAATCTCACATATGTGCAAGGTTCAATTTAAATACTCTAGCATATATGTAGGGGGAGCTAATACTACCATTTTGGGTTTGTGGTACTTGTCCAAAATCATTTACACATGGTAAAATTGCTTGGGCCAGCAACATGAATCCAAAAGTGCTTAATTTACATATCTTTGTAGAGTTGTCATCAATTACCAAAAAGAGGGAGATTGAAAGGTCCTTGTTTGGTTTTGGTAATTGAGTGACAACTTAGGTGGACTAATTGTGTTTATGTGAGATACACAGGTGACTAGTCCACAGGTACATGTGTGTGAGCAACATATGCCATGAAGGTGAAAATGTCTTAGAGATGTTGCAAAGCTCAGACATGTGATGATGAAGGAGCTTATTGCACATGAGACATGACACTGAGTCATGTGATCAAGGTGGAGAAGATCAAGACAAGACTTGGCTTGATGGACCGGTTGCAAGCGTGAAGGGCAAGTCGAAGGCTTTGGAGTGATGGACCGCGTGGCGGTGAAGCTTGAGCAAGACTTGGCGCCGATGGACGATGGCAACGGTGAAGAGCAAGTGAAGTCAAGATCGATGAACCAATATGATCACGTGATGATATGAAGTGGATCATATCATTGTTGACCGTGTTGGTGCATTTGTTGCATCGACGTTGGAGGAGATGGAATGGAATGCGCAAGGCAAAGGTATAACCTAGGGCATTTCATTTCACCGGTCATAGGTGTGTAGAGAAGTTTATGACCGGGTTTAGGATAGATGGCCGTACTATCAAGAGGAGCAAACTTGTTTGCATATCGGTCATCTTGTGCCACTCGAGTGATATAACTTTGCATCATCGCTAGGATTGAGTGGCGTGGCAAGTTGAGTGGCTAACCCTTTGGAAAATGATTGTGAAAAGCTAACACACATACACATGGTGGTGTACACTTGGCGGTGTTGGCACATTTACAACGGAGATGAAGTTGGAGTTGATGTGGATCAACTCGGCGATGGAATGGTGGCGAGAAGGGTTAGGAACTCCACCGGCGGAGTGTCTAGTTTGAATAATAATAAGAGTACAAGCACAAGACAACAATGCAAATGGATATCTAGTTTGAATGTTTCAAGTGGTATCTAGACTCAAGTGAACCATAAAATGGTATCACATCATAAAGATATCTTATAAGTGGTACTCGTAAAGATAGCAAATGTTCAAGAAAATGGTCAAAATTGATAAATCCAACAAGTGGTTCCAAACTAGAAAATTATTTAAAATGGTATCACATCTACATATGGCATCTATCATACAAGTGATATCAATCATGCAAAAAGATGGTTCCACAAGTGACCCTAGACTTTAAGTAATCATCAAATGAAAGATGCATCCCTCACCTACAAGAGCTCAAATATATAAAATGGATGACCCATACATAAAAATGGTATCTACAAGTAGTGTCTTTCCAACAATCAAGTAATGTCCATCAAAAATGCAAGATTTAAGTCTCAACCATATACCCCAACATGCATACCTTTGCATCAATAAGAAGCATACATTTTATGGAAATTGATGCCAAAGGGGGAGAAATTGTACAAAGATATGAAAGATATGGGGGAGAGATTGTACAAACATAAGAAAGATATGAAAATCTTAAGATTGTACAAAAGGAAGAGATAGGACATGGACATGAACAAAGAGGGAGCAACATTGGAGAAAAGAAAAGGATCAAATTCTTGGACAAGAGCAGCACACGAGTAGGGGAGCAAGCTCATGAACTTTGAATGATTGCGTTTGATATGTGCATATTCATGTGCTTGCTTGCATTGCATAAGTTATTAAATAAAATATGCATGCTTGTGTGGTGTATGCTAGTTATAGAACTTGAATGATGATTGGATAACTAGTATGCATAGGATGATAGCTAGACACTTGGTATGTTTTTCAAGTAATACTAGTACCTTGCTTTTAATGTTGATCTCATGAGGTATCTAGTGATTTTTATTTCCAAGTGTTATCTAGCTAACCATGGTGCTAAGGATGAACTTAAAGGTGCAACTCTGATTGGTATCACGCTTCTAGGGTTTATTCTATACACCTTAGCATCATTCGGTAGTAATTACTCTCCCACCGTTTCAATCTACGCATATGTGCAAGGTTCAATTTAAATACTCTAGCATATATGTAGGGGGAGCTAATACTACCATTTTGGGTTTGTGGTACTTGTCCAAAATCATTTACACATGGTAAAATTGCTTGGGCCAGCAACATGAATCCAAAAGTGCTTAATTTACATATCTTTGTAGAGTTGTCATCAATTACCAAAAAGAGGGAGATTGAAAGGTCCTTGTTTGGTTTTGGTAATTGAGTGACAACTTAGGTGGACTAATTGTGTTTATGTGAGATACACAGGTGATTAGTCCACAGGTACATGTGTGTGAGCAACATATGCCATGAAGGTGAAAATGTCTTAGAGATGTTGCAAAGCTCAGACATGTGATGATGAAGGAGCTTATTGCACATGAGACATGACACTGAGTCATGTGATCAAGGTGGAGAAGATCAAGACAAGACTTGGCTTGATGGACCGGTTGCAAGCGTGAAGGGCAAGTCGAAGGCTTTGGAGTGATGGACCGCGTGGCGGTGAAGCTTGAGCAAGACTTGGCGCCGATGGACGATGGCAACGGTGAAGAGCAAGTGAAGTCAAGATCGATGAACCAATATGATCACGTGATGATATGAAGTGGATCATATCATTGTTGACCGTGTTGGTGCATTTGTTGCATCGACGTTGGAGGAGATGGAATGGAATGCGCAAGGCAAAGGTATAACCTAGGGCATTTCATTTCACCGGTCATAGGTGTGTAGAGAAGTTTATGACCGGGTTTAGGATAGATGGCCGTACTATCAAGAGGAGCAAACTTGTTTGCATATCGGTCATCTTGTGCCACTCGAGTGATATAACTTTGCATCATCGCTAGGATTGAGTGGCGTGGCAAGTTGAGTGGCTAACCCTTTGGAAAATGATTGTGAAAAGCTAACACACATACACATGGTGGTGTACACTTGGCGGTGTTGGCACATTTACAACGGAGATGAAGTTGGAGTTGATGTGGATCAACTCGGCGATGGAATGGTGGCGAGAAGGGTTAGGAACTCCACCAAGTGGAGTGTCTAGTTTGAATAATAATAAGAGTACAAGCACAAGACAACAATGCAAATGGATATCTAGTTTGAATGTTTCAAGTGGTATCTAGACTCAAGTGAACCATAAAATGGTATCACATCATAAAGATATCTTATAAGTGGTACTCGTAAAGATAGCAAATGTTCAAGAAAATGGTCAAAATTGATAAATCCAACAAGTGGTTCCAAACTAGAAAATTATTTAAAATGGTATCACATCTACATATGGCATCTATCATACAAGTGATAATCAATCATGCAAAAAGATGGTTCCACAAGTGACCCTAGACTTTAAGTAATCATCAAATGAAAGATGCATCCCTCACCTACAAGAGCTCAAATATATAAAATGGATGACCCATACATAAAAATGGTATCTACAAGTAGTGTCTTTCCAACAATCAAGTAATGTCCATCAAAAATGCAAGATTTAAGTCTCAACCATATACCCCAACATGCATACCTTTGCATCAATAAGAAGCATACATTTTATGGAAATTGATGCCAAAGGGGGAGAAATTGTACAAAGATATGAAAGATATGGGGAGAGATTGTACAAACATAAGAAAGATATGAAAATCTTAAGATTGTACAAAAGGAAGAGATAGGACATGGACATGAACAAAGAGGGAGCAACATTGAGAAAAGAAAAGGATCAAATTCTTGGACAAGAGCAGCACACAGTAGGGGGAGCAAGCTCATGAACTTTGAATGATTGCGTTTGATATGTGCATATTCATGTGCTTGCTTGCATTGCATAAGTTATTAAATAAAATATGCATGCTTGTGTGGTGTATGCTAGTTATAGAACTTGAATGATGATTGGATAACTAGTATGCATAGGATGATAGCTAGACACTTGGTATGTTTTTCAAGTAATACTAGTACCTTGCTTTTAATGTTGATCTCATGAGGTATCTAGTGATTTTTATTTCCAAGTGTTATCTAGCTAACCATGGTGCTAAGGATGAACTTAAAGGTGCAACTCTGATTGGTATCACGCTTCTAAGGTTTATTCTATACACCTTAGCATCATTCGGTAGTAATTACTCTCCCACCGTTTCAATCTACGCATATGTGCAAGGTTCAATTTAAATACTCTAGCATATATGTAGGGGGAGCTAATACTACCATTTTGGGTTTGTGGTACTTGTCCAAAATCATTTACACATGGTAAAATTGCTTGGGCCAGCAACATGAATCCAAAAGTGCTTAATTTACATATCTTTGTAGAGTTGTCATCAATTACCAAAAAGAGGGAGATTGAAAGGTCCTTGTTTGGTTTTGGTAATTGAGTGACAACTTAGGTGGACTAATTGTGTTTATGTGAGATACACAGGTGATTAGTCCACAGGTACATGTGTGTGAGCAACATATGCCATGAAGGTGAAAATGTCTTAGAGATGTTGCAAAGCTCAGACATGTGATGATGAAGGAGCTTATTGCACATGAGACATGACACTGAGTCATGTGATCAAGGTGGAGAAGATCAAGACAAGACTTGGCTTGATGGACCGGTTGCAAGCGTGAAGGGCAAGTCGAAGGCTTTGAGTGATGGACGCGTGGCGGTGAAGCTTGAGCAAGACTTGGCGCCCGATGGACGATGGCAACGGTGAAGAGCAAGTGAAGTCAAGATCGATGAACCAATATGATCACGTGATGATATGAAGTGGATCATATCATTGTTGACCGTGTTGGTGCATTTGTTGCATCGACGTTGGAGGAGATGGAATGGAATGCGCAAGGCAAAGGTATAACCTAGGGCATTTCATTTCACCGGTCATAGGTGTGTAGAGAAGTTTATGACCGGGTTTAGGATAGATGGCCGTACTATCAAGAGGAGCAAACTTGTTTGCATATCGGTCATCTTGTGCCACTCGAAAGTGATATAACTTTGCATCATCGCTAGGATTGAGTGGCGTGGCAAGTTGAGTGGCTAACCCTTTGGAAAATGATTGTGAAAAGCTAACACACATACACATGGTGGTGTACACTTGGCGGTGTTGGCACATTTACAACGGAGATGAAGTTGGAGTTGATGTGGATCAACTCGGCGATGGAATGGTGGCGAGAAGGGTTAGGAACTCCACACCGTGAGTGTCTAGTTTGAATAATAATAAGAGTACAAGCACAAGACAACAATGCAAATGGATATCTAGTTTGAATGTTTCAAGTGGTATCTAGACTCAAGTGAACCATAAAATGGTATCACATCATAAAGATATCTTATAAGTGGTACTCGTAAAGATAGCAAATGTTCAAGAAAATGGTCAAAATTGATAAATCCAACAAGTGGTTCCAAACTAGAAAATTATTTAAAATGGTATCACATCTACATATGGCATCTATCATACAAGTGATATCAATCATGCAAAAAGATGGTTCCACAAGTGACCCTAGACTTTAAGTAATCATCAAATGAAAGATGCATCCCTCACCTACAAGAGCTCAAATATATAAAATGGATGACCCATACATAAAAATGGTATCTACAAGTAGTGTCTTTCCAACAATCAAGTAATGTCCATCAAAATGCAAGATTTAAGTCTCAACCATATACCCCAACATGCATACCTTTGCATCAATAAGAAGCATACATTTTATGGAAATTGATGCCAAAGGGGAGAAATTGTACAAAGATATGAAAGATATGGGGGAGAGATTGTACAAACATAAGAAAGATATGAAAATCTTAAGATTGTACAAAAGGAAGAGATAGGACATGGACATGAACAAAGAGGGAGCAACATTGGAGAAAAGAAAAGGATCAAATTCTTGGACAAGAGCAGCACACGAGTAGGGGGAGCAAGCTCATGAACTTTGAATGATTGCGTTTGATATGTGCATATTCATGTGCTTGCTTGCATTGCATAAGTTATTAAATAAAATATGCATGCTTGTGTGGTGTATGCTAGTTATAGAACTTGAATGATGATTGGATAACTAGTATGCATAGGATGATAGCTAGACACTTGGTATGTTTTTCAAGTAATACTAGTACCTTGCTTTTAATGTTGATCTCATGAGGTATCTAGTGATTTTTATTTCCAAGTGTTATCTAGCTAACCATGGTGCTAAGGATGAACTTAAAGGTGCAACTCTGATTGGTATCACGCTTCTAAGGTTTATTCTATACACCTTAGCATCATTCGGTAGTAATTACTCTCCCACCGTTTCAATCTACGCATATGTGCAAGGTTCAATTTAAATACTCTAGCATATATGTAGGGGGAGCTAATACTACCATTTTGGGTTTGTGGTACTTGTCCAAAATCATTTACACATGGTAAAATTGCTTGGGCCAGCAACATGAATCCAAAAGTGCTTAATTTACATATCTTTGTAGAGTTGTCATCAATTACCAAAAAGAGGGAGATTGAAAGGTCCTTGTTTGGTTTTGGTAATTGAGTGACAACTTAGGTGGACTAATTGTGTTTATGTGAGATACACAGGTGATTAGTCCACAGGTACATGTGTGTGAGCAACATATGCCATGAAGGTGAAAATGGCTTAGTGATGTTGCAAAGCTCAGACATGTGATGATGAAGGAGTTTATTGCACATGAGACATGACATTGAGTCATGTGATCAAGGTGGAGAAGATCAAGACAAGACTTGGCTTGATGGACCGGTTGGGAAATGATTGTGAAAAGCTAACACACATACACATGGTGGTGTACACTTGGTGGTGTTGGCACATTTACAAAGGAGATGAAGTTGGAGTTGATGTGGATCAACTCGGCGATGGAATGGTGGCGAGAAGGGTTAGGAACTCCACCGGTGGAGTGTCCGCCCGTAGAGTTTGGACAATCCGATGGTGCCACCGGTGCCCTAGTTAGAAAAGACAGGGTCTCACACAGTGCATCGGACGCTGGTCACATGGTGACCGGATGCTGGGGTCCTGCGTCCGGTCAGTAGCAACAGAGATGCATACGGTCATGTCCGGTACCATACTGGAAACGACCGAACGCTAGAGGCTCAGTGTCTGGTCGATAGATGACCGTTGAGATCTAGCAAACAGCGTTTGAAGGAAGGGACACGTGGCGTGCATCGCACGACCGGACGCTGAGGTCTAGCGTCCGGTCGATCGGACCGGAGCGTCCGGTCGTCCCGAGTTTTGCCCAGTGAAGGGGTAATGGCTCTATTTGTTCGTGGGGTTATAAATAGAGGCCATGGTCGGCCTTGGGCTTGTAGCTGAGCACACTATAGCCTTGGTGGCTTGTGTGGTAGTGCTTGGAGCCCTCCATCTCACACATACATGATAGTGATCATCCGATAGTATGAGAGAGCGATTCTAGTGCGATTGCATCATGAGGTTGCATCGAGTGGCACTAGGTGGTCGTGTTGCAAGCCGGTGGTGCCTGTTAATCTTGGAGGTTGCCACCTCCTAGACGGCTTGGTTGTGGTCTCCGTCGAAGCCCGCAAGAAGCTTGTGCGGCGCTCCGGAGAAGTGCTTGTGAGGGGTACTTGTGCTCGCCCCGCGGGAGCCACGAAGAGCAACTCTAGTAAAAGCGTGTCATTGAGCTACCCTCACTTCCAGGGTAGGTTCTTGCGGCGCCCGACGTGCGGGCTTAGCGGGTGATGCTAATTAGCCGCCGAACCACCAAGTGAGCGGTCGACACAACGGGGACTAGCGTGTTGGCAAACACGTGAACCTTGGGAGAAAAATCATCGTGTCAACCTTGTTCTTCCCGTTGGTTTGCATCCCCATTACACAAGCTTGCAATTACATTTATATATATTAAGCTTGTGTAGTTGCTCTTGTAATTAGATAGCTTGTGTAGCTTGCTAATTACCTTCTTGCTTGTGTAGCATAGAAGTAGCTCCCTTACGTGGCTAATTTGGTTTGAGTAACCTTTTTAGTCACATTGCTTAGTTTGTGTAGCTAAGTATTTGCGCTCTCTAATTAGGTATTGGTTGCTTTGTTATTGAGCATTGCTAGTGAGCTTAGTTAGCTTTGTGCTTTTGCTTACTAGCATGTGTAGGAGCTTCCTCATAGCTTCAAGTACTAGTGGCATAGGTTTGTGTGACCTTGCTCCTAGAATTGATTAGGAGAGCTCTAGCTAGCCCGGCACCTTAGTTGCATAATTGTTATCTTTGCAAGGTGCTAGTGAACATATATAGAGGGGTATAGTCTTGGCTAGACCGATTGTTTTAATTCCGCATTTATATCGGTTAGCCGACGCGATTAAGTTTTAGAAAAGACTATTCACCCCCCCCTCTAGTCACCATCTCGACCTTACACCTGTACCCCCCCCCCTCCCTAGAGCCCTCCTAAAACCCTAATTCATATCCTCATCTCAGGATCGGGGCATCGCATTCAAGAGAGATTAGTCCTCTAGTTAGGATCTATTCTTTGTACACACAAAGAGAGAGGGTAAGGGAAGAGTTTGGGGAAGTATCGGCCCTATCGGTGCTACCTCTATGGCTTGTACTTTGGCGGATCTAGGATTCTCCATGTCTACATCTAAGATACCCGTAATTGATTTCTATTTGCAGTAAGTTTTGTGCTCTTTTGTTCACGGTTTCACAATTCTTTTGAGTGCTCTAGTCCTTGTTAGATATCTGGATCAGAGTAGTAATCGTTAACATAAGCGTGGTGCTTAGGCTATCAACTACCTGTGTTTGCTCCCTGCTTCTTGGTTGTGTGATAGCAGCGGGAGGTGATAGCCCCGTCTATCCTTTGTAGTCCACGCCGAATGAAGCAGGTTATTAAATTAGTAGGACTGTAGTCGCGTTGGTAGAGTTATCTATTAGCAGTGCTTTACCATCCAAGCGACGTCCCAAAGTGAACATTAGAATCATAAGCCTTGCTTTGTATATGGTCATAACCATAGAAATCCTTTCTACTCATACCTTAAACCTTGATTGCTATCCCTGTACAAACTTGTTATTAGACAACACACACGTTTTCCCGTGGATACGATACTCGATAATACTCTGGGTGAAAACTACTTCGATACCCGTGCGCTTGTGGATTTTGTCTTTGTATGCCACCACAGGTGTCAACAGCGACTAGCCTAAAACCCCCAAAATCTCCCAAGGTATGATGGGAAGTTCGACCATCGGCAATTCATCATGAGCTACGAGGCAGTCATCGCAGCTCAGCGACGAGGCCACCATGGCTAGCCCGAGACATCGCTCAATGTTGGTATGCCAACCTTTGACTAGGTTCCAACGAATCCTAGGGCGACCTCCGCGACAAACTATGCTCCAATTTCAAAGGCATCAATATAGCACCCAATGATCCGATGGATCTGTTTAGCTGTAAATAGGGAGAAAGGGAACCCCTGCAAGAATATTGGCAAAGGTTCATTCAGCTGAGGACTCGCACCCCAAACATAACCGATGAGGCTGTCATCCTCACAGCAGTCAACGGCCTAAGATTAGGACCCTGTTCCTCTTGGCTCTCAAGAAGACCAGCCTCAATAGTCATAGAGTCGCGCGAGGTCATGGAAAAGTACCACAGAGCAGACGCAGATTTCAGGATGAAGACGAAGGTGCAATGATCCCAACCCCGACCTCCGCCGATGACACAACAAAGACCACCATACCCTCGCGGAGAGTTAATCAACATCAATGCCATAGACAACACACCCCCACCCGTCCAAAAACAACAACAAGCCTCAAGATCACCATACCCTTGCTAGTTTAATATATAACCCGATCAGCTAGTTTGAATTCATACATTGAGGACTAGTTAGTATACATAAACCAGGAACAATATTTTCTGAATACGCAAGTCTACATCTTAATACACGTGCAACGGCAGGTGGGCAAAATTACGACTCAGAACAGAGAATTGCATTACGACAAGTTCTCCACCACATCATTGGTATTGCCTCCATGCTGAACTTTTGTCATGTCGCTGTCGGCAGGCCTTGGCTGTCGGCTGTCGCTGCACTTTGTTCGTCGGTACCAGGTGTATACTGCGTAGGATGCAATATAGACTAGCAAGGGAATTACCAGAGCAATGACATTCCTAGACATCTCCCAGTCTCTGGTACTGCCTGCTGCGTAAGCAACCAGGAGGGCAACCAAATCTAGCAAAATGGCCATATGCAGTGGGCGTAGCGGCAACTCATCATGCAATGGAAGCAGCAGGACAATGATGACGATGGACGCCATAAATGAAGTGGAGTTGCTATAGAAGAAAGCATGGTAACGACTTTTGTCAATGTCGTGGAGGATTGAGTTGCTTGCAGAGTGTCCATACGGACCATCCTTGTTGTCCTGCCAGAGGCCACCTGGTGGTTTCAGACCAGATTGGTATGCCACACTCGCTGCCAGGACTCCTAGCAGCATCAAGTACTCCTTCTTCTTCTCCTCCTCCTTCTTCTTCTCCTCCTTGTCGTTGTCTTGTTCAGGGGCTGCATCAGTATTATCAGTGCGGGCTACGCCTCCATCGCCAACAGATGGCCCATCTCCTTTATTATGACGACGATGTTCCATAAGTCGTCCAATCAAGAGAATGACCACCCACGAGGTTACACAAGTGAAAACCAGAGCAAACAATACCAAGACATAGATAGAAGTTTGCAGTTGCCGGGAACTTCCTGCAGCGTATGCGCCCATTAATCCAAACAAGCCCACAACCATGCACACAAAGAACGCATAGCACTGTATGCCTGGCATGTACAGGTTTGGGTTCACTAGCAGGACAATCAGGGCCACGGACGCCATGAAGCTCGTGGCGTTGCAGTAGAAGAAGGCTTGGTAATGGTCAGGGTAGTTGTTGAGAAGGACTGGGAATCCTGCACGATGACCAAACTCGTCATCCGCTGACCAGAAGCCGCCTGGCGGGGTCAGCCCAGCTTGGTAAGTGACTGTAGCAGCTAAGATTGCAAGGAGCAGCAACACCTCCCGTTTACTGTCCAACTCATGAGCATTTCCATGTTTGTCGTCTTTGTCTAGTGTGAAGAAGATGATATGAATCACCACGTAGACAAGGATGGCACCAGCCAAGGCGACGACATATATGGAGGTGCTCACATCCCTGCAGCACCCTGCGGCATATGCAACTATGAGTCCAAACAGATCCACTAACATGGCTGCCTCCAGTGAGCGGCGCATAACTAGGAATTCGCACTTCACCATAAGGATGAGAACCAAGGATGCCACAAATGCTGCTGAGTTGCTGTAGAAGAACACCTTGTACCGCTGAGGGTCTGTTGTGAGGAGTACCGGATCACAAACCTTATGGTGGCCATCCTGGTTGTCTGACCACAGACCGCCCGGTGGATCTAGTCCAGCTTGGTAAGTGACACTCGCAACAAGGGTAGCAAGCAAAATAACAAGATCATGAGCCTTTTCCAGTCCAACATCTTTTTTGAGTGGAAGTCCTACATCATCTTGTCCTCTATCCCTGCTAATTCAGACGTATATAGATATTAAGGGTAAAGTTCAATTTTCAAACTTCAACTACTAAGTTACATAACAATTCGATCTCCAACCTTGAACTACAAGAATAGGTACTAGATACACTGCAACTATCGAGACAAAATTTCACCCCCTAGCTGGTTTCCAAGTTGGTTTTTCTATTTTCTAAACATAATAAAATTTTTGTTTAATATCTAAAAAATCATAAGTAAATTATTTCAAATTATAAAAATATGAAACTAGTATCAATTCTTTTTTTTTTTGGAAAATGTTATCTATCTCTCGGTGATCTATTTAGAGAGATTTGTGACTTATTTATTTTTGTTCCCTATTGTTTTATTGTTCGTGTGACTACCAGCAACGAAAAATGTTATTGGACTGCCGTGCAAAAGCAAAGAAAACTTGACTTGCTGGCATAGAGAAGCTAGGGAAGAGGCTTGTGGTCGTCATATATATATACCTGCTGCTACCAGGTGGCCCATGTGGTACATTGGGTGTTCCTGGCGAGCCATTGATTTCCCTTGTGCTTGGTTGACGACATCGTTGAGCGGCTCTAGTAATCGCCACTTGGAGGAAGATGTATGCAAGAACTGCGCCGATCAGAGAGACTACGTAGATAGTAGTATCAATCTCTCTGCAGCTCCCAGCAGCATAGGCCCCAACGAGGCCAAAGAGCGCGACGACGATGAGCCCGTACAGTGCAACAGACCGTACAGACAATTCCTTCTTGAGCCTCTTGTCGAGGAGCAGCATGATGATGAGAAGGGAGGCGACAAACGCAGTTGTGTTGCAGACAAAGAACGCCTGGTAGCGGGCGGAGCTGTGGTCCGGCAGAATTGGGAGGCTCACACGGTGGCCGTTGCTCCAGAAGCCACCCGGTGGGCTTAGCCCACCCCCATATGTGATGGTAACAACAAAGGTCGCAAGTAGCATCAAGACCTCGCTACTTGCGACCTCGTCCTTTTCTTCCCGGCTCTGGCTCGGGCTCTGGCTCTCATGATCCTCCTTTTGCTGCTGCTTATCATCTTTACATTTCTCTAGCTTGGAGATGATATAAAGCGAGAAAGTAAGCACGGCATAGGCCAAGACAACAGACATTACCAGTGTGGAGTATATGGTTGTGAAAGCATCGTGGCAGCTTCCAGCGGCGTAGGCCCCCATGAGTCCAAGTAAATCGAGAACCATGACCACCCGGAGCACAGTTCCACAGACTCCGTTGTTGCCCTCCTGCAGGATGAGGAGGAGCAGGCAGACCACGACGGAGGCCGCAAACGCAGTCGCGTTGCAGTAGTAGAAGGTGAGGTATCGGCCATGGTGGGTGTCCAAAAGGATTAGGTCACCGGCGAGGTGATGAGCATCCTTTGTGTCGTCGTCCTGCCAGACTCCTCCTGGCAGGTTGAGGCCGGCAACGTATGTCACCGCCACAACCAGAGTGGCCAGTAGAAGAAGGTACTTCTTCAGCTTGTACTCTGCTGAAGGATTGTTGTCCTCGGACTGGGTTGGTGCCATTTGGTTGGAGGATGCTCTGCTTTTGCCTGTTGGATATTGCTTGCTTGTTGGTGGTGGAAAGAACACTCTTATTAGTTATATATAGCTCTGCAAGTGCACATACATATATAGCTTGATGTGATGTTTCCTTATTAGCATCTGTGTGTCAGCTAATCGTATCATGACTCCATCAGGTCATCTCGGTCAAAATTTTATATATCCTTCTTCTTTTTTTCCCCTATACCTAACAAGAATATAGCATGCTTTTTTTTTGTTTTGTAACTTAACAAGCATATCAGTCATGGTCTTCAGCAGTCTTGGTCATTATGGACTTTTGACTTGTCAATATTCACACGCAAGTTAATTCCCATTCCCATTGCGAAGACCAGCAACAGCAAGTCGACTCCACGGCTAGTGAACTAACACACATAGAAAGCTGATTCCAAGAATGCAGCAGATGCTGTATACTTCTGTAATCAATATGACATCATGCTACTTGTGTAATCAATATGACATCATGCTGTTCTCCGATACTTGATCTTTGTTTAAACAGCTCTTGCTCAAGTGCTACTATATTGCATTCCTGTAGACAAAAAACATTAAAAACACACAAGGATGTTCACACAAGTTCATGCCGATGCATGTTATGCTATTCACATCGTGTAAGGATTGATCTAACCTGCCTTAAGCTCATTTATTAATGCATAACGAGATTCTACAAAGTGGTAGGCGGGCTGTCGCTGTATATATGCTCGTCATTCTTTTGTATTATATACAGGAAACATATGACCGAAACATATATTGTATACAAACATCTATCTATCTATTATATTAATACAACAGAATAAAAAGAGCCCTCATGGTCTCCTAGAGGGCATAGAAATTACGACATTGATAAGCAAAAAAAGAGAAGAATATCCACCGTTGTATTTTATGATAGATCTACGGTCGAGAATAAATAAACACTACTGGGAAATTTTGGTTTCTAGTAGTAAAAGTATTAGAAAAAAGAAAAAAATGTGCATAGTTAAATTTTATGATGATCTAATGGCCGAGAATAAACAGAGTATAAAAAACAAAAGAACATGAAATGTTAGATTTTATGATAATCCAACGTCCGAGAATAAAAAAGTATCGATATCAAATACAAGACCTAGAAATTACGAGATTAATCGAAAAAAGAAAAGAATATGCAGTGTTGGATATTACAAGGATCAAACGGCCGAGATCAAATACGCTAATCTTATCAAATACAAGGCCTAGAAATTACTAAAAGATTAATTGGGAAAAAAGAAAAGAGTATGAATCTTAGAATTTTATGATGACCTAAAGGCTAATAATAAGTAGAGTATTCATGTCAAATACAAAGCCTAGAAATTACGAAGATTAATCAGAAAAAAGAAAGAAATCTTATGCATTGTTGGATTTTATGATGATTTAACCGCCGATAACAAATAGAGTATTCGTGTTAAATACAAGGCCCAAAAATTATGAGATTAATTAAGGAAAAAAGAATATGTACCACTAGACTTTATGATGATCTAACGGCTGAGAATAAGTGGGGCATACATATTAAATACAAGGCCTATATTTTATGAGATTTATGAGGGAAAAAACAATGTTGGATTTTATGATGATCTAATAGTCAAGAATAAATAGAGTATCTGTGTCAAATACAATTAACAAATAACTCAATTCAGTTCATATCTAATATGGCAAGAAAAATATTATAATCTAATTAAGATATAAATGAATTAAGACAGTACACATGGGCGCAAGTCAAAGCTTCTGTTGATGGCAACTCGATTGCATGCAATTAGATGATGCCAACAAACAAATTCCAACAATACCGGTTCTGGTCAAAATTAGAAGGAAAAAAAGGTACTAAGAACAGTGAAGGATTTAGGCCTACTCATCATCACAACCTTGGGTGTGTAACCTACTCATCACGTCCACAACCTTGGGTGTGTAACCTTACTCATCACAAGTCTACAACCTTGGGTGTGTAACCTTACTCATCACGCATCGAAGATGCTACGCACTTAATTTGGACCGCGGCCACATGGGTGTTGGGCACTTTTGCTTGTTCCATATTCCTGATAGATAGCCCCAGTGGCGTGGACGTACGGTTACAGCTCATGGCATCATATGCGCTGTGGTTCTTCTCCATTCTGTACGTGTGAGTGAGGGCACCCAAGCCTGCTACTAGTAACACAGGCAGCAACATACGCGTGCTGTGTCTACTCATCACCTCAATCTATCTTATCTTACTACTAACAATTTCTTCTTTCCGATCGAGGACGACCTTATTATTAATTCCGAGGAAAATATGCCAAACCGGTGATGAGTATAAATAAACCATGCATTCCACGTTTTGATTCCGTGGAATGATTTTACAAGACACCGCATCTCCTTTTGTTCCAAAGCGACGAAAAGCTGGACACCGAAGGTGCCTCGGCTCGCACGGAGCCACTCCACTTTATTCCCTGTCCAAAGTCTCTAAACAGGCCAGCTAGTACTTTGGTCTTTATTTATCAGAAAATAGAAACAAAAACAATTTGGTCTCCCACTGATCCAAACCTGATCCCTTCTCTTCAGTGTGAGTACAAGTCACATCGTTACTCATTAGTGCCATTGGTGATTGAACAGTTGGTCAGATTTTTTTTTCTGATGCGTACAATCTGTTCATCCGATATAAAAATTGGACTTGGCACGGTGCTTATAGTTATCTTGATTTATTTTCCTAAATAAACAGCGCTATTTATCGATCAGTTGACGAAATGGCTATGAAGAAGTAAATCTCAAGATTTGCCGATTTGTTTTATATTCATTCATACAGACGAGTTGGGTATGTGTGTATGCGCCTAGCACCACATCTTCGCATGTTAGCTAATGTTTGGTTCTAGGGATAGAACGGTTCCGGGTGAGATATTCCACCTTGTATAGTGTTTAATCCAGAGACGAGTAGGGACAGAGTCATCTCGAGAGAATATTCCTAGGAGATCTGGGGTAACCTAGTTCCCCAAAGTTGAACGGATTTGTTTGTCACAGCTTCTTGCGCGCGTACGGCGAAGCACGGGACACACGGGAGAGAAGAAGAAGAGGGCAACGTAGCTGAGAAGAGGAGAGAAGATTGTCGGCGAGGTCCGCCTCCGGTATTAACATGTGCGGGCGAGCTCCAATGTCAGCCCGCTTAGGGCTGCCATGTGGGCGTGCTCTGCGGCCAGCCAGTGTGGGCGAGCTCCACCCCCGAGCCCGATGTGTGCGGCCTGGCGAGCTCCGCCACCGGCGTCGCCGCGTGGAGGCATGCTCCACTGCTAGCAGCGTGTAGATGAGGGTCTGCCCCTGGCCCTATCGCGTCCGGTCGTGCTCCACCATTGGCCCCGTCGCATGCGGCCGTTTGGGTGAGCCCGATCTGCGTGCGTAGGAAAGGGAGCTCACCAGATGCGAGAGGTAGAAGCAAGGGAAAAAAAAAGATTGACTCATGGGCCCTACATGTTAGGTGTCTGATCCTGCTTTTGGTGTTTCCAAATCCAAACCAAATAAAAATCAGAACAAACTCGTTCTCCCTCAACCAAACACTAGATGGGATCGTCTCATTTCTGAAAACTGAGATGGGCCCATATCATCTCTAGGTGTCTCCCAACCAAATGCAGCTTTAGCCATACCGAACAGTTGGCGTCTCTCCAGCTGTTGCTCGCACTATAGCGCAGGGTAACACACGTATAGCTTGCGAGGAGAGGGGGGGGGGGGGGGTTAGTGACATGCATTGAACGTTTAAATTATGGTAAGGTGGGCCGTTGGGTACAAAACAATCTGAATTTATGCAGTAAGAGCAAGTATAATAACAGTCGTGAGTGGACTGAATGCTCTGGCGGAGGAAAAATGGGAAAAGAAGTGCGCTGTAAATTTAAATCAAAATTATACACAAGAACCAAAAAAATTGTGAGAAAACATAGACCATGTATTAATAATGAAAAACTAACTACTATATGAGTGAGCTGCAAGATAGGGTGCAAAGATTCTGCATTATTAGCCTTTAACCTTGCTCTGAAGGGGAACAGACGGTCTGTTACCGGAACACTTGGTAGCTAATTTGGTGGAATTTGGATAGTAATCGGTGAAGGGACCGTGACATGGACTTGGGAGGTGAATTAGGCAATAACTAGACAACTTAAAATTCTAATTCAAAACTATAGCCTTTATTTTCCAACCTTAGCAAAAACCAATTAAGTAAACTATCTAAATGTTCAACTACGGTTTTGCTAGGTGTGTTGCTACCTCTACCGCAAAAGAGTCATGCAACCTAGGTTCCAATCCTATCAAAGCTAGGTAAGGTAAAGCACACAACCAAGAGGTAGCAATGTAAATGCAAAAGCTTAATTGAGATAGACATGCAAACTCCCATCGACTCCTTGTATTTTTATTAAGGTATCGAAAAGCGCGCAAGCTTTCCCTAGTCTTTGTTGGAGCCCCTCGCAAAGAAGCCTTCACAAGGGCCAAGCTCTTGATAAGGTAACTCCATAGATAGACCCGGGCCTTACCCACACGTAAGTGGATCTTTGGTCTGCTTCTGGCAAGCCTCTCCCGTGATGCTCCTCGCCGTCTTTACTATCAAGCTTTTGATCGAAACGCCATGGGCCTTGTTCCCTTCGGTACACGGTGGCGGCCACACCACAAACACAGTTGGTGTGGTCTCGCAAGACTAAAAGCCCGCCGAGTATGACAATGATGTGCGCTGGCACCTAAGATCACGATGTATGCAAACCTCACTAACACTAGGTCTAAACCTAGAGCAAGCGCAATAATCGATGGTTTAACTAACCTAAGCACTTCAGAAAACACCTACGCTAATCACCGAGTATTTCACTAAGCACTTTAGCGGCTAGAGCAACTAAAGATGAGTCTCAACTCATGCAACACTTCCTTGGGCTCTAACACCCTCCTCTTGGCCGGTTGGGGTCATATTTATAGCCCTCCAATTCCATATAGCCGTTGGCCACCTTGGTGTGCAAAACTACGCTCCGTCAGACCAGCTGAGCTAGACCGCCGGACCTTTTACATTGGGGTCCAATGCCTCCAACGGTCGTCTGCGAAGTCAATCGTTGAAGCGTCTGTTGGTGCCTGTCCGTGGCTAATAGGTGGACCACCCGTTGGACTGGTCCGACGATTGACGACTGTCCCTCGAACTGAGTCCAACACTGTTTGCTCCTCTCAGGGGCTTACTAGAACGCGTTGGATCAGTTCCTGAATTGGTTGGATGCCTACACCTTTAGCAGGGTCCGACGCTAGCGTAGCCGTTCTGCCCTGATGAACAGTGGCTGCATACAGTTTGATGCCCGGTTTTCTTCGGGTCTGACACCGACTGGATGTCTCTGCCTGGGTTATGACCGATCCATCGGACTCCCACCTTAAATGGTCCGACGCTGGTCCTGAACTACAGGGCCCAACGCCCCTACAACTCCCTTCTTCACTTCATTTCTTCACCATCTTGTGTCCAGGCCTGATTCCATCTTGTGCCTTGGACTTTGCTTGATCTTCTAGGTCTTCTACATGTCTTCTAATGTCTTCCTTGGTGTATGTTGATCATCCGGATCGCTATGTTGCCTAAGTCCAAGCCACCTGTGCACCCTATTGAAATACAAAATAAACACTTACAAACTCATTAGTTCAAATTAGTCATGTTGATCATCAAACACCAATATCCAAACTAAATGGGCCAAGGGTTCATTTTCCTATCAATCGGAACACCGGCGATCACCGTGCCCGCCATCACTGCAACCACCAGCTCGGTTTCAAGTTTACAGAAGGCAACTCCGAGTTCTCATCTCTCGTTTACCCCTTTTACAAGACAGCTTACCGTTTTGCCCATTACATGGGCTGCATAAGTTAGACCCCAGAGTGACCCAGTACAACGAGCGTTGGGCTTCGAAATCATCTAGAACTGCCTTGTCCCCAAGCCAGAGCTCTGGGAATCTATTGGCAAAGAGCGGCCTCATCCTCCTAGGTAGACAGAGGAATGGGAAGATGAGACCACTATATCAAGACTTGGGGGTACCATAGCCCCTCTATCTTGGTGAAGACGGCAATCCAGGACATGAACAGGTACTTGAAGCTAAAATGATGGGTCAGGCAACTCAGAACTTACTTCGCAGGAGGACGACAGTGCCTTTTTCAGTTGGGACACATCAAAGACAAGGTGAATTCCACATGTTGCTGTCAGTGCTAACTTATAGGCCACTGATCCAATTCTATCACTGATAGTGAATGGACCGAAGTAGCCACTAGTATAGAAACAAGCTATGCTCCCGGTTGGGAAACCCCTTCAGTCCCGGTTTCCCAACCGGGAGCACGAATTTGGGACTAAAGAGCCCCTCCTTTAGTCCCGGTTTCTCGCCCGGGACTAAAGGTTTAGTCCCGTTTGTTAATACTAACTGGGGCTAAAGAGGTCTCTCGGCCTGGCCACGTGGGCCGGCCCTTTAGGTTTTCTTTTTTTTTTTCCTTTTTTGTTTCTATTTTCAATTGATCATTCGTTTTGGTTTTCGAATAGGTTTTCGAATACGCATTCTACGCTGCTAATAATATACGTATTCTACACACGCTTATAATGTTCGAACATTTTGTGCAAACTAAAGTATGAAACTAATGTATATATTACATGCATATACATATATTGTACGTTATTTTATGTACATATAATATGTATATATATATATATATTACAAATAAATCTTGCATTGTATATTCTATCATATCCTTGTGATAACAAATTCACTCCATCTGGTTTGGCTTCCATGTTTCGTTCATGTCATTGTAGAACTCGCCGGCGGGGTTTAGGACCTAGTCATTAAGAAATCCTGCTATGGTCTCTTGAATTACTTTCAGTTGGTCACGTCGTATGACTTTTTCCTTCAACCATAGAGTCTTCAATAAAAGTTAAAGGAAAAGTATTAATATATATATATATATTTGTGTGTATTGGTCAGGTGATTACTTATATATATGAGCAATAAAAGAAATTGTGAATATATGAATATATTTATATAACGTACTTTGAGGATCTTTTCAGGAGTTCTTTTTTAGTACACCATGATGAACTCGCAAACATAGTATCCGCAGTAGTTGGTCCCCTGTTCTTGCCTCAGAACCCACTTTTACGAGAAAAAAGATCCGGTGAATTGAAAGCATCCATGGTGTTAATTGAATTATATATATATATATATATATATATATATATATATATATATATATATATATATATAGCTAGTACTTATTTTGTGTGCGATTACATTCAGTGGCGCTTTGCAATGTTTCATGTGGTGTTCCTCAATGAAACTTTTCTAAACACTGCGCCCAATAAAATAAAAAATTAATTTGGCCTTTAATAATTGTTGCAGTTAAGAGATCAGGGTATATATAGTTGCTAGAGAGACCAAATTACCCTTGGATAATATCTATCATGTCTTGGTACTCTGTTTGCTCTTTTCTTAACGAGTCTAAGATGCTCAACCGACTATTGGCCATATCGATGACCACCAATATCCAGTGATTGTTGCATATGTTTTTATACACAAATATGATCGACATTAACTAGAGTCAACATATATATGATCAAATGTAGTGGACAAATAATTGAACAAATGTCCATATGATCAACATTAATTATTTAACACTCACTTGAAGTTGTAGTGGAAGAGTATGTCCTTGTTTTGTTGGTTCACTAAGAACCTCATGAGATTTTTCTCGAGTTCAGCTTTCCATTCAAGCAGGGGATTAGGGTGTTTGAATAAGACATTTGGATCAATGAAACCAACATCATTGTCCTTTCTCTTTCTGAGTTCTGTCATCTCATATCTGCATATATAAAAATATAGTGTAAGGATATATAATTTATATATATACATGTAGCTTTATATATATACACTTTAATAGTAGAAAATAATCACACTTACAGACAATAGCAGCTAATGAGACTTTTGTCGAGAGAGTTCAGGTGACATAGTTGGTGTAATTCTAAAAACTCGACATATATAACGTCATCGCCACGGAAGTAATGTTGGTTTCTAACTCTAACAGAAACAAAGGTCTCTCCCTATTCACATGCCGCCATGTACCACTTGTTTAGCAGGTACATTTGCGTACCCAGTTCACCTAAGGCCTCAGAGTTGTATAGACTCTTTCCATGTTCAAATTTCTTCCAAGGATCCACTTTCGGAGCAGATGGTCCTTCAACGAACACTTGGGCAAGGTCCAAACCAGTATCCTCGTAAAACCGAACCAGGTCCTCAAAATCGACGTCCAGTAAGTCTAAGTTTGAACCATATTCGTTACGAATGACAAGGGGGGACTGATTGTTACGATTGTTGTCCGAGTTGTGCAACACCTTTCCCTGCTCTAGTCTTTTTCTGCGCCACCTCAAATGACTTGGTGAGAGAGCGGTCATAGTCCGATTTTGGCAGGGTCTTTTGAGATTCCCGCTTTTTCTGTTCCACCTTCTTTCGTATAAGATCTGGAGGTAGGTAGAAGTACGGTTTCTCCGGGTTCTCCCTCGCTTCTCGTTGCTTTCTTACTTTTTCGAAGAAACTGTTCACTTCTTTTTGTACTGTAGCATTTAATTCCTTTTCACTTTTCTCGTAAGACAATTTTTGGGGAATAACTGGATTAGAGGAGGCTTTCTTCTTTGCTGCTTGGTGGACCTCTTAGGAGCTGGCTGCTTCTTGGTCATCAAGGGAGGCAGGGCAGCCGTTGGACACCTCCTTCGAGGCGTTGGAGACCTCCTTGGAGGTGGCGGCGGTGGCGGCGTTGCATAATCATTGCCTAGAGCACTATCATGATCTGGAGATTGAATAATTGGACTTAGGTTGGCGGAGGCCCTTTGTGTGAGTACAAAAAGAATAATTAGGTATAAGAAATTATTATTATTAATCATGCATGTCAATAGAAAATTAGTGAAAAAATTGTTTCATTCACTTTTATGCGCACCTATTGTCCTGGCGATTGAGGAAGCGGCGGTGGACTAGAGACCTTGGGAATAATGATGTAGCGCTTGCGCCATAGTATTAATGTCTTCTCCGCTTCTCCTAGAGTCTTCTTCCCATCACCTCCGGAATGTCAAGAGCCGGATCACTAAAACCTTTGTTAACTCTATCCCTTTGAGACGCTAATATATCCGGTGGTATTATTGCCCCATAGATTATTGGTGTCTTGGTAGGATCTGGAGAGAAAAACAACGAGAGCCACCATGATTGTGGCATTCCTTTTTGGAATTTGTAGCTCACATGATGTAAACGGAGCAGTGATGTCATCCACGGGGAAATGTAGCATTGCGTCATCTTGATTTGGCAACTCCGTGGAAGCACAGCTCCTTTTCAACTGATCAGGGGGGCTAATATTAATGTTGATTCCTGGCTCTGATGCCTGTCTTTGGGCACTCATTGCTATTTGCACTTGCTTTATGATTTCGTCCTGCATTCTAGCTTGCATGTCTTTTCCGCGCTCCTGTGCTTGAAGCAACGCCTCCCATGACTCACGAACATATTCCTCCAACCTGCTGATCCGCGCTGCTTCCTTATCCTTCCTTCTCTTCCCAAGAAATGTTCTGTCCTAAACCTCTCGTTCGGCCACTGTGTTTCAGCAGTCCCGATGGCATACGGCAGTTCATCCTTCTCTCTATTGGACCTGAATGCACCAATAGCTTTAGCTTGTAGAGCATAAGAAAATCTTTGTGTTGCTCTTTCGAGTTTTGGGCCATGAACCAGCTTCCTGGTCTCTAGGTCTAGTCTTCCCCTATGAGCGAAAAACCAATTCTTCGTGTGTTTGGGTCAATTGTGTGATTCTGGTGTGATACCCTTGGTAAGAATATCCGCTTCCATTTTTTCCCACTTGGGAATGGCAGTCGCGTAGCCACCTGATCCCATGCCATGGTGGTATAGCTTCTGTCAGGCATTCTCTTGGTTCCTTCTCACCCGTTCCTCACCCTCTTCCAATGTCTTATACTGTACAAAATCATTCCAGTAGGGCCTCAACTTCACGAGCGGGCCCCTAGTATTGAAATTGGGCGTTAGGTTCTTCTTGACATATTTCATGTATAGGGATTTCTTCCAAGTCTGGAATTGGGTGGCCATCTTCTTCATAGCCCACTTTCAAACTAGCTTTTTCAATTCATCATCGTTGATATCATCATAATCATCCGCTTGCAACGTGAAATGTTGAAGGATATCATCCCAAATTAAATTCTTATCAAGATCAGAGACAAAACTAACATGAGGCTCGTTGATCTTTTGCTTCCATTCACGGGCACTGATCGGAAGTCTGTCCCTTACAAGGTACCCACAGTGTTGCACGAATTTCCTTGCATGTGGACCAAGTGGTTCGCCTGTCTCGATATTGAATTCCGATATTATGTAGCGTCCCTCCAATGGCTTTTTCGGGCCTCGAATATTTTTGCTTTTCGCCGTTGTGGTCGTCGATCCAGAGGGCTACGTATAAAAAAAGAATAAATAAATATCATGTATACACATAATAGATGATAGATATTCAAATATATATATATATATATATAATATTCAAATATATATATAAATATATATACCTCGTCAGTATTTTCTTGCACAATATTTTTAAGAGCCAGGTATTGACTCCCGTCGTCTACATCCTGCTGGTCACCATAGGCAAATTGAGTGCCGGTGTTGATAATATCCATCATTTATTCATCCATGTTGTCTCTCGGGGCAACCATCTAGCTTTTACACCACTAGATATATCCATAAAAAATAAAAACCATATATCTATAAAATGGATCGAGTCATGTGCTTAAAATTAATTAAATAACTACACTCAAAATTCAAGTCTCCAAAGCATAACTTTGATTTTTTATTTTCTAGAAATATTTATTGGCAAGTGATATATATAACAAATTTATATATATAACAATATAAATTTAAAACTCTATAATATGTATAACAAATATATATATATAACAATACAAATTTATAACTCTCTCATATGTATGTATAACAAATTTATATATATAACACTATAAATTTATAACTCTAATATATATGTATAACAAATTTAGCTATATAACAATATAAATTTATAACTCTCTAATATAGATGTATAACAAATTTATATATATATAAATACAAATTTATAACTCTCTAATATATATATATATAACAAATTTATATAGATGCATCTCGTCGGTGAATGTGAGCATGTGAGCGCGGGTGGACCGCCGCTGCCGCGACACATGGGCGCAGGTGGGCACGCGTCAGAGGGGGAGTTTAGGACCGGAGGTGTGGTCAAGAAATCCTTTTGCCTTGTAAGCGCTTCCTGGGCTTCCTACGTCCACTCAAAGCGCTCAGATTTCTTAAGGAGCTTGTATAGAGACATACCTCGTTCCTCGAGGCGGGATATGAAGCGGTTGAGCACCACCAAGCATCCGGTGAGCCTCTAGGCTCCCTTCAGGTTCTTGATTGGCTCCATATCCTTGATCAGAGAGATCTTCTTGGGGTTGATCTCGATGACATGCTCTGAGATGTTGAAGCCCAGGAGCTTCCTGGCGGGGACTCCAAACACGCACTTCTCTAGGTTGAGTTTGATGTGGTTGGCTCGGAGGTTGCAGAAGGTTTCCTCTAGGTCATCGATCAACTGTGTGGCCACATGAGTCTTGACAACAATGTCGTCGACATAGACTTCTAGGTTATGACTGATCTGCTCCCTGAAACACTTCTGCATGCACCGCTGGAAGGTGGCTCTAGCATTTCAGAGGCCAAAAGGCATGGAAGTGTAGCAGAAAGCACCAAATGGGGTGATGAAAGATGTGGCTAGCTGATCGGAGGAGTTCATCGTGATCTAGTGGTACCCGGAGTAGGCATCTAAAAAGCAGAGTGCCTCGCAACCGATAGAGGAATCGACCACCTGGTCAATTTGAGGAAGGGGAACAGGTCATTCGGGCAGGCCTTGTTGAGGCCTGTATAGTCGACGCGCATTCTCCACTTCCCATTCCTCTTCTTGACAAGGACGGGGATGGCTAGCCAATCGGGGTGTTGAACCTCCTTGATCAAGCCGACGACCAGGAGCCTGGCGAGCTCCTCGCCGATTGCCTTGCGCTTCTCCTTGTCGATGCAGTGAAGGCATTGCTGCACTAGCTTGGCATTGGCTTTGATGTTGAGGCAGTGCGTGGCAATTTCTCGGGGTCCTGATGTTGAGGCCGGGCATGTCTGACGGCTTCCATGCGAAGACGTCGATGTTGATGCATAGGGACTCTGTAAGGGCTGCTTCCATGTCCAGGGACATGCCGACGCCTATGTAGAGTTGCTTCTCGGGTTCCTAGGGATAGACCCTAACCATCTTGGTGGTGTCAACCTGATGAAAGGCCACCATCGGGTTCTCCTTTGTATTGTGCGGTGGCCCCTCCCCTGTCTGGCGCCGGATCTAGGTGAAATTGGCTGCGGCGATGTTGGCTGCGGCGAGGGACATGCCCTCTTGTTCGTAGAAGTAAGCTTCGGCCAGGAGGAGGTCACCACAATGACTACCGGTGGCCTGGGCATCTTGACCTTTAGGCAGTCATAGTGTGGGACAGCCATGAACTTCGCATAGCATGGCTGCCCCAGCATAGCATGGTAGGGACTGGCGAAGTCGACCACCTCGAATTCAAGAACCTCCTTCTAGAAGTTAGAGGGATCCCCAACATGATGGGGAGTTGGATTCTTTCGAGAGGAGTGGCCTGGACTCCAGGGATGATCCTGAAGAATGGTGCCCCACCAGGGAAGAGGCTTTTCCTCGAGTTCCCCATGCGGTCGAGGGAGTCGGTTTAGAGAACGTTGAGGCTTCTTCCACCATCAATTAGCACCTTTGTGAGGTGTTCCCATCCAACAATGGAGCTGACGGTGAGCGAAAAACGGCCTAGACTAGGGACATGCCAAGGTAGTCCTAGCAGCCAAAGTTATGGGCATGTCGCGTTGCCCCGCTCGCCATGGTGATTTCCATGAGAGAGCCCCTCGAGGGCCATGGGGTGCCTAAGTCGGCCCTCCCCTGAAGACCATGGGGCAGATCTACACTACATCGGGGGTGAACTCCACCGTGGTCTGCTCTCCTACGGTCATAGGAGGCACCCATTCATGGCGCCCTGACGATGACATGGGGCTTCTAGGCCTACTGGCGGCCGGCGGCCGGTAGACCGAACACCACCTCTCTCATCAAGTTGGGGAGTGTAGGAGGATTTCCCTCATCCCGAGGGTGATCCTGACCTGGGTGCGGAGTGCTGTCCCCACCACCCTTGGCTTATGGTAGATCTACGCTGGATCTGCTAGGCTAGGACCTTGAGATCTATTCCCAAGTGTCCTATTGGAGGGGGTGGCGTCAGGAGCTCGCTGCTCGCCATCGCAGCACCATTGAGCGGATGAAGTTCGCCATAGCAGTCGATGACATAGGCTAAGATGAAAAAGTTAAGGACATGGCACACTGCCGCATGGACGTGGCTTGCCGACGCCGTACTCAATTCGGCGAGCGATGCGCGGCTCGGGTTCGTGTTTGCCTACTGACATGTGGTACTCGCCGGTGAATGGGGCCGCATTGCCCTGGAGACGGGGACTAGACGGGCCGCGCCATCCTGGAGAGGGAGGGACCGCTGCGGAGAAGCTACTCACCGGAGAGGGAGGGGTCGCCGCCGGGGAAGCTTCTCGCTGGAGAGGGAGAGGGGCAACCCTCTAAGATCGAGAGGGCGAAGCGGCGCGCCGCCCAGATGTGGGTCCGGCGGTGACGAGGGCGGCTGCGGCAGTGGCGATGGGCAACGAAGACGAAGAGTGAGGAGGAAGAAGAAACGACCGCCTTATATAGGGGAGGGACCTTTAGTCCCGGCTCCTGTAAATGCCCAGGACGAAAAGGCCTTTAGTCCCGGCTGGTAATACCAACCTTTAGTTTCGGCTGGTATTACGAGCCGGGACTGAAGCTGTATTTTGGCGGGCCACAAAAAATGCAGCCCACCTTTAGTCCTGGGTGGTAGATCTACCCGAGACTAAAGTTGGGCTGCAGTTTCACTTCCCGCCCGTTTCAAGCTCCATTTGTTTTTTAATATATTTCTTTCTATGAAATGTTAAAGTCTTGTTAATTGCACAATAAATTAAATACGAGGCATAAAATTGTTTTAAAAGAATATGGATTTACTTTTGCTTTATTGCACATAGGAAAATTGTGTGACCTAAAGTTTTTTGTTTTTTCTTATAAATATTGAAACAAAATGTCATTAATAATTACTATTTCGTTAATGCAAAAATGTAGTGTTTAATTTAAATCATTAAAACTTTTGTTTTCGATTGGAAATTTATTTTCACATCATTTTAACGTAAATCTTTTCATTTTTTCATCACTCATTGTCCAAAAGCGACATGGAAATCCCACCATCAAACACAAATTTAATCTGAACATAGAAAAAAAGGAAACACCTAATAAACATCTCTGAATTCACAATTATTACATAATACATCTAATACACACTATTAAACATCACTATATATATCAAGCGGGCACAGTAGTGAACTTCTTAACGTATATCCCTTGGTTATGATCGCGCCGTAACCATGGAGTGTCCTCATCATTTAGCTAGATGCTTGTGTCTTTGTTCACTGTGAAGGGTGGAATCCGGTCATCCTTTTCATAATCTTCTGATATGTCTGACTTGTCTTCAATTCCGACGATGTTTCTTTTCCCTAAAAGAACTATGTGGTGCTTTGGCTCATTGATTGGGTCGTTGTTGTTTTTCCCTCTCTTCGGTTTTATAGACATGTCGTTGACATAGAACACCTGATTCACATCCTTGGCAAGGACGAATGGTTCGCCTTTGTACCCAATATTGTTGAGGTCCACGGTTGTCATTCCATACTGGTTGTCGACTGCTACCCCGCCTCCGGTCGCCTTTACCCATTGGCACTTGAACAAAGGTACCTTAAAAGTAGGTGCATAGTTTAGTTCCCATATCTCCTCTATACGGCCATAATATGTTTGCTTATTTCCATTAGGGTCGATGGCATCTATGCGGACACCACTGTTTTGTTTGGTGCTCCTTTTATCTTGGGATACTGTGTAAAATGTATTCTCATTTATCTCATACCCTTTGTATGTGAGGATATGCCACGATGGCTGCCTAGCCAACAAATACAGTTGCTCATCAATACTCTCATCACCCTAACATTCTTTTCGCAACTAGTCGCTGAAAGTTTCCATGTGCTGACGCGTAATCCAAGGTTCAGACTTCCTTGGAAACTCGGATCGGAGCAACTTTTTATGTGTCTCGATATACGGATCCACCAAGGAGGAGTTTTGCGAACTGTGTAGTGTATTTTATTAAAATAATTGTCATGCGTACCAATATATGGTTTCTTCCCTATTGTCCCCTTTCCACTTAGTCTCCCCTCATGTCACGATTTAGGAACACCAATCGAGTCAAGGTCGGGAATAAAGTCAACACAAAACTCAATGACCTCCTCTGTTCCATATCCCTTGGTGATGCTTCCTTCTAGCCGAGCACGGTTGTGAACATATTTCTCAGTCGCTTTGGAACCTGATGAGAAGCAGAGGACCTGGAAGCAGTTGCCATCTACTCTCTATACTCATTTTTAATAAAATATAAACTTCTCATTTTATAAACAAATAAAATTAAAAAGCTCTAAAATTCTCTATATCTCTAAACCATGAAGTGTGCTATACATGCTAGAAATGAAAGCTGAATACTAGTTTTGAATAACTACTTTAACCTTCCTTCATCCAAATATGCAAACTTTAAAGTGATTTTGAGCTTAAATGGCTTACCAATAAAAAAAAATTCACCATAAAAAACCACATATATCTAGTCCACAAAATGAGATATGCTACTGATGAAACATGAGCGTATAAAGTTGGTAACCTTTAGAACCGAAGAATCGATGGAGGAATCGAAGAAATCTTGTGATTACCAGCGATGAGGAAGAAGAGAGGCGGCGATGAAGCAAGAACACTGAGCTTGAACTGCCTCAGGCTCGGGGAGGAAGAAGGGGTATATAGGAAGGGACCTTTAGTCCCGGTTGGAGACAGCAACCGGGACTAAAGGTCCCTTTCTAGTCCCGGACGGAGCCACCAGCTGGGAGTAGACTTTTACTCCCGGTTGGAGGGACCAACCGGGAGTAAAATTTAACCTTTAGTCCCGGTTGGTAGCTCCAACCGGGACTAAAGGTCCCCTGCAGCAAAAGCCTACCGCAGTAGCCGTTGGGCAGGGACCTTTAGTCCCGATTGGAGCTACCAACCGGGACTAAAGGTTTCTCTAGTCCCGGACGCGAAAAATACCGGGACTAAAGCCAAATTTCGAAGTGAATCAAAAGTCGTTTCTCTACTAGTGAGCGAAATAAGAGCTTGTTAGATGATCTATTGGCCAGTGAAGTTTGCATGTAAGGTTGCGGCTTCAAATCGGTGGTGTTTAGGTCTCAGGAGCGAAATCGATGGTGTGTTTAGGTGTTAGGAGCCAGCGTTGAAAAGTTTTTGTAGTAGTTCTAGGTCACCCAGTTGTGAGAACGAAATCCAATATGGTAGAGCGGACTTCATATATTCTTAGTTGTGTGGTGGAGCCTTGATGTCATATTTCCTTAATAGCGTATGTGTGTCCACTAATCATAATCATGACCCCAATAGGCAATCTCAGTCAGAAATTTATATTTTCTTGTTATTTTTTCTTCACCTAGCTTATACTATTTTTGTAACTTAGCAAGCATACATATCGATCAGTCATGGTCATCTTCATCAGTAGTCTTGGTCACTCGGCCACTGGGTAAGGGACTTTTGAGTTGTAAATATTTACATGCCAAGTTAATGGGAAGTGCTCACTACCAGAGACCGGCTCTTTGCCGAGTGTCAAGTGGTTTCCTGAGTGTTGTTTTTTGGGCACTCGGCAAAGACGCCTTTGCCGAAAGTGTTTTTTTACACTCGGCAAAGAAGCTCTTTGCCGAGTGTTTTTTTTACACTCGGCAAAGAAGCTTCTTTGCTGAGTGTTTTTTTTACACTCGGCAAAGAAAATTTCAAAGCATATTTTGAAGCAGTAAATTAATTCAAATGAAAAAGTTTTCAACTACAAAGTTGTACAACTCATCAAGATGTACAATGTTTGTTTTGGTCTTTTCTTCATATGACAAGTGAAAGTAAATTTGTTCACAAATCTAACATATATCGCTTGTAGTTTATGAAACTACAAGAGAGATATATAAGATTTGTGAACAATGTTAGAATGACCATGTCGGATGAATAGATGACCAAACAACCAAAATAAACTTTGTAGATCTCAAAAAGTTATGAAACATTGTAGTTGGCAACTTTTTGATTTGAAAACATCTTGTCATGCAAAACTGCGTTTGAATTTCAAAATTTTAAAATTCAAAATTTTTAAACGACCTCAGATGGAAAAACTTCCTAAACTAAAAGTGTAGATCTCCAAAAGTTATGAAACTTTGTAGTTTACAACTTTTTTATTTGAATTCGTTTAGGGCCTCAAACAAGCAATTTACACTTGGCAAAAAAAGCTTCTTTGCCGAGTGTTTTTTTAACTCGGCAAAGAAAATTTCAAAGCACATTTTAAAGCAGTAAATTAATTCAAATGAAAAAGTTTTCAACTACAAAGTTGTATAACTCATCAAGATATACAATGTTTGTTTTGGTCTTTTCTTCATGTTTGTTTTGGTCTTTTCTTCATATGACAAAGTGAAAATAAATTTGTTCACAAATCTAACATATCTCTCTTGTAGTTTATGAAACTGCAAGAGAGATATATAAGATTTGTGAACAATGTTAGAACGACCATGTCGGATGAACAGATGACCAAACAACCAAAATAAACTTTGTAGATCTCGAAAAGTTATGAAACTTTGTAATTGGCAACGTTTTGATTTGAAATCATCTTTTCATGCAAAACTGTGTTTGAATTTCAAAATTTTAAAATTCGAACTTTTCAAACGACCTCGGATGGAAAAACAACCAAAATAAACTATGTAGATCTCGAAAAGTTATGAAACATTGTAGTTGGCAACATTTTGATTTGAAAACATCTTGTCATGCAAAACTGCGTTTGAATTTTCAAATTTTAAAATTCAAATTTTGTAAACGACCTCGGATGGAAAAACTTCATAAACTAAAAGTGTAGATCTTGAAAAGTTATGAAACTTTGTAGTTTACAACTTTTTTATTTGAATTCGTTTAGGGCCTCAA
Source organism: Miscanthus lutarioriparius (assembly GCA_904845875.1). Classification (NCBI taxonomy): domain Eukaryota; kingdom Viridiplantae; phylum Streptophyta; class Magnoliopsida; order Poales; family Poaceae; genus Miscanthus; species Miscanthus lutarioriparius. Next base: position 25,914,823 of record CAJGYO010000010.1, read on the forward strand.
ACAAGCAATTTACACTCGATTTAGTATAATATATTGGGAACTAAAACGGAATCCAAACACAAATGACAGTGTGGTGTAGTGGTAGAGGAGGTTCGTGCGCAGCGGGAGGTCTCGAGTTCAAATCCCGTCGGCCACGTAGCTATGAAATTTACGCGAAAAACGCCGGAGATGGGTGGGCGCTGACTGGTGGGGGCCTCCACCAATTAAAAAAAATTCCATTTTTTTGGGTAAAAGTTCCCATTTTTTTGGTTCCAACTTTGCCGAGTGTCGGGCACTTGGCAAAGGCTTTGCCGAGTGCCCGACAAAAGACACTTGGCAAAGACGCCTTTGTCGATGCATTTTTTGCCGAGTGTTGTTTGCCGAGTGCAACACTCGGCAAAGCCTTTGCCGAGTGCAAATTGGGATTTGCCGAGTGCCCCTGGCACTCGGTAAAGCCAGTGAGTCCGGTAGTGGCTAGAACCCGTACGTCCGTCTAGACGGATGCGCATGTCCGGACGCCCATGGCTGCTCTTCGTTTCTCGCTCTTGTTCCATGCAGTGCACGTGACCGCTTGCATTCTGCAATGCTCGGATGACTCGTCCTGCCCAAGCCACCCTCCCACACGAGGGGCCATATGTGCCCCCTCCGTTTCCCGCCGAGCTCAAACTGCTACGATGAGATGGAGGGAAGGGAAGGGAGGGGAGGGAGACGAGAGGAGAGGGTGAGCCACACTGCGTGAGGAAGGCACGGGGTAGGAACCAGAACCCTATGGCAGGCCGCTGTCCACCAGCCACCGGCGCCATTGCAACGTGTACAACACTCGATGTACTTTTGAAACATCCATATGAAATATTTGCAACATACGTCTGAAGATAGATGAAACATGGGTCTGAAACAGTTAAAAAACCCTAAAAAGACTTGAAAAGATATTGCAAAACATATGCAACATACAGATAAAACACTTGCAACATATGTGTGAAACATATGCAATATCCAAATAAACACACTTGCAATGTACTTCTGAAAAAATAGATGAAACATTTGGAACAGACACTTGTAACATACATGTATAGCCATTGCAATATATGCAACATCCCGATCTACTTCTACAACATCCATATGAAACACTTGCAACATACCTCTGAAATATTTGAAACACTTAAAACATACGCTTTTCAGCAAATCCTGGTCGGCAGATGGACGGAGCACTGCATAGCGGGATCCGGCTATGCGGTCATGGTGGAGAAGGAGGATGGCAGCGGGCAGGCGGCTGCGCAGCCCCCCAGTAAGTGGTTTTATTGCCCCTAGCGAGTGGTACCTGCAGTGGAGGTGGCAGCGACGGTCAGGCAGCAGGTATGGCCTCGTGTGGCGAGGCAGCAATGGCTACGCGGCCACGTGGAAGCACGCAATGGCTTTGCGGGTATGGGGGAGCACACAGCAGCGGTGTAGGCGTGGCGACGCGGTCACGGTGCAGCACGCCAGAGCGGTGCGTGTGCGGTGACGCGAGCACGCAGCACGCTGCAACGGTGCAGTCGCGGCGGCGCAGTTGCAGTGGATGGGTTCGAGAATGGAGATAGGAGAGCAGAGGTATCGTTTCTTTTAGCAACTCGAGTTGGCTAGTTGAGTGAGAACGTTGGGTTGTTTGGGTGGACGTCGAGGCCCACCAAGGAAGCGTCCGGGCGGCCGAATGTCAGCATCACAGCAATTACATTATTCAACCACGTGCAATTCATCTACTTGCTGTCACGCTGATTTGTCATGTAGTATAAGAAATCACTATCGGACGTGGCTTCTTTGCCGAGTGCCTCAGGCATTCGGCAAAGGCCGATATACACTCGGCAAAGGGCGCTCGGTAAACAATCTATGGGCAAAGACCTCTTTGCCGAGTGCACTTTATCGGGCACTCAGCAAAGACTTTGCCGAGTGCCAATCTGACACTCGGCAAAGAAAAGTGGTCGTGACGGCGAGCGCCACCGTGACGGCGGCTTTGCCGAGAGTCAAGGTCAAGCTCTCGGCAAAGGTCCTCGCTTTGCCGAGTGCCGTTGACTTAGACACTCGGCAAAGGCGGCCTCTTTGCCGAGTGCCGCAGGCAAGACACTCGGCAAAGCATGTGATGTTTGCCGAGTGCCACGGGCTAGGCACTCACCAAATCTCTGATGTTTGCTGAGTGCAATGGCCATTGCACTTGGCAAAGCGTGTTCCCAGATAGATCCCAGGCAGTCACTTCGGAGATTCTCATGAAACTTCTTCGGAGATTCTTCGGTTTGCAAGCATCGTACGTGACAACTTGCGTGAAACCTCCTCAAATTTTTATCAGAACCTCCACATATGATATCATGACATATTGACAAGTTTCATGATTTTCTGACTTCGTTTGCTTTTTATAGAATTTAAAAACAACTCGAACGCAAGTACGTGGTCATGTTTCGTGAACAAGATGTTCGAAATTGGTGGTCTGTTCCTGGATACGGCCTCACGTTATACTAAATAACATGAATATCATTTTCCATTCATTTTTTTCATTATTCGAATGACTAGCAGTTATAATTTGAATTATCCAAGAAAATTCAATTAAATGAAATAAATTAAAGAAATATAGAAAAAGTCCGAGAAATGTGCCACATTGGAACATGGAGTACCAGGTATTGTATGAGGACTGCAGAAAAAGTTTGGAGGTCAAAAGTGAAAAAAAATATGGTTTGTGGAGTGTCAAAAAATGACACTCGACAAAGGAGCCTCCTTGCCGAGTGTCAGGAGAAGACACTCGGCAAATGAGACTCTTTGCCGAGTGTCAGGATAAGACACTCGGCAAAGGATTAACGGCGACTGCCGGTCGTTAACGGCGGCGGCCCTTTGCCGAGTGTTATTGTTTGACACTCGGTAAATCTGGTCTTTGCCGAGTGTTGTTATCTTTGCCGAGTGCCATTGGTTTGCCGAGTGCTTTCTCTTTGGCACTCGGCAAATAGCCCCTTTGCCGAGTGCCCGATAAAAAACACTCGGCAAAGTGTGGGACACTCGACAAAGAAGCCGTCTCCGGTAGTGAATTTCCATTGCGAAGACCAGCAAGTCAACTCCACGTCCATTAACCAGCACACATCCAAACCTGCAGGTGCCGTGTACTTACTTCTGTAATAAATATGACATGCTCTTCTCTCATAATTGATCTTTGTTTAAACAGTTCTTGCTCAAGTACCATGCTTGTACAAAAATAAAATTAAAGATTAAAAATATACATGGATTTTCATGTCGATGCATGTTGTGCTAATCACATCGTCTAGTGTTGATCCAACCTGCCTCAAGCTCGTTTATGAATGCATCAGGAGATTATAGAAATCGGTAGGCCGGCTGTCGCTGTATATGTGCTCGTCATTCTTTTGTAATACACTACACGGAACATTACCATAAACTTTCGACTGAACTAAAGCCACTTATATATAGACAACACGCAACAGGTTAGATTATTGTTCAATGAATGAGAGCAATTATTATATGTGTTCAAGTTCTTGTCGTGTTCCCATTGTTGCAACCAAAGGACGTCACCACTAAGTAAAAAATTATTATTATTCCCTAAAGACTAAAAACATTGACAAAGTTTCTGTAACTTAACAAGCATATCAGTCATTGTCTTCAGCGGTCTTGGTCACTGGGGACTTTTGAGTTGTCAATATTCACACGCCAAATTAATTCACATTCACCCCTGTCCATTTCATCTACTAGCTGACGTGCCGATTTGTAATGTAGGCTTTGTTTCATGTAACTTCTCCACCAGCTTCAAGAGTTGCTTGGAGTTATTTTCTACCATATGTATTTTTCCAAACAACTTCACCTAAGAAGCTTTTGAAAACTTGCTCTCATAGAGGATTGGGGTGGGATGAAACTGAAAATAGCATCTTTTCTCAGCTCGTTCTCTCTTTGTTGGGCCCAAGCATCCCCATGGTCGCATTTTCCCTAGGACGATTTGGTGAGGGCACGGCCGGAGCTATCGGGTCGCAGGAGTGCGAGCGTGGAGAGGGGCTATTTATTGCTGTGTGTTCCATTTCGCTGCTGCCCCGTATGGGCTGTTTGTTTCTGATTGTATATAAACACATTTTCTATTCCCAATCTTAATTGAAGGGCAGAGCTCCTACCAATTTTCAAAAAAAAAAAAAGAAAAGGCAGGCTGTCAGTGTATATATGCTTGTTATTCTTTTGTAACACATGAAACAGAGGACCCAAACACTTTTTTTAGATGCAGGAATAAAAAGTATTCTGACCTCCCACATCCACGCATGAATGAGTATAGCCATTTGATAAAAACATAAAGGTAGCTAGACTAAGCTCTGTTAGACAGAGCTTTAAACAGAAATAAAATGATTAAGCGAATGCGACCCGACAGATCTAAATTAAGGAAACTTAGTTCTCTATTCTTCTTTGGTATCTCTATCCTAGCTTTCCAAAGAGTTTGAACATCATAACTTCCAAATGACTGCATCCTTCCTTCAAAACCATTCTCTCTTCCACTTAAGATAACTAGGACCATTGTGAGTACGTCCCCCTTCGTTTTTTTCTAGATTACTTGACTGCACATGATGTTCCGCCCAGAGCAGTGTGTATTCATCAGCCACACCTGCTAGCCTTGTGCTGGATCTTGTAGGAGAAAGCAATAGGGGTGCAAATGGTAGGGATAATTTCCGACTATATCCAAGTCAGAATCCGAATGGAGTTCAGATCTATCCGTATTCGAGTCTGGATATTTAACAACTGATACCGTATCTATATCCGAATACTCAAATCGCATATTTATGATGTCAATATCCATTCGTATCATATTCAACATAGCTTATACTATCCATATTCGAATCCGAATCCGAACAGAAATATGAAAACAAATGTAATATTAACTATATCCGTCCGTATCCGACCATTCGCACCCCCAATCTTAGGAATTGAAGCAGCAGCCCTGACCTTTGCAGGCATTCAGAAAAATCAAGTATTGATAGGTCTAGTTCTTTTCCTTTGCTTATGCACGGCAAAGAAATTAGATAAAGACTTGGAAAGTAATTTTATCGCCAATAGATAGTTCATCAAGATGAGACTAAAGGCTACTTGATTTGGCCTCAACTAAAATTGCGCAGTCATGAGATATTAATAGAAAAAAAAGCAAGAAACAACAAGTAAACATAGCTACTCACGCTATTTGCACGAGCCGACTTGCTAGTTTTATGTTTTTGGAACTTGTCATGCTGCCATGGCATGCCGGTCTCACTGGCATGACACCATTAAGCTACTATGGTGCTGTGCCTAGGCCACTGGCGGAGCCCATGTGTTGGTACGGTACGGGTACGTAACCGCCGTGCCCATCAGGCCTTGCATGATCGGGCCCGGACGGACCATGCGACCGGTTTGGTCACTAAGAAAAAGTTTTCCTGAATCCGCCATGATGAGAAACAATTATTAGGATACTTTCAATACAGAAACTAGCATGGTTTCTATCCATATTATTTACGTTGTCAGATAGACATTTTGCTGATGTGGCAACTAATTTATTAAAGGGAGAGTGTAAAAATCGAAGAAACTGTTTGTAAACAAGAAACTATATCTTCACATAAATTGATGGTTGAAGAAACTACAGGAGACACAAAACGACAACAAAGCCAGTAGGTAGATTTATAGAACGAAACTGGTGCTGTTCCTGACGATGCCAGCCGGCCTTAACTAAACTAGTTGACGTACGATGCCTTGTGAGTAGGTAGCATCGTGGAATGATTGGCATGTCGTCAGCTCAAATGGGAGATGCATGGAGGGGACGTTCAACAATGCCCGCATGGGTGAGCAGCGCCCAGAGGTGCGTGATGAACTCTCCTCCGGTGGCGAGGTGCTCGAAGTGGACGTTGGCGTTGTTGGAGGGCGCAAGGAAGAGCACCAGCTCTGCCCAAAACCTCGCGAGCAGCTCCCACATCCGCGGCTTGTCCACTTTCTTGAGCTGCCTCCCCAGGTCTGCTGCTAGGATCAGGATCGGTGTGTCTTTGACTTCTTCTGGTTCTGGTGAACGCTGCTCGTCTTGGACTTGGCTGCTGCTACTGGGTTTCGCCATGTCACAGCTCTTTGACGTGTCAATGGTGTCGCCACCACCACCACGAATGTAGGTTTGGGCCTCATCATTCACGACGCCGTCCAGGACCTGCATGGGTATGGCCTTGTAACCGTTGTCTGCTCCTGGGAACAGGATCGTCGGTGGTGTGTCTTCGACTTGGCTGCTGCTCGGTTTTTTCGCTTTCAATTGAAACATGGTGTCACATCTCGTTGGCATGTCCTTGGTGTCGCCAAGATCGGTTCGGGCCTCCTCCACGACGGCGTCCAGGATCTGCTTGGCCTTGTAACTGTTGTCCGGCAGCATGTCCGGGACGAAAGCAAGAAGGTAGGCACAGTAGCCGGATAGGGTGGTCGCGACGTGGCGGTGGCCGTGCTCGTCGGAGTCGTCGAGGTCACACATGGTGGTGGCTATGTGCCACACAAGAACCGTGTGCGTGTGCGTCGGGAGGTCGTCGCATGCCCAGTGTAGCTCCAGATGTCTTGCACTCTCCTTGAGGGAGCGGCCGACAGACGGCAGGCCACGGGTTTCTTTGAGGCAATCGAGCACCGCCTTCCTGACCTCAGCCGTCAGTGGCACGTCCGGCTCCTGCCGGCGGCCTTGGTCTGTCGGCTCCATCATGCGCAACGACAACCAGGACAAGGCGTTCTTCCCGGTCTTGCTCGGGTTGTAGTCGTAGGACTTGAGCAGCGAGTACTGCCCGAGCTTGTTATCCCAGCAGTGCGCCGACTTCCGCCAACGCCATGCCGCCACAAGTTTCATCAGCGCTCGACGGATGCCGCAGCCCCTCTTCCGACACCGCTGCTTTTTGCCATCCCCCGTGTTGACGACGTAGTCGCACACGAACTGCACAAGGGCCCAGTTGGAGTAGCCCGTGGCCAGGTGTTGTAGGATGTCTATGCTCAGGATCATGACAATGAGGAGGACGTTGTTGAAGTAGATAAAGGTGTTCTCCGGGGGCTCGTAACCAGACGGTGAGCTCAGGAATATAAAATCCACGAGGAGCACCTTCAAGAAGCCAAGAAGGACGAAGAAACGGATGAAGCCGAGCAGTCTGTTGGTGGGGAAGAGCGCCGGATATTTGGTGTAGAAGAAGTCATACAGAAAGGACAGCTCGACCTCCACCACACGGAAGGCGCGCTCGTAGCCCTCTCCGTCGTCGGCGAGAAGGCCGTCGACAACAAACTCCATCGTCTTCTGGTCGCCAGCCTCGGCGATGTCGAGGTCGCCGCAGAAGCGCCGCTTCAGCAGCTTGAACAGAGCGAAGGAGAGGCATGAGTGCACGTGCACTATCCCATTTGCTACCGGATCGGAGCAATTTGCCGTTATGTTTCCAGATCATGTCGACTGTGACAACCTTGCTGCCCACCTTTGTCAGGTAGGGTGGACATACCTTCGACGGCGGTTCGGAGTCCTTGTCCTCGCCGACGACCAGGTATTTGCACTCAGTCATGTTCTTGGGGTTATGCTCTTTGCCGATATCGGCTTTCATGTAGTCGGCCACCACCATGGCGCTGCGCACGAGCCCGTGAGCCGAGCTCGCCGTGCGCAGTGCCTTCATCCTCTGGGCCATCTTGAAGATGCTATAGATCCAGCAGAGCAGGAAGTAGTCCAGCAAGACCCACCTACCATCCGAGACGTCGCTCCGGCTGTAAAGCAGCCAGAGCACGAGCAGCGTCTGGAAGGCGTGTTTTGCCAGCATCTCCTTGCTCTGCTCGATGTCGTGCCGGCTGAAGGCCGACATGCCGTTGACGCTGCCGAGAAGGAGCAGCAGCCCGACGGCCCACAGCAGCTGGCTGTCAGGCATGCCGTGACGAGACCCAACGGATTGGACGAGGCCAATGGTGTAGGATACCACCGGGAAGGAGACGGTGTAAGACGCCCACAGCAGGAGGCGGATGAAGGCCTTGCTGCCTAAGCGCCGGCGCCGGGAGCCCAGCAGCGCCTGGACACCAATCAGCACAGCGCTAACAACCGCCAGGATGTTGATAAGCATCCCCTTGTCTGTGCGGATCCTCGTGAACAGGTAGCTGGCGCTCATTTGGGTTGGGGGTGGCGGGGGGACGTCGGCCATCGGCGACGGCGAGATGTCGCTGCCGCCCCCGAAGCCTAGCGACAGATCTCCTTCTCCTATATCTCCAACGGGATACATGCTTATGTACAGCTGAGCGAATATCCAAACAAGCGCATCAACGACGGAGACCATTTTCTCTAGCTACTGTCAAGACTTAACTATTGGGGTCTCTTGATGGATCTCTCTGATGAACTCTGAAGAAGCAAGCTTCCTGAGTTGCATTATATATAGATAAAGATCACCTCGACGAGGATGCTCCCCTTGTGATTGGAGTCTCGTCAATGGTGGTGAATTTTAGTGTTTCCATTCTAAGAGTAAAAGATGGTGTGTGAGTCTCCGCTAGGTGGTGGTCAATCTAGTATATTTTTATATACTCCCTCCATCCTCTCAAAAATAAAAAGATCTAAGCCCTATTGTGGAGAACATAGGGTTTCAATGATTAATGTACACAAGTAAACGTAATGAACACAAGTACCAGCTATGGCTTCCTGCCATTCCAAACTTCAAATGGAGTTCTACAGCCCATAGCTTTAGTTGGTAGTCTATTCCACAAATAGACTCAATGCCTTAGGGTGTGTTTGGATGGGTGGCTTAGGGCCTATCCAGACTTAGCTAATGCAGCCTCTTCATGTTTGGATGCCTGTCCAAGGTGCTAAGCCTGGCCCGAGTAAGCCAAAAAGGGGTCCGGAGCATGTCTCCGTGGGAGCGATCGCCCCGACCATTTCCCGCAAGCCAGGCTTGTGCTAGGAGACCGTATCATTAGTTTTCGTCTCAGCTCACTGCTGCCCCCTGTGTTGTCTTATGCGCCACCGTTGAGCCCTCGTGCCGCTAAGCCGCCACTATTGAGACAATGTTCGTAGTGCAGTCCCTCGAACGTCCACTGGGAGAAGTAGACGATCCGAGGAAGAAGAAAAAGACGTCGGCAGTCACCATGAAGAAAACAATCAGAGGAAGTTAGCGAGCAGTCGTGGAGACACTCCCCAAAAACCTGATCGCCCATATACCCGAGCAGGTGTCACTATGCGGACGGCGGTTCCGGAGGCCTGCTCTCCCAACTCTCCGTGCGCGCAGGGGATTGGGATGGGAATGATAGAGAGCAGCGCAACAGCAGCGAAAAGGTGTTCTTAGTTCTGTCTCTTCTCTCGTGAACAAGAGGAGAAGTGCCTCTTTTATGTAGCAACAAAGGAAGACAAAAGTGAAGAGATAAGTGCATGAAAAGACAATGTCCATTATGGCAGAATCCGTTACCGGTAACTCATGAAACTGACAAATCAATTGTCAGTTACTAGTAACGGAAACCACTAAGACATATATCATGAACCACTATCACATAGTGGTCATCATGCACAGAAAACTCATCAAATCGTAAGTTGCACTGCATAAAGCACACAACAAATTACACCTAGCATTAACTTTGATTTTGGAATTTTCTTTTAATTAATTGTTGAATAAATTGGACACCCAATTAAATCCAACAATCCCCACCAAATTCCAGGGCGTACAAAATGCTTCTAGTTCTACTGATGTTTGATATGCTAGCTTTTTAATGGAGACTGTTAACTTGAACATCCATCTAGAATAGAGGTCACACTTCTTCCCAACTGAACAATGGACTATGCCTTGAATTGATTGTCTTGTGTGAAATAGGTTTCACCTAAGTCCTTTACTAATACAAGGCTACCTAAAGCATCCTCTCTATTTGGAGCATATAAGTCAAACTCTCAGGCCTTTCATGAGTATCTAGAGATCACTCAAATCTCATAGACTGTGACTAGCAGTCAAACTTATATAGGTGTGTTCCTCAAAAGATATGTTGTAAGACAACATCTTTGCTTCAGCAAGCCACTTGGAACACATTAAGCTAAAAACCAACCTGCCTTACAGCAAAGGAAAGACATGCATCTGACATGGGCCTAGTTAAGGGTCTTTCCTCACAGTCTACCACTGGCTTGTTTTACCATCCTACTTCACGGGATCTCCGATCACATACAACAGGTTACCACCATGTTAGACTTCATGTGGGTCTCAAGCCCATCTCACTCGATGCACTATCTATCACATTACGTGATAGTCCCTTAGTGAATTGGGATCTGCCAGATTTTTATATGTATGGACATGGTCCAATGCTATCACTCTGGAGTTTCTCAGTTTTCTAACAGATTTTAACCACCTCTTAACATGCCTTGTGGACTTCATGTTGTCCTTAGAACTGTTTACCTTAATTATCATAGTCTAGTTATCACAGTTCATAGAAATACCCAGTATAGGTTTTTCTACCACCGATAAATTCATAAGGAGTTCACAAAACCACTCGGCCTCAATGCCAGCGGTGTCTAATGCTGTGAGTTCTGCTTCCATGGTTGACCTCATTAAGATGGTCTGCTTGCAAGACTTCCATGAAACAACGCCACCTCCAAGCAGAAACACATCTCCACTTGTAGCGTGAACCTCATCAGCATCAGATATGCCTTTGGCTTTAAACATGGAGTCCATTAACCATAGGAAATAAAAAGTATTACACAAAAATAATAAAATAAATTATTAAATTCAAATATGAGAAAATCATATCACTGTTGGGTCCATACCTAAAGCTGGCAGTGATCATAAGGATATCACTATTGGTTGCGACACAAGCAGACAGTGTTGCTCAGAACTACATTGCCGGTTATAGTCCTAACCTGGCAATGATCTTAAGGATAACACTACTGGTTTGGGACCAGAACCGGCATTGATGTTTGATGTCATTTCCATGTTATGGCAACCAATAGTGACAAAAAAACCCATCACTCCCACTTGCCCACCGCAGGCTCACTTTCCGGCAGAGATATGGGGTTGAGACCCAGCAGTGAAGTGTTGTTTTGAGGTAGTGTGCGCCACCGCTGGAGAAGGGGGCAGCCTGCCCTACACAACCATTGGAGAGGGAAGGAGGCAGGAGGAGGCGAAGGGAGACAAAGAGGAGGGAGAAACTCTGAGGTGTGCATTCGAGGGGGTGCGAGAGGAGTACAGAGAAAGGTGCAATCAGGAGCAGGCTAGGGTTTCTTGATTATACTCCACGGGCTGAGATGGGTTGGATGAGCCTTTTACAGAGGTGATAGTGACGCAAACATTTTCACCATCAGTTCATAGCATGAATCGTGGGTGAATATTATTTTCACCTCCAGATCGTTGTATGAATAGTTGGTGAAACTATGAACAGGCAGTGATATAGTACCGTTGCAAAAATCATTTATGTAGTAGTGCAGTTTGGGAACTAGATATTGTCCCCAAATTGCTCGTATATCTACCAGTATTAGTCATTGACCTAGGGCATCATGGTCCCTTTATAGGGTACAAATTTTGTCAATGTTTTTAGTCTTTGGGGAATAATAAATTTTATATAGTGGTGACGTCCTTGGCTGCAATAATGGGAACACAACAAGAACCGGAACACATATAATTGCTCTCATTCATTAAACAATAATCTAACCTGTTGCGTGTTGTCTGTAAGTGTTCAGTAGAAAGTTTACGGTAATGTTTGTATATATACAATATGTCTCGGTTATGTGTTTCGTGTCTAGTGCGTGTATTTCAAAAGAATGACGAGGATATACAGCGACAGCCTGCCTACTGCTTTCTAGAATCTCCTTACGTGCATTCATGAATGAGCTTGAGGTAGGTTAGATCAACACTACACGATGTGAATATCAGAACATGCATCGACATGAACATGTGTGAACATGAATCCATGTATATTTTTAGTTTTTAATTTTCTTTTTGTACAAGCATGTCATATAGTATTACTTGAGCAAGTGCTGTTTAAACAAAGATCAACTATGAGAGAAGAGCACATGTCATATTTATTACAGAAGTATACGGCTCCTGCTACATTCTCGGAATCAGCTTTGGATATGTGCTGGTTCATGGACGTGGAATTGAGTTGCTGGTGTTCACAGTGGGAATTTCTTATACTATTACATGAAAAAACAGCACGACAGCGAGTAGTAGAAATGTAGAATTGCCCGGGGTTAAATAATGTGAATTAACTTGGCGTGTGAATATTTACAATTCAAATGTCCCGAGTGACTAAGACTGCTGTAGACCAGGACTAGTTGATATGCTTGTTAAGTTACAAAAAATTACAAGCTAGGTGGAGAAAAAAAAACAGGAAGAATATAAAATTTGGACTGAGATGACCTGATGGAGTCATGATATGATTAGCGGACACACATATGCTAATATAAGGAAACATCGCATCAAGGCTCCACCACAAATACTGATTGGTCACTGACCTAGGGCATCATGGTCCACCACAAATACTGATTTTGACTGAGATGACCAGATGGAGCCATTTATTATTCCCGGCAAATACTGATTGGTCACTGACCTAGGGCATCATGGTCCCTTTACAGGGTACAAGTTTTGTCAATGTTTTGTCTTTGGGGAATAATAACTTTTACTTAGTGTTGACGTCCTTGGTTGCAATAATGGGAACATGCATGCATGACAAGAACTGGAAGACATATAATCTGACCTGTTGTGTGTTGTCTCTATATAGGTGCCTTTAGTTTAATCGAATGTTTATGGTAACGTAATAACGTTTGTATACGTACAATATGTTTCTGCCGACTGCCATCCGTTTTGCTCTTTTGTATATTACAAAAGAATGACGAGCATATATACAGCGACAGCCTTGCTACCACTTAGTTGAATGTCCTTATGCATTAATAAAAGAGCTTGATGCAGGTTAGGTCAATCCTACATTCCTACACGATGTGAATAGCATAACATGCATATTGGCATGAAGTTGTGTGATCATGAATCCTTGTATGTTTTTAATTTTTTTGTGTACAAGAATGCAATATAGTAGCACTTGAGCAAGAGCTGTTTAAACAAAGATCAAGTACCAGAGAAGAGCATGATGTCATATTTATTACAGAAGTATACAGCATCTGATGCATTCTTGAAATCAGCTTTGTGTTAGAGGGTATTTCGGACTACTCCACTCCATGTTTTCAGCTCCACTCCACGTTTTTTAGTGAAACAGGTTCAGCTCAACGCAACTCTGCTCCAGGAAAAAAAGATGGAGTTATGAGAGCACATAAAGGGGTGCTTTCGTCACTGAATGAGCCAAATTTGTCATAATTTCAGTTTTATGATGAATTTATGATGAAAACCTATTCGTTATAGAAGTCGCGTCACACTTGAAATTCTATGACGATTTTCGCAAAACGTCATAGAAGTGGCTTGATCTGTGACGAAAACAGAACGTCATAGAACTGTTTTGGCATGCGTGGCAGGGGGATGCCATGCTGGTGGGTGCTTTCCGTTGGAGATGCTTTCCACGTGTACATGCTATAGCCTGTTGCATTGGAGATGGTTTGGGTACGTGTCACCTTCTTATTGCACAACGTGGCCATCTCTAGTTCTTGCACGTTTTAGGTTCTTACTGGACCATGTGTCATGTTCCTGTTGTTCCACATGTCAGTTTTCTATGGGCACACTTGTCGTGTTGTGGTTGGATCACGTGTCACATCTTCATTGGACCATGTGGCGTAATTTTATTGGTCCACGTGGTTGTTTCTTATTCAACCACGTGTCACGGCACTGTCTGTCCATGTTTCGCAATTTTATTCGGCCACGTGGCTTGACGACATCCTTCCACATGTCGGATTTTTAATAGCCCACGTGTTGTGCTCTGGCTATTTCACGTGTCTGCTCTGGCTACCGCGTGGAGTACAATCAATTCATCATAGAAGTAATTCGAGATCGTCACTACTGCATAGATTGACTACATAACAATTCAGCCTGGCAATCAAATAACTACAACTAACATTTCACACGTCAGCAGCGAACCACTGACAGAGTATCACAACATCAAACCATCACATGCGTCCACACAACAGACCACAAATGTTCACCGCATCAAGCCACAGGAGTTGAAGACAGAGAGTTAATTACCAGGAGAGCTTAAGCGCAAGACTAGCTCACTGAGCCTCTTGTACTCCTCCTGTTGCTATTGCTTGAATTCCTCAAGCTCCCTTTCAGTCTTTTCGGTCCTCTCCTTCAGTTCATCCACTAGTTCGACGAGCTCAGATGTACTTTCTTGTTCACCAACAAGCTGCCCCCAAAGTGTCATCTCCGCCGATGTCTCTGCTCTGGTGGAGCTTCTCAGGACACCAGCATTCTTCAAAAAAGGTTTTTGCTGCTTGCCTGGGAGGGATGCTTGCCCTAGTAGAAGTAGAGAACCTTGAAAACAACATTAGCACTAGTCATTGGTTGCTGCACATCAGCAACAGGTTCTGCTTGCATAGCTTCCATATCTTCCTGTGAAATTTAATCAGTAAAATATTAGGTTACAGATAGTGGAAGAGGATTTCAACTGAAAACCCAAGAGATTAATTCATAACAAGTAATGCATAGGACTTTCTCAGAAGACTGCTGATAGAGATTACATAAGCACAATGCATAGGTCTTTTGCAGCCTACTGCCGATAGAGATTACATAAGCACAATGTACAGGTACCATATTGAATGGTGTAAAATTGCAATTACAAAATTAAATGATGTTGCCACATTAGGCTCCTGCTGCATTTGCTTCTTTTATGGCAATGGGTTCAATAGATTTCAAGGAAAGCAAATGAAGGTACTTACAACTGCTGCTCTTGCATCATCGCTCAGGCCCTTTTTCGTACTGGTATAGAAGTCTTTGAAAACTTCCACAACATTAACATCTTCATCAGGTCGACCATGTTGTTCAAGTCATGGATCATCATGTTATTCATCAAGTCCTTGATCGTGTTCTATGGCCTTCCTCTTGTTCTCCTTCTGTTCACATTGCACATGAGTTTTTGTTTATATATATACAAAGGCAAGTGTAATAATAAAACAAAACTATCACTTACAAATGTTTGCAACTGGACAACATAGGAGCAAGATCCTGTAGACTGGTGGTACTTCACTTTTGCACGGTTTCGCTTGTTCGTCTAAAATGTTTCCTATAGCTTCATTTGTGTTAGATTGCAGCACAAGTAGACCATAGCAAGACTAGACAGGAAATTGATGGGTTCACACACACCTTGTTCTTAGCACTAGACCAAGTCTCGACAAGTTCACACCACTGTGCATCGCTCATGCATGGGACAGGGGAGGTCGTACGGATCTGATTAGCAGGGATGCCATTGAAGTAGGTTTGCTTCAACCTATAGCGTGCCTGTCGTACCCCACACAGCTATTACATTCCAGCAAGCTTCTTGTGTTGGTGGGTGAGCCTTGTCAATGTCCAGCCTTGACTGCACGCAGTAGTGTGAATGAAAAGTAAATCCGTTAAAGTTGCTCAAAGCAGAGTTGAATGTCAAGAGAGGATACCCATACATACAGTTAGCCTCTCCACAAAATTCCTGTAATGGACGACACCGGAGGGTTTTTTGTAAAGTTTCCAATGTGTCAAAAATGGTATTTGATGCCTGACTACTACACCTACCTCTGAGGCAAACCTGGCAGCTTGCACTAGATCATATGGCCTTCTATTCCCCTCGGCAACAAAGATGGGCATCCTCAATCCTCCCATTGATTTGCTCATTTTGTCAAGCAAAATTCCACGAGTTCGAGGCCTCGGCTTCCTCACACTTCTCGGCAATGGTACTACAAAGTTTTCATACATTCAGATTATTAGAAAAGTAACATGGATATCAAATAGCTAGTGCGCATTGATTGATAGACATCTGTAAGGTAATACCAACCTAGGCAACTTTCATTGTTGTACGGGTGGGTGGAGACAGGAGTTTGCTCAGAGGGCTCCTCTTCAGCATGGCTATCATCATCTGGCCATGGGCAGTCTCTCATAGGGCTAGGTAGCTCAGAGGGCTCCTCTTTAATATGGCTATCATCATCTAGCCGTGGGCAGTCTCTCAAGGCTAGGTAGCTTAGAGGGCTCCTCTTTGGCATGGCTATCATCATTTGGCTATGGGCACTCTCTCACAGGGCTAGGTAGAGAGCCATCCCAACAAATGTCTCTAGTCAATTCATGAAGTTTGAATTGATCCCTAGGTACAGGTGTCTGTGGTGATGGAGAATTGTGTTCACCTATTGCTGATACCTCCACCTTTTTGCCAACAGCAGCCCTCCAAGTACGAACTCCATGAGCAAACTCTCCTGGTCATGTTGAATTCACTCGCTTGGAGTGCCTTCGCCTAGAACTCAAGGCAGCGCTACCTTTTGTCCTACTGGCAGAGCCTCCTCTATGGCTCCTTTGACCCGAAGACTGAAATTGGAGATACAAGCTTAAGCAGTAAGCATGTACAAATTGCATTGCTATCCAAACAGTAAAGCATTGCATTGCTACGTACCCCCCTCCGAACTAAATACAAGATAGAACAAGCACCTCAATTGCTAGGGGTACTGGCTCATCTTCTAAATCTGTGTTTCATCTGTAACATCAAATCCCTCAACTACCTCCCCTGGTTTAGGGATATATTCTAAATCTTCACCGTGTCTATCCTTTGTGCTTTACTTTTTTGTCTTTGGAGACACAGGTTTTGGGCCCACACGTATTCCAAATTCTTCCATCTTTCTAGATTACAAAGGCATTTATTAACTAAAGCTTCTACGGAATGTCAACACAACAGAGCAAGAGTATACAAATAAGCGCTTAACTAGTACGTAACTATAGCTTATACGAAAGTCATTAATCCAATAAAGCACATGTCAGCTACACTCAACTATAGGAAATATGTAACCCCAACGCTATCTACATATCCTTGGTTCAGCCTCTACAATAGATCACATATCATAAAAGGAATTTGGGTACCTCTTCCTCCATGTCATTGTTCAGATCCGATCTTGTCATCATGGTCGCGGAGCTGGTGCGGATGGCGCTGACGCAGGGTTAACAGATCTGACTCCGGCTAGGGTTTAGATCTGGTCGGTCGTGGCAGGTGCCGAGGTAGGGGATCTAGATCTGGCTTGTACCATCGTTGAGGCTAGGGTTCAGAAATGTATGAGAGAGGGTGCGGCTGGAGAGTCAAGAGGGTGTCGAGCTGCTGTGCCGATGGCACCTAGGGTCCAGAGCAGGATGGCAGAGGGGGTAGCTGGAGAGTGGAGAGGGTGGTCATGGGACTAGGATTTGGAGCTGGAGGAGAGACGGTGCGGGTGGAGAATGGAGATGGAGGCGGAGACGATGACTCTTTGCACTTTTATGTGGCCATCATATTACCACAAATGCCCTTGTTTGAAATCAATGGCGTGGTAAACCTATTTTCCACGCGGAGGGATGAGAGACATCTAATTTTCGATGCGTCTTGGCGGGACTTCTCGGCGCAGTGCGAAATCAAATTTTCGGGGTGTGTTGGTGGGACTGCTCGATGCAGTGCTCAGCAAAGACCGAATTTTATTTCGTGTTTTAATAGGAAATGATTATGACAAAATGTTACTTACCTAATATCTGTCTTTTCATTTTTTTCTCCTGTGCACCTGTTTATATATCCGATGAGTTAGTTATTGCCTTTTTGGGTTTTTCATAATAATATAAGTTAACATAAAACTAAAAGAGGATGATAATAAATAATTAAAAGATGAATGAATTTGACACCTAAAAATTACCAAAAAATAAAAAATAAACCTACTCGTTGTAGCTTGTTGCGCTTCATCTACCGATTATTATTTTTTATTTGTGTGACTGCATCTGCGGCTAGAGTCCTCCTCGCTAAAGTCGCAGTCGGTGCTGTACTTTGCCATCACTCAAGTACGTTCCCATTGCCCATTGCTGTTACTACTCAAATTGCCAGTGTAGTAGTCGAGGGGTTGACGCGTTTTCCTGCTCTTATAACGAGAAAGTCCGCAACTCTGTGTATTTAACGCGCCAGACTTTCTCATAATCATAACAGAAAAATGCACCCACCCCTCGACTACTACTCTGACTGCTCGTATTCTGAATCTATTTCATTAGTAATTAGTAACGCTAAGATGACTCACGTCTTCTAACGTTTGTTAGCGTCTGCATCGAGTATAAATATCCTTCCTGGTCTCTTTTACTTTTCACTTGCAAGTTGCTAGCCAAGGAAAGGAGGTAGTGTTACAATTTCATTAGCAGCTGTTGCCCAAAGAACTATAGTGATCGTCCTTGTTGCGGTGAGTTTTAGTTTCTTTGTCATTTTATTCTAGTCAGGATCAAGATCTCAATCGAGGCTAAGGTATGGCCTAGACAATATTCTATTGCTTTGTACTGGTTCTTGCTTGTTCAAGGTGTAGTGTTTTTTCATATGTGGTTTTTTCTAATGATTTTTTCCTTGTGTTTTTTGTTCTATATACAGAGAGATGTCGTACCACAACACCCATGTTTACTCCACCAGCAAGCTTGCGCTTTGGCGGCTAGGAGTGTCGCCAAGTATCGTAGAAGGGGTGCTTGTTGCTTGGGGACGTCATGTTCATAACAGCCCCCACTGATCGTTGTTGAAGCTGCAGTTCGTTATATGCTTGGTAAAGATTGCTTTGTTACAGTTGTCGAAGACAATGATAGTGGCGAGATTTTTGTCCGTGTTAGGAATTTCGAGCAAATGAAAAGACTTAATAGTGTTACTGTGTTTGTGGGAGGAGACTCTGTCATCTTCACTCATGTTGATCGACTGAATGCAATTTGTCAACTGTCTGACATGAGTCCCCATGGAAAGATGAGATGTTTTAGACATTAGAGATTAGAGAAATACTACGTAATGTACTTTTGTATATAAAGGAATGAAGTTATTATGTTGGTCCAACTATATTTATCTTCCTTTATTTTTTCATACTTCATATACTTCGGTTGATTCTTATTATATTGAGATTTTTTTATTTGGTCACATTTGACAATTCTGACTCCTTGATTGGGGACAAAGGGAGTAGTTGAATTCAGATTTGGGCTGATCGCAACCTTCAAAGGACGGATGCACAGCCGTTGAAATGTTTGTGCACCCTATAGACAGAACGATCATCTAAAATTTTCACTAGCCGGACACTAGTGGAGCGATAAGGTTTATCACAGGAGGCCTATAGGCACCATGTGCCCAACTTGTTGGATGCGATCAAGGACCTGAAGGACCGAGGCCTGACGGGGACGATGGTGATCCGTACCTTCATCGGCCATCGGGTCCTCCCCTTGAAGATGAGGCACCACCCCCAGTGGGAGTTCCGAGGCCCAACGGACCCTACAATCGAGTCGAGGGTCACCATCTGTGAGGATGACCTAGACCAATGGGTGATGATGGTTATGGGAGTGTACAGGATGGATCGTGGCAGGGGGGAGTCCCCGGTGGCCTTTAGCGCCGGCCATCCTCCACCGATAGACAGACATCTCGTCGGTGTGGTCTCACACCCGCCGCCAGTTCATCCTGCCGAGGTGATTTTTTTGTGTACCGCTATTTATATTATTTCTCTTCATTAAATTAACTAGAGTATGCAAGCAATGCTCACGCTCGTATTTGTGTTCATGCTGCTTAATTTAACTAGTATTTGGAAATTGCCTACTTTCTCAATAGGTGGACGTGGGCGTGATGGTGTCCTGAGGATCATTGGCCCTGGAGCCAGGTTCTTCGTCCGCGGTCGCGCTCGGAAAGCGGCCCCAAGAACCATCCCCTGGTGGGGGCAGCCACCAGCGATGATTCCGTCCCATGCTGCTCTGGACAGTCCAGAGAGTTGTTTGCCTTCTCAATCAGATCGCTCTCCCCCTAATCCTGTGGGCTTGAACTTGGCTTGCATTGTGTAGAGAGACGTCCCGTCGCTGATCTCGTCTGACCTCGGACAGTCTTCTGGTGATGCATCATCAGACCACGAAGTCCCGTCTGACCCCGGACAGTCTTCTAGTGATGCATCGTCAGACCACGAAGAATACTTTAAGTTAAAGGAGGCTTACCTCATGGTCACAGACTTGTTCTCAGGAGCTAGTCTGGAAGCTGACAAGCTGCGCGATGAGAAGGCGACCGCTGAAGTGGAGGTCTAGAACCTGCTTGTCGACGCTACTACCGCCTGTGACGCCGCCTTCCCGGTGCAGACAACGGACGATCCGGTCACTGCACCAGAGGAGGGTCTCCGAGCCCTGCCGACCCGTTTTTAGGCCATGGCATCCAAAGCCATCCGTCAAGGGGCTACCACGACGCTGGTCGCTGCCCAGCTTGAGTTTGGCGCAATGGTGAAAGTCCGGGTGGTGCAGTAGGCTTTTCCACTGGCACCAGAAGACGAAGATTATATTGATGATATGTTCAAGTGCATCGAGCCGGCTGCCAATGTCGTCTTAGCAAAGGTGAATGTGGTCGAGATCCTACATGATCGCCTCAACTGTTGATCTGTGGGATGTATCAGTAGTACAAGTCATGACTAGGTTTGGTCTGTGGGACGACCGTATGTGAAGTCTTAATTATTTGCATGCATGTCTATGTTAACTTTTGTTGAACTTCATATTATGTCGGTTAAACTCTGTTGAGCGTAGTGAAATAAGTATAGAAAAGACCTATCACAACCGCACCAGGCATTCAAGTGTCAAGCGTGTCATGGTGGTCAAAATCTCTTTTTCTTGATTCACTTCTTGTGTCTAGCTTTCCTGTCGCATTCACTTCACTCTCGTTAGCCGTGCAAGGTCTATATGAAAGGAGCATCCCGCCTTCCCTCATCCGATAGCGCGCATTGCATCAATCGCCTACCTTCTGGCTCCCCCTTCCCTCACCCATTTGCATTTTCCCAACTGTGTTCTATGTAGGTTTGAGGATCTAGATAAAGGTAACGTGCTTTATATCAAATCATACTATTTGTATGAACTTATTATTGCATTCCATGATAGTTTGAGGATCTCGATTGATATTTATTCTAACTGAAATCATGCTTCCAGATGGCAACTAGTTACCCTACCAAGGATGTGTACTCTACAACTATCGACCACAACTTTTCCCCGACCATGTCCCTCTAGTATATTAGATGAAATGACGTTTACCTGTTTCTTGTAAACCGTATGCTCGCCTGATAGTCCGAGCAGTGTAAATTTGAATGGGTCGAACATGTAACTCTTGTACAACTATGAGTAGAACTTTTGCCTGATCGGCTATGCTACAAACAGGAGCTGCACCGTCTGTGGCTGCAAGCATGAATCCTGAAGCGGTAGCTTCAAACACAGCCGAGGGAGTGCAGACGACCAGAACCTATGAAACCATGTAATGTAGCCATCTCCAGCTAGCTGCTGCACCTCGGCTACTGCGATCCTACGACTGGTTGGATAGGACTACACTATATAGTTCACCGTATGACAGAAAGTCTGACCTGACTAAAATATTCATTACTCGGATACAAGTAATGATGAATGTGGTGCACTCGCATCAGAAGCCTGTTCCAGCCCTGGCATCCCTATGTGTACAAAGCATAGACTCACTCCCATTATTTGACTCCTACTGTAGCCCCTGCTCGGCGGCCTCCCCTGCCTCCTCCTCAATCAACATACGTTGCGCCACTCTGCCTCTCCAGCCCTCTAGCTTGCCACCGTCCACACGCCATAGCTCGATCCACACGGCAATCATGTTGCTGACGACGCTCCCTATCGAGGTGCAAATTGTGATCATGGGCCACCTCGCTATGGCCTCGAAGTGGCCCATGGATGACCTCTATAGCCTATGGGTGACCTGCTCATCCATGCGCCGCATTTGCGGCGACCCGCCGTCGGTCAGCGTCTGGCACTGGATCGGTTTAGACGCGAGAGGATGTCGGATGACATCATCGACTATGAAGCCCTCCTTGCTAGCCTGACCCAAGTCGGCAACCCGGAGGATTGCTTCCTCACCGGGATACAAACCATATTCAGGGAAAAGCACAGCCCCCGGCCATGCCTCGATGATCTCTGTCGCACCCAATTTTGCATAACAAAACCAAGTGCTCATATATGTGCACCCAGGATGTCCAAACACACATATAATCTCAAATTGCAATAATATGGAAGTAAAGTACTTTATTACATCGTATATCTCATCACATAGTTATCACAAGTCCTGCTCATTGGCAACATTATTACATAAAGTAGAGAACTAAGCCCAAGACGCCATAGGGACTCCAACTGGGGGACATCACCCTAGTAATCCTAGACATCTTCTGGAAACTCTTCATATGCATTATCTGTTACCCATCCGGGATTTCATTGAATGTAACACAAGTGTAAGCGCACCATGCTTAGCAAGTATAACAAAGGGGTCTATGAGGCTCAAAGGCTAGACACGGTTTGACTGAGGTGAGCAATTTTAGTTGGTCAAGTTTTAGCATCCTGAATCACTACTTTAGTGAATAAACCCAACCCAAGTGGTGATAATGAATAATCAAGATTATGTCAATTCTCAACCATCCATAGTAACCACTAATCATGAAGGATCTAGGCCGCTCATATCCGTGAGCCTGGCTGTTATAACAGGTTAAATATTTCTGCAAAAATTGTACAACTTTACCCACCGAGCCATGATTCCCAATGCCGGGGTTTGCAAAGCCCACATCACGTCTACCTAGGAAGTGTGGCAGGGTTTCACTACATAACCCTTCGCTAGTCACACTAACAGGTCGTAGCTGCTATGGTTTTAGCCGTCTAGCCATATGTGGCCCTCCTATAGGAGTGGCACTCATGGTCGTAGCAAGGTACACACTCTAGTAGGAAAAGCAACATACCAACTAGTGCCCCCCTCTTGCCCTTACAGAAAGCTATAGACGAGCTAGTACAATCTAGTTAACAGGTTAAAGTCAGAGCTATTTGACACTTGGGGTTGTACGGAACCTCCTGGGTGGCTGCTTTAGGATTAAGTTCTTATGGAGAGGCACTGGAGCACTCAACCCAGTACTCTAGCCCCCTAAGACTTGCTAAAAAGCACCATTTTAACATGTTGCATAAACCTTTAGTCATGTTTAACATTTATTTTATGTTGAGCGCTGCAACAACTATCCAAAATGCATCCCAAACCATAGGTAAAAAGGATATATGGTACAAGTAGTAATTTAGGTAAAATCCTTAAAGGCAATTCAAATTTAAACACATGTATGCATATGAATTGTAGAGTTCATAGGTACAAGGAGCCTTTGCTACACTTGCCTTCCTCAAAGTTTTCCTCTTGGTACTGCTGGTCACCCAACTAATCCTCAGCAACCTCGAACTGATCACCCACTAAACGTGTTCCAATTCACCAATCAAACATCCATTCCAGTCATCACATGCATACAAATATACTTCTATTAGAACAGTACAACAAACAGTAAAAACATAGACCGAAAAGCTTCTAAACTAATCTACGTACTGTTACGAACACATAAGCGAAAGAATCACTCTAATCGGACTTAAAACGCAAAAGTTATGCATAAAACAAGTTTCAATGGCATTTCCGTGGTGGCAAAGCATCCACCCAGAGAAGGAGCATGCGGCAGCAATGGCGGCAATGCATCCACCAACAAAGACCGAGCAACCATGGTGGCAAAGCATCCGCCAAGAAGAGGGCCAACACACTCTCGGCAACAAAGCATCTACCAGAGAGGGGGCCAAAGAGCCAATGACAGCAAAGCATCTGCCAGGGATCCACAAATGGCCAAGCATCCATCAGGGAAGAAGACACCCCCTACGGCAAAGCATCTATAGAGGGGAGAGGCCATGACACTCTCAGCAGCAAAGCATCTACCAAAGAGGAGGCCAATGACAATGATGGCAAAGCATCCGCTATAACGACGACGGCGACGTCAAGTGCAACAGGACAAACCATTACGGTGGAACATAGGCATACATAGGCACAACTAGAAACTCTAGGAGCCGGCTGCACGGCAGGAACCACGGACGTTGACGATGACACGCGGAGCAAGCGAGTAGCCATTAGTGATTCTTCAATGACTCCTTCTGGAAGGGGGTGAAGCCCAAGGCTACCACCATGGATGCCATCACCGTAGGCCTTAGAGGCATCTAAGGCAGGGCATACACCTAGAATCTGGCATTGTCGGTGCAGAGGTATTGGTTCAACAATGACGCCTGCAAGGAGGAATGTGGCACTCGAAGCGTCACTGTCGTCTGCTCGGCCAAAGCCGGGCTGAGCTTTTGCCCAGAACACCATGGTGGTGCAGACGGAACCGCCTGCACGCACTCTGGCCACGACAACACACCGCTCCGGGGGGCATGCCCGGCCGCAGACACACACGTCACCCGCCCATGTGGCCCTAGGGGTGTGGATCTAGGCCACGGCATGGACTGTCCCAAGTGGCCGAGGCCCCTGCCGACCTTGCTAGCTACAACCATAGAGCCAATCAGCCATGGTCAGGTCGGCCGCACCCCCGAGCAGCACATCCGACCAATGAGCGATGGCCTGGGGAGCCAGTCCTGCGTAGCGCACCCATTTCGGTTCTGCATGCCAGCGGGAGGGTGGGGGCGCTCGCGCTCGCATAGTAGAAGGCGTCGTTCCCTCGCACTGGATGGTAGCGGGACATCGACTAGCGTGGCACCATACCGACCAGGCACCAGCGAGGGCCAGCACGGGGCACCAACCAACACGCGCAATTGCTGCCGCTAGCCTCAAACCCAGATCTGGCGACCATCAAGAGGTAGCCGACCGACGACGGGCACCTTAGCAGGGGCACGAGAGGAAGGAGGCACCAGATCCGGTGAGGGGTGGCCCAGATCCGCCGCCCAGTTGACCTTCTCGCCGGAGATGTAGACGGTAGGGGGTGAGGGTGGTTGGACAAGAGAGAGAGTGAGTGGGGGCTGCGGTCGGCACCCTTTTTCGGGGCCACCGCACGCCAAAGGGCGGCGATGGTGGCCAGAAGGGGAGGCAAGGAGGGGCGCCTAGAGCACCAGCGAGGGCGCCCCTAAGTCGCCCGTTGGATCGGAATGGATCGTAGTTACCAAAATGACTTATATGGCTTTGCAGTATTTGTTTTTTTATGAAAGCAACGTGGGGGCGATAGATCTCCACCTGACATATTGACCATGGATGGCGAAGCTAGTTCCCGAGGGAAGGGCCGTGGCCGAGTTTTGTGACTCGGATTACAAAATAAGAAGCAGAGGAGCGCGAGTAACATCCTGAATATATTATGAACATGTTTGGGACTGCTCCACGAACTCCACTATAAAATAGCTCCACAAAAATCCTAGAATTTGTAGAGCACCCCTTTAGGTGCTTTCACAACTATACTTTTTGCTCGAGCAAAGTACATGGAGCTAAATCTATTTGGCTAAAAATGTGAACTGAAGTAGTCCAAAACACCCCCTACACCAGCCCTCTCATAATCATTTTTTTGGGGATACCGGATATCAGGATATGTATTGGTAGTCATGGTACTTGTTTTTAGTCATGGTACTTGTTTTTGCACGAAGCAACCCAAGATCTCCATAGCTATAGACAATTTAATAGAGTTATCGAACATAACCAAACCTCACAAAAATGAAAGGAAATTGCTGGCGTCGGATATCCGATGGGATAAGATTCCATCGGATAGTATGGAACGGCCCATCAAAAACGCGCTGCACTTCCACCGTATCACTGTAGTCCTTCCCCGTCTGCCTTGACCCGCCCTGCATGCATGCGTCGCCCCGTCCCGCGCCCACCGCTCCTTCCCCTGACCCCCTCTTCTCTCTCTACGCAGGCGGGACTCGGGAACTAGGATAAGGACGAGCACACCCCGTCCGTAGGACCCTAGGCGTGTCGCGCGCCCAATCAGCCGGCCCCTGGCTCGCCGCGCCCCTTCCCATGGTGCCCGGGCCATGCCCCGTTTACTCTCTGAACATACCTCTAAAACACGAAACACTTGCAACATGAAACACTTGAATGCAACATACATCTAAAGCAGATGAAATATTTAGAACATACACTTGTAACATGTATGTGAAACATATGCAACATCCAGATAAAACACTTGCAACATGAAAACACTTATTGCAACATAAGACTGAAACAGCTAAAACATTTTGAACATACTCTTGCAACATATGTGTGAAACATATGCAACATCCATATAAAAAACGCTTGCAACATACGTCTGAAACAAATAAAACATTTTGAACAAACACTTGCAACACGCCTCTGCAACTTGCAACATGCCTCTGAAATACTTTGCAACATATGCAACATCCCGTTCTATTTCTGCAACATCCATATGAAACACTTGCAACATACCTTTTTTTGAGAAACACTTGCAATGTAACATACCTCTGGAACATCTGAAACACTTGAAACATGCGCTTGCAATATGTCAAGTGCAACACTCTAGTGGGAGGCGACCACCATGTCAAGCGCATTGAGGAACTCGATAACTGCCTCGATGGATAGATTGTGGCTGGGAGGTGGCGGAGCGAAGAGCACCGCTAGCTTGGCTGCAGTGAGCTTCCTTCCACTGCGGCACTGGGGTGCGTAGAGCCTCGATGCGAGCGTGAAATACGGCACGACCGCGACGCCCTCACGGTCTCTAGCCGTAGGAGGAGCTGACGAGGAGGACGTTGGCGCCGGTGCCGACGATGAGGGCAGGGGCGGGTGGCAGGCACGACTCCAGTGGCGCAGCCTAGCGTTGCGGTGGCGAGCGAGGGCCCCAGGGTGGAGGAAGTGGAGGTGGTCACCTCTGGATAAGGCGAGCGGCGGGCGAGTGGCAGGGAACGCCGTGATGGCTGTGCTAGTTGGGAATGTCGCCGTCTTTTTTTTTATTTTGAGAAATGGTGAAAGAACGAAGGTAAAGGGAAGCAAGTCTATTGGGCTGGTAGTGCATAGGCCGCCCAGGAAACACGGTCCAGACAGTCGGACGCCCGCATTGTAGCGTTTCTGAAAATGAAAAGAACATATCCAAAATACCGGATGCTTCACGCTGAGTGGACTCCACTAGGAGATTGGATATATTTTAATTATTTTTTATTTAATATTTTATTAATAACCGCTCAATTTTTTTTCAGATCTAGCCCTTTTGGTCGCGCCAGTGGGACTGGCGTGACCAAATAACGTTGTCACGCCACATGCATTGGCGCAACAAGATGTGCCACATTGGACGACGTTTCCGACGTGGAAAACCTTGTCACACCACTCCCGCTGACGTGACAGTATTGTTCTGTCACGCCATCGGGAGTGGCGTGACAAGACTGAAACTTTTAAAAAATTATAACTCGGGACGTCGGATGATGAAATTTATATAAAAACTGTAGCTCTCGATGAGATCTATAATTTTCTAGTTTTGAGTTTTTCATTTGAGAATGTTAAGATTCTCAAAAGATTAATATAAAATTTTAGGACCATAATAATCGTGTACCGGTGCTTGTCGCATTAGAAAAATAATATTTTTTCTGTATGTCGTCAAATGAAGATATTTTTTACATCAAAGTTGTAGCCCTCAATTAGATCTACAACTTTATAGTTTTTAGTTTTTATATTTGAGGTCGTTAAGATGCACAAAAAAATAATATAAAATTTTAGTAGCTTAATATCCAGGGAAAGTCATATAGCTTGGCGTTTCGTTCCTGGGCGCTTTGTCAAGGCGGACAACAAGCATGACATGGCTTGACTTGCACTACGGGCCCTAGGACAGCGGGCTTGGCTATAGCCTTCCTTCGCGGGAAAGGGCTGGAGCCTTCCTCAATTGGGATGATCCCTTCTTGGGGTCCAAGCGCCTGGATGGAGGGGCCTGCCGTGCCGCCACCGCTGCTGGTGACGTCGGGCGCCTCTATGAGGCTTGATCGATCGAACGCCGCCGTCGCCCTAACCTCCTTTCCCGCCGTCGCGATGTACCCAAGGCTCCCGTGTAGGCATCGTTGTCGCCGACAAGAGCCATGCGGCTCGCTACCATGCAAGCCCCCGCCTTCGGGAGTCAAACTCTACCTCGGCAGCCTCCAGGTCCACCCGCTGAGCCTACACGTGGGCCACCCTCTTCTCGTAGGTGGCTTGCGGGGCTGCGGGGACTCTAGTCTAGCGGCGTGAGCTCTGGTGCTTTCTCGACGGGAGCCTCGCCGTCGATGTGATAGCACATGCGTGGCAGGGCGTAGCACTCCGGGCCGTTCCCTGAGAGGATCTCGAGGAAGGTGCGCAGTGAGGAGATGTCAGTCCCCGCGGCGCTGGAGACGATGGCACTTCGTGGTGCCTCACGACTCACGTAGTGCTCCAGCTCCAACTGAAGGACGCCGTCGCATTCTGGATCCCGAAAGGCAGGTCCGGGAGGTTGTACCAGAAGCGGTCAAGCGATGGGAGCACCTCGTCGGTGGCGATCTGGTGGTGGACATTGGCCAGCATGTAGAATATCTGGTGACGGTCCGACACGGTGGGCTGTGGACCCAGACCACATCGGATCTGCTAGGCTAGGACCTTGAGATCTGCTCCAAGGAGGCCCGACGGACGGGGCAGCACTGGGAGCTCGTTGCTCGCCGATGCAGCCCCGTTGAGTGGATGAAGCTCACCGTAGCAGTCAGTGACGTAGGTCAGGCTCCCAAAGTTGAGGACTTGGCCCAGGACGAAGGTGCCGGCTGTGATGAAGAACTCGCTAGGGAAGCGGACAACATGGTCTGGGGCAGTGCCGCTCGCTCCGGCAGCGAGGCAGGTGGCTCCGGCCACCATAGAGCCTGAATCGCACTTGACGCTGCCCCATACCTGGCGCGCCAGCTGTCGCGGGGTTGAAACCATGGCAAGCATTATTGTTTGAGTCGGTGTAAGAGTACGTGTCTCCGGTGGCTCGGGTGGACTCAAGAACACATGAATTACAGAGAGGACACAATGGTTTATCCTAGTTCAGCCGATCGATGCCCTACGTCCAGCAACTGATGATCCTTATACTCAAGAGCACCTAAAATTGGGGGGTTACAACAGAGTGTACAGGAGGTAGAGAGAGATTTGGTAGGGGGTTAGCTCGGTGATAATCTTGAGGTTGCCTCGCCGCCGATGGAGCCTTCCCCACGTCGGAGAGGAGGAAGACGACGGGTGTGGTGGAGGAGCTCTCGGTGCCCCTCTCTGGGTTGCTCTGCTCTCGGTGCTGAACAAGAGCGGATGGATGAGGAATGGAATGATCTATCTTGGATCCTCCTCTCCCCTCTAGGATCCGACCTTATACCTTATATACTGAGATAGGTCTGGTAAATTTGGGTTTGGGGGGTTGAGCCTATGGTCTACATGTGTCAGAGTCCAGGAGGGTCTTGCAGCAACGCTTTGTGGACCGCGGCAGTGTTGTGGAGCCGAAGAAGCCCTAGGCGTCGTCTGGCAGGTTTGTTTCGACACGCTGAGTGTCAGGCTGTGTCGGCTTGGACCGGCCTTCCCTAGGCACACCTTCTGGAGTCTTCTTGGTGGCGAGGGAGGTCGGCTCGAGGGGCTAATGCACGGGCTCAGAAGCCCCCAAGCCCCCGGAGGCCGAGGAGAGCTTGTATTCTTGTGTCACGCCCCGTGCGTAACCTAGTCGGGGGAGCGGCCGACAAGGCCGCGCTTGAAGTGCTGATTCACGGCGTCCCCAAATCTTGATGGCTCGGGGCGTGTCTTCTAGTACTCGGGCCTTGGCTGGCTTCGCTGATCGGGCGGGAGCTAAGGGCCAGGCTCAGGTTTCTCGTCGATCAGGAGCCTAAGGCTCGGGCAAGCCCTCAAGCCCTGAGCAAAGGCCTTGGCGTGCTCAGGCTCGGGCAGGTTCCTTGGTTTGATGGTGCGCGCGAGCGTACCCGATGGGTATAGCCCCCAAGCCCCTGGGCGATGCTGGAGGGGTCGATCGGGGGGTCCCTTCGGTCGGGAACCATTGATCCCGAGGCATAACATACCCATATGTTAGGATCTCGTCACCGCCTCTTAACATACCTTGTGGACTTCATGTTGTCCTTAGAACTGTTTACCTTGATTATCACAGTCTGGTTATCATAGTTCATAGAAATAGCCAGCATAGGTTTTTCTACTACCGGTAAATCCATAAGGAGTTCACAAAGCCACTCGACTTCAACATCGGCAGTGTCTAATGCTGTGAGTTCTGCTTCCATGGTTGACCTCGTTAAGATGGTCTGCTTGCAAGACTTCCATGAAACAGCGTCACCTCCAAGCAGAAACACATATCCACTTGTGGCATGAACCTCATCAGCATCAGATATGCCTTTGGCTTTAAATATGGAGTCCAGTAACCATAGGAAATAAAAAGTATTACACAAAAATAATAAAATAAATTATTAAATACAAATATGGGAAAACCATATCACTGTTGGGCCCATACCTAAACCTGGCAGTGATCATAAGGATATCACTATTGGTTGCAACACAAGCGGACAGTGTTGCTCAGAACTACATTGCCGGTTCTAGTCCTAACCTGGCAATGATCTTAAGGATGACACTGCTGGTTTGGGACCAGAACCGGCAGTGATGTTTGATGTCACTTCCAGGTTATAGCAACCGGTAGTAATAGAAAAACCCCATCACTCCCAATTGCCCACTGCAGGCTCACTTTCCAACAGAGACAGGGGTTGAGACCCGGCAGTGAAGTGTTGTTTTGAGGTAGTGTGCGCCACCGCCGGAGAAGGGGGCAGCCCGCCCTACACAACCATTGGATAGGAGAGGAGGCAGGAGGAGGCGAAGGGGAGAGGAGGGAGGGACTCTAAGGCGTGCATCCGAGGGGGTGCGAGAGGAGTCCAGAGAAAGGTGCAATCAGGAGCAGGCTAGGGTTTCTTGATTATACTCCACGAGCTGAGATGGGTTGGACGAGCCTTTTACAGAGGTGATGGTAACGCAAACATTTTCACCGTCAGCTCATAGTATGAATCGTGGGTGAAAACTATTTTCACCTCCAGATCGTCGAATAGTTGGTGAAACTATGAACAGGCAGTAGTGATAGTACCATTGCAAAAACCATTTATGTAGTAGTGCAGTTTTGGGAACTAGATATTGTCCCCAAATTGCTCCGTATATCTACCAGTATTGGTCATCGACCTAGGGCATCATGGTCCCTTTATAGGGTACAAATTTTGTCAATGTTTTTAGTCTTTGGGGAATAAAAACTTGTATATAGTGGTGACGTCCTTGGTTGCAATAATGGGAACACACAACAAGTACTGGAACACATATAATTGCTCTCATTCATTAAACAATAATCTAACCTGTTGCTTGTTGTCTGTAAGTGGCTTATTCAGTCGAAAGTTTACGGTAATGTTTGTATACAATATGTTTCGGTTATGTGTTTCGTGTGTAGTGCGTGTATTACAAAAGAATGACGAGCATATATATACAGCGACAGCCTGCCTACTGGTTTCTAGAATCTCCTTTTGTGCCTTCATGAATGAGCTTGAGGTAGGTTAAATCAACACTTCACTATGTGAATATCAGAACATGCATCGACAAGAACATGTGTGAACATGAATCCATGTATATTTTTAGTCTTTAATTTTCTTTTTGTACAATGTCATATAGTAATACTTGAGCAAGAGAGCTGTTTAAACAAAGATCAAGTATGAGAGAAGAGCACATGTCATATTTTATTACAGTACGGCTCCTGCTACATTATTGGAATCAGCTTTGGATGTGTGCTGGTTCATGGACGTGGAGTTTACTTGCTGGTGTTCACAATGGGAATTTCTTATACTATTGCATGACAAATAAGCACGACAGCGAGTAGTAGAATTGCACGGGGTTGAAGAATGTGAATTAACTTGGCGTGTGAATATTTACAATTCAAATATCCACTAAGACTGCTATAGACCAGGACTAGTTGATATGCTTGTTAAGTTACAAAAAATTACAAGCTAGGTGGACAAAAGAAAACAGGAAGAAAATATAAAATTTTGACTGGGATGACCTGATGGAGTCATGATATGATTAGCGGACACACATATGCTAATATAAGGAAACATCGCATCAAGGCTCCACCACAAATACTGATTGGTCACTGACCTAGGGAATCATGGCGGTCCACCACAAATACTGATTTTGACTGAGATGGCCTGACGGAGCCGTTTATTATTCCCGGCAAATACTGATTGGTCACTGAACTAGGGCATCATGGTCACTTTACAGGGTACAAATTTTGTCAATGTTTTTAGTCTTTGGGGAATAATAACTTTTACTTAGTGGTGACGTCCTTTGTTGCAATAATGGGAACATGACAAGAACTGGAACACATATATTCTGACCTGTTGTGTGTTTTGTCTATATATAGGTGCCTTTAGTTTAGTCGAATGTGTATGGTAATGTTTGTATACGTACAATATGTTTCTGCCATCCGTTTGGCTTTTTTGTATATTACAAAAGAATGACGAGCATATATACAGCGACAGCCAAGCTGCCTACCACTTTGTTGAATCTCCTTATGCATTAATAAATGAGCTTGAGGCAGGTTAGATCAATCCTACACGATGTGAATAGCATAACATGCATCGACATGAACTTGTGTGAACATGAATCCTTGTATGTTTTTATTTTTTTTTTGTCTACAGGAATGCAATATAGTATTACTTGAGCAAGAGCTGTTTAAACAAAGATCAAGTACCAGAGAAGAGCATGATGTCATATTTATTACAGAAGTATACAGCATCTGATGCATTCTTGGAATCAGCTTTGGATGTGTGTTAGAGGGTGTTTGGGACTACTCCACTCCATGTTTTCGGCTCTGCTCCACGATTTTTAGCGAAACAGGTTCAGCTCAACGCAACTCTGCTCCAGGAAAAAAAAGACGGAGTTATGAGAGCACATAAGGGGTGCTCTCTACAAACTCTGTATTTTTTATGGAGCTGCTCTATGGTGGAATTCGTACAGTCCCAAGGGGTGCCCTTAGTTCATTAGTTGTGGAGTCGACTTGTTGGTCTTCCCAATGTGGAGTTTGTACATGTCAAATCGGCATGACAGAAAGGAGATGAATTGCACGGGGTTCAGTGTGAATTAACTTGGCGTGTGAATATTGACAACTCAAAAGTCCATAGTGACCAAGACTACTGAAGACCATGACTGATATGCTTATTAAGTTACAATTCTTGGTAGGTATAGAACAAACAAGAAGAATATATAAAATTTTGACCGAGATGACCTGATGGAGTCATGATACGATTAGCTGAGACACAGATGCTCATAAGGAAACATCACATCAAGGCTCGACTACACAACTAAGGGCCGATGCGTAGTGATGATATGTATGTATGTGCACTTGCACAGCTATATATAACTAATAAGAGTGTTCTTTCCACCACCAAGCAAGCAATATCCAACAGGTAATAGAGCATCCTCCGACCAAATGGCACCAGGCCAGTCCCAGCAGGACAACAATCCTTCAACAGGGTACAAGCTGAAGAAGTACCTAGGGCATCATGGTCCCTTTATAGGGTACAAATTTTGTCAATGTTTTTAGTCTTTGGGGAATAAAAACTTGTATATAGTGGTGACGTCCTTGGTTGCAATAATGGGAACACACAACAAGTACTGGAACACATATAATTGCTCTCATTCATTAAACAATAATCTAACCTGTTGCTTGTTGTCTGTAAGTGGCTTATTCAGTCGAAAGTTTACGGTAATGTTTGTATACAATATGTTTCGGTTATGTGTTTCGTGTGTAGTGCGTGTATTACAAAAGAATGACCAGCATATATATACAGCGACAGCCTGCCTACTGGTTTCTAGAATCTCCTTTTGTGCCTTCATGAATGAGCTTGAGGTAGGTTAAATCAACACTTCACTATGTGAATATCAGAACATGCATCGACAAGAACATGTGTGAACATGAATCCATGTATATTTTTAGTCTTTAATTTTCTTTTTGTACAATGTCATATAGTAATACTAGAGCAAGAGAGCTGTTTAAACAAAGATCAAGTATGAGAGAAGAGCACATGTCATATTTTATTACAGTACGGCTCCTGCTACATTATTGGAATCAGCTTTGGATGTGTGCTGGTTCATGGACGTGGAGTTGACTTGCTGGTGTTCACAATGGGAATTTCTTATACTATTGCATGACAAATAAGCACGACAGCGAGTAGTAGAATTGCACGGGGTTGAAGAATGTGAATTAACTTGGCGTGTGAATATTTACAATTCAAATATCCACTAAGACTGCTGTAGACCAGGACTAGTTGATATGCTTGTTAAGTTACAAAAAATTACAAGCTAGGTGGACAAAAGAAAACAGGAAGAAAATATATAATTTTGACTGGGATGACCTGATGGAGTCATGATATGATTAGCGGACACACATATGCTAATATAAGGAAACAACGCATCAAGGCTCCACCACAAATACTGATTGGTCACTGACCTAGGGCATCATGGCGGTCCACCACAAATACTGATTTTGACTGAGATGGCCTGACGGAGCCGTTTATTATTCCCGGCAAATACTGATTGGTCACTGAACTAGGGCATCATGGTCACTTTACAGGGTACAAATTTTGTCAATGTTTTTAGTCTTTGGGGAATAATAACTTTTACTTAGTGGTGACGTCCTTTGTTGCAATAATGGGAACATGACAAGAACTGGAACACATATATTCTGACCTGTTGTGTGTTTTGTCTATATATAGGTGCCTTTAGTTTAGTCGAATGTGTATGGTAATGTTTGTATACGTATAATATGTTTCTGCCATCCGTTTGGCTTTTTTGTATATTACAAAAGAATGACGAGCATATATACAGCGACAGCCAAGCTGCCTACCACTTTGTTGAATCTCCTTATGCATTAATAAATGAGCTTGAGGCAGGTTAGATCAATCCTACACGATGTGAATAGCATAACATGCATCGACATGAACTTGTGTGAACATGAATCCTTGTATGTTTTTATTTTTTTTTTGTCTACAGGAATGCAATATAGTATTACTTGAGCAAGAGCTGTTTAAACAAAGATCAAGTACCAGAGAAGAGCATGATGTCATATTTATTACAGAAGTATACAGCATCTGATGCATTCTTGGAATCAGCTTTGGATGTGTGTTAGAGGGTGTTTGGGACTACTCCACTCCATGTTTTCGGCTCTGCTCCACGTTTTTTAGCGAAACAGGTTCAGCTCAACGCAACTCTGCTCCAGGAAAAAAAAGACGGAGTTATGAGAGCACATAAGGGGTGCTCTCTACAAACTCTGTATTTTTTATGGAGCTGCTCTATGGTGGAATTCGTACAGTCCCAAGGGGTGCCCTTAGTTCATTAGTTGTGGAGTCGACTTGTTGGTCTTCCCAATGTGGAGTTTGTACATGTCAAATCGGCATGACAGAAAGGAGATGAATTGCACGGGGTTCAGTGTGAATTAACTTGGCGTGTGAATATTGACAACTCAAAAGTCCATAGTGACCAAGACTACTGATGACCATGACTGATATGCTTGTTAAGTTACAATTCTTGGTAGATATAGAACAAACAAGAAGAATATATAAAATTTTGACCGAGATGACCTGATGGAGTCATGATACGATTAGCTGAGACACAGATGCTCATAAGGAAACATCACATCAAGGCTCGACTACACAACTAAGGGCCGATGCGTAGTGATGATATGTATGTATGTGCACTTGCACAGCTATATATAACTAATAAGAGTGTTCTTTCCACCACCAAGCAAGCAATATCCAACAGGTAATAGAGCATCCTCCGACCAAATGGCACCAGGCCAGTCCCAGCAGGACAACAATCCTTCAACAGGGTACAAGCTGAAGAAGTACCTAGGGCATCATGGTCCCTTTATAGGGTACAAATTTTGTCAATGTTTTTAGTCTTTGGGGAATAAAAACTTTTATATAGTGGTGACGTCCTTGGTTGCAATAATGGGAACACACAACAAGTACTGGAACACATATAATTGCTCTCATTCATTAAACAATAATCTAACCTGTTGCTTGTTGTCTGTAAGTGGCTTATTCAGCCGAAAGTTTACGGTAATGTTTGTATACAATATGTTTCGGTTATGTGTTTCGTGTGTAGTGCGTGTATTACAAAAGAATGACCAGCATATATATACAGCGACAGCCTGCCTACTGGTTTCTAGAATCTCCTTATGTGCATTCATGAATGAGCTTGAGCTAGGTTAGATCAACACTTCACGATGTGAATATCAGAACATGCATCGACAAGAACATGTGTGAACATGAATCCATGTATATTTTTAGTCTTTAATTTTCTTTTTGTACAATGTCATATAGTAATACTAGAGCAAGAGAGCTGTTTAAACAAAGATCAAGTATGAGAGAAGAGCACATGTCATATTTTATTACAGTACGGCTCCTGCTACATTATTGGAATCAGCTTTGGATGTGTGCTGGTTCATGGACGTGGAGTTTACTTGCTGGTGTTCACAATGGGAATTTCTTATACTATTGCATGACAAATAAGCACGACAGCGAGTAGTAGAATTGCACGGGGTTGAAGAATGTGAATTAACTTGGCGTGTGAATATTTACAATTCAAATATCCACTAAGACTGCTGTAGACCAGGACTAGTTGATATGCTTGTTAAGTTACAAAAAATTACAAGCTAGGTGGACAAAAGAAAACAGGAAGAAAATATAAAATTTTGACTGGGATGACCTGATGGAGTCATGATATGATTAGCGGACACACATATGCTAATATAAGGAAACATCGCATCAAGGCTCCACCACAAATACTGATTGGTCACTGACCTAGGGAATCATGGCGGTCCACCACAAATACTGATTTTGACTGAGATGGCCTGACGGAGCCGTTTATTATTCCCGGCAAATACTGATTGGTCACTGAACTAGGGCATCATGGTCACTTTACAGGGTACAAATTTTGTCAATGTTTTTAGTCTTTGGGGAATAATAACTTTTACTTAGTGGTGACGTCCTTTGTTGCAATAATGGGAACATGACAAGAACTGGAACACATATATTCTGACCTGTTGTGTGTTTTGTCTATATATAGGTGCCTTTAGTTTAGTCGAATGTGTATGGTAATGTTTGTATACGTATAATATGTTTCTGCCATCCGTTTGGCTTTTTTGTATATTACAAAAGAATGACGAGCATATATACAGCGACAGCCAAGCTGCCTACCACTTTGTTGAATCTCCTTATGCATTAATAAATGAGCTTGAGGCAGGTTAGATCAATCCTACACGATGTGAATAGCATAACATGCATCGACATGAACTTGTGTGAACATGAATCCTTGTATGTTTTTATTTTTTTTTTGTCTACAGGAATGCAATATAGTATTACTTGAGCAAGAGCTGTTTAAACAAAGATCAAGTACCAGAGAAGAGCATGATGTCATATTTATTACAGAAGTATACAGCATCTGATGCATTCTTGGAATCAGCTTTGGATGTGTGTTAGAGGGTGTTTGGGACTACTCCACTCCATGTTTTCGGCTCTGCTCCACGTTTTTTAGCGAAACAGGTTCAGCTCAACGCAACTCTGCTCCAGGAAAAAAAAGACGGAGTTATGAGAGCACATAAGGGGTGCTCTCTACAAACTCTGTATTTTTTATGGAGCTGCTCTATGGTGGAATTCGTACAGTCCCAAGGGGTGCCCTTAGTTCATTAGTTGTGGAGTCGACTTGTTGGTCTTCCCAATGTGGAGTTTGTACATGTCAAATCGGCATGACAGCAAGGAGATGAATTGCACGGGGTTCAGTGTGAATTAACTTGGCGTGTGAATATTGACAACTCAAAAGTCCATAGTGACCAAGACTACTGATGACCATGACTGATATGCTTGTTAAGTTACAATTCTTGGTAGATATAGAACAAACAAGAAGAATATATAAAATTTTGACCGAGATGACCTGATGGAGTCATGATACGATTAGCTGAGACACAGATGCTCATAAGGAAACATCACATCAAGGCTCGACTACACAACTAAGGGCCAATGCGTAGTGATGATATGTATGTATGTGCACTTGCACAGCTATATATAACTAATAAGAGTGTTCTTTCCACCACCAAGCAAGCAATATCCAACAGGTAATAGAGCATCCTCCGACCAAATGGCACCAGGCCAGTCCCAGCAGGACAACAATCCCTCAACAGAGTACAAGCTGAAGAAGTACCTTCTTCTACTGGCCACTCTGGTTGTGGCTGTCACATACGTTGCTGGCCTCAACCTGCCAGGAGGAGTCTGGCAGGACGACACAAAGGATGGTCACCTCGCCGGTGACCTAATCCTTTTGGACACCCACTATGGCCGATACCTCACCTTCTACTACTGCAATGCAACTGCATTTGCGGCCTCGGTCGTGGTCTGCCTGCTCCTCCTCATCCTGCAGGAGGGCAAGAACGGAGTCTGTGAAACTGTGCTCCGGATGGTCATGGTTCTCGATTTACTGGGACTCCTGGGGGCCTACGCCGCCGGAAGCTGCCGCGATGCATTCACAACCATATACTCCACGCTGGTAATGTCTGTTGTCTTGGCCTACGTCGTGCTTGCTTTCTCACTTTATATCATCTCCAAATGTAAAGATGGCAAGCAGCAGCCAAAGGAGGATCATGAGAGCCAGAGCAGGGAAGAACAGCACGAGGTCGCAAGTAGCGAGGTCTTGATGCTACTTGCGACCTTTGTTGTTACCATCACATATGGGGCTGGGCTAAGCCCACCGGGTGGCTTCTGGAGCAACACCCAGGAGGGCCACCGTGTGAGCCTCCCCATTCTGCAGGACCAAAGCTCCGCCCGCTACCAGGCGTTCTTTGTCTGCAATTCAACTGCGTTTGTCACCTCCCTTCTCATCATCATGCTGCTCCTTGACAAGAGGCTCAAGAAGGAACTCTCTGTATGGTCTGTTGCGCTGTACGGGCTCGTTGTCGTCGCGCTATTTGGCCTTGTTGGGGCCTATGCAGCTGGGAGCTGCAGAGAGATTGACAATACTATCTATGTAGTCTCTCTGATTGGCGCAGTTCTTGCATACATCTTCCTCCAAGTGGCGATTACTAAAGCGTCTGAACCATTGCTACAAAACCAAAGGAGCTTCTATGTCTTGGCAAGAACACACAGGTATACATATGAGCACAAGCCTCTTTCCCTTCTCTAAGCCAACAACATGCCAACTTTTCTTTGGCCCAAACTAACTTGTCAACCTTCAACATGCATGGCAGTCCAATAATATTTTTCACCGCTGGTAGTCACACGAGCAATAAAACAATAGGAACAAAAATATATAAGTCTCAAATCACTATAAAGGGATCAGCGAGATGTAGATAACATTTCCCAAAAAAGGAATTGGTACTGGTTTCATACTTTATATAATTTATTAAAATAATTTACTTGTGGCTTTTTAGACATTAAACCAAAATTTTATTGTTTTTAGAAAAGAGAAAACCGAACATTGAAAACTAGCTAGGGGGTCAAATTGTCTCGATAGTTGGAGGGTATCTAGTACCTAGCTAGTCTGGTAGTTCAGGGTTGAAAATCGGATTGCTATGTAAGTTGAAGTTTGAAAAATGAACTTTACCCTTAATTCTATCTATATACGTCTGAATTTACAGGGATAGAGGACAAGATGATGTAGGACTGGAAAAGGCTCATGATCTTGTTATTTTGCTCGCTACCCTTGTTGCGAGTATCACTTACCAAGCTGGACTAGATCCACCGGGCGGTCTGTGGCCAGACAACCGGGATGGCCATAAGGTTGGTGATCCGGTACTCCTCACAACACACCCTCAGCGGTACAAGGTGTTCTTCTACAGCAACTCAGCAGCATTTGTGGCATCCTTGGTTGTGATCCTTATGGTGAAGTTCAAATTCCTAGTTATGCGCCGCACACTGGAGGCAGCCATGTTAGCGGATTTGTATGGACTCATTGCTGCATATGCTGCAGGGTGCTGCAGAGATGTAAGCACCTCCATATATGTCGTTGCCTTAGCTGGTGCCGTCCTAGTCTACGTGGTGATTCATATCATCTTCTTCACACTAGACAAAGACAAGCATGGAGATGCTGATGAGGTTGACAGTCGACGGGAGGTGTTGCTGCTTCTTGCAATCTTGGCTGCTACAGTCACGTATCAAGCGGGGCTGACCCCGCCAGGCGGCTTCTGGTCAGCAGATGACGAGTTTGGTCACCGTGCAGGATTCCCGGTCCTTCTCAACAACTACCCTGGCCATTACAGAGCCTTTTTCTACTGCAACACGACGAGCTTCATGGCGTCCGTGGCTCTGATTGTCCTCCTAGTGAACCCAAACCTGTACAGGCCAGGCATACGGTGCTATGCGTTCTTTGTGTGCATGGTTGTGGGCTTGTTTGGATTAATGGGTGCATATGCTGCAGGAAGTTTCCGGCAACTACGAACCTCTATCTATGTATTGGTATTGTTTGCTCTGGTTTTCACTTGTGTGACCTCGTGGGTGCTCATTCTCTTGATTCGACGACTTATGGAACATCATAATAAAGGAGATGGGCCATCTGTTGGCGACGCAGGCGTAGGTCGCACTGATGCTGATGCATCCCCTGAACAAGACGACGACAAGGAGAAGAGGAAGAAGCTGCGTGAGTACTTGATGCTGCTAGGAGTCCTGGCTGCGAGTGTGGCATACCAATCTGGCCTGAAACCACCAGGCGGCCTATGGCAGGACAACAGCGATGGACACTCTGCAAGCAACTCAATCCTCCACGACATTGACAAAAGTCGGTACCATGCTTTCTTCTATAGCAACTCCACTTCATTTATGGCGTCCATCGTCGTCATTGTCCTGCTGCTTCCATACGGGCATGACGAGTTGCCGCTACGGCCACTCCATATGGCCATTTTGCTAGATTTGGTTGGGCTCCTGGTTGCTTACGCAGCAGGCAGTACCAGAGACTGGGAGATGTCCAGGAATGTCATTGCTCTGGTAATTCCTTTGCTGGTCTATATTGCATCCTACGCACTATACACCTGGTACCGACGAACAAAGTGCAGCGACAGTGAGGTGAAAAAAGTTAAGCATGGAGGGACTTTCAATGATGTGGAGAACTTGTCGTGATGTGATTCTCCCTTCTGAGTTGTAATTTTGACCAGCAACCGCTGTGCGTGCATTTAAGATGTCGACTTTCTTATTCAGACAATATTGTTCCTTGTTTACGTACTAAAGGGACCTTCACGTCTAAGAGGGGAGATAAATTAGGCAACTTAAAACTATTTCTCAAATTATGACTTTTTTTTAACCTTAGCAAGACCTATGCAATTAAGTAAACTATTTAAATGTACAACTACGATTTTGCTAATGTGTTAATATCTCTACCACAAAAGAGTTATGCAACCTAGGTTCCATTCCTATCAACTCCTTAAGCACTTATGTGGGCAAAAGCACTAGAATGGAGTATCACCTCCCTTGGTATGTTCCTCAACTCCTACACCTCTCATTTG
This sequence comes from Miscanthus lutarioriparius, assembly GCA_904845875.1. Lineage (NCBI taxonomy): Eukaryota > Viridiplantae > Streptophyta > Magnoliopsida > Poales > Poaceae > Miscanthus > Miscanthus lutarioriparius. The sequence continues at coordinate 25,956,134 of CAJGYO010000010.1, forward strand.
GCCGCTTTGAGCACATATTTATAGCCTCAAGCAATGAGCTAGCCGTTGGAAGCTTGGACAACATTTTCTGCGTACCGTCGGACTGGACTCTGATGGATGCGTCAGAGTCCGATGCTTTCTACAGGTGACCGTTGGAGCTAGCCTTGTGTTATGTGTAGACCATTGTGTCACTGAGCGGTGGGGGCAGCATCATCGAACGGTCCATCACCCTGTCTCGGACGCGGTCCAACCCAAAATTCCCTCTCTGGAACCATTTTGTAAACCATGGCACTATTTCCTGGGTCCAACGCCTCTGTTTCCTATTTGCCCAGTGAACAGTGTCTCTATTCGGTTCGACGCCTATATTGTTAGCAGGCCACATCCTGGTGATGCAGCTGCTGCCCCAAGGCCCGGGAAAGGGACCAGGAAGAAGTCCAAAAATGTGAAGCTAGCTGGGCCAGAATGGGTCTCGTGCCTCGCTTCTAAAGAAAGGCCAGCTCATGAGTGAGATAAGGAGACCTGAGAGGAGGAGAAACAACTTTGAACCCTGTACTCATTACATTTCGTAGAAGCAAAGTAGAACCCGGCTCCCTGCCGGCGTAGATTCCTCGTGAGTTTACTGTTCATCTTCCTCTTCTCCGTTCAGCGGCGTCGATCGCTAACAGTGGTATCAAAGCTGTTGATCTCCGGGCGCCGACGTGCTGGAGCCCAACCCACCCTCCCACAGTCACTTCACCCGCCTCCAACGAACTCGTGGCATCATGGATCCAGTCATCCGCAACGCCTTCAACGAGCTGATCCGGAAGTTTGAGGACTTCCACGGCGAGTTCGAGTCCTCCAGCGGCCGCCTGGACCGCCGCCTCACCGACTCGGAGTTCAGCCGCCCGCAGCGCGACACGGCCGTCGATGAGCGCCTCACCACGTTACAGGAGTACGCCGCCTCCCAGTACTCCGCAGCCATCGTCGCCGACAACTGGGGAGGGAACTTCTCTGACTGTGTCACTGACCTCGAGCAGCGTGTCCTCGACATCGAGTGCCTGCGCTTCGGCGAGACCCAGCTCGAGCACGACGAACGCGTCGCGGTGCTCGAATCCGCCATGGCGTCGTTCGAGAAATGGCACCCACGCATCGAAGGCTCCATCGCCAGCGTCCGCGCGGTGATGGATTTGCTGGTCAAGCTCCTGGATCGCCCAGCCGTCGAACCTGAGCATCCTCCGAAGTTGGTCGCCGGCCACCGTTCTGCCGGAGCATCGACCAACTGGACCAGTGGGCACCGCGCAGCCTCACCAACATGGGAAACGGGCTACAGGTTGGTCATGACCTTAGCCCCGTTCCCGGCCAATGGTACGTTCTGCAGCCCTCACCCCATCTCTTCCCCGATTCAGGCCATCTCTGGAGCCCCTCCGCCGCCCCCTGTTCCTCCCAACCTTCATCATCCCCCTCCCTTACCTTACCAGCACCAACCCAACTACTATCCCCCTCCATCTTACCCCCACCCTCCACCTCAATTTCCCCCAATCCCCAACCCCAATCCATAGAATCACTTCCAATTTCCACCAATTCAACAACCCAATCCACCGAATCCCTCCCAATTTCCACCAATTTCCCTTCCAGTTCCTCCGAACCAGCCACAGTTCCCTCCACAACCATACCGTTTCCACCAAACAACCAGCAGATGTTTACCGCTCCACCTCAACCCTTCAACCCCAATTTCCACAACTCTTCGCCTAGCGCACATCTCGGTCAGCTTCCCAAGATGATGTTTCCCCAATTTGACGGTGATAACCCCAAGCTGTGGCTCTCTCGGGCACGTTCCCACTTTCAGATGTACTCGGTTCATCCTTCTATTTGGGTTCACATAGCTACTCACCATTTCATCCACGCCGCAGCTTGCTGGCTTCAGTCTGTTGAAACTGAAGTTCAGAACATTTCCTGCGATGAGTTCTCCACCCTTATTCATGAGAGGTTCAGCCGCGATCAACATGAGTTGTTGTTACGCCAGCTTTTTCACATCAAACATACCACCACTGTTTCTAAGTACATCGAAAAATTTACAGACCTCTTCGAACAGCTTAAAGCCTATAATGCCAATCCTGACAAGCTCTATTTCACTACCCGTTTTATCGATGGACTTCGAGAGGACATCCGTTCCGTTGTCATGGTTGCTCGTCCACAAGACCTCGATTCTGCGTGTACCCTCGCCTTGTTGCAGGAAGAGCTGCTGGACCAAGGCAAGTTCAAGTGCTCAGAGGCTTCCCCGTTCGCGCGCACAGCTACTATCAAGGGAGCTCTACCCCTACCTCCACCCCCTCATCGTCCTCCTGCTCCACCGGAAGCTGTTGATGACAAGCGTGCTGCTCCCAAGCTGATGACCATTGATGACAAGCTCTCTACGCTGCGCTCATACCGTCAAGCTCGTGGCCTCTATATTCGCTGCGGTGACAAATGGGCTCCAGGCCATCGCTGTGCTCCGATTCCCCAATTTCACGCGCGGCAGGAGGTATGGGACTTGTGTGCTGAAGATTTTCAGGAAACTGATGTTGTTGATACTCCAGACCTCGAGCCTCTAGCGCAAGAGCAAGTGTTTATGTTGTTATCTGATGCGGCTGTGACTGGCTCTGCATCTCCAAGAACCATGCAACTTAAAGGATCCTTGTCTGGGCAAGATATTCTTATATTGGTGGATTCTGGGAGCAGTCATTCGTTCCTGAGTTCTAGTTTTGCTGCTGATATGCCATCCCTGCAAAAGCTTCCCTCTCCTATGACTGTGCGTATGGCGGATGGCGGATCCATCATCTGTTCTGCTGAACTTCAGTGTGCTGAGAGGTCAGTTCAGGGGCACAGCTTCCACTCTACTCTTCGGATCCTGCAGTTGGGCTCTTACGACATGATCATCGGTATGGACTGCCTGGAGGCTTTCTCTCCCATGAAGGTTGATTGGCGCAACAAGTGGATGAAGATTCCATATGGTCATGGTCATATTGTTCTCAGGGGCTTGTTGCCGGATTCTGAACAGACATCTATTCCTCAGCTCTGTCATATTGCTTCGTCAGCTAGTTCCACAGTCAGTTCAGTTGTCCCTCCTCCAGTTCAACACCTTATTGATGAGTTTGCTGATCTCTTCAAGGAGCCCACGGAGTCGCCCCTGCGATCATGACATTCCGCTGGTGCCGGGCGCTCCTCCTATGGCCATCCGTCAGTACCGTTACAAGCCTGCCTTGAAAGATGAAATTGAGAAGCAGGTTTCTGAAATGCTACAGTTGGGTGCACTACAGGAAAACGCCTCTTTGCCGACTGCTTGCCCCGGTCGGCAAAGGCATAAACCCAGTCGGCAAAGGCTTTGCCGACCGCAAAGCCACGTGGCAGTCAGCAAAGAGCAATCGGCAAAGCTGGGTCAAGCAAAGGCGGATTTGCCGACCGCCACGTGGCACACAAATCGGCAAATCCTTTGCCAATCGCCACGCCGGCCGATCGGCATAGCCCATGGCGCCGTCGACCGACGGCGGGCTTTTGCCGATGCTGGTTCCTCGGCAATCGGCAAAGAATTATTTTTCAAAATTGTTTTGCCGATCGCCGCCGCCAAACTTCGGCAATCGGCAAAGAAAGAAATTTTTTTTGAAATGTTCTTTGCCGATTGCTTTCGGAGTTGCAATCGGCAAAGATTCTTCTGGTTTTTGTTTAGCTTTGCCGATCAGAAAGCGATCAACAAAGCTGGAATTTTTTTTTCTTTGCCGACTGCTTTCGGAGTTGCAGTCGGCAAAGATTCTTCCTGGGTTTTTTTGCCCAGCTTTGCCGACTGTAAACAGTCGGCAAAGCTGGAATTTTTTTTTTCTTTTGTTTTCTATTTTCTCGCATCAAAACCCTGCAAAATCACAAATTATAATCCAATTTCACCAGAAGCACCGGTAGCACCATTTATATCACAATTTCATCACATTTGTCGCCAACATCACCACATATATCACAATAACGCACAACATCACATATATGTCACAATAACAACCACACAAGTGCATTACAACCATCACATGAAGTCCAACACGTCGAACACCACAAGTCGACGTCCATCACACGAAGTTCAACATAACAAGTCTAGGTCCATAACGAAGAAAAGAAATACATGACAACAACTTCGACGATACGGTGGATACATGATAACAGAATCGACAAGTACCTAGCTCGTCGCGCCGTCCCCGGTCTCGTCGTCCGCTCCGCCCCCAGAGCCCCCAGGGTTTGCCCACGGAAACCCCCTTGGACCAAACTGAGGCGCCTACGCGTACTGCCACCCTCCGCGCACCGGCGGCCACGAGTACGTCGGAGGAGGGCCACGCGGAGGTGGATACGGTGGATAGGGTGCAGGTGGTGGATCGACATCATCGATGGCGGGACCTCCGGAGACGGGTTCGAACCGCCACCAACCGCTCGCAAGTTAAACGCCAAGTGATGTCATTAGTATCTCGCAGCATGGACGCACAAGTTAAAGCAAGAGTCAATATACTCACCGGGGTCCCTCCCAGAGCGCGAGTGAGCGAGCATGAGGGAAAAACTACGGAGGAGGAGGCGGTGGAGCGAACATTGGAAGAGGAGGCGGTGTAGGCGCCCAGGCGTCTGCATGGACCGGAAGAAAGCTGGCCATGTTCTCGCATATGAGTGTTGTAGTGCTGCTGCGCAGCTTTCTTCAGTAAGCCATCTGTTGCGCCATCATCTGCTGGCGTGCAACGTGGCGATCCTCTCCTCCATCTTGGCCTCCATCTGGCTCGCAATATTACATCCGCAGTGTTGATTGTATGTACAGGTGCGTAAACGAGTGAACGATTTAAGCAAACGGCACACTGTGACGCCGACCGCCGCCGGGCGCTACGGGATGTTTGGAGCTCGTGGGCGTGGATCGAACTCAGGTCGCCAGGGGAACTGGGGACGGGTCGAGGCGCTATGGGCCATGTAGTAGCGGCCGTCTTGCTGCCTGGTCCCAACCTCTGCAGGAGGTCGTGTCCAAGGGCTCGGCGGTGGGGTCGAACGTCTCCCAGAAGTATTTGGCGAGCCGCGACGGTGTACTCGGTGGCCTTTCTCGTAGGCGGTGGGGTTGGTGTACGATCGGGCCCGTCCTCCGGGTTGTAGACGTTGTTCGGATCCGTCGCCTTGCCCTTGTGAGAGAGGAGGTACGCGGTGTACTCGTTGATTTCGCCCACCGCGGCGTCTGCGGCTCGCATTGAAAACACAAACATGATTACAAGTATTGACAATTGAGCGCAAGGATTAAGACATGAACGGACGATACCCATCTTGTCGCGAATCGGGGGAGGGGCTGATTCCCTTGGTGGTGTGACACCCCGATCTCGCATCTGCTGTGGTGGCCGGACGACGGTCGGCGGCGCCTCGCCACGACGCCTCATCCGCGGCGCCACATGCGCACAATCTCCGTCCCAAGATTCCTCGTGGTTGTCGTGACCACGACGGACACACCCGCATGACATCAAGTATTTGACATGCGAGAAGATTAGTGTAATGTTTCATGAAGGAATCTAAGCGAATGTTGTCATACTTAATTACACGCTTTCAGATTGCGCTTGGGTGAGGTCGGCCTCCCTCGAGTTCATTCTCTGGCGGATTTGGGGCTTCTTGATGTTCTCTCCAAGCACGTTAGCGTGGAAGTCGCGGATGGCCTGTGAGGCGCGCCTCATGGTACAGGTCCTTGAGGCGATCTTTGCGCAGACCGCCTCCTCGCACTCGCGCCGCCGGGCCGCTTTACCCTCCTCGTGACGTGAAGAAGTCCCGCGCACACGACACATCATGTAGCATTTCCTTTTTTGCAAGAAGTCCGGACGAATGCGCATTATTTAGCAATGCGGTGCGATGAAAGACTCACCCAAAACTCCCTCTTTATCTTTGCGCGATGGTCTCACCACCCTCCTCGACGAGGTAGAAGTGGGACCACTTGGTGGGCACCTTCATCTCGCCGTTGACGTTGACAAGGCTGTGGTAGTACTCTTAATCAGGAGGCCACGGATGCCATTGATATGGCGTGCTTGACTGCTCCACTCACAATCTTCCAGAACCGCACGAGTCATTAAGAATAATTGTTAATCTTCGATTCGATTTTTGACATGTCATATGAACAAGTAGTGAAATCAATAATGGTTACTTACGTCGCCCACGGGTGTGATCACCGGTATTTGGTGGAATTGCGGCCGCACCCTAGGAAGCTGCGTGGCCCGGCGAGTACACTTTAGCCACGCCTAACGAAGTCGGGCCGTCTACTTTGGTGTAGGCATCGTCGTCGCCGTCGTCGCCGTCGTCGTCGTCGTCGTCGTCGCCGCTTGCCGCTTCGTTATCACGCTGACGTCGTCCCCCCTTGCGAGGACGAGAACGACAGCCTCCTGGTCGCCTGGCGATGTCCGATGGGGGGCTGGGACCCCCTAATTGACGACCCGCGCACCAACACCTCCTCCTCCTCCTCATCGTCGTCGGCGGTCTCCTGCGGGGACTGATACGCCGAGCGTCTTTGCTTTCGATCGCGCCATTATTGCCGCCGTCCGCCTGGCATTTTGCCGAAAAGTGCTGCAATGACAAAGAACAAAGCTGTTAGCATAAATAAATGACGAGTACTTGTAAAGGAACATAATAATAACAATATAGTATTACATGGCCTCGTAATTATCTCCGCGAACGGCAATATCTCGGGCGTGGAGTCGTCATCTCTATCACTATCGTCGTCATCGCTATCAATATTGTCGAGCTCCCTTAAGTCATCACTGTCATCATCATCCTCATCGTCTCCATAGTCATCATCATGTACCTCCTCCTGGACAACTCCATCGCTCAAGCATTCTTAAGTCCCTGGCATCCTGCACCTCCTCACCCTCGTCCTCATCGATTTTGTTGTCTACTTCCATGCCCATGAGCGAACCAATGTCGATCTCCAAGGTACCTTCTAGCCCCTCAGGTTGATAGAACTCATCGGTGCTTGGGTCAAAGTTGTAATCATCGTCGTTTGGGAGAGGCGCTTTGCTGTGGAGACACCAAATGCACAAGGCTCCCACCCGCAAGCTTCTCGTCTTTTTGGCACGCCCATGGGAGGTAATAAACTTTGCGTGGCGTCTCGGTTGGCCACAATGTAGACATCATCTCCTTTATAGTGGAGTCTGTCGAATCTCGACTTGACCTATCGTAAGGTCTTTCCTCGTGATATCGAGGATCGAACCAATGGCATTTGAATACCACCGGCGCTAAAGTCCCGGCACCCTTAAAGTTGAGCTCGTATATCTCTTCGACTATTTATGCCGTAGTAGTCCTTCCCATACGTCTTGCGGGTGTACGAACTCGCAGACACATGGTTTTTAGGTTGGGTCGACTCTCCTCGTAGCTTCTCGCATGAAAGCGATAGCCATTCACATCATAACGGTGAATGACTTCACCCCTACTGGGAGAAGCCACGGCCCACCTGTTTCAATTCATCGCTCATTTCTGCATCCGTTCGGCCTGCAAGGGTAGGAGATCGTTACATAACTCGCTCCGGGGAGCAAAGTGGAATCACAAAGTCGGAAAGAGGTTAGTTGGTTGGTACCTTTGTACAGAACCAGGAGATGAAATCGGGCACACCGTGTCTAAGAAGATTGTCTTCTTCTTGCTCGGTAGGAGCCCTATTGCCTCTCCAGTATTGACTAATAAATTCCCTAAAAGAAGGAAGAAACTAGAGGGTCAGACCATGATAGATGGAGGATAGTGACGGCGTAGGTAACAAGCTCATTGAGAACTTACTTCTGATAAGGAATCACTTCATCAAGGTTGATCAACAATGTGAACATGATAGTCTGCCACTCCTGATGGTTCAACTGCTTGTTGGTACCTGCGCTTCCACTCCCGAGATCCCCTTGGAAAAGGCTGAGTATCGATGAGTTCTCGTCAGCGTTGTAACGAGGGGTTGGATTGTGCATGCTGCGAAGCTTCTCAGTATAGTACGCCTGTGTGAAGGTCGACACCTCCTCTAGAACGGAGGCCTCTCCCACGGAAGCCTCAATCTTGGCTTTATTTCTACAATTTTTCCGAAGAAGCTTTAGACACCTCTCGATTGGATAGCACCAACGGGCCTGCACGGGACCCCCAACCGTGCCTCGCGCGGTAGGTGCAAGATCAGATGCTGCATGGATAGAAAGAAGCCGGGTGGAAATATCATCTCCAACTTGCAGAGCAACAGAGGTGCAGCCTTCTCCAGTTCAACACAAACATCCCGAGACAACTCCTTGGCACAAAGCTGGCGGAAGAAGAAGCTCAACTCTGCCGGGGACGCACACATGCTCTGGGAGGTATCCCGGGTCATCGCAGGAAGGATCCGCTCAATCCATATGTGGAAGTCATGGCTCTTCATCCCTAAGACTTTCATAGTCCGCAAGTTCACACCCCGCTCCAGATTCGCCGATACCCATCGGGAACTTTAACGTCTTGATCCAATGCAGAACTTCCTTCCTATCCGCCCTTTTCAGGATGTAATCGGCCGCCCCTTTTCCATTTCTCGCCGGGCGCAGGGTCTTCATCACCGAGTTTGGTCTATCACAGATCATCTCCAGGTCGATCTAGCCTTGACGTTGTCCTTCGACTTTTGCCAACGTCCATGAGTGTTGCCCAGTGCCTCGGCCACATTCTTTTTTCGTGTGCATTACATCGATGTTGTGTGGAAGAAGAAGGTCCTTGAAGTAGGGGAGCCTAGTCAAGCCCGATATATGAGTCCACATGTGGTCCCGAGCATATCCCTTAAACCCACCTGTTTCCTCGGGTTCGAGAGCTCAGATGTCGGCAAGGACGGTGGCGGGGCTCTTAACTCGCGGAATGGGGCGGTGACTTGAACGCCTTTCGTGAAGTGCTTTACATCTAGCTTTGAATTCATGGTTCTCGGGCAGGAATTGGCGATGCTTGTCGAAAAGAAGAAAACTTGCCGCCTTGGCCGCCACCGGTGAACATCACATCTCGCCTTGCATGTCGGGCAAGGGAACTTCCCGTGAACACACCACCATTGAATAAGCCATACGCCAGAAGTCATGCATTGAATCTGGTACCACACATGCATTCTGAAGTTCCTCTTCGTAGTCTTGGCCGTGACGTGAGTACCCCTCTTCCCAAGCAAGTTCCAATTCATCCCACACGGGCTGCATGAACACACCCATATTGTCGCCCGGTGTCCGTGTATTATCGCGTCAAGAGCACGTTCTTAGGTTCAAACATGACGCCGGGGAGATTGAGGGGATCACAAACACGGGCCAGCAAGTGTACGGGGCCGCCATCATTCCAAACGGGTTGAACCCATTCATGTTAAAGGCTACGCGTACATTCCGAGCCTCCATAGCCTTGACAGATTCATGTTATCGAAGTGCTTCCATGCATCACCGTCCACGGGTGTACCATCTTGTCGGGGATGGTATCTTTTGCCATTCTTGTGCCACGTCATCTGTTTTTCGCGGACTCCTCCGTCATATACTGACCGTTGCAGCCTCGGTAGGGAAAGGAAGGTGCCCGTCGACCTTCTCGGGGACCTTAGACTGTTTCATGCTGCCATCGAGCCTTCTACCAACACGAACCTAGAGGCATCGCACGCCGGACAGGTTTTTGCTTCCTCGAGGTCTCCCCGAGCAGACGCACCCTTCGGACAAGCATGGATCCCCTCATACGGCATCTTAAGTGCACGAAGGAGCTTCGTGTGTAGCGAGGTGTTCGTCGGCAGGACATGATCTGCCGGAAGCAGTCCCCCAACAATGCTCAACACGAGATCGAAGCCGTCTCGACTAATGCCCAGCTGCGACTTCAACCCTATCAGGCGTGAGACGGCATCCAGTTGCGTAAGCTTTGTCTTCTCGTGAAGGGGCTTCTGTGCCGACTCCATCATGTCGTAGAAGGCCTTCGCGGTTTCCTCCGGATCTTCCTCCACATCCATTCCTTCGCCAAACCGTGCTGCCGTGGAAGTTCCGCCATCATGTCCGCCATCCGGCATCACCATCATACTCCTCGAGGACGGGTCGCACCACCTCGTCCCTAATAGGATGGTATTCACCATGGTGGCGCTAACGGGTATAGTTTGGAACGAACCGTGCTTGAACAGATCTCTCAACACCGAGCCTTTACTTTCTTCTTCTTGTTCACGCTTTCGCTGCAGGGACACGGCATCCGAATCGACCCTTTAGCAGCTGGGCCAAATGCATGCTCCAGAACTCCATCGTCCCCCCGATCCATTCGTGGCTCTTACTTGCGAAGCCCGAGTACATCCACTCACGGTCACCCCATGCTCTGTCATGCGGCAATGTTAACATGTGATAAAACCAGCAAGTGCATCTACAACGCGCGCTCCTACCATCTAATAGGTGAAGGATAGGTCTCTAATCCCACACCCGAGCATGCGCAGACGAGGTTAGCTTCCATGCTCCGCTCCCGTCCTAGACGGAATTTCGGCAGCACCTCCCCGCTGTTCTCCCGATACACGTCCCGGCGGGGAGAGTGTGTATCCAGAGAATAACGGGGAGGTCCTGCCGAAACTCCGACTCGGACGGGAGCGGAACATGGGAGCTAACCTCGTCTGCGCATCCTCGGGCTGTCCAAATAACGTGGACAATCGAAACGGATACGGTTATACATATGCGAAGAACGATACTTCCAACCGTATCCGCTTTTGGACGGAGACGCCTAATCGGGTAACGCGACCTCACGACTACATGTGGCGGAAAGAGGGGTCATACCGCAGGTGCCGGTGAAGAAAGGCTAGCGGGCAAAGGCTTGAAGTCGTGCTCCTCCGGCTAGCCTCCAATGGGAGCCTCTCTGAAAAAAGAAAAACAATTAGTGAGAACGAAAAATTTTGGTAAGACACCTCCTCAGACGGAAGGTTACCAAACTGCAAGAAAAGACTGACACGATGGCCGACAAACACATATACATGTCGAGCACGATGGCCGACAACCACAAATGTATTTCCAATCCATGCGAGAAGAATATAAGCGGTATTAACAAAGTAAACTACTACTACTAGTAGTACTACTACCTCGTTGTCACGGACGACGGCGTCACCGGCGCGTGGAGAAGAGGCGCCTTGCATGAGGACGGCGAGGCGAGGCGAGGACGGCGGCAGGCGAGGCGAGGACGGCGAGGCGAGGACGACGGCGGGCGAGGACGGGCGACGCAGGCCAGCGGACGCAGCGACGCTGACGGACGGACGCCATGGACGGCAGATGGACGGGCGGACGAGCGGGCACGCCGGACGGTGGGCAGCAGCGACGCGCACAGGCAGGGCAGGTCAGGCGAGGCAGCCTGGGCTGGCCGACTGAGCCGGACTGCACGCGGGCGGGCCGGCTGCCGAGGGCCGGATCGAGGCGGGGCAGGATCGGTGATGAGGGCCTGGCGGGGGCGCGGCCACGGGGAGGGCCACGGCTGGGGAGGCCAGCCCAGCCGGGGGGGGGCGCGCATGTGGGGGGCGCGGTGGGAGGGCGACGCGGGGAGGGGGAGCACATGGGGGGGCGCCGCTGGGAGGGGCCTTGGGCCTGGGGAGGGCGCCCTGAGGGGACGCGGCCGGCTGGGAGGAGTGCGCCATGGGGGGGAGGCGGCGGCCGGGGAGGGCGGGAGCCGGGAGGGAACATGGGGCCAGGCCACGGAGGGGAGGCCACATGTGGAGGGCGCCACTGGGAGGGGGGGCGCCGTGTGGGGAGGGCGACGCTGGCCGGGAGGACCTGGGCTGGGGGGCTGCGGGACTTGGGCCTGGGAGGCGCATGGGAGGGGCGTGGGGGGAGGGGCATGTGGCCGGGGGAGGGGCTGTGTGGGAGGGGGGAGGAGGAGGGATTTTATTTTAAAGGGGGGTGGATTTTGGGAGGGGGAGGGCGGGCCGAGCGGATAAGGCGACGTTTTTTTTTTTTTTTTTTTTCCTTTTGCCGATCACAAGACATGTGACGCATTTCAAGCAAAGGTCTATTTTTTTTTTCAAAAATTTTTTTAATTTTTTTTAAAAATACTTTTTGCCGATCGCTCTGCTCCTGGCGATCGGCAAAGGTTATTTTTGATTTTTTCTCAGAAATTTTTTTCGATCGCCATCCTCCCCGGCGATCGGCAAAAACTTTTGCCAATCGCCATCGATGGCGATCGGCAAAGAATTAATTTGTTTTTTCGATTTTTTATCCAGTTTTTTGTGTTGCCTTTTCTGATAAGTACATGATATATTCCAAGTTTGGGGTCATTTTGATTTATTTTGCTATATTCCATTGATTTTTCTGTTTCTTTGATTTTTTCCTACAGCCTCTCATTTGAGCTGCGGTACATGAAATAATGGAATCCGTGATTGAGAAAATGATATTCATGATGTTTGGAGCATGTTGTTGGCCGTGTCTTGCGGGGCCTCGCGTGAAATTTCGACCGTGTTGGTGTCGGAACATGGCTTAAAACCAATGCTGCGTGAAAAGTGTTTTTAAATTTTATAAAATCGAAGCGGAGTCCAAAAATGACGAAACTTGACGACGTGTCTTGTCATCGCATGCGGAGGCTGTGGTAAAAATTTGAGAAAGTTTCGAGCAAGTGGCGTACGTCGGGTGGCTAAAACACGGACATCTCCACATGTGATCCGCTTTTTCGAAAACTTGACGACATCTCGACATGTCCGTGTTTTAGCCACCCGACGTCGCCACTTGCTCGAAACTTTCTCAAATTTTTACCACAGCCTCGCATGCGATGACAAGACACGTCGTCAAGTTTCGTCATTTTCGGACTCCGTTTCGATTTTATAAAATTTAAAAACATTTTTCACGCAGGTGGGTTTCGGCGTGTTCCGACACCAACACCGCCGAATTTCACGCGAGGCCCCGACACGGCCTCAACATGCTCCAAACATCATGAATATCATTTTTCAATGGCCGATTCCATTATTTCATGTACCGCAGCTCAAATGGAGTCACGGAAAAATCAAAGAAAATGTAAAAAATCTATGGAATATAGCAAAATAAATCAAAATGATCCCAAACTTGGAATATATCATGTACTTATCAGATCAAGGCAACACAAAAACTGGATCGAAAATAAAAAATAAAAATTTTTGCCGATCGCCTGTGGAGGATGGCGATTGGCAAAGTCGCGCTTTTGCCGATGGCGACGGAGTGGCGATCGGCAAAGGTGACGTGTGGATGGCGTCAACCATGGCGCCTTTTGCCGATCGCAATTTTTGCCAACCGCTCTGGCGATCGGCAAATCCATAGCTTTGCCAACCGCCTGGCGATCGGCAAAAGTCGCGCTTATCGGCAAATCACCTTTGCCGATCGCAGGAAATTCCGGGTTGGCAAAGGACCTCTTTGCCGAGTGTCGAAAAAAAACAGTTGGCAAAGAAAATTGCAGTCGGCAAAGAGCCAGTTTCCTGTAGTGGTGTGGTCCAGCCCAGTTCAAGCTCTTTTTCATCTCCAGTGCTTCTGGTCCGCAAGAGGGACAGGACTTGGCGCTCTTGCGTTGATTATCGCATGCTAAATGCACTGACGGTCAAGAGCAAGTTTCCAATACCAGTGGTTGATGAGTTACTTGATGAGCTGTCCCAAGCGCAGTGGTTCTCTTGTTTGGATCTGCGGGCAGGTTTCAATCTGATACGGTTGGTGCCCGGAGAGGAGCACAAAACGGCATTCCAAACGCATCGGGGACAGTTTGAATTTACAGTCATGGCATTCGGATTAACCGGTGCTCCCAACACCTTCCAAGCCGCCATGAACACAACTCTTTTACCTCTGTTGCGCAAGTGTGCGTTGGTATTCTTCAATGACATCCTCGTCTACAGCCACACTCTGGTGGAACATATTGAACACCTTCGCCGAGCTTTCACTCTATTGTCCCAGGATCAGTGGAAGGTGAAATGCAGCAAGTGCCGTTTTGCTCAGCAATCAATTGCCTATTTGGGTCATGTGGTGAGCCCTCAGGGAGTGTCTACCGATCCGAGCAAAGATCGAAGCAGTGCAACAGTGGCATGTACCCCAGAACATCAAGGAGTTGCGCAGCTTCTTGGGGTTAGCCGGTTATTACCGCAAGTTCGTCAGGTACTTTGCTGTCCTGGCTCGCCCACTTACCGATCTTCTCAAGAAAGGAACAATGCATATCTAGACACCTGCTCATGAGGCGGCATTTGATGCCCTCAAGACCTCCTTGGTTTCCGCCCTGTACTCGCTCTTCCCAGTTTCTCCAAGCCATTTCAAATCCAAACAGACCCCTGCGATTCAGGTGTGGGAGCAGTACTGTTACAGGAAGGTCACCCGCTTGCAGTTGTCAGCAAATCTCTAGGTCCTTGGACAAGGAATCTGTCCACTTATGACAAAGAGTTCCTGGCAATCTTGGTGGCGGTGGAACAATGGAGATCCTATCTTCAGCATAGCGAGTTTACCATCTATACCGATCAGCGCAGTCTTATGCATATTACTGACCAGCGTCTGCAAACCCAATGGCAACTTAAGATGCATACCAAGTTAGCCGGACTTCAGTACCAAGTGGTGTATAAGCCCAGAGCCTCTAATGCCGCTGCTGACGCTCTATCGCGCCATCCTAACCCACCTGCGCAGCTCCAGACGATCTCGGTCTCCACCTCGGCTTGGTTAGCGGAAGTGGCCGCTGGTTATTCTGCTGATCCTGAGTCCTCAAAATTGCTCCAGGAACTCTCAGTCAATCCTCAGAGCTGCCCTCCCTTTTCGCTCAACAGTGGCATCATTCGGCATTCGGGCCGCATTTGGATTGGTGCAAACCCCCAGTTGCAGCAACACATCATTTCTGCTCTGCATGATAGCGCTCTCGGTGGGCATTCTGGTTTCCCGGTAACCCACAGCAGAGTCAAGAAGCTGTTCTTCTGGCGCGGGCTAAAGCAGTCCGTCAAAGCCTTTGTCGCTGCTTGCTCAGTGTGTCTCCAAGCCAAGCCTGACAGAGCTCGCTACCCAAGTCTGCTAACTCCTCTGCCTGTGCCCGAGGAAGCATGGCAAATGGTATCCATGGACATTATAGAAGGGTTGCCCACTTTCTGGAAACGCCAATTGCATCATGGTGGTGGTGGACAAGCTCAGTAAGTTTGCACACTTCATTCCCCTTCGCCACCCTTACACCGCTCAGAAGGTCGCACAAGCTTTTCTGGACAATATCTTTCGCCTTCACGGTTTGCCAACTCATATAATCTCTAACCATGACCCTATCTTCACAAGCACCTTTTGGCATGAGCTCTTCCGCCTTGCTCAAGTGACATTGGCTATGAGTTCAGCATACCATCCGCGCAGTCCGACGGGCAGACTGAACGCGTCAACTAGTGCTTGGAAACGTACTTGTGCTGTTTTGTTCACTCTTGCCCTCGCCAGTGGCTGAAGTGGTTGCCCCTTGCAGAATTCTGGTACAACTCTAGTGAGCACTAAGCTCTTGGCCGGTCGCCGTTCCAGGTACTCTATGGACCCTCCCCTCATCACCTTGGTATTACTAACAAGTCTGCTTCCCCTGTCCTGGACGTGGCTACTATGTTGGCTGAGCGCGCCACCATGCTCGCCGCTGTTCGTCAGCATCTCCTGCGAGCGCAGCAGCGTATGAAGACTCAAGCCCACAAGAAGAGGTCTGAGCGCACGTTCCAGGTTGGCGATTTCGTCTACCTCCGCCTCCAACTGTACGTGCAAGCATCGCTGGCACCGCGCTCCCACCACAAGATGTGCTTCAAGTATTTTGGGCCTTTCAAAGTCCTCGAAAAGGCTGGCGCTGTGGCGTACAAGCTGGAGCTCCCTCCCTTGTCATCAATTCACCCGGTGTTCCACGTCTCCCTTCTCAAGCCGGCGTCGTCTACACCGCCATCCGTCTGCTCCAACCTCCCCCGATCCGGACGACTCCATGCAGGTGCCCGAGCGTGTGCTGAAGACACGGCTCCATCATCGCGGGCATCGTTCTGTCAAACAACTCCTGATCAAGTGGTCCAACCTCGACGACGACCTTGCGACTTGGGAAGACGCCGACG
Source organism: Miscanthus lutarioriparius (assembly GCA_904845875.1). NCBI lineage: Eukaryota > Viridiplantae > Streptophyta > Magnoliopsida > Poales > Poaceae > Miscanthus > Miscanthus lutarioriparius. Next base: position 25,972,071 of record CAJGYO010000010.1, read on the forward strand.
CCATCGTTCAGCGCTTCCCAGGTGTTCCGGCATGGGGACATGCCGGCACTCAAGGGGGGAGGGATGCTAGCAGGCCACATCCTGGTGATGCAGCTGCTGCCCCAAGGCCCAGGAAGGGGACCAGGAAGAAGACCAAGAATGTGAAGCTAGCTGGGCCAGAATGGGTCTCGTGCCTTGCTAGTAAAGAAAGGCCCGCTCATGAGTGAGATAAGAAGGAGAGCTGAGAGGAGGAGGAAACAACTTTGAACCCTGTACTCGTTACATTTCGTAGAAGCAAAGTAGAACCCGGCTCCCTGCCAGCGTAGATTCCTCGTAAGTTTACTGTTCATCTTCCTCTTCTCCGTTCAGCGGCGCCGATCGCTGACATATATTTACCATGGTCCGATGCCCTGCCTTTGACGCTGGCTCAATGTTTGATCAACCATCAGACTGACCCACAATTGGTCCAACGCCTGTCCTGGGTATGGTCCGACGCCCCAGGAACTTCCTTCTTCGCTTTGTTTCTTCACCATCTTGCGTTCGGGATTGCTTCCATCTTGTTCCTTGGACTTGTGCTTGATCTTTGATGTCCTCAACATGTCTTCTAATGTCTTGCTTCAGGTGCTGATCATGCGGATCACCACGTATCCTAAGTCCAAACCACCTTTGCACCCATTGAACTACAAAACAAACACTTGCAAATTCATTATTAGTCCAACTTGGTCATGTTGATCAGCAAACACCAAAATCTTGACTAAATGGGCCTAGGGTCTATTTTCCATACATTAGGCATACTAACTAGTCCTCAATGTATGAATTCAAACTAGCTGATTGGGTTATATATTATACTAGCAAGCTTGCCCACGCAAATAGCTTGGGTAGCTAGCTTTCTTCGTTATATCATTTGGATTTTTCTTACTTGAAAACAATTTGTGTAGTAGATTGTATTAGTCATCTCTCCATGTGTTTTTATCCGCACAAATTCTATATAGGTATCATTGGCTTAAAGTTATTTTCTAATGCTCCTTTCTTTTTTTAGCCTCATATTCCGTAACTGTGTTTTTTTATCGATGGAAGATCGAAGAAACATAGCTCTGGTTCCTTTTGCTGATCTCAATTATTCAATAAAACCATTGTCCAAGTTTTCCATAAAATTTTCAGGTTTTTGTATTGGTCTCTTGTAAATTTTTAGGTTATATATACATTCTGTCTTGTGGATCTGTCATTGACCTTTTGCCCTAAAACACCGTAGTTGGTAGGTCTCGTCATCGTGCCAACATCCATCCGTATTTTAAGAATTCGAGAACAAATTATGGAACCATGACAAACTCTAGTGTGCTCGTAATATTAGGATTGATATCCATGTCACCTTATCGCTCTTGTTTTCGCTTGTGTAGCTTCTCATGAAGAAAAAGGTCAAACAATGTCCATTGTTACTGCTTGCAAGCTTCTCATGCATAGGATCGGGGATTGATGGGCCAACTGTTACACGTTATACATCAAAAGCTAATATGCTTTTGTGATCGCATTACAATATCGCCCATTAGAACCACATTGTTGAACTTGATATGTTACGTTTCTATGTTCCCCTCCGTCGATGTTGCTCCTGAACTTTTCGGCTAGGAAGAGAGGGGGGAGGGATGTTTTCACCATAGGGCTATGGAAAAAGGACAACTGAGATGGCGAGACATACATCATGCATGGCCAGGAGCGGCGTGTTGGTTGGAAATGCTTCAATAATTTTTCATGGGCGTCCTGTGATATTGGTTATCCTTGCCACACATATGTCCATTATGGTTTTCTTATTTTTATAACCATGACAAAAAAAATCTTGTTGTAATGGCTGCCTGCGTGTTCACAACTTTTGAGGCAGCAAAAGGCATCAAGAAGCCTGGCTGCCTGGGTTCCATTTCTTGGTCTTGATTAGTAGACAATCATTAAATTGGAAAATTGCGTTGATGCGTAAAGGTAAAAAGTTCTGTTTCAAGCTACCATGCCTACCACACTGAGATGCAGACATGCGTAATGCGAATTGTGGTTGACTAATTAGGGCATGTTTGGTTCCAATAGCCCATAGACTAAACTTTAGTTCCTATCCTGTTTGGATCTAATGACTAAAGGCTATTAAAGTTGATGAACAAAGACTAAAACATCCCTATTTATTGCACAAGATCATCCTTTAGTCATCCCCAAGGGGCAATAATGAGGGGTAGGGACTGTGGCAGAACCGTCCAAAATAACACACCTTCGGAGGCGCTCGTCTTCCACCAGACACTAAGCACCCCAAAAGCAAGCCACATCGGGTGGATTCCGTCGAGCACACTCCAAGGGAGAGCTTGAATAATTCACATTTTTCCTCCAGGGTCCAGTAATGACAACGAGTTTACAATACTTAGTCCATTTCATACAACCAGAGTTTTTAGAAAGACATTATTACATTACCAAATTCAGAGTGTGGAAATTAAACAGCGGAATAAAAAGAAACATCTATTGAGAATATATAAGGATCCATCTGTGCCCACCAGAAGAATGCTTCACACAACGGCTACTCCTCAAGCTGCACCTGCAACAGGAGTAAATAAACCCTGAGTACACAATGTACTCGCAAGACTTATCCGGCTAGTGGGAATAATTTCCCAACTCCAAGGGATATGATAAGCTTTATGGTTTGCAGGGTTTCCTTTGTGCGGAAAGCAATACTAATAGTGCATCCTTATATATGTTTATTATTAGCAGTCATGATTAATTTATTATCTAATCATTCTATGTAAGCACCTGTTCTACTTTCAAGCAAGAGTTGAGCAAACAGTTCCATTTCATCACCTTTCATCTTTCAGTTCTTACTACGGTGCTAGACTGTAGACAAGCCGTACCAGATCGCCCGACGATTCGCAAATCAATGTGCCTAGCTAGGTACCCTAAAACACACGCCCTGCTTGTACCCCAAGCACAAGCAGGACCAACCCACCACTCTCCTGTCACGAGGTCCAGGTCCCCGTCCAAACTTGGACTCCAAGCCCCCGCTCCTGAGTCCCGGACTCAGTGCGGTGCTAAGACTGCACCATCCCCGCCTCCAATCAGTCAGTCCGAAAAGAGCCACAACCCATGACAAGAGAGCAACAAGCCTTCCCTGTGCCCATACACAAGTATGTGTTCGGGATAATAAGTTTGTGACTTGTCTAGAACCCAATGCAACGGCCGGTCCTTAACCGACACAGACAGGGAAACAGTGTAACCAAGCTATGCCCCGTTGACCGCAGGACATAACCTCTTACACCCACCAATACCCAAACCATATCCCTGCCCGGTCTCTATTTTCCTTCCACCATTTTATCATGAGTGATAATAATAATCACCTATTGTGAGTAACGGTAGGTTACTCATGCTATCGAAAATCCTAAGCATAGCAACTACTTGACCTATGCTAGTAGGACTCATAGGTAGGTATATCTATGCATATAGTTTCCATAAAATGCATGTAACGTAAATGCACATCACATATATATATCCAGTGATTATTCAAAATAAGGGTTATGCACTGGGGCTTGCCTTGGGCAGGCGGGGTGTCAACAAAGTCAGCAACTGATGGCTCCAGGGCTCCCTCCTGTACGAGAATCTCCTCCTCGTACTCCTCGATGATCTCCTCGTATTCCTGCTCGCCCGCAGTCACGAACTCTACCAACTCGTTATCTACATGCATGAAATGATGATGCAACACTTAGTAATACGGCAACAGCAACTCTTAAAATAAGAATACACCTATCAAGCTACTAAGCTAGCTCTACCGACTAAGATGCTAAGTTACCTATTATTCCCACTAAACAGGTACGAAGCATTGCATGTATTATCTTAGCAACTAAAGGAATCCTTATTCTTAATATCGATTTACTATATATATGATAAAACAAGGGGTACTAGCTACGATATTTATTAACCTACTCTAATGCTACAAAAGTTACAGTGAGCACAAAATAATCTAATGAACCTACTATAAAAATTTCAGGTCTAAAGCTATTACCAATTTGCTACAAAAATTCCTACAATTATTAATCTAAATAACATTAACACTTCCAAATGATTTAATGGACTTTAGCATTAGCATAGATATATATAAACTAACCATACTATCAGGTAGACCACATTTTTAGGAACTCAACAGAATTTATTTCACAATTTTTGAATACTTATATGAATTGATATTAATTATCAAATATCAGTTCATAATTTAAATTAGAAAAGCATTAACTACTTCATTAGAAAAGAAAAAGGGGCGAAACAGCCCAGCGCGGCCCATCGCGGCTTGGCCCACACCCGCGCAACGTGCGCGATCGCGACCCGTCGGCGCGGCCCAAGCGGGGCATGGCCCAACCGCACGGCAATGGCCCACGACGGGGAGGCCCGCGTGCGTCGGTCATTTATGTGAAAACGCCCCCGATCTAACTGCTATTTCCCTAACTACTATGTGGCCTGTTCCTACGGTCATCTTCACAATGGCTAGGTCCTCGGGCACCCGCGCGCGCACCGACGCAGCGGCGACTACACTGGGTGGTCACGCCGGCCAACCTAGCCCCTCCTCGCTCCCTCTAAGGGGCCGATGCTCACCTAGATGCAAACACGAAGCGGTGGGCGGTGAAGAGATGAATGGGGACGCGGTCAGGAGCTCCCTCCACGGTGGCGGACAACCTACGATGGTAGCAACCCCGTTTAGTCAAGCTCCGCCACCGGAGAAGAAATACGGACAGCGGATAAGCATTAGGATCTCACCGCGATCCTACCCAAAGTGGTGGTGCGTCCGAAGACTGCCCTAGTCGAGCTGGCCACATGCGCGCGGCAAGGCAACTGTGAGCCGCGTAGGCACAGCCGCGTCAGCACCGCGAGGAAAGCAGTGAGGGCGCGGCTAAGGTGCGCACATTGATGAGGACTGCGATACGGGGCTAGGGGTGCAGCCAATTTGGCTCGGGATGACAAGCTGGGTACTGCCCATGGTAACGGCGGGCTTAGCCTTTAATGGCACGACGACGGAAGCCCGGCTCCAAATTGGAGCTTGCCAAGGCATGATTGGACACGGTGCGGGGTCAGTCGGCTAGCGGCCTGGGCAAGCACTGTGAGCTAACGCAGCCAGGAGGGGGGGCGTACCCACGTGCGGGCGGTGGTAGTGCAGCAGCACGACCGTGGAGCCGTTAATGGTGAAACGACACGCGCGTGAGCTCGGCAAGCCCACGTGCACGAATTCGTAACTACAATGACGTAGAGGCATAGGCGGACGTGACGGCAGCGTGCTGTGGCGCGGCGGTGATAGCATGGCGCAGCACGGTGATGAGACGGCGGCGGCGCAGTGGCACTAGTGGATGACATCCACCCGGTCAGAGAGGAACAGCACAGCGCAGCACAGACGCGACGCGACGCGACGCAATGCAAAGGCAGCGGTAGTGACATGGCGAGGGAGGCAGCAGTGGACCGACTAGGGCATCGGGCCCATGATGACAGCGGCGGTGCGGAGCGGCTAGGCCAACGGGCCCCAAGCGTCCCACCGAGCGCTTTAGTGTGCGGCGCGGACGTGTGCGTGCTCTGCTCGTGCAACACATGCCTGGGCGCGACAGTGGAGACGCGGAGCCTGTGCGACGGTGCTCGTGTGTATGCGCGTTGGACGAGCCGGCGCTGCATTGCCGAGTGCCGAGGCACGGTGACCACGCCCAGTCGCTGAAACCGGCCGGGAACGTGCCATTCACGCTTTTTAAAGCGTCCCAAAAATTCAATTTGTTGATTCAATCGCCAAACCACCTTTTCTATACTCAAGAGGGCATGTTAGGCTACTAAAACAAGCCCTAAAACCACACCACTCCATAACCCAATTCTTCTACAGAAATTTCCAAACCTAGCTTTGTCAAACCATTTTTCAAACTTACGAAATCGACTGTCTTGATCGGATTTGCGTCAAATTCGATTTCCAAGTTATTATGTATGTTAACTAGTGAATTCATTTTTTGACCGTAGGTATTTCATCGTCATCTACAAAGTTTGTATTTCAAACTTTATTAAAGTTCTGTATATGCGTTCCATAGCATTTTCGCTTAATAAAAATTGGTTTCAAGCCCTAAGTAATATAACGTGACTATGAAATTAACTTTCGTTTCGCGTTTTCGTCAATCGTTTTGAGTTATGGAAATTGATCTACACACTATATCACATGTATTAACACATAAACACGATGCCCATGCAGTGTTTTAGCAAACGATTTACAGTGTAACACCGAGGGTGTTACAGGGACTGTCCTTTTGGGCCTTTAGTCTCCTTTAGTCATCCGCAAGGGACTAAAGGACTTTCACCTTTCAGTCAACCTGCTTGGCACTTTATGGACTAAAATGGGCCCAAAATGGGTGACTAAACTTTACTTACCTCACTAGTAGAGAAACTAGCTGTACTCCCGGTTCTCAACCCCCTTCAGTCCCGGTTTTGGAACCGGGAGCACGAATCCGGGACTAAAGGGTCCCTCCTTTAGTCCCGGTTTCACGCCCGGGACTAAAGGTCCACCTTTAGTCTCGGTTGGTAATACCAACCGGGGCTAAAGAGGCCTCCTGGCCTGGCCACGTGGGCCGACCCTTTAGTCCCGGTTGGTATTACCAACCGGGACTAAAGGTTTTTTTTTTCTATTTTCAATTGATAAATCGTTTTGGTTTTCGAATAGGTTTTCGAATACGCATTCTACGCTGCTAATAATATACGTATTCTACACATTTATAATGTTCGAACATTTTGTACAAACTAAAGTATGAAACTGACGTATATATTACATGCATATATATATATATTGTATGTTATTTTATGTACATATAATTTGTATATATATATATTACAAATAAAGCTTGCATTATATATTCTATCATATCCTTGGGATAACAAATTCACTCCATCTGGTTTGGCTTCCATGTTTCGTTCACATCATTGTAGAACTCACTAGCAGGGTTTAGGACCTGGTCATTAAGAAATCCTGCTATGGTCTCTTGAATTGCTTTCAGTTGGTCACGTCGTATGACTTTTTCCTTCAACCATAGAGTCTTCAATAAAAGTTAAAGGAAAAGTATTAATATATATATATGTGTGTTGGTCACGTGATTACTTATATATATGAGCAATAAAAGAAATTGTGAATATATGAATATATTTATATAACGTACTTTGAGGTTCTCTTCAGGAGTTCTTTTTGAGTACGCCAAGATGAACTCGCAAACATAGTATCCATAGTAGTTGTTCTCCTGTTCTTGCCTCAGAACCCACTTTTACGAGAAAAAAGATCCGGTGAATTGAAAGCATGCATGGTGTTAATTGAATTATATATATAAAAATGTAGCTAGTACTTACTTTGTGTGCGATTACATCCAGTGGCGCTTTGCAATGTTTCATGTGGTGTTCCTCAATGAAACTTTTCCAAACACTGCGCCCAATAAAATAAAAAATTAATTTGGCCTTTAATAATTGTTGCAGTTAAGAGATCGGGGTATATATAGTTGCTAGAGAGACCAAATTACTCTTGGATAATATCTATCATGTCTTGGTACTCTGTTTGCTCTTTTCTTAACGAGTCTAAGATGCTCAACCGACTATTGGCCATATCGATGACCATCAATATCCAGTGATTGTTGCATATGTTTTTATACACAAATATGATCGACATTAACTAGAGTCAACATATATATATGGGAGATAGCTTAGCTAGTAAGCAAATAACTGAACAAATGTCCATATGATCGACATTAATTATTTAACACTCACTTGAAGTTGTAGGGGAAGAGTATGTCCTTGTTTTGTTGGTTGTTGTCCGAGTTGTGCAACACCTTTCCCTGCTCTAGTCTTTTTCTGCGCCGCCTCAAATGACTTGGTGAGAGAGCGGTCATAGTCCGATTTTGGCCGGGTCTTTTGAGATTCCCGTTTTTTCTGGTCCACCTTCTTTCTTAGAAGATCTAGAGCTAGGTAGAAGTACGGTTTCTCCAGGTTCTCCCTCGCTTCTCGTTGCTTTCTTACTTTTTCGAAGAAACTTTTCACATCTTTTTGTACTGCATCCTTTAATTCCTTTTCACTTTTCTCGTAAGACAGTTTTTGGGGAATAACTGGAATAGAGGAGGCTTTCTTCTTTGTTGGCTGGTGGGCCAACGTCTGTGTTTGCGGGGCGGACCTCTTAGGAGCTGGCTGCTTCTTAATCATCAAGGGAGGCGGGGCAGCCGTTGGAGACCTCCTTGGAGATGGCGGCGGTGGAGACCTCCTTGGAGGCATTGGAGACCTCCTTGGAGGTGGCGGCGTTGCATAATCATTGCCCAGAGCACTATGATGATCTGGAGATTGAATAATTGGACTTAGGTCGGCGGAGGCCCTGCTGTGTGAGTACAAAAAAGAATAATTAGGTATAACAAATATTGTTATTATTAATCATGCATGTCAATAGAAAATTAGTGAAAAAATTATTTCGTTCACTTTTGTCCGCACCTATTGTCTGGCAGTTGAGGAAGCGGCGGTGGACTAGAGACCCCGGGAATAATGATATAACACTTGCGCCATAGTATGAATGTCTTCTCTGCTTCTCCTAGAGTCTTCTCCCCATCACCTCCTGGAATGTCATGAGCCAGATCACTAAAACCTTTGTTAACTCTATCCACTGAGACGTTAACATATCCAGGTGGTATTATTGTCCCATGGATTCTTGGTGTCTTGGTAGGATCTAGAGGAGAAAAAACATCGAGAGCCACCACGATTGTGGCATTCTCTTTTGGAATATGTAGATCACATGATGTAAACGGTGCAGTGATGTCATCCATGGGGAAACGTAGCATTGCGTCAACTTGATTTGGCAACTCCGTGGAAGCGCAACTGCTTTTCAACTCATCAGGGGGGCTAATATTAATGTTGAATCCTGGATCTGATGCCTGCCTTTGGGCACTCATTGCTATTTGCACTTGCTTTATGATTTCGTCCTGCATTCTAGCTTGCATGTCTTTTTCGCGCTCCTGTGCTTGAAGCAACGCCTCCCGTGACTCACGAACATATTTGTCCAACCTGCTGATCCGCGCTGCATCCTCATCCTTCCTTCTCTACCGGCTTCTGTAGGTATCTCTGTCGTTAGGGAAACCATGCTCCCAAGAAATGTTCCGTCCTAAACCACTTGTTCGGCCACTGTGTTCAGCAGTCCCGATGGCATATGTCAGTTCATCCTTTTCTCTATTGGGCCTGAACGCACCAATAGCTTTAGCTTGTAGAGCATAAGAAAATCTTTGTGTTGCTCTTTCGAGTTTTGGGCCATGAACCAGCTTCTTGGTCTCTAGGTTCAATCTTCCTCCATGAGTGAAAAACCAATTCTTCGCGCGTTTGGGCCAATTGAGTGATTCTGGTGTGATACCCTTGGCAAGAATGTCCGCTTCCATTTTTTCCCACTTGGCAATGGCAGTCGCGTAGCCACCTAATCCCATGCCATGGTGGTATACCTTCTGTCGGGCATTCTCTTGGTTCCTTCTCACCCGTTCCTCACCCTCTTCCGATGTCTTGTACTGTACAAAATCATTCCAGTAGGGCCTCAACTTCGCGAGCGGGCCACTAGTATTGAAATTGGGCGTTAGGTTCTTCTTGACGTATTTCGTGTATAGGGATTTCTTCTAAGTCTAAAATTGTGTGACCATCTTCTTTATAGCCCACTTTCGAACTAGTTCCTTCAATTCATCATCATTGATAGCATCATAATCATCCGCTTGCAACGTGAAATGTTGAAGGATATCATCCAAAATTAAATTCTTATCAAGATCAGAGACAAAACTAACATGAGGCTCGTTGATCTTTTGCTTCCAAGGCACCCACAGTGTTGCACGAATTTCCTTGCATGTGGACCAAGTGGTTCGCCTGTCTCGATATTGAATTCTGATATTATGTAGCGCCCCTCCAATGGCTTTTTCGGGCCTCGAATATTTTTGCTTTTCACCATTGTGGTCGTCGATCCAGAGGGCTACGTATAAAAAGGAATAAATAAATATCATGTGTACACATAATAGATGATAGATATTCAAATATATATATATATAATATTCAAATATATATATAAATATATATACCTCGCCAGTATTTTCTTGCACAATATTTTCTTGGTTATCTTCAAGAGCCAGGTATTGACTCTCATCATCTACATCCTGTTGGTCACCATCGGTAAATTGAGTGCCGGTGTTGATAATATCCGTCATTTCTTCATCCATGTTGTCTCTCGGGGCAGCCATCTAGCTTTTACACTACTAGATATATCTATAAAAAATAAAAACTATATCTATCAAATATCCATCAAATTCTAGCTCAAAAACATGTTTAAATAAATAACCATCCGTACTAGTTGACCTTGCTTACGTGATCATCTCGGCGAGCATTTCTCCACCGGACAGCACCGTACTTGGCCACGGAAGAGCTCCGATTCTATGAGGAAGGGAACACGGTCTTCCACGACCGTTGCCACTCTCCCTCATAGAATCAAAGCTCCTCCTTGACGCTCGTTACCGCTCGGCAGAGAACATGCTAGCCAAGATGAACACGGTCCACAAGTTCAACTGGTACGGATTTTCTACAATTTTATAACTATTTTCTAAGTTTTTCATTTCATGGAAAAATTAATTCTAAAAAATAAAAGGCATGATTTCTAAGTATTTCATTTCATGGAAAAATTAATTCTAAGTGACCTGCTCGACATCGGCAAGCTCGCGGGCGTTTCATGGAAAAATTAATTCTAAGTGACCTGCTCGACAAAATTGAGAAAAAACACACGCTCTCATGACCTCACACATCTTCTAAGATCACGTAAGCTTTCGTACTAGTTGACCTTGCTTACGTGATCATCTCGGCGAGCATTTCTCCACCGGACGGCACCGTACTTGGCCATAGAAGAGCTCTGATTCTACGAGGAAGGGAACACGGTCTTCCACGACCGTTGTCGCTCTCCCTCGTAGAATCAAAGCTCCTCCTTGACGTCTGTTACCACTCGGCAGAGAACATGCTAGCCGAGATGAACACGGCCCGCAAGTTCAACTAGTACGGATTTTCTACAAGTTTCTAACTAGTCCGCGCCAAGGAGGCAGAGGTATGCCTACCCGAGTACGAGAACTACGTGCCCTGCTACTACAACATCACGAACACCGTCGAACGTCTCGGATCTGGGGACCGGCGTCATCATAAGCTACCGCACAAAAAGGAGGAAACGACGAGACACTGGGCCGCGCCCGTGCTCCACTGAGCTCGATGGCTCAGCGCAAAATCGCATTACAAGATTGCCGGCACGAGGGCTCGGCACACGCATCCATCCGATTACAAAAGTTTGGAGCAATTAATCCAACATAAATGGATTATATATGGTGGCGGCGGTGGCTCACATCCAAGGTGTCAAACGCGAGGTCCAGCTCCTGTAGCCAAAAAACATGTTAGAGACTTAGACTTTACTAAAAACAGTAATAATCTGTTTCATTACAGGACCGGGAAGGCTATCACTATTCCTACAATCAGAAAGAATATTTTGCCTCTTAAGAGCAGTAAGTATGGTTAGGTGAAATCAAATATCGCCAGGCAAAAGTAGCAGACTAGCTAAATTGTTACCCTCAACCTCAAGTGGCATGGGTGATTGACCGGTAATAACAGTGGTACACGTCTTTGCCATTTAATTTGATCATCGACACGCACATGTAAATACATATTACATAGGGCCGGACACAAGCATAAATATCAAGTATGAATTCATGGCCTCGGGCCGCCCACATTCTAGCACCAAGGAGCCTAACATATAAATGTAAGTATGCACCAATTGCAAAGGCTACTAGCTAGCACCAAATCGAAGCGATACATTCATTGAGCAATGGCCTTTGAAACGAGTTGGCCATACAGCAGCAAGAGATCAGAGAGGAAGAGGGAGACCGGGCCAAACTCGGAGAAGATGTGTTGTAATAGAGATGTTGTGGCTTCTGCTGCGGATCTTGGAGAAGCTGCGTCTCATGGATCTAACACAAGAACGAGGGCTTCAAAGTTCAAACATAGCATGGAGAGGAGGATGAAGAAGGGGATGAATTGGAAGAGATAGACACCTCGAAGAACCTTGAACCGCTTGGGGGTGAGGTGGGCCGGGGACGAGGACGACGCGCAGCGCGGCGCATGGTTGGGCCGGAGAAGAAGCGTGCGTCTTGGCGTGGGGCTTGTGTGACAGCGTGCGCGCGTGACGAGGCAAGGCTAGGGTGGTCGCTAGGGGCGGCGGTGGAGAAGATGAGGCGACGGAGAAGAAGGCTTGGCGTCTACTGGATCCAGTTGGAGAAGAAGGCGGCGGAGACAGAGAGGAAGAGAACTAAGGGAGATGGGCGTGGTTTATAAAGGGGGACCTATAGTCCCGGGTGATGGTTAGAACTGGGACTAAAGGTTCTTTAGTCCCGGGTGATGGTTAGAACCGGGACTAAAGGTCTGGCCTTTAGTCCCGGTTGTAGCCACGGCCCGGAGTAAAGGGGATTTTGGCGGGCCGCGAAAACACAACCCATCTTTAGTAGTCCCGGGTGATGGTTAGAACCAGGACTAAAGGTTCTTTTGTCCCGGGTGATGGTTAGAACCGGGACTAATGGTCTGACCTTTAGTCCCGGGTGGTTGGTCCACCCGGGAGTAAAGGTGGGCTGCAGTTTGGCTTCCCGCCAGTTTGTAGAAGTTTTTCCTTTTTTATATATTTCTTTTATATAAATATGCAGAGAGTTGTTAATTGCCTAATAAATAAAATATTAGCAAAAAAATTACAAAAAGAATTCCGGGACCTGGTTTTGCATTATTGTACATAAAAAAATTTGTAACCTAAACTCTTTTGCTTTACCGTATAAATGTTTAACATAGTGTAAATAATAATCATAATTTTCACCATGCAAAAATGTACTACTTAATTAAAATCATTAAAACTATTGCTTTTCGACAGGAAATTAGTTTTCACATCTTATTGACGTTGATCATTTGTTTTTTCATCACACATTCTCCACAGGAAATCCATCGTCAAGCAGAAAATTCATTTAAATCGTAGAAAATATGAATACACGACAGAAATATGAATACACTATATATATCAAGCGGGCACAGTAGTGAACTTCTTCTTAACGTATATCCCTTGGTTATGATCACGCCGTAAACATGGAGTGTCCTCATCATTTAGCTGGATGCTTGGGTCTTTGTTCACTGTGAAGGGTGGAATTCGGTCATCCTTTTCATAATCTTCTGATATGTCTGACTTGTCTTCACTTCTGATGATGTTTCTTTTCCTTGAAAGAACTATGTGGCGCTTTGGCTCATTGATTGGGTCGTTGTTGTTTTTCCCTCTCTTTGGTTTTGTAGACATGTCCTTGACATAGAACACCTGATTCACATCCTTGGCAAGGACGAACGGTTCGTCTTTGTACCCAATATTGTTGAGGTCCACGGTTGTCATTCCATACTGGTTGTCGACTGCTACCCCGTCTCCAGTTGCCTTTACCTATTGGCACTTGAACAAAGGTACCTTAAAAGTAGGTGCCTAGTTTAGTTCCCATATCTCCTCTATGCGGCTATAATATGTTTGCTTATTTCCATTAGGGTCGGTGGCATCTATGCGGACACCACTGTTTTGGTTGGTGCTCCTTGTATCTTGGGCTACTGTGTAAAATGTATTCCCATTTATCTCGTACCCTTTGTATGTGAGGATATGCCACGATGGCTGCCTAGCCAACAAATACAGTTGCTCATCAATACTCTCATCACCCTGACATTCTTTTTGCAACCAGTCGCTGAAAGTTTCCATGTGCAGACGCGTAATCCAAGCTTCAGACTTCCCTGGAAACTCGGATCGGAGCAACTCTTTATGTGTCTCAATATACAGATCCACCAAGGAGGAGTTTTGCACAACTGTGTAGTGTGCTTTATTAAAATAATTGTCCTGCGTACCAATATATGTTTTCTTCCCTAGTGTCCCCTTTCCACTTAGTCTCCCCTCGTGTCGCAATTTAGGAACACCAATCGGGTCAAGGTCGGGAATAAAGTCAACACAAAACTCAATGACCTCCTCTATTCCATAGCCCTTGGCGATGCTTCCTTCTAGCCGAGAACGGTTGTGAACATATTTCTTTAGGACTCCATGAACCTCTCAAAGGGGAGCATGTTGTGCAGGAACACAGGACCGAGAATGCTAATCTCCTTGACCAGGTGAACTAGGAGGTGTGTCATGATATTAAAGAAGGAAGGAGGGAACACCCACTCAAAGCTGACAAGACATTGAACCACATCATTCTGTAGTTTAGCTAGATCCATTGGATCGATTGCCTTCTAAGAAATTGCATTGAGGAATGCACATAGCTTCACGGTGGCTAGACATACATTTGGAGGTAGAATTCCTCTTAATGCAACTGGAAGACCATAGTGACCAAGACTACTGAATATTGACAACTCAAACGTCCATAGTGACCAAGACTACTGAAGACCATGACTGATATGCTTGTTAAGTTACAATTCTTGGTAGGTATAGAACAAACAAGAACAATATATAAAATTTTGACCGAGATGACCTGATGGAGTCATGATACGATTAGCTGAGACACAGATGCTCATAAGGAAACATCACATCAAGGCTCGACTACACAACTAAGGGCCGATGCGTAGTGATGATATGTATGTATGTATGTGCACTTGCACAGCTATATATAACTAATAAGAGTGTTCTTTCCACCACCAAGAAAGCAATATCCAACAGGTAATAGAGCATCCTCCGACCAAATGGCACCGAGCCGGTCCCCAATGAGGACAACAATCCTTCAACAGGTACAAGCTGAAGAAGTACCTAGGGCATCATGGTCCCTTTATAGGGTACAAATTTTGTCAATGTTTTTAGTCTTTGGGGAATAAAAACTTTTATATAGTGGTGATGTCCTTGGTTGCAATAATGGGAACACACAACAAGTACTGGAACACATATAATTGCTCTCATTCGTTAAACAATAATCTAACCTGTTGCTTGTTGTCTGTAAGTGGCTTATTCAGTCGAAAGTTTACGGTAATGTTTGTATACAATATGTTTCGGTTATGTGTTTCGTGTGTAGTGCGTGTATTACAAAAGAATGACGAGCATATATATACAGCGACAGCCTGCCTACTGGTTTCTAGAATCTCCTTATGTGCATTCATGAATGAGCTTGAGGTAGGTTAGATCAACACTTCACGATGTGAATATCAGAACATGCATCGACAAGAACATGTGTGAACATGAATCCATGCATATTTTTAGTCTTTAATTTTCTTTTTGTACAATGTCATATAGTAATACTTGAGCAAGAGAGCTGTTTAAACAAAGATCAAGTATGAGAGAAGAGCACATGTCATATTTTATTACAGTACGGCTCCTGCTACATTATTGGAATCAGCTTTGGATGTGTGCTGGTTCATGGACGTGGAGTTGACTTGCTGGTGTTCACAATGGGAATTTCTTATACTATTGCATGACAAATCAGCAGGACAGCGAGTAGTAGAATTGCACGGGGTTGAAGAATGTGAATTAACTTGGCGTGTGAATATTTACAATTCAAATGTCCCGAGTCACTAAGACTGCTGTAGACCAGGACTAGTTGATATGCTTGTTAAGTTACAAAAAATTACAAGCTAGGTGGACAAAAGAAAACAGGAAGAAAATATAAAATTTTGACTGAGATGACCTGATGGAGTCATGATATGATTAGCGGACACACATATGCTAATATAAGGAAACATCGCATCAAGGCTCCACCACAAATACTGATTGGTCACTGACCTAGGGCATCATGGTGGTCCACCACAAATACTGATTTTGACTGAGATGGCCTGATGGAGCCGTTTATTATTCCCGGCAAATACTGATTGGTCACTGACCTAGGGCATCATGGTCACTTTACAGGGTACAAATTTTGTCAATGTTTTTAGTCTTTGGGGAATAATAACTTTTACTTAGTGGTGACGTCCTTTGTTGCAATAATGGGAACATGACAAGAACTGGAACACATATATTCTGACCTGTTGTGTGTTTTGTCTATATATAGGTGCCTTTAGTTTAGTCGAATGTTTATGGTAATGTTTGTATACGTACAATATGTTTCTGCCATCTGTTTGGCTTTTTTGTATATTACAAAAGAATGACGAGCATATATACAGCGACAGCCAAGCTGACTACCACTTTGTTGAATCTCCTTATGCATTAATAAATGAGCTTGAGGCAGGTTAGATCAATCCTACACGATGTGAATAGCATAACATGCATCGACATGACCTTGTGTGAACATGAATCCTTGTATGTTTTTAATTTTTTTTTTGTCTACAGGAATGCAATATAGTATCACTTGAGCAAGAGCTGTTTAAACAAAGATCAAGTACCAGAGAAGAGCATGATGTCATATTTATTACAGAAGTATACAGCATCTGATGCATTCTTGGAATCAGCTTTGGATGTGTGTTAGAGGGTGTTTGGGACTACTCCACTCCATGTTTTCAGCTCTGCTCCACGTTTTTTAGCGAAATAGGTTCAGCTCAACGCAACTCTGCTCCAAGAAAAAAAAAGATGGAGTTATGAGAGCACATAAAGGGGTGCTCTCTACAAACTCTGTATTTTTTATGGAGCTGCTCTACGGTGGAGTTCGTTCCATCCCAAGGGGTGCCCTTAGTTCATTAGTTGTGGAGTCGACTTGTTGGTCTTCCCAATGTGGAGTTCGTACATGTCAAATCGGCATGACAGAAAGGAGATGAATTGCACGGGGTTCAGTGTGAATTAACTTGGCGTGTGAATATTGACAACTCAAAAGTCCATAGTGACCAAGACTACTGAAGACCATGACTGATATGCTTGTTAAGTTACAATTCTTGGTAGGTATAGAACAAACAAGAAGAATATATAAAATTTTGACCGAGATGACCTGATGGAGTCATGATACGATTAGCTGAGACACAGATGCTCATAAGGAAACATCACATCAAGGCTCGACTACACAACTAAGGGCCGATGCGTAGTGATGATATGTATGTATGTGCACTTGCACAGCTATATATAACTAATAAGAGTGTTCTTTCCACCACCAAGCAAGCAATATCCAACAGGTAATAGAGCATCCTCCGACCAAATGGCACCAGGCCAGTCCCAGCAGGACAACAATCCCTCAACAGGGTACAATTTGAAGAAGTACCTAGGGCATCATGGTCCCTTTATAGGGTACAAATTTTGTCAATGTTTTTAGTCTTTGTTGAATAAAAACTTTTATATAGTGGTGACGTCCTTGGTTGCAATAATGGGAACACACAACAAGTACTGGAACACATATAATTGCTCTCATTCATTAAACAATAATCTAACCTGTTGCTTGTTGTCTGTAAGTGGCTTATTCAGTCGAAAGTTTACGGTAATGTTTGTATACAATATGTTTTGGTTATGTGTTTCGTGTGTAGTGCGTGTATTACAAAAGAATGACCAGCATATATATACAGGGACAGCCTGCCTACTGGTTTCTAGAATCTCCTTATGTGCATTCATGAATGAGCTTGAGGTAGGTTAGATCAACACTTCACGATGTGAATATCAGAACATGCATCGACAAGAACATGTGTGAACATGAATCCATGCATATTTTTAGTCTTTAATTTTCTTTTTGTACAATGTCATATAGTAATACTTGAGCAAGAGAGCTGTTTAAACAAAGATCAAGTATGAGAGAAGAGCACATGTCATATTTTATTACAGTACGACTCCTGCTACATTATTGGAATCAGCTTTGGATGTGTGCTGGTTCATGGACGTGGAGTTGACTTGCTGGTGTTCACAATGGGAATTTCTTATACTATTGCATGACAAATCAGCACGACAGCGAGTAGTAGAATTGCACGGGGTTGAAGAATGTGAATTAACAATGGGATGTGCTTGTAGTAGTATATTGAGAATATCATGTTTTGTCTCATGGTTAAAGAACTGCCTTGTAGTAGTATATTGAGAATTTCGGCAGCTACAGATTTAGACAAAAGAGAGAGCATAAGGCATATTCCATGAAATCCTGATTGTCTGCCCAGCATAAATGGATCACAGATAAGAGATCACGTATTGAGATGAAAGCTTAGGTTGTAATGGGGGCAATGATGATACAAAGTCATGCACCACTCTGAATGAGGGGATTATTTTCTCTCTTTGGGCTGACAAACAAACTTTCTACCCATTTTTCGTCTGAGCCTTCTACTTACATGTGCTTTCTCCCTGTTTTTTTTGTTGCGTTTTGTGGGGTTTCTTGTGATTCCTGAGAACTGATGATGTGGATCGACCGATCCAACCATGATGCGGACTGAATTTCATTTGAGGTCAAATCTAATGGCTTCTGATGGTTCTCGAGTTACCTCCCTATGTCATTGCTTGTCCAGCATCTTTCTTTCTTCCCTCAAAATCCAGAGGGCGAAAATCAATGCGTTTGTCTTTTCTTTTTTAGCCGGCTTTGTTTTCGATCTGCTGCTGCTTTCAATTGGTTTTGATGAAAAGAGTAGTTTCAAAGAAACAGATGAAGCCAATTTGCAGAGCAAAGGGGCCAGATAAGTGGCGATCTTTGCATTGAAGGTTGGCGACACCAAAACTGCAGTTCTCCGTGCCGCTCAGATTTCCCTCTGTTTTGTGACAGCCTCGAACAAGCTGCTACATCTCTTATCTGTGATCCAAGCTGTATTTTTTTCGTTCTGCTCTTTTTTTTCCTTCGTAACGTGGAAGAAAAGACACAATCGATACTGCAAATAGGTCAACTAGTCCACACCACACAAAGTGCTTACCCAGTAGCATGGAATATGAGACGGAACATGGAAGAGAGGAGAAAAATATGTGTTTGACTAGAGATCCTCAATAGAAATGTTAACTTTCTCTAAATTCAAATTTTAGTTCAGTAAAAACATTGAAGATACTCAATCGAAATGTTAACTTTGTCTGTTTCAAAGGCAAATACATACTTCTCAAGTGACAATAGCAGCTATATTATGAACTTTAGTAAACCAAAATTACACAAATAATCTGCACAGCATTTCTTTGCACAATAGCAATGCAAATCCATGACTAAGGAAAATGAAACACAAGCAAAGGATGAAGTCTAAAATCATGCAAAACAACTGTACAGAAAAAAAAGGTTTCCAACAATAGATTAGCCAATTGGTCTTGGTTATCCATGCTTGGCTTCTTATGTTGATGCTCAATTTGATTACACTCCTTATCATATGAGTCCCACACAAAGTTGATAATAAAACTCTAGAGTTTTTCTAAACACTTCTTGCTTGAATCTTACAACCACATATCAACTTGGAGGTTTTTGCCGCCGCTCTCTGCCCCGCCCTGCCGCCTGGTTCCGCCTTGCCCTCCCGCCACCCCACAACTTGCCGTCGTTTTGCAAGGTATAAGATGTGTATGTGGTTGTCGGCCATCGTGCCGTTTGTTGCCGAGTGTATGTGGTTGTCGGCCATCGTGCCGTTTTATTTGTTGCAGGTTTTGGAAACCTCCCCGTGCAGGGGAGGTGCTGCCGAAATTTAGATTTGACACTATTATGTTTCTTTTATTGCAGGAGAGGCTATTGCAATGTCCTCGACTCATCACTTTGCAGGACAGCAAGGTGAGGCATAAAAGACCCTTCTTTCCGTATCATGTTCATATATCACGTAACCTAGCTAGGCGTCTCCCGTTCGAAAGAGATGCGATTAGAAATATGCAGATCTTTGCATATCTATAACCGTATCAGTTTTGAATTGTGCACGTTTTTTGGACAGCCCGAGGATGTGTAGATGCGGTTAGTTTCCATGCTCTACTCTGATCCGTGATAGAGTTTCGGCAGCATCTCCCTGTTGTTCTCCGGATACACAATCTCCCTTCCAGGACGTGTATTTGGAGAACAGCGGGGAGGTGCTGCCAAAATTTTGTCTCGAATAGGAGTGGAGCATGGAAACTAACCCCATCTATACATCCTCGGGTGGGATTATGACATATCTTCACCTATTAGATAGTATAGGAACGTGTAGATGCAACGTGATTTTTTATATTACTCGCTGATATGCTAGAGGATGGATGACCATGAGTGGATGTACACAGGCCGCTCTAGTCAGACTTCGTTGACCGAAGAATAGATTGACAAGACCGATGCTTTCTTGGAACGGGCATTTGCAAGGGTTAAAGGAGCTAGTGTCACTTGGTGTCCCTGCAGCAAATGTGCAAACATGCGTCAGCAAACCAAGGTGATCATGGGTAAACATCTTTGTAAGAATGGATTTACGGCAGACTATACCAGGTGGATCTACCATGGTGAAGCCGATCGTGGGATAGATGAGGTCGTGAGACAACGCATCGAGGAATATGATGGGGATGCTGGGGTAGGAGACATGTTAAATGACTATCATGAAGCACACTTCGATGAAGGACATAGGGAGGAGGAGCCAGAGGCTACCGCAAAGGCGTATTACGACATGTTGTCTGCGGCACAGCAACCCCTTCATGGGCATTCCAAGGTTTCTCAACTGGATGCCATTGCACGCCTAATGGCCGTGAAGTCCCAGTTTAGCTTGAGTCGAGATGCCTTTGATGTTATGCTCACAGTTGTTGGCAGCCTGCTCCCGGATGGTCACATCTTGCCAAAGAGCATGTATGAGGCACAAAAACTCCTTCGTGCACTTAAGATGCCATACGAGCAGATACATGCTTGTCCAAAGGAATGCATCTTATTTAGGAAAGAGTATGCGAAAGAAAAGTACTGTGTGAACTGCGAATCATCTAGGTTCCTGGAGGTAGACTCTGGTGATGGTCAGAAGAGGTAGCTCGCAATCCTCGTGAAGATCCTACGGTACCTTCCTTTTCATACTGAGGATCCAACGGCTTTACATGACTGAGGAATTCGTGAAACAGATGACATGGCACAAAAATGGATGTCGATACAATCCTGAGAAGATGGTACACCCATTCAATGGTGAAGCCTGGACAAGGTTTGATGGGATTCATCGTGAGAAAGCTCTAGAGGTTCGTAATGTACGTGTTGCGCTAGCAACAGATGGGTTCAATCCTTATGGAATGGCAGCTGCCCCGTACACCTGTTGGCCCATGTTCGTTATCCCCCTCAATCTCTCCCCTGGCGTCCTCTTTCAATGACAGAATATATTCTTGTCGTTGATAATTCCAGAACACCCGGGGAATAATATGAGTGTGTACAAGGAGCCTCTGATTGATGATTTGGTCTGTGCTTGGGAGGAAGGGGTATGGACATACGACCGAGCTACAAAGACAAACTTCAAAATGCATGTTTGGTACTAGTACTCCCTGCATGACTTGCCGGCATATGGGATTATCTGCTGCTGGTGTCTTCACGGGAGGTTCCCATGCCCAGTATGCAAGGCTTCTCTGATGTTCATTTGGTTGACGAAGGGTGGCAAGTATTCTTTGTTCGACAAACATCGACAATTCCACCCTCCTAAGCATCCATTCAGACTAGACATCAAGAACTTTATGAAAGATGTCATAGTTAAAGACCCTGCACCGTAGATGATGATAGGAGCCACGGTTCGTGCTCAGTTAGATGTTCTCGAGGTCAATAAACAAGAAGGTGGTTTTGTGGGATATGGCGAGCAACATGCCTGGACTCAGAAGTCATGCTTGTGGAACGTCCCCTATTTTGATTATCTTCTTCTTCCACATAACATTGATGTAATGCACACTGAAAAGAATATCGCCGAGGCAATTTTTGGTACAATCATGGACATTCCTGATAAGACAAAGGATAACGTTAAGGCTAGAGTGGATCAAGCGAGGTTATGCAACAGATCAAAGCTGGACATGGCGCCTCCCAGAGCCGGCAAGTCATGGAGAAAGCTAAGGCCGATTTCGTCCTGATGAGGGCCCAAAGGAGGGAGGTACTAGAATGGTTCCAAACGTTAATGTTCCCTGATGGGTATGCAGCGAATCTGAACAGGGGAGTGAACTTAGCTACTATGCGAATCAACGGGCTCAAGAGTCATGATTACCACATATGGCTTGAGCGCCTACTTTCGGTGATGGTTCGAGGCTATGTCCCTGAGCATGTCTAGCAGGTGCTAGCGGAGTTGAGCAATTTCTTCCGCCAACTTTGTTCCAAGGAGTTATCTCGTACCGTGGTTGCAGAAATGGAAAGAATGGCGCATATGTTGCTCTGTAAGTTGGAGAAGATTTTTCCACCTGGCTTCTTCAATCCGATGCAGCATATGATTATGCACCTCCTATATGAAGCACGAATGGGGGCCTGTGTAGGGCCGTTGGTGCTATTCAATTAAGAGATGTCAAAAGGTTCTTTGAACTAAATGTAAAAATAAATGCAAAATTGAAGCATCCATTGCAGAGGCATACATTCTGGAGGAGGTGTCAAACTTCACAACAAAATACTATGCTAACAACCTTCCTAGCGTGCATAATCCACCCCTCGTTACAATGCCAGCGAAGATGAATCGAGCCTTAGCATTTTCCGAGGGCAACTTGGAAGTGCAAGTGGTGCGACCCACAAGACCTTGAAACATGAAGAGTGGCGCACTATCATGCTATATGTGTTGACCAACCTATCCGAAGTGGAGCCGTACATGCTGTAAGTTCTCAACAAACTTGTTCTCAAGTAGTCACTATTCTGTGTCCAACTCCCATGTTTCTCATTGGCACAGGGAATTTCATCATCAATTCTGGCGTGAATCAAGGGAACCTACCCCGCAGGAAGCTGAGACCCTTCTCAGAGAGGGTGCGGGAAATGGAATGCCCGATTTCATTTCTTGGTTCAAACAGAAGGTACAGTCCAATTTAGCTCGTACTTAGTTTGACATTACAAGTTGCTCGTACATGCGAATAATATAACGAACCACCCTGCTGGAACTTGCAGGGCCAAACTGATGCGTCTATGAGTGCCGAGTTGAGACAGGTTGCCGATGGTTGTGCCTATAGGGTCAGGTCGTTTATCGGTTATGACGTGAATGGCTATCGTTTTCACACAACAAGCCACGTGCAGAGTTGGCCCAATCGAAGAACCACAAATACCGGAGTTTTTACGCCAGGCTTTGATGGGGTCAAGTACTACGGAAGAATTGAAGAAATATACGAACTCATGTTTCATGGTTGCAAACCTCTTAATCCAGTCATATTCAAATGACATTGGTTTGATCCATCAGTAGTGAGACGGACCCCTAATCTTGGGCTAGTAGAAATTCGACAATCATTCGTCATACCAGGAGACAATGTCTATATTGTGGCTCAACATGCCACGCAAGTTTATTATCTCTCATACCCGTGCCAAACCGACGACCGTCTTAAGGGTTGGGATGTTGTGTACAAGGTATCGCCACACGGTAAACTACTTGTACCAAACAATGAAGATTACAACATAGACCCCAACACATATGACGGAGAGTTCTTCCAAGAAGATGGGCTCGAAGGGAGTTTTGAGATAGACTAAACCGAAGCGATCGGAATGGAAGTAGATAATGAAAGGGTTGCTAACGAGGACACTGGAGACAAGGTTCAGAATGTGAAGGACTTAGAATTACTTCAGCGATTACATTTAGGCAATGACAGTGATGACGACATTCCCGATCATGATGATTATAGCGACACGCGTGATAGTGATGATGAGACTTATGATCCAGCTAATCCCGATCATGATGATTATTTCTAATACATGTATGAGCCATACTAATTTATTTATTATTTGTCATACCATGTTATTTTTGAAGTATGTTTAGTGTATTTTGCATATCTTTCTAAGTATGTTTTGTTTATCTGTGCTGATTGGTTTACTCTTTTTAATTGCAGGTAATTGAACAATGGTGGGCGGTATGAGGAAGATCGCGGCGCTTTACGGAAAGATCACAGCTTCATGGTCAGCTTTAGGGTTAGCTTCAGGGAAAGGTCAAGGGAGGGGTCGAGGAAGGGGTGGAGGGAAGGGTAAAGGGAGGGGTAAAGGGAAGGATAAAGGGGCGAGGCCCCCGTCGCCTGTAACTCCCTCGTCGTCGTCTAAGGAGGAGGAGGTACCTTCCGCGCACGCCTCTGGTGATGAGGAGGAGGTATAGGAGGAGCAGGAGGAGGCAGTTGGTTCCCAGGTCTGGTTGCGAGGTCCCTCGACCCTCCCGAGGCAACCGATACCTCTTGAGAGACACCCGATGATTCGACCCTCTAGGAAAAAGTAAGTAACTTTAGATGTTCTCGATAATTTTTCGTTTGATATGTTGAAAATTACAATAGAAACTAATAATTTATCTTAATTACTTGGGTAGGGGTTGGATTAAGGTCAGTGGGGGTGATCACAACCGCAAGGTCAATGGCATCCTTGGCCTTTTGTGCAGGCTACACTTCCCTGGCTTAGTGCAGTTCGGCGAAGAGCTGCAGCCGGCCTACACGTGGGACCACTACGTCGCCGCCCGCGACGCCGCTGATCGTGAAGGCAGGGTATTCCCCAACAAGGCGGAGCGGGTGAAGGGCGAGCTGTGGGTAAGTATTCCTCGCACTACATTGCTCAATACATCACATTCACTGGACATTCTTGAAGTAATGATTATATACATCGTGTCTATATGCAGGACTTCTACAGATGCCAGGAGGGGTACGAGGCCAAGGCGGCCTCCATCTCTGAAGAAGCCGCCAAGAAGCTCATGAAGGACATGCACTACAAGGCGTGCGTCCAGGCCATCATCGACTACTATGCTCAACACAGAGGGATGAAGGTTAAAAAAGAAGAGGCAAGAACAATGAACCTGACCCGGAAACAATTCTTGAAGGTAAATATAGAACATTAATACTTACTTTTTATGAGATTAATTACGCTTAATTTTATTTTTTCATATGTCATACACTTGATGACGTAGGTGCCTCCGTACTGGTGCGCCAGCATACCCAGTGCTGGGAATACATGGTGGACAAGTGGTTGGAGCCCGGGTGGGTGGAGACGCACAACGCTTGCCGGGACCGGCGTTTGCTGTTGCCACGTGCATCACACCATCAAGGCCGCCTGAGCCTTGACGAATACAGGGAAAAATAGGTACGCGAATTCATTTCTTTATTCTAACGCTCAATTCTGCATAATTTCTAATCATTTTGCATTTTTGCCGCAGTTGTCATCACATGATGGCCAGCCTTGCTCCCAGTTCAAGGCATGGGTTCTGTCCAAAAAGGGCAACGCGACCGCAAACATCGACTTCAACCCGGAGGACCCGCCCGAGGCGTACAACGATCCCAGCATCCAAAGCTGCGTCAGTGAGTACACAGCGATGGCAAGGCAGGTTCATGGGCCACAGTTCAATCCGAGCACCCAGGATCTTGATGGAGAAATCGTGATGAAGGTGGGAGGAGGCAAGAAGCATGGCCGGTATTAGATTGGCGACAGTACAATCGACACGCCTCTACTCCCACTCTCTCCTAGATCCGAGCAAGGAGCACGAGCTCGAGCCCGGCGATACGCCCACGGCCAACCACTACACAGTTCCAGATGGAGGCTCTCCAGGTTATTTCTGTTTTATTCATCGTTCGTTGATTGTTACGTACTTTAGCTTTGCATTGTAACATTGGGATGAAATATTATAGGCCCAGGTGGAAGCAGAAACAAAGCAACGGGAGGAGATGGAGGCGAGGATGGAGGAGATGATTCAGCAGAGGATAGAGGCCGAGTGGCAGAGGATGGAGGAAGAAAATCGGTTGAGGATGGACCAAATGTTCCAATACATGTAGAATTTTGCATCGAGTATGGGTCAACCTTTGCCACCGCCACCGATGCTATTTTCTCCACCTCAGCTACCCACAACTACTCCTGTGAGTCACTTGACATCTTATACTGCAGATTAAATACTTTGACTTAGAGAACTTTAGATGTTAGGGGAAAAAGATTAGGAGAGACACTAGATGAAGCCTTCTGCTACTACTAATGTTATTGGCAGACTGAAAAAATGTAAATTAAACACGTAGGTCCATAATTATTTAACTGTGTAGCGTGTTAATTTAGTGCTCCCTGTTGATGCGACACATCTGAGAGCCTATTTGGTTTTTATCTGCAGTTTTTTGCTTTTCGCTTAGAAGCTGACTTTCTATATTTTGACTTTTTTGATCTGCGGTTAGAAATTAAGCTAATTAATGAAATTCCCCGCAGTCATACCAAACCTTATTACAAATATATACGGTTCTGTCACTGGCAGCTAAGGGTAGCTGATGGTCCATGACTATGTACGTGACAGCAAATCGCTTTCAGAGATAGTGCAGTGAATCAATGTCATAGCAGCCTATTTTGGTTGAAAGCAACGTTAGAGCTACTTACAGAATGAAGATAGCAAGCCATGGCTACCTCCTGCAACTTTTATTTTGTTTTTGAACATAACTTGCGAATTTCTTGCTCCATTCTGTCAAGTAATTTAAAAGATTATTATCAACAAGAACATCAGAAATAGTCTAAATACTGTTGTCTTGACCACCTACGCGTGGACGACTGTCCTTTGTCAGTCTAGTGGACAAATGGACAAAACTGGTTTTGAATACACAGTTAGCAAAAATAATTGGCCAGCAGCTAGTTGTCTTTGTTTGATAGTGAAACAAAGCTGCCAAGTTAAAACATGTTTCACATTCTGTTTATAGCTTTTATATTTATAGTTGACCCGGACACTAGATGAAGCTAAAGTATGGGTCAAATTGAATCTATTATCATGTTGAATTTAACATAAAATATATATGTTTTATTGTCATTAAACATTGCTAGAGTTGTTAGTACTAACCTATATATCATTTTCCTGCAACTTAAAAAGGAAGCTAACACTGTTTCGAATACTTCTCTTTTGCGCAGAATCAATCGGCGGCATCAAATAATCAGTCTCAAGACCCGGATTTGTTGTAGTGGTTCCAAGGGCCTCCGCAGTGATTGCATTTGCATTTGTGGCTTATTGTGACTTAGTTGTGACTTATGATGATGGTTTATTATGAATTGTGATGATGGTTTATTGTGAATTGTGAAGATGGTTTATTGTGAATTATGATGATGGTTTATTATGCCTATGACATATAATTATGCCTGTGATGATGGTTTGTTGTGAATTGTGATGGTTTATTGTGAATTAAGAGGGGTCCATTATACGTGACAGATTAGTAAAAAAAAAGGGGGGTCTTAGTCGCTAACACTCAGCAAAAGAGCGGAGTTGCCAAGTATCATGGCAAAACACTCGGCGAAGAGGCCAATCTCTGTTATTCTAGGACCCTTCTTTGCCGAGTGTTTTGGTTTTGCCGAGTGTATTCTAATGGACACTCGGCAAAGTGACCATAAAATCTGGTCGTTGAGCAAGTGTTTGCCGAGTGTTTTGGGCGTGACACTCGGCAAAGTGTCTAAACTTTACCGAGTGTTTTGGGTTGGACACTCGGCAAACTTTAGAAACTTTGCCGAGTGTTTTGGGCTTGACACTCGGCAAAGTTGAGAAATTTTGCCGAGTGCTTTTCCGTCGTGCACTTGGCAAAAGCGCCGTCACCGTGCCATCCCGTTAACTTTTTTTCCCGAGATTTTAGTTTTGCCGAGTATTTATTGACATGCACTCGGCAAACTATTTACTGAGTGCGCGATAAAAAAACTCTCGGCAAATAGCTATTTGCCGATACTGTAGATGTCGTGTTCTCTATGCCGAGTGTTACACTCGGCAAAGCCTTTGTCGAGTGTTTTTGAGTCTGGCACTCGGCAAAGCTACTGTATCCCATAGTGCACGACGTCCACGTACGGGCGGGGTCCGCAGGGAGAGACACCGAGGTCTCGTTGTCGATGTACGTAGTCGTACCTTGCCATAATGCCATGGCGATCGAGAGCGACATAGCGCCAATTAGCGAGCTCAAGGTGTTCCTCGATCGGTTACAGGCACACGGCAAACCGCATCAACGTCGACTGGTGAAGGAAGTGGAGATTTCGATGCTACCCCTGTACTAGGTTGTAATTTGTACCGACACCTAAGCCGCACGTCACATCCATCGGCAATTCGGCATACATGACTCCACAAATTCGGTAGTCTGCTGCACTCCAAATTAACACAACTCTCCGTCCCCTTTGGCCTTTTTTTAGCTACAACGAGAGCTTGCCTGGCCCGGCGACGGGCGTACTGCTATCGAGCTGATTGGTTGTCACAGATACTCATCCACCACCTCGCCATGGATGCCAAGTCGCCAAAAGTGCTGCCGCCGCTGCGCATCGTGATCTGCCCGTGGCTCGCGTTCGGCCACATGCTCCCGTACCTGGAGCTCGCAGAGCGCCTGGCGTCGCGTGGCCACCGCGTGTCCTACGTCTCCACGCCCAGGAACCTCGCGCGCCTGCCGCCGCGGCGCCACGCCGTGGACCTCGTGGCGCTCCAGCTCCCGAGGGTGGAGGGCCTCCCCGAGGGCGCCGAGTCCACCAACGACGTCCCCGGCGACAGGCTCAAGCCGCTCTGGGAGGCCTTCGACGGCCTCGCCGCGCCGTTCACGGAGTTCCTGAGCGCTGCGTGCGCCGGTGACGAGGTGAGCCGGCCGGACTGGATCTTGGTCGACACGTTCCACCACTGGGCACCCGCCGTCGCCGCGGCGCACAGGGTGCCGTGCGCGATGCTCCAGCCCAGCGCGGCCACGATAGCGGCGTGGGCGTTCGGGGCGCGGGACCGCGCGGAGCTCGGCGCGGCCTCCATATTCGAGCAGCTCACCACCGTGGAGGAGCCACCGGCGGGCATGCCGCGCTACGAGTGGGATGGGGACGCGGCGTTGTTCACACCTGTCGGCACGTCAGGTATGTGGATCGCCCGGCGCATCACCTTGACACTGGAGGGGTGCGCGATCACCGCCATGCGGAGCTGCCCCGAGTGGGAGCTCCACGCCTTCTCGCATGCCGCCGCGCTCCTCGGCAAGCCACTCGTCCCCCTCGGCCTCCTGCCACCGTCGCCGGACGGAGGCCGCGGCGCCGGCATGAACAGAGACGACGCCACCGTGCGCTGGCTGGATGCGCAGCCACCCAAGTCGGTCGTGTACGTCGCGCTGGGCAGCGAGGTGCCGCTGCGCGTGGAGCTGGTCCACGATCGAGCTGGCTCATGGGCTCGAGCTCGCCGGGACACGATTCCTCTGGGCGCTGAGGAAGCCTAGGGGCGTTCCCAATGCTGACGTCCTCCCTCCGGGTTTCCAAGAGCGTACCCACGGCCATGCCCATGCCATGGTGACCACGAGCTGGGTGCCGCAGAATACCATACTGGCGCATGGCGCCGTCAGCGCGTTCTTGACGCACTGTGGACGGAACTCGCTCACCGAAGGGCTTCTGTATGGGCACCCTCTGATCATGATGCCGATCTTCGCCGACCAAGGTCCGAATGCGCGTCTCATGGCGGGGAGGAAGGTAGGGTTGCAGGTGCCAAGGAATGAAGACGATGGGTCTTTCAACCGCCAGGGGATTTCCGACACAGTACGGGCCGTGATGGTTGAAGAAGATACCAGGAGGGTCTTTCTAGCAAACGCCATGAAGTTGCAAGAAGTTGTAGCCAATAAGGAGCTCCAGGAGAGGTACATCGATGAATTTGTGCAGCGACTTAGATCTTACACCCCCAGCTGAGACTTTGTTTTTTTTTGGAGGGTTTTGAAATCCTGCTGGTGGTTGTTGCATTGGCTTGTTGCGCATAAACTATGGATGGAAAGATCATTGTCTATCCAATAAGAAATTGCATTATTGTTAGTGTTGGTTGCATCAAAGAGCTGTACATCACGTGTACACATCAGGAATTATTGTGCATCACGTGATAGCCTTCATCTTCTCAATCTTAATAATCTTTTTTTAAGAGATCTTAATAATCTTTGTTGGAGAAGTGAAAAAGGAAAATCCCATTTGTCAACATGGCGAGATGAACTCTAATTGCAGGTATAGATTCAGGGGCGGAGTCACGATTTAGATATAGGAGGCCGGTACTTCCGTCGACAAAAAGTTTTTAATATCAATATCAGACACTGATGTCTACGTCAAAAAAATATATTAATCTTGATATTGGCTTAAAAACTATAAATCATCTTTAATCTTTTTCTGTTCTTTCTTCATCTCAGACAAGCGCTAATTGTCTAAATTAAAGATAAAAATACATATTGTTCATAAAACTAATGGTTTGCATCATCTTAATTTTATCTGGCTATAAAAAATTATACAATCAGGAGAACATCTCCAAGAGTATCTATTAATCCTTCCCAATCCATGATTTTTGGGAAGAAAGAAAAAAAATCCATCTCTAACAACCGCCAAACACACCTCCCAATCTTTTGGCACTTCGAAAAAAACCACCCTTTACGCGTAAAGATGGGCGGACTCCTGGTTACGTGTATTTTCTCCCACGCCCGTATAGTTCGTCCAATCTAAAGGTGGAAGGGTGGAGAAAAAATAAAGAGTAGAAAAAGGGTTCCTAATGCAAATGTACGAAAGAGAAAAATATATATATAAGTGGTTAGGATAATTTAGATATAGTACATGATTCCTGACGTAAAATTTTCTTCTATATTTTAGGAGTGAGTCATTGGAAACTGTTAGAGATGATCTTATTTATTTCTCCCAGTATTTTTGGCGAGTAAGAAAACTCCACGGTTTTGGAAAGAAATTCTTGGGAACTCTTAGAGATGCTTAAGAAAAACATAATAAGGACTATATATATATATATCAGTTTCTCATGAACAATACCATGCACGGACAAGACTTATATGGAATTACTCCAATTTCCAATTTAAGAGGCCTGAACCTATCTAAAACCATATGTGGACGACATGTCCTTATTTGTGTACATCCTACATCGATCGAGATTCATTTGCACTTCTAGCTAGATTAAGATTCCGAGACGAAGATGAGAGATTATCACATGATGATGCACAATAACTCCTCTGATGCGTTCACGTGATGTACAGCTACTACTTGCAACAGACACTAAATAACACTGCGATACAATGAACTTCCCATCTAGCGTATGCGGAACAACCACCAACAGAGTTCAAAAAACTCCAAAACTAAGTCTCAGCTGGGGGGTGTAAGATCTAAGTTGCTGCACAAATCCATCAATGTACTTCTCGTGGAGCTCCTTATCAGCTACAACCTCTTGCAACTTCATGGCGTTTTTGACAAGCACACTCCTAGTATCTTCTTCAACCATGACGGCGCGGACTGCGTTTGCCATGCCCTCGCGGTTGAAAGACCCATCGTCTTCGTCCCTGGGCACCTGCAACCCTACCTTCCTCCCCGCCATGAGCCGCGCATTCGGACCTTGGTCGCCGGAGATGGGTAGCATGATGAGAGGGTGCCCATACAGAAGCCCTTCAATAAGGGAGCTCCGTCCACAGTGCGTCAAGAACGCGCCGACGGCACCATGTGCCAAGACGGTGTTCTGAGAGACCCACCCCATGGTCACCAGCCCATGTCCACGGGTGCGCTCTTGGAATCCAGGAGGCAGGACGTCCATGTCGTCGGGGACGCCCCTGGGTGGCCGCAGCGCCCAGAGGAATCGTGCTTCGGCCATCTCCAGCCCATGAGCCATCTCGTGCACCTGATCCACGCGCAGCGGCACCTCGCCCCCGAGCGCGACGTACACGACCGACTTGGGTGGCTGCGCGTCCAGCCACTGCACAGTGGCGTCGTCTCTGTTCATGCCGGCGCCACGCCCTCCGTCCGGCGACGGCGGTAGGAGGCCAAGGGGGACGAGTGGCTTGCCGAGGAGCGCGGCGGCATGCGAGAAGGCGTGGAGCTCCCACTCGGGGCAGCTCCGCATGGCCGTGATCGTGCACCTCTGGAGCGTCAAGGTGATGCGCCGGGCGACCGACATACCTGTCCTCTCATGGGGGGTGAACAGCCCCGCCGCGTTCCTTTTCCACTCGTACCGCGGCATGCCCGCCGGTGGCTCTTCTACGGCTACAGTGGCCGGCTGCTCGAATATGGAGTCAGCGGCGAGCTCTGCGTGCTCCCTCGCGCCGCATGCGAAGGCAGATATCACGGCCGCGGTTGAGACAAGCATCGCGCACGGCACCTTGTGCTGCAGGGCGACGGTGGCCGCCCAGTGGGTTAGCGTATCGGCGACGATCCAGTCCGGCCGGGGCCGGCGGCTCCCCTCGCCGCCGCCGGCGCAGGCGGCTCTCAGGAACTCCGCGAAGGGCGCGGCCAGGCTGTCGAACGCCTCGAAGAGCGGCTCGAGCCGGTCGCCAGGGACGTCGTTGGTGGACTCGGCGCCCTCGGGGAGGCCCTCCACGCGCGGGAGCGGCAGCGCCACCAGGTCGATGATGGTGGCGTGGCGCCGCGGCAGGGAGGCGAGCGAGGTTTTGGGCGTGGAGAGGAAGGACACGCGGTGGCCCCGTGACGCCAGGCGCTCGGCGAGCTCCAGGTACGGGAGAATGTGGCCGAACGCGAGCCATGGGCAGATCACGACGTGCAGCGGCGGCGAGGATGCGGACCTGGCGTCATCCATGGCCGGCGGGCGCGGGAAGGTGGGATGAGTGTGACCGTCGATGATTGATCAGCTGGAGGGCAGGAGCAGTTTGGTTTGTGCAGCTGCAGTTAGCCCAGCGCCCTGCTTTATTTGTCCAAGCCATGCGTGTCATGTGCACGACTAAACAAAGCCATTGATACCCCAAGCCATTTGCGTCAAACCAAGAGCAACCAAAGTCCAAAGTGGCCGGCCGGGCTGAGGAAAGAAGGAATTGAAAAATATAAGCAGCGGATGCAACGTCAAGGTACCTCGTGATGAGATCTGGCATCGTGCAATGCTGCAAGCTAGACATGGCTATCCATCCTAGACGGTCTAGGTGGAAAGATCATTGTATCGAATAAGAAATTGCAGTATTGTTTAGTGTTTGTTGCAACTAGGAGCTGTGCATCACGTGAACGCATCAGGGGAGTGGTTATTGTGCATCATGTGATAATCTTTCATCTTCGTCTCTCGGAATCTTAATCTAGAAGTGCAAATGAATCTCGATCGATGTGGGATGTACACAAAAAAGGATATGTCGTCCACATATGGTTTTAGATAGGGTCAGGCCTCTTAAATTGGAACTTAGAGTAATGCCCTATAAGTCTTGTCCTTGCATTTCATGAGGAACTGATATAGTCCTTCCATACTAAAATAAATCAATTTATTAGAAGCATAAGCAAGGTTTTAAATCTCCTGCTATAGCCTCCGCTATCTCTGGCTACAGCTGTTTGGGAAGGATTTAGCTAAGTTTTTTCATGTACAAGTTAGCCCTCAGCTGCCGCTATAGCCCGCTATAGCCAGCTATAGCCTGTTTTGGGACATAGAAAGTTAAATGGCTTAGTCGGCTATTTAAAACCTTGATCATAAGTCAAACTATCTTGCGTTTAATCAACTTTGTTGGAAAAATGATAACAACATTTACGACACCAAATAAATATATTATAAAAAAATTATTTCATTCATTTGTCCAGCGATACTAATTGATGTCATAAATATTAATCTAGAAGTTGTAGCCAATAGGGAGCTCCAGGAGAGGTACATCGATGAATTTGTGCAGCGACTTAGATCTTACAATCCCAGCTGAGACTTGGTTTTGGAGGTTTTAAATCCTGCTAGTTGTTTGTTGGCTTGTTGCCTATAAACTATGGATGGAAAGATCATTGTCTATATATCCAATAAGAAATTGCATTATAGTTAGCGTTGGTTGCATCAATGAGCTGTACATCACGTGTACACATAAGAAGGAGCTATTGTGCATCACGTGATAACCTTTCATCTTCTCAATCTTAATAATCTTTGTTGGAGAAGTGAAAAAGGAAAATCCTATGCGTCAACATAGCGAGCACTACTACACAAACAATTTTGCGTCCCTCTGCTCCTTACCTGTCTCTCGGCCATTCGCCTGAGCCGTCCGATTGACTCAGGAAGCCCGTTGGTCACTCCTGGCGGAGATCCCGTCGTTGGGCCTTTCCAAGTCCCGCCTGGGAGGCGGAGGGCCGCCTACGCGCAGTGGCGCCTCGTTTCTTGCGCCCGGCGGGCGGTAGTGGTGGGCCATACCCAGGCCACGTCCTGTCTGACCAGGCACCGTTCCGTCGGGCAGGGTGTGTCTCATCGGTCAGGGCGCGTCCCATCGTATCCCATCCGCATTGAATGGGGGAAGGGAGAGGGTTTTTCGCCCCCATCGTTTCGCCTTTCCCCAATCGCTGTGCCTTTTCCAACCGTTGTGCCTCTTTCTTTAAGTAGGAGAAGTTTCTTTAAGTAGGAGAAGGGAGGGCTTCCGCTCCATTCCTTCGCCTATTCCTCATCTACCGCCCCTTCTCCTTCTTCCTTCTCGCCAACAGCGTTTGAGTGCCACGACGGTTCCTAGGAGAGAAAAGAGGAGAGCGAGGGAGAGGAGAAAACTCATAGATCCATTCGCGAACCCGAAGCGCAATGTCTAGCTGGAGGTCATCCGTCGTGAGGGAGTCGGTGCTGGCTGCCTTTGCCGAGAAGGGGTTTCTGCCGCCGAAGGAGGTGGTGCACTGGAGTGCTCCTGCGGGGGAGGATTTCCCGCAACCTCGGGTCGACGAGGTTGTTTCCATCCTCGCCTTTCATGAGCGCAGGTTAGAATACCCCGCGCACTGGTTCCTGCGCAGAGGAGCCTGGAGTTGCAGCACCTCAATCCGACTGAGGTGCTGCACATCGCCGGACACGTGTGCGAGGCCTTCCTCGGGATGGAGCCGCACGTGGATCTCTTTCGGCGGATGTTCTCCGGGCGAGCATTGTCGGAGGGGAAGCCGCTCAAGGTCGCGCCAGTCAGGGGGCTTCGCGCTACAGAAGAAACCGAGCGCGTCGGGCTCGTACCCCTCGTACACCGCCTGTGATTCCAATCAGGGGTGGCATGGGCAATGGTTCTACAACAGAACCCAGTGAGGCGCCATTCGCGCTTTTTACGGCGGGGGAGGCCGAGAGAGGCGAGAGAGCTGGTCGTGGGGCCCAGCCAGCCGGCAGAAGAAGAAGCTGGAGATTATCGAGGCGGAGCTCCATAAGCTGGTGCAGCAGGGACTCGATGGGGTGCGAGTGTTCCACACCTTCTTCCGCCATCGGGTTGCCCCGCTGGCAGAGAGGACGTGGCCGATGTGGCTGTACAAAGGCCCAACGGACCCGACGAGTCGCCACCGAAGAGCTACCAAATGACGAGGTCAGAGTCGCCTCGCCGACCGGTGCTGCAATTTGAGGCCCAAGGAGTCCCTTGATGGGAAGCTTGGAGCCCTTAATGCTTCAAGGTTGTCCAAGCTGGTACGTTCTCCTTTCCAGCGGTTGAGAGGAAGAAGAAGAAAGCCGAGAAGGCTCGGTGGAAGCATGAGAAGGAGATGGAGATCGCTCGGCGTGTGCGGGTCGGGGAAAATAAGAGCGACGTCGAGTCAGAGCTCGAGTCAGAGGGCCCCACAGAGGTGGGCGATGACGTGATCTTCTCCAAGGAGGAGGAAGGCCAGGAGGTCGTTGCGACCTCGGCGGAGCATCGTGATCCTACGGCCGCATCCGCTGGCGGTGAGCGGGAGGTGGAGAGGCGCGGCGACGTTCCCGGGCCGAGGATGCGCGCCGCGAGCTCAGATGCCGTTAGTGAACGGGAGGCGAAGCGGACACGGTCACCGCGCCCTTTGGAGGCATCGCCGGCCTCATCCCCTCCTGCTGTGGGCGCGGCGGGACAGGTCAGGCGGTCGAAGGAGCGGGCTCGCACCCGCGCATCATTGGGGCCGGCGCCAGCGCGCGACCCACAACAGGAGGATGCCCCGTCAGCTACTCCAGTCGGTGTGCCCCGAGCCAAAGGTCGTGGTGATTCGTGAGCTGAGCAGGAGCTGGTTGGGTCGACTCCCCCCCCCGGATGAAGTGAGGGGGCGTGGGTCGTGGCCCAGGAGCGGTCCTGGCCTGGGGGGCCTATTGATGTCGGGGCGGGGCTTCAGAGCCCTACCGCTTACATCCTGGTATGCCTTTGTTTGTTTCTTTTCAATCTTGCTGTTTGAGTTTTCCGGAGTGCGACTGACCTATATTTTTTTCGACAGTGGCCAGATGCTGACAGGGCTGAGCATCGCCCCAACTCCCATGCGGGAGGATTGGAGGCCCACCTTGTAGCCCGCCGTGGCGAGCGGCGGGGAGTGCAGGATGGTGGTGGTGGGTCCTTTCCTTCTAGTGGCGGCGCCCCCCGGGTCAGTCGCTAGTACGGCGATAGCGGCGGCGACGGTGTTGGTGGTGATCCCGGTGGTGACGGCGGAGGCCACGTCGGAGGTAACCCTTGTGGCCCCTCCTCCATCGGCTGTGGTGGAAGAGAAGGAGACCGGGCTCTCTGCCTCGCCGGGCGGAGGGCCACACAGCTCACCCTCCCGGTCGGAGCTAGAGGTGCCGGGGGGAGACGCAGCCGGGCCGGAGGCGGAATGTCTGGCGGCGGCCCATGAAATCGAGGTGGTGGAGATCCCCTTCGATGATGAAGGAGGTGATGAGGTGGAGCTGCCGGCGCCGTCGCAGGAGCTGGCGGTGGTTCGGTCATCGGCTAGGCCTTCCAGCGGGTTCGGTGTGAGCCGTAATCTGGTGTGGCCCTTCCTCCGTGACCCGAGGAAGGCTCGGTTCATCCTCTGCGACGACGAGGAGGTGGCGCTCTGGCACTTCTTGGGGGAGAGCGGAGTGACGATGGAGTCCGATCTCGCCCAAACTAGGGCGAGGCTTGAGGAGGCCTTGGAGCGGGTCAAGTCCGTCCATCGGGCGGTTACAGTTGACCTGCCCCGTGTCATAGAGGTATGTTCTCTGTGATTTGTCGTTGATTCTGTGGTTCCTTGCTAGTTGCTTTAGTGTGTTAGCTCCTTGCTTTGTAGGGCTTGGAGGGGATGTCGTGCCGCAAGTCTCGTTTCCTCTGGGAGGAGCACGCCCGGATGGCCAAGATCGAGCGCGAGTTGGAGTCCGCCCGCCGTGAGTCCCAAGACCGGGTGGTAGAGGTGAACAAGGCACAGGCGGCAGAGCTGCTCGCGGCGGAGCGAGCGACCGCCGCCGAGCGGGGGCTTGAGGCGGCGAAGGTCCGCCAGGCGGAGACCGAGGCGGCGAAGGTCCTGGTAATGTCTAGTATTTAATAAAAATATTATATGAGCACAGGTTTTATAAATTTTGGATGAATTAAATAGGACTTTGAAATGTGTTTTTAGATGCATGCAAACTTGTTGAAATTTTGTCTTGAGTTTTTGTGGTCCAAAAATTATGAAATTTTGTGGGTATGCTAGTCTTGCTTAGTAGAAGCTCTGGTTAAAATTTCAGAGCTAGTGCATGTGTAGTCTTTGAGTTATAGATTTTCCTTTTATCATTGATTAATACTTGTGTGAATTTTCATAGTTTTTTTAAAGCACCAAAAATATAGGTTGCTGTTGTAGCCCTAGTTTAAAATGAAATAAAATAATCCTCTTTAATGCAAGTTAGTTAATAATGTTCGCTTTGGTGTATCTTTGAAGCATTTAATAAGATATGTTGACTTAACATATTAGTAGTAGAAGAGAATGCAGTAGATGACATGTGCTTGTAATATATTTTCTTGGATGATGTTGACTACCTCGCATTCAAACATATCCATTGTATTCATCTCATCCAATGCACCGATTGCATAAGCCCTTACGCACATTGCTTCATACAGGATCGCAAACCGAGAACCCAGTCGTCATACCCGAGGAGCCCGAGGAGGTTCGAGGTGCAGCGCAGAAGTGAAGTGCCAAGTCGACGAGGAGGACGTTGAGGAACTTCCGGAGTGCCCGATCACCGTCCGAGCTCCTTCGAGAGAGGCAAGCCCCGAGCATTTTCTCCGGTTTGCAATGATTAATTAAATGCTTTACTTTAATTGATGCATTACGTTCGTGGAGTTGTTTGCAACCGTTGTTGCATTATACCTTGTTTACCTTTGTTATACTATATCCTTGTTACCCCGGTATCCGCAATGAAGTCAATGCTTAGTGGCTTAGACCGGTAGAAGTCGGGTGATTTCTGTCACCGCGAGCTATAGGTGGTTACTGGATCTGCTTGGATGACTATGAAGTCATGGTATAACTAAGTGTTAAATGAAGTTGAGACCGGACAGAGACTTGTAGAGTTTTGGACTGTAGTGTTTCCGTCTGTGTCGATTAAGGACCGACCATTGTTGGGCCTCGAGTCATGTTGAATGCATGCCTTACATTTAGCTGGCCGGATAAAGTACCTTCCGACCGCGAAGCTGGGAGATTTTTCGGGCCGAGTAGATTGCCCGCAGTGCACTGTGCCGGAGCAGGTGTGGTAGGACACGGGGGCGAGATGATAAGACCAAAGTGCAGTCGGTCGGCCCCCGGGTACATGTGGTTCCTGGCAAACTCGAGATACCTGGAAAGTTGACTCGGTGATCAATATCTCACATTAGCGGGTGAGTGAGGTCTATGTAAGGAATAAATCACCAGCTGGTTAGGAATCAATTCGAATCGCCATCGCTCCTGGATAGTGAGCACTTGACTTGAGTTACAGCTGGCATCAGAGCATGGTTTAGCGTGCTACTATTCACAAGTGTATTTAAAACAAAAAGGCATTTGAAAAACGTGATTTCCAAACTATAAAGTGTGCTAGTGGTCATATCCTTTATGCCCAGTTAAGGACTCCAGGTGGCTTAATTAAGTACTGACTTGGGGTTCTTGCATCATATTTCTCTTTCGTCGCTCATACGGCGTGATATTGTATGAGTGCCACTTGTTTGAGTGGTAATGTATGGATCAATTGCCTCTACGCCTCGTTTCTTGTGCCCGGCGTGCGGTAGTGGTTGGCCATACCCAGGCCACGTCCTGTTTGACCAGGCACCGTTCCGTCGGGCAGGGTGCATCCCATCGGTCAGGGCGCGTCCCATCGTATCCCATCCGCATTGAATTGGGGAAGGGAGAGGGTTTTTCGCCCCCATCGTTTCGCCTTTCCCCAATCGCTGCGCCTTTTCCAACCGTTGTGCCTCTTTCTTTAAGTAGGAGAAGGGAGGGCTTCTGCTCCATTCCTTCGCCTATTCCTCATCTACCGCCCCTTCTCCTTCTTCCTTCTTGCCAAGAGCGTTTGAGTGCCGCGACGGTTCCTATGAGAGAAAAGAGGAGAGCGAGGGAGAGGAGAAAACTCACAGATCCATTCGCGAACCCGAAGCGCAATGTCTAGCTGGAGGTCATCTGTCGTGAGGGAGTCGGTGCTGGCTGCCTTTGCCGAGAAGGGGTTTCTGCCGCCGAAGGAGGTGGCGCACTGGAGTGCTCCTGCGGGGGGGGATTTCCCGCAACCTCGGGCCGACAAGGTTGTTTCCATCCTCGCCTTTCATGAGCGCAGGTTAGAATACCCCGCGCACTGGTTCCTGCGTAGAGGAGCCTGGAGTTGCAGCACCTCAATCCGACTGAGGTGCTGCACATCGCCGGACACGTGTGTGAGGCCTTCCTCGGGATGGAGCCGCATGTGGATCTCTTTCGGCGGATGTTCTCCGGGCAAGCATTGTCGGAGTGGAAGCCGCTCAAGGTCGCGCCGGTCAGGGGGCTTCGCGCTGCAGAAGAAATCGAGCGCGTCGGGCTCGTACCCCTCGTACACCCCCTGCGATTCCAATCGAGGGTGGCACGGGCAATGGTTCTACAACAGGAACCCAGTGGTGGCGCCATTCCTGCCTTTTACCGGCAGGAGGCCGGAGAGGCAGGAGAGCTGGTCGTGGGGCCCAGCCAGCCGGCAGAAGAAGAAGCTGGAGATTATCGAGGCGGAGCTCCATAAGCTGGTGCGGTAGGGACTCGATGGGGTGCGAGTATTCCACACCTTCTCCTGCCATCGGGTTGCCCCGCTGGCAGAGGACGTGGCCGATGTGGCTGTACAAAGGCCCAACGGACCCCGACAGTGCGTCTCCGAAGGAGCTACCAAATGACGAGGTCTGGAGTCGCCTCGACCGGGTGCTGCAGCTGAGGCCCAAGGAGTCCCTTGATGGGAAGCTCGGAGCCCTTAATGCTTCAAGGTTGTCCAAGCTGGTACGTTCTCCTTTCCTTACTTTGTGTCCCTTTCAATCCCGTTCCCCTGTATTCTTGACTTCATGTCGTGCGTTCCGTAGGGACTTAGAGTTTACAAGTCCTGGCCGCACCTTCCGAAGGGGTCGGAGGGTGTGGCCCGACAGGCTGCCTTGAAGGAGGCAGCGGTTGAGAGGAAGAAGAAGAAAGCCGAGAAGGCTCGGTGGAAGCATGAGAAGGAGATGGAGATCTCCCGGCGTGTGTGGGTTGGGGAAAATAAGAGCGACGTCGAGTCAGAGCTCGAGTCAGAGGACCCCACAGAGGTGGGCGATGACGTGATCTTCTCCAAGGAGGAGGAAGGCCAGGAGGTCGTTGTGACCTCGGCGGAGCATCGTGATCCTACGGCCGCATCCGCTGGCGGTGAGCGAGAGGTGGAGAGGCGCGGCGACATTCCTAGGCCGAGGATGCGCGCCGCGAGCTCAGATGCGGTTAGTGAACGGGAGGCGAAGCGAACGCAGTCACCGCGCCCTTCGGAGGCATCGCCGGCCTCATCCCCGCCTACTGTGGGCGT
Organism: Miscanthus lutarioriparius; assembly: GCA_904845875.1. Taxonomy (NCBI): domain Eukaryota; kingdom Viridiplantae; phylum Streptophyta; class Magnoliopsida; order Poales; family Poaceae; genus Miscanthus; species Miscanthus lutarioriparius. Next base: position 26,012,547 of record CAJGYO010000010.1, read on the forward strand.
GGCGGGACAGGTCAGGCGGTCGAAGGAGCGGGCTCGCACCCGCGCATCGTCGGGGCCGGCGCCAGCGTGCGACCCACAACAGGAGGATGCCCCGTCAGCTGCTCCAGTCGGCGTGCCCCGAGCCGATGGTCGTGGTGATTCGTGAGCTGAGCAGGAGCCGGTTGGGTCGACTCCCCCCCGGTTGAAGTGAGGGGGCGTGGGTCGTGGCCCAGGAGCGGTCCTGGCCCAGGGGGCCCGTTGATGTCGGGGCGGGGCTTCAGAGCCATACCGCTTACATCTCGGTATGCCTTTGTTTGTTTCTTTTCGATCTTGCTGTTTGAGTTTTCTAGAGTGCGACTGACCTATATTTTTTTCGACAGTGGCCAGATGCTGACAGGGCTGAGCATCGCCCCAAGTCCCTGCTCTAGTCTTTTTCTGCGCCGCCTCAAATGACTTGGTGAGAGAGTGGTCATAGTCCGATTTTGGCCGGGTCTTTTGAGATTCCCGCTTTTTCTGGTCCACCTTCTTTCTTAGAAGATCTAGAGCTAGGTAGAAGTACGGTTTCTCTAGGTTCTCCCTCGCTTCTCGTTGCTTTCTTACTTTTTCGAAGAAACTTTTCACATCTTTTTGTACTGCATCCTTTAATTCCTTTTCACTTTTCTCGTAAGACAGTTTTTGGGGAATAACTGGAATAGAGGAGGCTTTCTTCTTTGTTGGCTGGTGGGCCAACGTCTTTGTTTGCGGGGCGGACCTCTTAGGAGCTGGCTGCTTCTTGATCATCAAGGGAGGCGGGGTAGCCGTTGGAGACCTCCTTGGAGGTGGCGGTGGTGGAGACCTCCTTGGAGGCATTGGAGACCTCCTTGGAGGTGGCGGCGTTGCATAATCATTGCCCAGAGCACTATGATGATCTGGAGATTGAATAATTGGACTTAGGTTGGCGGAGACCCTGCTGTGTGAGTACAAAAAAGAATAATTAGGTATAACAAATATTGTTATTATTAATCATGCATGTCAATAGAAAATTAGTGAAAAAATTGTTTCGTTCACTTTTGTCCGCACCTATTGTCCGGCAGTTGAGGAAGCGGCGGTGGACTAGAGACCCCAGGAATAATGATATAACGCTTGCGCCATAGTATGAATGTCTTCTCTGCTTCTCCTAGAGTCTTCTCCCCATCACCTCCTGGAATGTCAAGAGCCAGATCACTAAAACCTTTGTTAACTCTATCCACTGAGACGTTAACATATCCAGGTGGTATTCTTGCCCCATGGATTCTTGGTGTCTTGGTAGGATCTAGAGGAGAAAAAACACCGAGAGCCACCACGATTGTGGCATTCTCTTTTGGAATATGTAGATCACATGATGTAAACGGTGCAGTGATGTCATCCACGGGGAAACGTAGCATTGCGTCAACTTGATTTGGCAACTCCGTGGAAGCGCAACTGCTTTTCAACTGATCAGGGGGGCTAATATTAATGTTGAATCCTGGATCTGATGCCTGCCTTTGGGCACTCATTGCTATTTGCACTTGCTTTATGATTTCGTCCTGCATTCTAGCTTGCATGTCTTTTTCGCGCTCCTGTGCTTGAAGCAACGCCTCCCGTGACTCACGAACATATTTGTCCAACCTGCTGATCCGCGCTGCATCCTCATCCTTCCTTCTCTACCGGCTTCTGTAGGTATCTCTGTCATTAGGGAAACCATGCTCCCAAGAAATGTTTCGTCCTAAACCTCTTGTTCGGCCACTGTGTTCAGCAGTCCCGATGGCATACGTCAGTTCATCCTTTTCTCTATTGGGCCTGAACGCACCAATAGCTTTAGCTTGTAGAGCATAAGAAAATCTTTGTGTTGCTCTTTCGAGTTTTGGGCCATGAACCAGCTTCCCGGTCTCTAGGTTCAATCTTCCCCCATGAGTGAAAAACCAATTCTTCGCGCGTTTGGGCCAATTGAGTGATTCTGGTGTGATACCCTTGGCAAGAATGTCCGCTTCCATTTTTTCCCACTTGGGAATGGCAGTCGCGTAGCCACCTGATCCCATGCCATGGTGGTATACCTTCTATCGGGCATTCTCTTGGTTCCTTCTCACCCGTTCCTCACCCTCTTCCGATGTCTTGTACTGTACAAAATCATTCCAGTATGGCCTCAACTTCGCGAGCGGGCCACTAGTATTGAAATTGGGCGTTAGGTTCTTCTTGACGTATTTCGTGTATAGGGATTTCTTCCAAGTCTAAAATTGTGTGGCCATCTTCTTCATAGCCCACTTTCGAACTAGTTCCTTCAATTCATCATCATTGATAGCATCATAATCATCCGCTTGCAACGTGAAATGTTGAAGGATATCATCCAAAATTAAATTCTTATCAAGATCAGAGACAAAACTAACATGAGGCTCGTTGATCTTTTGCTTCCATTCACAGGCACTGATCGGAAGTCTGTCCCTTACAAGACACCCACAGTGTTGCACGAATTTCCTTGCATGTGGACCAAGTGGTTCGCCTGTCTCGATATTGAATTTCGATATTATGTAGCGCCCCTCCAATGGCTTTTTCGGGCCTCGAATATTTTTGCTTTTCACCGTTGTGGTCGTCGATCCAGAGGGCTACGTATAAAAAGGAATAAATAAATATCATGTGTACACATAATAGATGATAGATATTCAAATATATATATATAATATTCAAATATATATATAAATATATATACCTCGCCAGTATTTTCTTGCATAATATTTTTTTGGTTATCTTCAAGAGCCAGGTATTGACTCCCGTCATCTACATCCTGTTGGTCACCATCGGCAAATTGAGTGCCGGTGTTGATAATATCCATCATTTCTTCATCCATGTTGTCTCTCGGGGCAGCCATCTAGCTTTTACACTACTAGATATATCTATAAAAAATAAAAACTATATCTATCAAATATCCATCAAATTCTAGCTCAAAAGCATGTTTAAATAAATAACCATCCATACTAGTTGACCTTGCTTACGTGATCATCTCGGCGAGCATTTCTCCACCGGACAGCACCGTACTTGGCCACGGAAGAGCTCCGATTCTATGAGGAAGGGAACACGGTCTTCCACGACCATTGCCGCTCTCCCTCATAGAATCAAAGCTCCTCCTTGACGCCCGTTACTGCTCGGCAGAGAACATGCTAGCCAAGATGAACACGGTCCGCAAGTTCAACTGGTACGGATTTTCTACAATTTTATAACTATTTTCTAAGTTTTTCATTTCATGGAAAAATTAATTCTAAAAAATAAAAGGCATGATTTCTAAGTATTTCATTTCATGGAAAAATTAATTCTAAGTGACCTACTCGACATCGGCGAGCTCGCGGGCGTTTCATGGAAAAATTAATTCTAAGTGACCTGCTCGACAAAATTGAGAAAAAACACACGCTCTCATGACCTCACACATCTTCTAAGATCACGTAAGCTTCCGTACTAGTTGACCTTGCTTACGTGATCATCTCGGCGAGCATTTCTCCACCGGACGGCACCGTACTTGGCCACGGAAGAGCTCTGATTCTACGAGGAAGGGAACACGGTCTTCCACGACCGTTGTCTCTCTCCCTCGTAGAATCAAAGCTCCTCCTTGATGTCCGTTACCGCTCGGCAGAGAACATGCTAGCCGAGATGAACACGGCCCGCAAGTTCAACTAGTACGGATTTTCTACAATTTTCTAACTAGTCCGCGCCAAGGAGGCAGAGGTATGCCTGCCCGAGTACGAGAACTACGTACCCTGCTACTACAACGTCACGGACACCGTCGAACGTCTCGGATCTAGGGACCGGCGTCATCATAAGCTACCGTGCAAAAAGGAGGAAACGACGAGACACCGGGCCGGACCCATGCTCCACTGAGCTCGATGGCTCAGCGCAAAATCGCATTACAAGATTGCCGGCACGAGGGCTCGGCACACACATCCATCCGATTACAAAAGGTTGGAGCAATTAATCCATCATAAACGGATTATATATGGTGGCGGCGGTGGCTCACATCCAAGGTGTCAAACGCGAGGTCCAGCTCCTGTAGCCAAAAAACATGTTAGAGACTTAGACTTTACTAAAAACAGTAATAATCTGTTTCATTACAGGACCGGGAAGGCTATCACTATTCCTACAATCAAAAAGAATATTTTGCCTCTTAAGAGCAGTAAGTATGGTTAGGTGAAATCAAATATCGCTAGGCAAAAGTAGCAGACTAGCTAAATTGTTACCCTCAACCTCAAGTGGCATGGGTGATTGACCGGTAATAACAGTGGTACACGTCTTTGCCATTTAATTTGATCATCGACACGCACATGCAAATACATATTACATAGGGCTAGACACAAGCATAAATATCAGTATGAATTCATGGCCTTAGTCGCCCACATTCTAGCACCAAGGAGCCTAACATATAAACAGAAGTATGCACCAATTGCAAAGGCTACTAGCTAGCACCAAATCGAAGCGATACATTCATTGAGCAATGGCACTGAACGAGTTGGCCATACAGCAGCAAGAGACTGTAGAGGAAGAGGGAGACCGGGCCAAACCTGGAGAAGATGTGTTGTAATAGAGATGTTGTGGCCTGCTGCGGATCTTGGAGAAGACTGCGTCTCGCAGATCTAACACAAGAACGAGGGCTTCAAAGTTCAAACATAGCATGGAGAGGAGGATGAAGAAGGGGATGAATTGGAGGAGATAGACACCTCGAAGAACCTTGAACCGCTTGGGGGTGAGGTGGGCCGGGGACGAGGACGACGCGAGGCATGCGCTGGCCGGCCGAAGAAGAAGCGCGCGTGCGCGTGGGGCCGGTGACAGCGTGCGCGTGTGACGAGGCAAGGCTAGGGTGGTCGCTAGGGGCGGCGGCACTGCTGGATCGGATCGATCTGGTGGAGAAGATGAGGCGACGGAGAAGAAGGCTTGGCGGCTACTGGATCCGGTTGGAGAAGAAGAAGGCGGAGACAGAGAGGAAGAGAACTAAGGGAGAAGGGCGTGGTTTATAAAGGGGGACCTATAGTCCCGGGTGATGGTTGGAACTGGGACTAAAGGTTCTTTAGTCCCGGGTGATGGTTAGAACCGGGACTAAAGGTCTGGCCTTTAGTCCCGGGTGTAGCCACGGCCCGGAGTAAAGGGGATTTTGGCGGGCCGCGAAGACACAACCCATCTTTAGTAGTCCCGGGTGATGGTTAGAACCAGGACTAAAGGTTCTTTTGTCCCGGGTGATGGTTAGAACCGGGACTAATGGTCTGACCTTTAGTCCCGGGTGGTTGGTCCACCCGGGAGTAAAGGTGGGCTGCAGTTTGGCTTCCCGCCAGTTTGTAGAAGTTTTTCCTTTTTTATATATTTCTTTTATATAAATATGCAGAGAGTTGTTAATTGCCTAATAAATAAAATATTAGCAAAAAAAATTACAAAAAGAATTCCGGGACCTGGTTTTGCATTATTGTACATAAAAAAATCAGTAACCTAAACTCTTTTGCTTTACCGTATAAATATTTAACATAGTGTAAATAATAATCATAATTTTCACCATGCAAAAATGTACTACTTAATTAAAATCATTAAAACTATTGCTTTTCGACAGGAAATTAGTTTTCACATCTTATTGACGTTGATCATTTGTTTTTTCATCACACATTCTCCATGTGAAATCCACCGTCAAGCGAAAATTCATTTAAATCGTAGAAAATATGAATACACGCACGTAAATATGAATACACTATATATATCAAGCGGGCACAGTAGTGAACTTCTTCTTAACGTATATCCCTTGGTTATGATCGCGCCGTAAACATGGAGTGTCCTCATCATTTAGCTGGATGCTTGGGTCTTTGTTCACTGTGAAGGGTGGAATTCGGTCATCCTTTTCATAATCTTCTGATATGTCTGACTTGTCTTCAATTCTGATGATGTTTCTTTTCCTTGAAAGAACTATGTGGCGCTTTGGCTCATTGATTGGGTCGTTGTTGTTTTTCCCTCTCTTTGGTTTTGTAGACATGTCCTTGACATAGAACACCTGATTCACATCCTTGGCAAGGACGAACGGTTCGTCTTTGTACCCAATATTGTTGAGGTCCACGGTTGTCATTCCATACTGGTTGTCGACTGCTACCCCGCCTCCAGTTGCCTTTACCTATTGGCACTTGAACAAAGGTACCTTAAAAGTAGGTGCATAGTTTAGTTCCCATATCTCCTCTATGCGGCTATAATATGTTTGCTTATTTCCATTAGGGTCGGTGGCATCTATGCGGACACCACTGTTTTGGTTGGTGCTCCTTGTATCTTGGGCTACTGTGTAAAATGTATTCCCATTTATCTCGTACCCTTTGTATGTGAGGATATGCCACGATGGCTGCCTAGCCAACAAATACAGTTGCTCATCAATACTCTCATCACCCTGACATTCTTTTTGCAACCAGTCGCTGAAAGTTTCTATGTGCAGACGCGTAATCCAAGCTTCAGACTTCCCTGGAAACTCGGATCGGAGCAACTCTTTATGTGTCTCAATATACAGATCCACCAAGGAGGAGTTTTGCACAACTGTGTAGTGTGCTTTATTGAAATAATTGTCCTGCGTACCAATATATGTTTTCTTCCATAGTGTCCCCTTTCCACTTAGTCTCCCCTCGTGTCGCAATTTAGGAACACCAATCGGGTCAAGGTCGGGAATAAAGTCAACACAAAACTCAATGACCTCCTCTGTTCCATAGCCCTTGGCGATGCTTCCTTCTAGCCGAGAACGGTTGTGAACATATTTCTTTAGGACTCCATGAACCTCTCAAAGGGGAGCATGTTGTGCAGGAACACAGGACCGAGAATGCTAATCTCCTTGACCAGGTGAACTAGGAGGTGTGTCATGATATTAAAGAAGGAAGGAGGGAACACCAACTCAAAGCTGACAAGACATTGAACCACATCATTCTGTAGTTTAGCTAGATCCATTGGATCGATTGCCTTCTAAGAAATTGCGTTGAGGAATGCACATAGCTTCACGGTGGCTAGACATACATTTGGAGGTAGAATTCCTCTTAATGCAACTGGAAGACCATAGTGACCAAGACTACTGAATATTGACAACTCAAACGTCCATAGTGACCAAGACTACTGAAGACCATGACTGATATGCTTGTTAAGTTACAATTCTTGGTAGGTATAGAACAAACAAGAACAATATATAAAATTTTGACCGAGATGACCTGATGGAGTCATGATACGATTAGCTGAGACACAGATGCTCATAAGGAAACATCACATCCAGGCTCGACTACACAACTAAGGGCCGATGCGTAGTGATGATATGTATGTATGTATGTGCACTTGCACAGCTATATATAACTAATAAGAGTGTTCTTTCCACCACCAAGAAAGCAATATCCAACAGGTAATAGAGCATCCTCCGACCAAATTGCACCAGGCCAGTCCCAGCAGGACAACAATCCTTCAACAGGGTACAAGCTGAAGAAGTACCTAGGGCATCATGGTCCCTTTATAGGGTACAAATTTTGTCAATGTTTTTAGTCTTTGGGGAATAAAAACTTTTATATAGTGGTGATGTCCTTGGTTGCAATAATGGGAACACACAACAAGTACTGGAACACATATAATTGCTCTCATTCGTTAAACAATAATCTAACCTGTTGCTTGTTGTCTGTAAGTGGCTTATTCAGTCGAAAGTTTACGGTAATGTTTGTATACAATATGTTTCGGTTATGTGTTTCGTGTGTAGTGCGTGTATTACAAAAGAATGACGAGCATATATATACAGCGACAGCCTGCCTACTGGTTTCTAGAATCTCCTTATGTGCATTCATGAATGAGCTTGAGGTAGGTTAGATCGACACTTCACGATGTGAATATCAGAACATGCATCGACAAGAACATGTGTGAACATGAATCCATGCATATTTTTAGTCTTTAATTTTCTTTTTGTACAATGTCATATAGTAATACTTGAGCAAGAGAGCTGTTTAAACAAAGATCAAGTATGAGAGAAGAGCACATGTCATATTTTATTACAGTACGGCTCCTGCTACATTATTGGAATCAGCTTTGGATGTGTGCTGGTTCATGGACGTGGAGTTGACTTGCTGGTGTTCACAATGGGAATTTCTTATACTATTGCATGACAAATCAGCAGGACAGCGAGTAGTAGAATTGCACGGGGTTGAAGAATGTGAATTAACTTGGCGTGTGAATATTTACAATTCAAATGTCCCGAGTCACTAAGACTGCTGTAGACCAGGACTAGTTGATATGCTTGTTAAGTTACAAAAAATTACAAGCTAGGTGGACAAAAGAAAACAGGAAGAAAATATAAAATTTTGACTGAGATGACCTGATGGAGTCATGATATGATTAGCGGACACACATATGCTAATATAAGGAAACATCGCATCAAGGCTCCACCACAAATACTGATTGGTCACTGACCTAGGGCATCATGGTGGTCCACCACAAATACTGATTTTGACTGAGATGGCCTGACGGAGCCGTTTATTATTCCCGGCAAATACTGATTGGTCACTGACCTAGGGCATCATGGTCACTTTACAGGGTACAAATTTTGTCAATGTTTTTAGTCTTTGGGGAATAATAACTTTTACTTAGTGGTGACGTCCTTTGTTGCAATAATGGGAACATGACAAGAACTGGAACACATATATTCTGACCTGTTGTGTGTTTTGTCTATATATAGGTGCCTTTAGTTTAGTCGAATGTTTATGGTAATGTTTGTATACGTACAATATGTTTCTGCCATCTGCTTGGCTTTTTTGTATATTACAAAAGAATGACGAGCATATATACAGCGACAGCCAAGCTGACTACCACTTTGTTGAATCTCCTTATGCATTAATAAATGAGCTTGAGGCAGGTTAGATCAATCCTACACGATGTGAACAGCATAACATGCATCGACATGAACTTGTGTGAACATGAATCCTTGTATGTTTTTAATTTTTTTTTGTCTACAGGAATGCAATATAGTATCACTTGAGCAAGAGCTGTTTAAACAAAGATCAAGTACCAGAGAAAAGCATGATGTCATATTTATTACAGAAGTATACAGCATCTGATGCATTCTTGGAATCAGCTTTGGATGTGTGTTAGAGGGTGTTTGGGACTACTCCACTCCATGTTTTCAGCTCTGCTCCACGTTTTTTAGCGAAATAGGTTCAGCTCAACGCAACTCTGCTCCAAGAAAAAAAAAGATGGAGTTATGAGAGCACATAAAGGGGTGCTCTCTACAAGCTCTGTATTTTTTATGGAGCTGCTCTACGGTGGAGTTGGTTCCATCCCAAGGGGTGCCCTTAGTTCATTAGTTGTGGAGTCGACTTGTTGGTCTTCCCAATGTGGAGTTCGTACATGTCAAATCGGCATGACAGAAAGGAGATGAATTGCACGGGGTTCAGTGTGAATTAACTTGGCGTGTGAATATTGACAACTCAAAAGTCCATAGTGACCAAGACTACTGAAGACCATGACTGATATGCTTGTTAAGTTACAATTCTTGGTAGGTATAGAACAAACAAGAAGAATATATAAAATTTTGACCGAGATGACCTGATGGAGTCATGATACGATTAGCTGAGACACAGATGCTCATAAGGAAACATCACATCAAGGCTCGACTACACAACTAAGGGCCAATGCGTAGTGATGATATGTATGTATGTGCACTTGCACAGCTATATATAACTAATAAGAGTGTTCTTTCCACCACCAAGCAAGCAATATCCAACAGGTAATAGAGCATCCTCCGACCAAATGGCACCAGGCCAGTCCCAGCAGGACAACAATCCCTCAACAGGGTACAAGCTGAAGAAGTACCTAGGGCATCATGGTCCCTTTATAGGGTACAAATTTTGTCAATGTTTTTAGTCTTTGGGGAATAAAAACTTTTATATAGTGGTGACGTCCTTGGTTCCAATAATGGGAACACACAACAAGTACTGGAACACATATAATTGCTCTCATTCATTAAACAATAATCTAACCTGTTGCTTGTTGTCTGTAAGTGGCTTATTCAGTCGAAAGTTTACGGTAATGTTTGTATACAATATGTTTTGGTTATGTGTTTCGTGTGTAGTGCGTGTATTACAAAAGAATGACCAGCATATATATACAGGGACAGCCTGCCTACTGGTTTCTAGAATCTCCTTATGTGCATTCATGAATGAGCTTGAGGTAGGTTAGATCAACACTTCACGATGTGAATATCAGAACATGCATCAACAAGAACATGTGTGAACATGAATCCATGCATATTTTTAGTCTTTAATTTTCTTTTTGTACAATGTCATATAGTAATACTTGAGCAAGAGAGCTGTTTAAACAAAGATCAAGTATGAGAGAAGAGCACATGTCATATTTTATTACAGTACGACTCCTGCTACATTATTGGAATCAGCTTTGGATGTGTGCTGGTTCATGGACGTGGAGTTGACTTGCTGGTGTTCACAATGGGAATTTCTTATACTATTGCATGACAAATCAGCACGACAGCGAGTAGTAGAATTGCACGGGGTTGAAGAATGTGAATTAACAATGGGATGTGCTTGTAGTAGTATATTGAGAATATCATGTTTTGTCTCATGGTTAAAGAACTGCCTTGTAGTAGTATATTGAGAATTTCGGCAGCTACAGATTTAGACAAAAGAGAGAGCATAAGGCATATTCCATGAAATCCTGATTGTCTGCCCAGCATAAATGGATCACAGATAAGAGATCACGTATTGAGATGAAAGCTTAGGTTGTAATGGGGGCAATGATGATACAAAGTCATGCACCACTCTTAATGAGGGGATTATTTTCTCTCTTTGGGCTGACAAACAAACTTTCTACCCATTTTTCGTCTGAGCCTTCTACTTACATGTGCTTTCTCCCTGTTTTTTTTGTTGCGTTTTGTGGGGTTTCTTGTGATTCCTGAGAACTGATGATGTGGATCGACCGATCCAACCATGATGCGGACTGAATTTCATTTGAGGTCAAATCTAATGGCTTCTGATGGTTCTCGAGTTACCTCCCTATGTCATTGCTTGTCCAGCATCTTTCTTTCTTCCCTCCAAATCCAGAGGGCGAAAATCAATGCGTTTGTCTTTTCTTTTTTAGCCGGCTTTGTTTTGGATCTGCTGCTGCTTTCAATTGGTTTTGATGAAAAGAGTAGTTTCAAAGAAACAGATGAAGCCAATTTGCAGAACAAAGGGGCACTGGTAGAGAACCGAGCTTTACTCCCGGTGGGGAACCCCCTCTAGTCCCGGTTCCCCACCCGGGAGCAAGCATCCGGGACTAAAGGGGGGTCCTTTAGTCCTGGGTCAGGAACCGGGACTAAAGGAGGACCTTTAGTCCCGGTGGGTAACACCAACCGGGACTAAAGATGCCTCCTGACATGCCACGATGGCCGGCACCTTTAGTCCCGGTTGGTAATACGAACCGGGACTAAAGGTTTTTTTCTTTTTTCTTTTTTCTTTTCTTTTCATTTTTTGTTTTCGAAGTCGTATTGTACGCTGCTAATTATACATTTATACGCGCATATAGTATGTTTCGGTTCAAGCACAATTAACGTATTAAATCACACAATTCAAGCATAGAAAAATATATATATATATATATGCATGCATGCATCATATATATATTTACATGCATGCATGCATATGTGTATTTTACATTATATTATTTCATGTGCATATATTACAAAAAGATTGCATTACAGTTGTTGTGATATAACAAGTTTTCTCTCATCATCTAGCTTGGCTTCCATGGCAGTGTTGGGTCGAAGTAGAACTCGCCCTTGGAATCGATAACCTGCTCATTAAAAAATCCGGCTATAGACTCTTGAATTGCTTTGATTTGGTCTTGTCGTATGACCTTTTCCTCCAACCATCGAGTCTACAGGTTTGAATTAAAGGAAAATAAATTAATATATGTACATATATTTATATAAAGACATAGTAACACAATCAATAATAATAATTAAATGAATATATAGTGTATTTTTAACGTACTTTGAGTCTCTCTGTAGGAGTTCTTTGGGAGATCACCTTAATAAACTTACAAACATAGTAACCACAGTAGTTGTTCCCCTGTTCCTGCCTCAGACACCACTTTACGAGAAAAAGATTTGTCATCCAATCTGGTGATCCGGTGAAAGCTATATGTTTAATTAATAAAGATGATGCGACTCAGGGGACTTACTTTCAAAGGGATTACATTCAGTGGCATTTTGCATTTTTCCATGTGTTGCTTCTCAATAAAGGTTTTCCAAACACTGCCCAATAAAAAATTTGCCACGTCATCAGATATAGTTAATCATCATTTTTGTGTGTATATATAGTTGCTAGAGATCCCGAAATTACCTCTGGATAATATCTATCATATCTTGGTAATCTTGTTGTGGTTTTCTCATCGAGTCATAGATTATCAAGTGACTTTTCACCAGATCGATGTCCATCAATATCCAGTGATTGATGCATGTGTTTGTAGGATATAACGCATAACACTCATTAATTAACTAGAATCAACATATGAGCCATTAAGGATGATTGATATTATTAACACTCACTTGAAGTTATAGGGAAAGAGTATATCCTTCTTGTGGCGTTCGTTCACTAAGAAGTTCATGAGGTTACTCTCTGACTCAGACTTCCAATTAGTCTTTGGAGTAATTGGGTCTTTGAATATTATATGGGGATCAACAAAACCAATTTCATTGCAGCCTTCCTTTCTGAGCTCTATCATTGTAAATCTACATATATATATAGTACTTGTTAGGATAATTTATATGCATATACACACATATGATGAGTTTAATAATAGATCGAAAGAATTATTACTTACAGGCAATAGCAGCTAATGATAACTTTGTCCAAAGAGGTCAGGTGGCATAGTTGATGAAATTCTGCAAAGTCAACATACATAACATCATCGCCACGGAACCAATGTTCGTCTCTAATTCTGACACCAACGCAGAAGTCTCCACCGGTAGACGCCTGCATGTACCACTTGTTTAGCAGGTACATTTGCGTCCCCAGATCAAATAAGGCTTGAGGGTTGTATAGACTCTGGCCTAGTACAAATTTTTCTTCCAAATATGAACCTCTGCCGCACTCTCAATGTTTCCATCACTAAACATCTGGTAAAGTTCGAGACTAGTCTCATCAATAAATTCACCAAGGTGATCCAAATCGACATCCGGAGGTATGTTTGCCTAATGCATTAATCCTAAATTCGAACTATATTCATTACCAACAACTAGCGGGGGGACTGATTGGTGCGCTTGTTGTCTGAGTTGGGCAACTCCTTTCCCTGCCCGCTTCTTTTTCTGTGCCGCCTCAATTGACTTGGTGAGAGTGCGGTCATAGTCCGATAACGTTGATTTGGACGGCTTACGAGATTCCCGCTGTTGTTGCTGGTAAGAAGCCACCCTTTTTCTTAGAATATCTGGAGCTACTAATAAGTACGGTTTCTCCGGGTTTCTCCTTGCTTCTTGATTCTTTTTAAGTTTGTCATAGAATCTAGACATATCTTTTTTATATGCATCAGTTCTTTCTTCCTTCTCTTCAGATATTATTTTGGGAATAGCCCTTGGTTTCATGGTGGCTTTCTTTGCAGGCGGGGACTGGTTCTTTGTTTGAGGGACTGGCCTCTTGCTAGGCTTCTTGGTAGGCGGGGGCGGGGGAGGCGTTGGAGACCTCCTTGGAGGTGTTGGCAGCGGCATTGGAGACCTCCTTGGAGGTGGCGGCTGCGGCGTTGGAGACCTCCTTGGAGATGGTGTGGATGCAGCCTCGCCTTACAACATAATGTCATCGTACAGAGCACTATGATGATCTGGCGATTGAACAATTGGATTTAGGTTGGGGGAGGATCTGCTACAAAAAAAGGAATGATATATTATTATGAGCAGATTGTTAATTATTTAAGCCAATACAAATTAATGATGTAGTGTTTTCATCCGCACGTACCTATGGTGAGGTAGTTCAGGAGGAGGTGGAGCCGACATCCCTGGAATGATAATGTAGCGCTTGCGCCATAGAATGAATGTCTTCTTCGCTTCTCCTAGAGTCTTCTCGCCATCACCTCCAGGAATGTCAAGAGGCAAATCACTAAAACCTTTTTCAGCTTTATCTACCGAGATGGTAGCATATCCTTCTTGGATTATATTCCCATGAATCCTTGGTGTCTTGGTTCGGTCAATAGGATTAACAAGACCGAGAGCCACCTTGATTTTGGAATTCCCCTTCGGAATGTGTAGCTCACACGTTGTACAAGGCTCAGTGACATCATCCATAGGGAAGCGCAGTCCTGTGTCCCCTTGATTTGGTATCTCCGTGGAAGCGCAACTGCTTTTCAACTAAATAGATTGGCTAATGTTGATTCTTGGCTCTGATGCCTGCTTGCTTGCACTCACTGCTATTTGCACTTGCCTTCTGATTTCCTCCTGCATTCTCGCTTCAAGGTTTTTTTCCCGCTCCTGTGCTTCACGCACCGCTTCCTCCAACCTCTGGAGCCGCTGTGCCTCTTCTTCCTTCTTTCTCTGGCGGCTTCTGTAGGAAGGTCTGTCCTGAGGGAATCCATGCTCCCACGAGACACTTCCTTTGCCTCTAGTTCGGCCACCATGTTCAATAGTCCCGATGGCGTATGTCAGCTCATCCTTCTCTCTGTTGGGCCTGAACGCACCACTAGCAGTAGCTCTCTGAGCATAAAACAATCTTTCTGCTGCTTCTTGCAGTCTTGCGCCATAAACGCACTTCCCTGTCTCCTGGTCCAGTGTTCCCCCATGAGCGAAAAACCAATTCTTTGCACGCTCTCCCCACTCGAGTGATTCGGGTGTGATACCCTTGGCAAGAAGGTCTGCTTCCATTTTGTTCCACTTCTTAATGGCAGTCGGGTAGCCACCTGATCCCAAGTTATGGTGGTATGTCTTTTGTTGGGCATTACGTTGGTTCTTTATCACCCGACTCGCACCCTCTTCCGATGTCTTGTACTGTACAAACTCATCCCAATAGAGCCTCTGCTTTGAGATCGGGCCTGGGACAGTAAAATCTGGTGCTATGTTCTTCTTGACATACGTCGTGTATAGGTGTTTCTTCCAAGTCTGAAACTGGGTGGCCATCTTCTTCATTGCCCAATCCCTAACTCGCTCCTTCATTTCATCACCATCTATAATATCATCATAACCATCTGTTTGGAGCGTGAAATGTACCAAGACATCTTTCCAAATTAACGTCTTGTCACGATCGGAGACAAAACTGATATGAGGAGCATTGGTCTTCTTCTTCCATTCGCGGGTACTGATCGGGAGCCGGTC
The DNA here is from genome assembly GCA_904845875.1 of Miscanthus lutarioriparius. Classification (NCBI taxonomy): domain Eukaryota; kingdom Viridiplantae; phylum Streptophyta; class Magnoliopsida; order Poales; family Poaceae; genus Miscanthus; species Miscanthus lutarioriparius. The sequence continues at coordinate 26,027,818 of CAJGYO010000010.1, forward strand.
TCGTACAAGGTAACCATAGTGGTGCACGAATTTCGTTTTATTTGTCCCCCCCCCCCCCGATTCACCTGTATCCACATTGAACTCTGAGATGATGAAGCGGCCCTCCAATGGCTTTTTGGGACCTCGAACATTTTTACTCTTCGTTGTAGTTGTTGATGTCGATCCAGAGGGCTACAAAACATAAACATTATTTTTAATGTCATTAGCACACATAAGACATATGATAATTATATAGCTAATAATAAAAAATATATACTTGGCCAATATGTTGTTGCTCATTTTGTTCAAGAGCTAAGTCATCGACTCCGTCATCCGCATCCTCTTGCACGTTATTTTAGCACCATCATCGCCGGCAACTTGAGTGCCAAAGTGTTGATCAAATTCATCATCAACTCCTCCTCATCCATGTTTCTCGAATTCGGCCATCTAGCTTCAAAAACAAAACCAATATATAGTACGTCAAATCTTTGCTTACATGCGTAAAATCTACGAACAATATGCATTATTAAATCTTGCCCCTCGGTCACGGACGCAATTCGCCACACTAGGGCGAACTGCGTTGGTGACTAGGGCGAACCACGTCGGTGACATCAACAACGCGGTTCGCCCTAGTCACCGACATAATCGCCCTGGTGTGATTGTTTAGCGTTAACGATAACGATAATACGTAATGTTGATCGACTAGGCGCGAGAGAGGCGGTGTGACAAGAGTGGCGGTGCTCCACTCCGCCGTATATATGTTTGTACACATGGGTGAACGAGGCGGCGGTGCTCGCCAGATACATAGAAACGCATGGCTTAACGAGGGCGGCGGTGCTCCACGACGTATATATACATGCATATGAATGCAAATGACGTATATAAACCGTGTCGCCGCTGTGGCGGTGTCTTGACGACGACGACGTGTGAGGCGGGCAGGCGGTGTCGGTGCATGATGTTGTTATATATCCTATGTACCATGTGAACCATGTAGTCATTCATCATATATCTTAAACTAAACATAGTCACTTTATTAACTACAATATATCTTATGCCGACACGTAATACGAATGTTGATCGACTAGGCCGCGAGAGAGGGCGGTGTGACGAGAGTGGCGGTGCTCAACTCCGTCGTATATATGTTTGTACACATGGGTGAACGAGGGCGGCGGTGCTCCGCCATATACATAGAAACACATAGGCGAACGAGGGCGGCGGTGCTCCGCGACGTATATATACATGCATATGAATACAAATGACGTATATATACATGTCGGCGCGGTGGCCGGTGTGTTGACGACGATGACGTGAGGCGGGCCGAGGCGGTGTCGTCGGTGCGTGATGTCGTGATGTTGCAAGTTTCAGCTAGCTACGTCTACCACTGCTTCGAACAAGACCTCGGCAAGGCTGTTGACTTGCACGTGGCGTGCTTCAAGGAAATGATTCGCCGCAGCCATGGCATGCCGTTGCCCCAAATTAAGACGCCATTGTTGAAACTGACAACCATGCATGGCATGCCCCCAAGATGAGCAGCTGATGGCTCCTCCGCTATGGAGGACAAGCAGCAAAAGACCCCAACCATGCATGGGCCCTCACTGACACTGTTTCACCATGCATGACGAAAGCCGAGAGAACTCTCACCTCGGGCGGGCGCGGTGGAGGGCCACGGGCGCGCGCGGTGGAGGCCGGGCCGCACGAGGTCATCGGCGCAAGGTCATCGGTGGTGGAGGGCCGCACGAGGCGAGGCGCGGGCTCCGGTGTCACGGGGGCGGGCTGATGCGCAGGGGAAGACGAATCGGCGGTGGCACAAGGAAGAAGAGAAAGGGCGGCGGTGTTCGACGAGGAAGAAGAGGAGGGATCGATCTGCGCGCTGCTTTGGCGGTTATATATACTGGAGATTTACTCCGGTGCGACCACCACCGGGAGTAAGGTCCTTTACTCCGGTGCGTATTACCAACCGGGAGTAAGGTCCTTTACTCCGGTGCGTATGACCAACGGGAGTAAAGTATACCTTTCCTCCGGTTGGTAACACGCATCGAGGGAGTAAAGGGTTTTTTAGCGAACCCGCGAAACTACAGCCCACCTTTACTCCAGAGTGGGCTTCCCACCCAAGAGTAAAGGTGGCCTGCAGTTTCGTTTCCCGCCTGTTTTAAGCAATAGTCTTGTTAAATACAATAGAAATGCAATAGTTTTTGTTAAATACATAGTAAATTAAATAAAAGGCATAAAATTATTTTGTTAAAAATATGGATTTTCTTTTTCTTTATTACACATAGGAAAAATCTATAACCTAACTTTTTTTATTTTTTGTTACAATTATAAAACATAATGTAACTAATATTTATTATTTCGTTAATGCAAAAATGTAGTGTTTAATTAAAATTATTAAAACTATTGGTTTTGGACAGGAAATTTGTTTTCACATCATTTTAACGTTAATATTTTAATTTTTCATCACTCAATATCCTAATTTACCTTTTTGAGAGAGAAATCCCATCAAATCAAACATTGATTTAATTTGAAACATGACATAATAAACATCTGAATTCACAATTATTACATAATATCTCAAACACACACTACATTAAATCACTATATCATCAAGTGGGCACAACAGTGAATTTCTTCTTTACGTATGTCCCTTGGTTATGATCGTGTCTTAACCATGGAGTGTCCTCATCATTTACCAAGATGCTAGGGTCTTTGTTCACTTTGAATGGTGGAATTCGGTCATCCTTTTCATAATCTTCTGACATGTCCGACTTGTCCTCAATTCCCACGATGACTCTTTTCCCTGAAAGAACTATGTGGCGCTTTGTCTCTTTGGTTGAGTCATTATCGTTTTTTCCTCTTTTTGGTTTGGTAGACATATCATTGACATAGAACACCTGATTCACATCCTTGGCAAGGACGAATGGTTCGTCTTTGTACCCAATATTAGTAAGGTCTACTGTTGTCATTCCATACTCGTTGTCTACTGTTACCCCGCCTCCGGTCACCTTGACCCATTGGCACTTGAACAATGGGATCTTCAAAGTAGGTGCATATTCTAGTTCCCATATTTCATCTATGCGTCCATAATATGTCTGCTTATTCCCATTCGGGTCTGTGGCATCTATGCGGACACCACTATTTTGGTTGGTACTCCTTTTATCTTGGGCTACTGTGTAGAATATGTTCCCATTTATCTCGTACCCTTTGTATGTGACGATATGCCATGATGGTTGCATAGCCAATAAATACAGTTGCTCATGGATGCTCTCATCACCTTGACATTTTTTTTCGCAACCAACCGCTGAAAGTTTCCATGTGCTTACGCGTAATCCAAGCTTTGATCTTCCTGGAAACTCGGATCGTAAGAGATCCTTGTGTGTCTCAATATACGGATCTACCAAAGAGGAGTTCTCTAGAACTGTGTAGTGCGCTTTATTGAAATAATCATCATACGTACCAATATATGTTTTCCTCCCTAGTGTCCCCTTTTCGCTTAGTCTCCCTTCATGTCTCGATTTAGGAACACCAATCGAGTCAAGGTCGGGAATAAAGTCAACCACAGAACTCAATGACCTCTTACATTCCATAGCCCTTGGCGATGCTTCCTTCAGGCGAAAGCACGGTTGTGAACATATTTCTTCAGGACTCCCATGAATCTCTCTAAGGGGAACATGTTGTGTAGGAACACAGGACCGAGAGTGAAAATCTCCTTGACTAGGTGAACTAGGAGGTGTGTCATAATATCAAAGAAGGAAGGAGGGAACACCAACAAAAAGCTGATGAGACATTAAACCACATCATTCTGTAGTTTAGCTAGATCAGTTGGATCAATTACCTTCTGAGAAATTGCATTGAGGAATGCACATAGCTTCACGGTGGCTAGACGTACATTTGGAGGTAGAATTCTTCTTAATGCAACTGGAAGTAATTGCGTCATGAGAACGTGACAGTCATGGGACTTTAAGTTACAGAATTTCTTCTCTGCAACATTTATAATACCCTTTATATTCGAGGAGAATCCAGATGGTACCTTGATGTTGTTTAAGCATTCAAACATGATTTCCTTCTCCTCTTTGCTTAGAGTGTAGCTAGCAGGACGTAAGTAATGGCGTCCATCATCTGTCTTCTCTGGATGCAGGTTGTCTCTTTCTCTCAAACAACGCAGGTCCTGTCGTGCTTCAAATGTGTCCTTAGGCTTTCCATACACACCCATAAAGCCTAGCAGGTTCACACAAAGATTCTTCGTCAGGTGCATCACGTCGATCGAGCTACGGACCTTTAGGACTTGCCAATAGGGTAGGTCCCAAAATATGGACTTCTTCTTCTACATGGGTGCGTGATCGTTAGCGTCGTTCGGAACAGGTTGGCTTCCATGTCCTTTTCCAAAGACGACTTTCACATCATTGACCATATCGAGTACATCCTCACCGGTTCGGTTGCGAGGCTTGGTCAGGTGGTCTGCCTTCCCTTTAAAATGCTTGCCTTTCTTTCTTACGGGGTGATTTGCAGGAAGAAATCGACGATGGCCAAGGTACATGACCTTTCAACATTTTTTCAAGAATACACCTCTAATATCACCGAAGCGGTGTGCATGCATTATATCCCTTATTTTGGTATCCGAAGATTACTTAGAGCAGGCCAATCATTGATTGTTACGAACAACAATGCTTTCATGAGATCAAAGTGTTCTGTTTGTACTCATCCCACACACGTACACCTTCTTTATTCCACAAAATGAGAAGTTCGTCAATAAGTGGTCTCGTGTACACATCGATGTCATTGCCCGGTTGCTTCGGGCCTTGGATGAGCACTGTGCATCATAATGAACTTCCGCTTCATGCATAACCAAGGAGGAATGTTGTAGATACTTAGAGTAACAGGCCAAGTGCTATGACTACTGCTCGCTCTCCAAAAGGATTGATACCATCTGTACTTAAAGCAAACCTTAAGTTTTCTTGCGTCATTTGCAAACTCGGGAATTCTCTCGTCGATTGCTCTCCTTTGGGACCCATCAGCAGGTGTCTCAACATATTGTCTACCTTACGGTCTTCTTTGTGCCATCGCAACAATTTTGCATGTTCTTTGTTTCTGAACAGACGTTTCAAGCGTGGTATTATAGGAGCATACCACATAACCTTGGCAGGGATTTTCTTCCGTGGACGTTCGCCCTCAACATCACCAGGGTCATCTCACCTGATCTTATACCGCGACGCATGGCATACCGGGCATGCATCCAATTTCTCGTACTCTTTGCCATGGTACAGGATGCAGTCATTAGGACATGCATGTATCTTCTCTATTTCTAGCCCCATAGGACAGACAACTTGTTTTGCTTCGTAGGTAGTGGCGGGCAATTCATTGTCCTTCGGAAGCATCTTCTTTTGAATTTTTAGTAACTCTCCAAATCCCTTGTCAAATACACCATTCTTTGCCTTCCATTGCAGCAATTCTAGTGTGGTTCCCAACTTTTTCTGCCCTGCATCACAAGTTGGGTACAACAATTTCTTGTGATCTTCTAGCATCCGCTCGAACTTGATCTTCTCCTTTTCACTTTCACATTCTCTTTGTGCGTCACGAATGACCTGAGAAAGATCATCAGCCGGCTCATCTTCTGTGGCTACCTCTTCTTCAGCTTCTCCCATTGCAGTATCATTGAAGCACGCACCATCGGGAATAATATCATTGTCGTCCCATTGTTCTTCTTCACCATCTTCCATTACAACACCGGTTTCTCCGTGCTTTGTCCAACAAATATAGTTTGGCATGAAACCCGACTTGAACAAGTGTGAATGAAGAGTCCTTGAGCAAGGATATTCCACCGTATTCTTACATATGGCACATGGGCAGCACATGAAACCGTCGTGTTTGTTTGCCTCGGCCGCACGTAACAAAGAATGCACGCCGTCAATGAACTCTTGGGAGCGGCGATCAGCATTATACATCCAATGACGGCTCATCTGCATTACATGACATAAATACCATATTAAAACCTAGATCATAATTAATTATTTATACAACATGCGTGCCACCACAAAAGATACAAATTTATGAAAGCATCGCTACAATGTAGACAATCCCAACTACCACTAAAAGAACTAAAGCTAAAATACATTTCAGTAGCACTAGGATTTCACGACCAATCTCAACTAAAACAGACAGATCCCCCGATTGTGCAACATCTTTGGGCTTCTTCGGCTGGATCACTGCCTCATTAGCCGTCGTATCTGCCTGTTGTGCAAGATATTTTTGCACGAGTTCAACATACTCTTCCTCCCAGTAGAAGCCTGAACATCGTCCACTGCCATCCCACTAAAATTAAAACAAAAAATTAGAACTTTAATCACAACCATCATGAAAATAGGTGTAAACTAACCATAATCATTAAATACGATAAAATAACTCACATTGCGATCCGGACACTTGTAGAAGATACGATCCTTGTTGGGACCCTCCTTCTTCACTCGGTACTCCATCACAATCTTCGTCTCATCACGACACTTGTCGCATGGAATGAGAGGGAGGCCCGGCCTAAGTCGCTTTGGAAACCCATGAGAGGCCGAGGACCCGGAAGCAGTTGCCATCTACTCTCTATACTCATTTTTTAATACACTATAAATTTCTCCTTTTATAAACAAATAAAATTAAGAAACTATAAATTATCTAGATCTCTAAACAATGATATTTTTAATGGTCATTGTGTTCTCGTCTTTTACTGTGGCAGGTAAGTAATTCACATGATATTTCCGCAAATTAACAGAAGAATAGGAGTGTACACACATAACAGACTACTACGACGATATCGGGACGTGTGAATAAATAACCATCCGTACTAGTTGACCTTGCTTAAGTGATCATCTCGGCGAGCATTTCTCCACCGGACGGCACCGTACTTGGCCATGGAAGAGCTCCAATTCTACGAGGAAGGGAACACGGTCTTCCACGACCGTTGCCGCTCTCCCTCGTAGAATCAAAGCTCCTCCTTGACGTCCGTTATCTTTCGGCGAGAAGAACGTGTTTCGCCGAGATGAACACGGTCCGCAAGTTCAACTAGTATGGATTTTCTATAATTTTCTAACTATTTTCTAAGTTTATATTTATATATATACTGCATTTGGGTACGGTGATTGATGGACTCATCGCGGACGATATCGGGACATGTGAATAAATAACCATCCGTACTAGTTGACCTTGCTTACGTGATCATCTCGTGAGCATTTTCTCCACCGGACGGCACCGTATTTTGGCCACGGAAGAGCTCCAATTCTACGAGGAAGGGAATACGGTCTTCCACGATCGTTGCCGCTCTCCTCTCGAGAATCAAAGCTCCTCCTTGACGTCCGTTACCGCTCGGCGGAGAACGTGTTTCGCCGAGATGAACACGGTCCGCAAGTTCAACTAGTATGGATTTTCTATAATTTTCTAACTATTTTCTAAGTTTATATTTATATATATACTACGTTTGGGTACGGTGATTAACAGACTACTGCGACGATATCGGGACATGTGAATAAATAACCATCCGTACTAGTTGACCTTGCTTACGTGATCATCTCGGCGAGCATTTCTCCACCGGACGGCACCAGTATTTGGTCAAGGAAGAGCTCCGATTCTACGAGGAAGGGAACACGGTCTTCCACGACCGCTGCCGCTCTCCTCGTAGAATCAAAGCTCCTCCTTGACGTCCGTTACCGCTTTCGGCAGAGAACATGCTCGCCGAGATGAACACGGTCCGCAAGTTCAACTAGTACGGATTTTCTATAATTTTCTAACTATTTTCTAAGTTTATATTTATATATATACTACGTTTGGGTACGGTGATTGACAGACTATTGCGACGATATCGGGACATATGAATAAATAACCATCCGTACTAGTTGAACTTGCTTACGTGATCATCTCGGCGAGCATTTCTCCACCGGACGGCACCGTACTTGGCCACGGAAGAGCTCCGATTCTACGAGGAAGGGAACACGGTCTTCCACGACCGTTGCCGCTCTCCCTCATAGAATCAAAGCTCCTCCTTGATGTCCGTTACCGCTCGGCAGAGAACATGCTCGCCGAGATGAACACGGTCCGCAAGTTCAACTAGCTACTTTAACCTTATTTCATGTAAATATGCAAGCTTGAAGTGATTTTGAGCTCAAATTGCTTACAAATGAAAAAAAACCACAATAAAGAACCATATATATATATATAGTGAACAAAATGAGATAAGACAGTGGTGAAAAATAAGAGTATGAGATTGGTAACCTTTACAACTGAAGAATCGACGGAGGAATCGAAGAAATCGACGGAGGAATCGAATAATGGATGGAGGAACAATGGAGGGAGGGAGGAAGCAAGAACACTAGTGCAAAGTGAGCTTCAAAATGTCTTTGAGCTCGGGCTCGGGAGGAAGAAGGACACGGCCGGGATATAAAGGGGACCTTTAGTCGGTTGGTGGCTCCAACGGGACTAAAAGTAACTTTCAACCCCGAGGCGCAGCCACGGCCCGAGGAGTAGACCTTTAGTCCCGGTTGGAGCCACCAACCGAGAGTAAAAGTATACCTTTAGTCTCGGTTGGTGGCTCCAACGGGACTAAAGGTCCCCGCCACCTCATCTAGCGCGTGAAGAGCTGTTGGGGCGGGGACCTTTAGTCCTGGTTGGAGACACCAACCGGGACTAAAGGTATTTCTAGTCCCGGGCGCAAAAAAATCCGGGAGTAGAGCCCATTTTGACCGAGGATCAAATGTCATTGTCTACTAGTGGGGCGGATAAGTGGCGATCTTTGCATTGAAGGTTGGCGACACCAAAAGCTGCAGTTCTCCGTGCCGCTCAGATTTTCCTCATTTTGTGACGGCCTCGAACAAAATTGCTACATCTCTTATCTGTGATCCAAGCTGTATTTTTTTTCGTTCGCTTTTTTTTTTCCTTCGTACGCGTGGAAGAAAAAGACACAATCGACATTGCAAATAGGTCAACTAGTCCACACCACACAAAGTGCTTACCCAAAGAGCATGGAATATGAGACGGAACATGGAAGAGAGGAGAGAAATGTGTGTTTGACTAGAGATCCTCAATAGAAATGTTAACTTTCTCTAAATTCAAATTTTAGTTCAAGTAAAAACATTGAAGATACTCAATCGAAATGTTAACTTTGTCTTTCAAAGGCAAATACATACTTCTCAAGTGACAATAGCAGTTATATTATGAACTTTAGTAAACCAAAATTACACAAATAATCACTTTTGACATTTCTTTGCACAATAGCAATGCAAATCCGTGACTAAGGAAAATGAAACACAAGCAAAGGATGAAGTCCAAAATCATGCAAAACAATCTGATGTAAAAAAAAGGTTTCCAACAATAGATTTGCCAATTGGTCTTGGTTATCCATGCTTGGCTTCTTATGTTGATGCTCAATTTGATTACACTCCTTATCATATGAGTCCCACACAAAGTTGATAATAAAACTCTAGAGTTTTTCTAAACACTTCTTGCTTGAATCTTACAACCACATATCAACTTGCAGGTTTTTGCCGCCGCTCTCTGCCCCACCCTGCCGCCTGGTTCCGCCTTGCCCTCCCGCCGCCCCACAACTTGCCGTCGTTTTGCAAGGTATAAGATGTGTATGTGGTTGTCGGCCATCGTGCCGTTTGTTGCCGAGTGTATGTGGTTGTCGGTCATCGAGCCGTTTTATTTGTTGCAGGTTTTGGAAACCTCCCCGTGCAGGGGAGGTGCTGCCGAAATTTAGATTTGACACTATTATGTTCCTTTTATTGCAGGAGAGGCTATTGCAATGTCCTCGACTCATCACTTTGCAGGACAGCAAGGTGAGGAATAAAAGACCCTTCTTTCCGTATCATGTTCATATATCTCGTAACCTAGCTAGGCGTCTCCCCGTTCGAAAGATATGCGATTAGAAATATGCAGATCTTTGCATATCTATAACCGTATCAGTTTTGAATTGTGCACGTTTTTTGGACAGCCCGAGGATGTGTAGATGCGGTTAGTTTCCATGCTCTACTCTGATCCGTGATAGAGTTTCGGCAGCATCTCCCTGTTGTTCTCCGGATACACAATCTCCCTTCCAGGCCGTGTATTTGGAGAACAGCGGGGAGGTGCTGCCGAAATTCTGTCTCGAATAGGAGTGGAGCATGGAAACTAACCGCATCTATACATCCTCGGGTGGGATTATGACATATCTTCACCTATTAGATAGCATAGGAACGTGTAGATGCAACGTGATTTTTTATATTACTCGCTGATATGCTAGAGGATGGATGACCATGAGTGGATGTACACAGGCCGCTATAGTCAGACTTCGTTGACCAAAGAATGGATTGACAAGACCGATGCTTTCTTGGAACGGGCATTTGCAAGGGTTAAAGGAGCTAGTGTCACTTGGTGTCCCTGCAGCAAATGTGCAAACATGCGTTGGCAAACCAAGGTGATCATGGGTAAACATCTTTGTAAGAATGGATTTACGGCAAATTATACCAGGTGGATCTACCATGGTGAAGCCGATCGTGGGATAGATGAGGTCGTGAGACAACGCATCGAGGAATATGATGGGGATGCGGGGGTAGGAGACATGTTAAATGACTATCATGAAGCACACTTCGATGAAGGACATAGGGAGGAGGAGCCAGAGGCTACCGCAAGGGCGTATTACGACATGTTGTCTGCTGCACAGCAACCCCTTCATGGGCATTCCAAGGTTTCTCAACTGGATGCCATTGCATGCCTAATGGCCGTGAAGTCCCAGTTTAGCTTGAGTTGAGATGCCTTCGATGTTATGCTCATAGTTGTTGGCAGCCTGCTCCCGGATGGTCACATCTTGCCAAAGAGCATGTATGAGGCACAAAAACACCTTCGTGCACTTAAGATGCCATACGAGCAGATACATGCTTGTCCAAAGGAATGCATCTTATTTAGGAAAGAGTATGCGAAAGAAAAGTACTGTGTGAAGTGCGAATCATCTAGGTTTCTGGAGGTAGACTCTGGTGATGGTCAGAAGAGGTAGCTCACAATCCTCGTGAAGATCCTACGGTACCTTCCTTTCATACCGAGGATCCAACGGCTTTACATGACTGAGGAATTCGTGAAATAGATGACATGGCACAAAAACGGATGTCGATACAATCCTGAGAAGATGGTACACCCATTCAATGGTGAAGCCTGGACAAGGTTTGATGGGATTCATCGTGAGAAAGCTCTAGAGGCTCGTAATGTACGTGTTGTGCTAGCAACAGATGGGTTCAATCCTTATGGAATGGTAGCTGCCCCGTACACCAGTTGGCCCATGTTCGTTATCCCCCTCAATCTCTCCCCTGGTTTCCTCTTTCAATGACAGAATATATTCTTGTCGTTGATAATTCCAGAACACCCGGGGAATAATATGAGTGTGTACAAGGAGCCTCTGATTGATGATTTGGTCTGTGCTTGGGAGGAAGGGGTATGGACATACGACCGAGCTACAAAGACAAACTTCAAAATGCATGTTTGGTACTAGTACTCCCTGCATGACTTGCTGGCATATGGGATTATCTGCTGCTGGTGTGTACACGGGAGGTTCCCATGCCCAGTATGCAAGGCTTCTCTAATGTTCATTTGGTTGACGAAGGGTGGCAAGTATTCTTCGTTCGACAAACATTGACAATTCCACCCTCCTAAGCATCCATTCAGACTAGACATCAAGAACTTTATGAAAGATGCCGTAGTTAAAGACCCTGCACCGTAGATGATGACAGGAGCCGCGGTTCGTGCTCAGTTAGATGCTCTCGAGGTCAATAAACAAGAAGGTGGTTTTGTGGGATATGGCGAGCAACATGCCTAGACTCAGAAGTCATGCTTGTGGAACCTCCCCTATTTTGATGATCTTCTTCTTCCACATAACATTGATGTAATGCACACTGAAAAGAATATCGCCGAGGCAATTTTTGGTACAATCATGGACATTTCTGATAAGACAAAGGATAACGTTAAGGCTAGAGTGGATCAAGCGAGGTTATGCGACAGATCAAAGCTGGACATGGCGCCTCCTAGAGCCGGCAAGTCATGGAGAAAGCCTAAGGCCGATTTCGTCCTGATGAGGGCCCAAAGGAGGGAGGTACTAGAATGGTTCCAAACGTTAACGTTCCCTGATGGGTATGCAGCGAATCTGAAGAGGGGAGTGAACTTAGCTACTATGCGAATCAACGGGCTCAAGAGTCATGATTACCACATATGGCTTGAGCGCCTACTTCCGGTGATGGTTCGAGGCTATGTCCCTGAGCATGTCTGGCAGGTGCTAGCAGAGTTGAGCAATTTCTTCTGCCAACTTTGTGCCAAGGAGTTATCTCATACCGTGGTTGCAGAAATGGAAAGAATGGCGCCTATGTTGCTCTGTAAGTTGGAGAAGATTTTTCCACCTGGCTTCTTCAATCCGATGCAGCATATGATTATGCACCTCCCGTATGAAGCACGAATGGGGGCCTGTGTAGGGCCGTTGGTGCTATTCAATTAAGAGATGTCAAAAGGTTCTTTGAACTAAATGTAAAAATAAATGCAAAATTGAAGCATCCATTGCAGAGGCATACATTCTGGAGGAGGTGTCAAACTTTACAACAAAATACTATCCTAACAACCTTCCTAGCGTGCATAATCCACCCCTCGTTACAATGCCAGCGAAGATGAATCGAGCCTTAGCATTTTCCGAGGGCAACTTGGAAGTGCAAGTGGTGCGACCCACAAGACCTTGAAACATGAAGAGTGGCGCACTATCATGCTGTATGTGTTGACCAACCTATCCGAAGTGGAGCCGTACATGCTGTAAGTTCTCAACAAACTTGTTCTCAAGTAGTCACTATTCTGTGTCCAACTCCCATGTTTCTCGTTGGTACAGGGAATTTCATCATCAATTCTGGCGTGAATCAAGGGAACCTACCCCACAGGAAGCTGAGACCCTTCTCAGAGACGGTGCGGGAAATGGAATGCCCGATTTCATTTCTTGGTTCAAACAGAAGGTACAGTCCAATTTAGCTCGTACTTAGTTTGACATTACAAGTTGCTCGTACATGCGAATAATATAACGAACCACCCTGCTGGAACTTGCAGGGCCAAACTGATGCGTCTAAGAGTGCCGAGTTGAGACAGGTTGCTGATGGTTGTGCCTATAGGGTCAGGTCGTTTACCGGTTATGACGTGAATGGCTATCGTTTTCACACAACAAGCCACGTGCAGAGTTGGCCCAATCGAAGAACCACAAATACCGGAGTTTTTACGCCAGGCTTTGATGGGGTCAAGTACTACGGAAGAATTGAAGAAATATACGAACTCATGTTTCATGGTTGCAAACCTCTTAATCCAGTCATATTCAAATGACATTGGTTTGATCCATCAGTAGTGAGACGGACCCCTAATCTTGGGCTAGTAGAAATTCGACAATCATTCGTCATACCAGGAGACAATGTCTATATTGTGGCTCAACATGCCACGCAAGTTTATTATCTCTCATACCCGTGCCAAACCGACGACCATCTTAAGGGTTGGGATGTTGTGTACAAGGTATTGCCACACGGTAAACTACCTGTACCAAACAATGAAGATTACACCATAGACCTCAACACATATGACGGAGAGTTCTTCCAAGAAGATGGGCTCGAAGGGAGTTTTGAGATAGACTAAACCGAAGCGATCGGAATGGAAGTAGATAATGAAAGGGTTGCTAACGAGGACACTGGAGACAAGGTTCAGAATGTGAAGGACTTAGAATTACTTCAGCGATTACGTTTAGGCAATGACAGTGATGACGACATTCCCGATCATGATGATTATAGCGACACGCGTGATAGTGATGATGAGACTTATGATCCAGCTAATCCCGATCATGATGATTATTTCTAATACATGTATGAGCCGTACTAATTTATTTATTATTTGTCATACCATGTTATTTTTGAAGTATGTTTAGTGTATTTTGCATATCTTTCTAAGTATGTTTTGTTTATCTGTGCTGATTGGTTTACTCTTTTTAATTGCAGGTGATTGAACAATGGTGGGCGGTATGAGGAAGATCGCGGCGCTTTACGGAAAGATCACAGCTTCAAGGTCAGCTTTAGGGTTAGCTTCAGGGAAAGGTCAAGGGAGGGGTCGAGGTAGGGGTGGAGGGAAGGGTAAAGGGAGGGGTAAAGGGAAGGATAAAGGGGTGAGGCCCCCGTCGCCTGTAACTCCCTCGTCGTCGTCTAAGGAGGAGGAGGTACCTTCCGCGCACGCCTCTGGTGATGAGGAGGAGGTACAGGAGGAGCAGGAGGAGGCAGTTGGTTCCCAGGTTGCGAGGTCCCTCGACCCTCCCGAGGCAACCGATACCTCTTGAGAGACACCCGATGATTCGACCCTCTGGGAAAAAGTAAGTAACTTTAGATGTTCTCGATAATTTTTCGTTTGATATGTTGAAAATTACAATAGAAACTAATAATTTATCTTAATCACTTGGGTAGGGGTTGGATTAAGGTCAGTGTGGGTGATCACAACCGCAAGGTCAACGGCATCCTTGGCCTTTTGTGCAGGCTACACTTCCCTGGCTTAGTGCAGTTCAGCGAAGAGCTGCAGCCGGCCTACACGTGGGACCACTACGTCGCCGCCCGCGACGCCGCTGATCGTGAAGGCAGGGTATTCCCCAACAAGGCGGAGCGGGTGAAGGGCGAGCTGTGGGTAAGTATTCCTCGCACTACATTGCTCAATACATCACATTCACTAGACATTCTTGAAGTAATGATTATATACATCGCGTCTATATGCAGGACTTCTACAGATGCCAGGAGGGGTATGAGGCCAAGGTGGCCTCCATCTCTGAAGAAGCCGCCAAGAAGCTCATGAAGGACATACACTACGAGGCGTGCGTCCAGGCCATCATCGACTACTATGCTCAACAAAGAGGGATGAAGGTTAAAAAAGAAGAGGCAAGAACAATGAACCTGACCCAGAAACAATTCTTGAAGGTAAATATAGAACATTAATACTTACTTTTTATGAGATTAATTACGCTTAATTTTATTTTTTCATATGTCATACACTTGATGACGTAGGTGCCTCCGTACTGGTGCGCCCAGCATACCCAGTGCTGGGAATACATGGTGGACAAGTGGTTGGAGCCCAGGTGGGTGGAGACGCACAACGCTTGCCGGGACCGGCGTTTGCTGTTGCCACGTGCATCACACCATCAAGGCAGCCTGAGCCTTGACGAATACAGGGAAAATAGGTACGCGAATTCATTTCTTTATTCTAACGCTCCATTCTACATAATTTCTAATCATTTTGCATTTTTGCCGCAGTTGTCATCACATGATGGCCAGCCTTGCTCCTAGTTCAAGGCATGGGTTCTGTCCAAAAAGGGCAACGCGACCGCAAACATCGACTTCAACCCGGAGGACCCGCCCGAGGCGTACAACGATCCCAGCATCCACAGCTGCGTCAGTGAGTACACAACGATGGCAAGGCAGGTTCATGGGCCACAGTTCAATTCGAGCACCCAGGATCTTGATGGAGAAATCGTGATGAAGGTGGGAGGAGGCAAGAAGCATGTCCGGTATTAGATTGGCGACAGTACAATCGACACGCCTCTACTCCCACTCTCTCCTAGATCCGAGCAAGGAGCACGAGCTCGAGCCCGGCGATACGCCCACGGCCAACCACTACACAGTTTCAGTTGGAGGCTCTCCAGGTTATTTCTGTTTTATTCATCGTTCGTTGATTGTTACGTACTTTAACTTTGCATTGTAACATTGGGATGAAATGTTATAGGCCTAGGTGGAAGCAGAAACAAAGCAACGGGAGGAGATGGAGGCGAGGATGGAGGAGATGATTCAGCAGAGGATAGAGGCCGAGTGGCAGAGGATGGAGGAAGAAAATCGGTTGAGGATGGACCAAATGTTCCAATACATGCAGAATTTTGCATCGAGTATGGGTCAACCTTTGCCACCGCCACCGATGCTATTTCCTCCACCTCAGCCACCCACAACTACTCCTGTGAGTCACTTGACATGTGAGTCACTTGACATCTTATACTGCAGATTAAATACTTTGACTTAGAGAACTTTAGATGTTAGGGGAAAAAGATTAGGAGAGACACTAGATGAAGCCTTCTGCTACTACTAATGTTATTGGCAGACTGAAAAAATGTAAATTAAACACGTAGGTCCATAATTATTTAACTGTGTAGCGTGTTAATTTAGTGCTCCCTGTTGATGCGACACATCTGAGAGCCTATTTGGTTTTTATCTGCAGTTTTTTGCTTTTCGCTTAGAAGCTGACTTTCTATATTTTGACTTTTTTGATCTGCGGTTAGAAATTAAGCTAATTAATGAAATTCCCCGCAGTCATACCAAACCTTATTACAAATATATACGGTTCTGTCACTGGCAGCTAAGGGTAGCTGATGGTCCATGACTATGTACGTGACAGCAAATCGCTTTCAGAGATAGTGCAGTGAATCAATGTCATAGCAGCCTATTTTGGTTGAAAGCAACGTTAGAGCTACTTACAGAATGAAGATAGCAAGCCATGGCTACCTCCTGCAACTTTTATTTTGTTTTTGAACATAACTTGCGAATTTCTTGCTCCATTCTGTCAAGTAATTTAAAAGATTATTATCAACAAGAACATCAGAAATAGTCTAAATACTGTTGTCTTGACCACCTACGCGTGGACGACTGTCCTTTGTCAGTCTAGTGGACAAATGGACAAAACTGGTTTTGAATACACAGTTAGCAAAAATAATTGGCCAGCAGCTAGTTGTCTTTGTTTGATAGTGAAACAAAGCTGCCAAGTTAAAACATGTTTCACATTCTGTTTATAGCTTTTATATTTATAGTTGACCCGGACACTAGATGAAGCTAAAGTATGGGTCAAATTGAATCTATTATCATGTTGAATTTAACATAAAATATATATGTTTTATTGTCATTAAACATTGCTAGAGTTGTTAGTACTAACCTATATATCATTTTCCTGCAACTTAAAAAGGAAGCTAACACTGTTTCGAATACTTCTCTTTTGCGCAGAATCAATCGGCGGCATCAAATAATCAGTCTCAAGACCCGGATTTGTCGCAGTGGTTCCAAGGGCCTCCGCAGTGATTGCATTTGCATTTGTGGCTTATTGTGACTTAGTTGTGACTTATGATGATGGTTTATTATGAATTGTGATGATGGTTTATTGTGAATTGTGAAGATGGTTTATTGTGAATTATGATGATGGTTTATTATGCCTATGACATATAATTATGCCTGTGATGATGGTTTGTTGTGAATTGTGATGGTTTATTGTGAATTAAGAGAGGTCCGTTATACGTGACAGATTAGTAAAAAAAAAAGGGGGTCTTAGTCGCTAACACTCGGCGAAGAGCGGAGTTGCCAAGTATCAAGGCAAAACACTCGGCGAAGAGGCCAATCTCTGTTATTCTAGGAACCTTCTTTGCCGAGTGTTTTGGTTTTGCCGAGTGTATTCTAATGGACACTCGGCAAAGTGACCATAAAATCTGGTCGTTGAGCAAGTGTTTGCCGAGTGTTTTGGGCGTGACACTCGGCAAAGTGTCTAAACTTTACCGAGTGTTTTGGGTTGGATACTCGGCAAACTTTAGAAACTTTGCCGAGTGTTTTGGGCTTGACACTCGGCAAAGTTGAGAAAAGTTGAGAAATTTTGCCGAGTGCTTTTCCGTCGTGCACTTGGCAAAAGCGCCGTCACCGTGCCATCCCGTTAACTTTTTTTCCCGAGATTTTAGTTTTGCCGAGTATTTATTGACATGCACTCGGCAAACTATTTACTGAGTGCGCGATAAAAAAACTCTCGGCAAATAGTTATTTGCCGATACTGTAGATGTCGTGTTCTCTATGCCGAGTGTTACACTCGGCAAAGCCTTTGTCGAGTGTTTTTAAGTCTGGCACTCAGCAAAGCTACTGTATCCCATAGTGCACGACGTCCACGTACGGGCGGGGTCCGCAGGGAGAGACACCGAGGTCTCGTTGTCGATGTACGTAGTCGTACCTTGCCATAATGCCATGGCGATCGAGAGCGACATAGCGCCAATTAGCGAGCTCAAGGTGTTCCTCGATCGGTTACAGGCACACGGCAAACCGCATCAACGTCGACTGGTGAAGGAAGTGGAGATTTCGATGCTACCCCTGTACTAGGTTGTAATTTGTACCGACACCTAAGCCGCACGTCACATCCATCGGCAATTCGGCATACATGACTCCACAAATTCGGTAGTCTGCTGCACTCCAAATTAACACAACTCTCCGTCCCCTTTGGCCTTTTTTTAGCTACAACGAGAGCTTGCCTGGCCCGGCGACGGGCGTACTGCTATCGAGCTGATTGGTTGTCACAGATACTCATCCACCACCTCGCCATGGATGCCAAGTCGCCAAAAGTGCTGCCGCCGCTGCGCATCGTGATCTGCCCGTGGCTCGCGTTCGGCCACATGCTCCCGTACCTGGAGCTCGCAGAGCGCCTGGCGTCGCGTGGCCACCGCGTGTCCTACGTCTCCACGCCCAGGAACCTCGCGCGCCTGCCGCCGCGGCGCCACGCCGTGGACCTCGTGGCGCTCCAGCTCCCGAGGGTGGAGGGCCTCCCCGAGGGCGCCGAGTCCACCAACGACGTCCCCGGCGACAGGCTCAAGCCGCTCTGGGAGGCCTTCGACGGCCTCGCCGCGCCGTTGACGAAGTTCCTGAGCGCTGCGTGCGCCGGTGACGAGGTGAGCCGGCCGGACTGGATCTTGGTCGACACGTTCCACCACTGGGCACCCGCCGTCGCCGCGGCGCACAGGGTGCCGTGCGCGATGCTCCAGCCCAGCGCGGCCACGATAGCGGCGTGGGCGTTCGGGGCGCGGGACCGCGCGGAGCTCGGCGCGGCCTCCATATTCGAGCAGCTCACCACCGTGGAGGAGCCACCGGCGGGCATGCCGCGCTACGAGTGGGATGGGGACGCGGCGTTGTTCACACCTGTCGGCACGTCAGGTATGTAGATCGCCCGGCGCATCACCTTGACACTGGAGGGGTGCGCGATCACCGCCATGCGGAGCTGCCCCGAGTGGGAGCTCCACGCCTTCTCGCATGCCGCCGCGCTCCTCGGCAAAACACTCGTCCCCCTCGGCCTCCTGCCACCGTCGCCGGACGGAGGCCGCGGCGCCGGCATGAACAGAGACGACGCCACCGTGCGCTGGCTGGATGCGCAGCCACCCAAGTCGGTCGTGTACGTCGCGCTGGGCAGCGAGGTGCCGCTGCGCGTGGAGCTGGTCCACGATCGAGCTGGCTCATGGGCTCGAGCTCGCCGGGACACGATTCCTCTGGGCGCTGAGGAAGCCTAGGGGCGTTCCCAATGCTGACGTCCTCCCTCCGGGTTTCCAAGAGCGTACCCACGGCCATGCCCATGCCATGGTGACCACGAGCTGGGTGCCGCAGAATACCATACTGGCGCATGGCGCCGTCAGCGCGTTCTTGACGCACTGTGGACGGAACTCGCTCACCGAAGGGCTTCTGTATGGGCACCCTCTGATCATGCTGCCGATCTTCGCCGACCAAGGTCCGAATGCGCGTCTCATGATGGGGAGGAAGGTAGGGTTGCAGGTGCCAAGGAATGAAGACGATGGGTCTTTCAACCGCCAGGGGATTTCCGACACAGTACGGGCCGTGATGGTTGAAGAAGATACCAGGAGGGTCTTTCTAGCAAACGCCATGAAGTTGCAAGAAGTTGTAGCCAATAAGGAGCTCCAGGAGAGGTACATCGATGAATTTGTGCAGCGACTTAGATCTTACACCCCCAGCTGAGACTTTGTTTTTTTTTTTTGGAGGGTTTTGAAATCCTGCTGGTGGTTGTTGCATTGGCTTGTTGCGCATAAACTATGGATGGAAAGATCATTGTCTATCCAATAAGAAATTGCATTATTGTTAGTGTTGGTTGCATCAAAGAGCTGTACATCACGTGTACACATCAGGAATTATTGTGCATCACGTGATAGCCTTCATCTTCTCAATCTTAATAATCTTTTTTTTAAGAGATCTTAATAATCTTTGTTGGAGAAGTGAAAAAGGAAAATCCCATTTGTCAACATGGCGAGATGAACTCTAATTGCAGGTATAGATTCAGGGGCGGAGTCACGATTTAGATATAGGAGGCCGGTACTTCCGTCGACAAAAAGTTTTAATATCAATATCAGACACTGATGTCTACGTCAAAAAATATATTAATCTTGATATTGGCTTAAAAACTATAAATCATCTTTAATCTTTTTCTGTTCTTTCTTCATCTCAGACAAGCGCTAATTGTCTAAATTAAAGATAAAAATACATATTGTTCATAAAACTAATGGTTTGCATCATCTTAATTTTATCTGGCTATAAAAAATTATACAATCAGGAGAACATCTCCAAGAGTATCTATTAATCCTTCCCAATCCATGATTTTTGGGAAGAAAGAAAAAAAATCCATCTCTAACAACCGCCAAACACACCTCCCAATCTTTTGGCACTTCGAAAAAAACCACCCTTTACGCGTAAAGATGGGCGGACTCCTGGTTACGTGTATTTTCTCCCACGCCCGTATAGTTCGTCCAATCTAAAGGTGGAAGGGTGGAGAAAAAATAAAGAGTAGAAAAAGGGTTCCTAATGCAAATGTACGAAAGAGAAAAATATATATATAAGTGGTTAGGATAATTTAGATATAGTACATGATTCCTGACGTAAAATTTTCTTCTATATTTTAGGAGTGAGTCATTGGAAACTGTTAGAGATGATCTTATTTATTTCTCCCAGTATTTTTGGCGAGTAAGAAAACTCCACGGTTTTGGAAAGAAATTCTTGGGAACTCTTAGAGATGCTTAAGAAAAACATAATAAGGACTATATATATATATATCAGTTTCTCATGAACAATACCATGCACGGACAAGACTTATATGGAATTACTCCAATTTCCAATTTAAGAGGCCTGAACCTATCTAAAACCATATGTGGACGACATGTCCTTATTTGTGTACATCCTACATCGATCGAGATTCATTTGCACTTCTAGCTAGATTAAGATTCCGAGACGAAGATGAGAGATTATCACATGATGATGCACAATAACTCCTCTGATGCGTTCACGTGATGTACAGCTACTACTTGCAACAGACACTAAATAACACTGCGATACAATGAACTTCCCATCTAGCGTATGCGGAACAACCACCAACAGAGTTCAAAAAACTCCAAAACTAAGTCTCAGCTGGGGGTGTAAGATCTAAGTTGCTGCACAAATCCATCAATGTACTTCTCGTGGAGCTCCTTATCAGCTACAACCTCTTGCAACTTCATGGCGTTTTTGACAAGCACACTCCTAGTATCTTCTTCAACCATGACGGCGCGGACTGCGTTTGCCATGCCCTCGCGGTTGAAAGACCCATCGTCTTCGTCCCTGGGCACCTGCAACCCTACCTTCCTCCCCGCCATGAGCCGCGCGTTCGGACCTTGGTCGCCGGAGATGGGTAGCATGATGAGAGGGTGCCCATACAGAAGCCCTTCAATAAGGGAGCTCCGTCCACAGTGCGTCAAGAACGCGCCGACGGCACCATGTGCCAAGACGGTGTTCTGAGAGACCCACCCCATGGTCACCAGCCCATGTCCACGGGTGCGCTCTTGGAATCCAGGAGGCAGGACGTCCATGTCGTCGGGGACGCCCCTGGGTGGCCGCAGCGCCCAGAGGAATCGTGCTTCGGCCATCTCCAGCCCATGAGCCATCTCGTGCACCTGATCCACGCGCAGCGGCACCTCGCTCCCGAGCGCGACGTACACGACCGACTTGGGTGGCTGCGCGTCCAGCCACTGCACAGTGGCGTCGTCTCTGTTCATGCCGGCGCCACGCCCTCCGTCCGGCGACGGCGGTAGGAGGCCAAGGGGGACGAGTGGCTTGCCGAGGAGCGCGGCGGCATGCGAGAAGGCGTGGAGCTCCCACTCGGGGCAGCTCCGCATGGCCGTGATCGTGCACCTCTGGAGCGTCAAGGTGATGCGCCGGGCGACCGACATACCTGTCCTCTCATGGGGGGTGAACAGACCCGCCGCGTTCCTTTTCCACTCGTACCGCGGCATGCCCGCCGGTGGCTCTTCTACGGCTACAGTGGCCGGCTGCTCGAATATGGAGTCAGCGGCGAGCTCTGCGTGCTCCCTCGCGCCGCATGCGAAGGCAGATATCACGGCCGCGGTTGAGACAAGCATCGCGCACGGCACCTTGTGCTGCAGGGCGACGGTGGCCGCCCAGTGGGTTAGCGTATCGGCGACGATCCAGTCCGGCCGGGGCCGGCGGCTCCCCTCGCCGCCGCCGGCGCAGGCGGCTCTCAGGAACTCCGCGAAGGGCGCGGCCAGGCTGTCGAACGCCTCGAAGAGCGGCTCGAGCCGGTCGCCAGGGACGTCGTTGGTGGACTCGGCGCCCTCGGGGAGGCCCTCCACGCGCGGGAGCGGCAGCGCCACCAGGTCGATGATGGTGGCGTGGCGCCGCGGCGGGAGGCGAGCGAGGTTTTTGGGCGTGGAGAGGAAGGACACGCGGTGGCCCCGTGACGCCAGGCGCTCGGCGAGCTCCAGGTACGGGAGAATGTGGCCGAACGCGAGCCATGGGCAGATCACGACGTGCAGCGGCGGCGAGGATGCGGACCTGGCGTCATCCATGGCCGGCGGGCGCGGGAAGGTGGGATGAGTGTGACCGTCGATGATTGATCAGCTGGAGGGCAGGAGCAGTTTGGTTTGTGCAGCTGCAGTTAGCCCAGCGCCCTGCTTTATTTGTCCAAGCCATGCGTGTCATGTGCACGACTAAACAAAGCCATTGATACCCCAAGCCATTTGCGTCAAACCAAGAGCAACCAAAGTCCAAAGTGGCCGGCCGGGCTGAGGAAAGAAGGAATTGAAAAATATAAGCAGCGGATGCAACGTCAAGGTACCTCGTGATGAGATCTGGCATCGTGCAATGCTGCAAGCTAGACATGGCTATCCATCCTAGACGGTCTAGGTGGAAAGATCATTGTATCGAATAAGAAATTGCAGTATTGTTTAGTGTTTGTTGCAACTAGGAGCTGTGCATCACGTGAACGCATCAGGGGAGTGGTTATTGTGCATCATGTGATAATCTTTCATCTTCGTCTCTCGGAATCTTAATCTAGAAGTGCAAATGAATCTCGATCGATGTGGGATGTACACAAAAAAGGATATGTCGTCCACATATGGTTTTAGATAGGGTCAGGCCTCTTAAATTGGAACTTAGAGTAATGCCCTATAAGTCTTGTCCTTGCATTTCATGAGGAACTGATATAGTCCTTCCATACTAAAATAAATCAATTTATTAGAAGCATAAGCAAGGTTTTAAATCTCCTGCTATAGCCTCCGCTATCTCTGGCTACAGCTGTTTGGGAAGGATTTAGCTAAGTTTTTTCATGTACAAGTTAGCCCTCAGCTGCCGCTATAGCCCGCTATAGCCAGCTATAGCCTGTTTTTGGACATAGAAAGTTAAATGGCTTAGTCGGCTATTTAAAACCTTGATCATAAGTCAAACTATCTTGCGTTTAATCAACTTTGTTGGAAAAATGATAACAACATTTACGACACCAAATAAATATATTATAAAAAAATTATTTCATTCATTTGTCCAGCGATACTAATTGATGTCATAAATATTAATCTAGAAGTTGTAGCCAATAGGGAGCTCCAGGAGAGGTACATCGATGAATTTGTGCAGCGACTTAGATCTTACAATCCCAGCTGAGACTTGGTTTTGGAGGTTTTAAATCCTGCTAGTTGTTTGTTGGCTTGTTGCCTATAAACTATGGATGGAAAGATCATTGTCTATATATCCAATAAGAAATTGCATTATAGTTAGCGTTGGTTGCATCAATGAGCTGTACATCACGTGTACACATAAGAAGGAGCTATTGTGCATCACGTGATAACCTTTCATCTTCTCAATCTTAATAATCTTTGTTGGAGAAGTGAAAAAGGAAAATCCTATGCGTCAACATAGCGAGCACTACTACACAAACAATTTTGCGTCCCTCTGCTCCTTACCTGTCTCTCGGCCATTCGCCTGAGCCGTCCGATTGACTCAGGAAGCCCGTTGGTCACTCCTGGCGGAGATCCCGTCGTTGGGCCTTTCCAAGTCCCGCCTGGGAGGCGGAGGGCCGCCTACGCGCAGTGGCGCCTCGTTTCTTGCGCCCGACGTGCGGTAGTGGTGGGCCATACCCAGGCCACGCCTGTCTGACCAGGCACCGTTCCGTCGGGCAGGGTGCGTCCCATCAGTCAGGGCGCGTCCCATCGTATCCCATCCGCATTGAATGGGGGAAGGGAGAGGGTTTTTCGCCCCCATCGTTTCGTCTTTCCCCAATCGCTGTGCCTTTTCCAACCGTTGTGCCTCTTTCTTTAAGTAGGAGAAGGGAGGGCTTCCGCTCCATTCCTTCGCCTATTCCTCATCTACCGCCCGTTCTCCTTCTTCCTTCTCGCCAAGAGCGTTTGAGTGCCACGACGGTTCCTAGGAGAGAAAAGAGGAGAGCGAGGGAGAGGAGAAAACTCATAGATCCATTCGCGAACCCGAAGCGCAATGTCTAGCTGGAGGTCATCCGTCGTGAGGGAGTCGGTGCTGGCTGCCTTTGCCGAGAAGGGGTTTCTGCCGCCGAAGGAGATGGCGCACTGGAGTGCTCCTGCGGGGGAGGATTTCCCGCAACCTCGGGCCGACGAGGTTGTTTCCATCCTCGCCTTTCATGAGCGCAGGTTAGAATACCCCGCGCACTGGTTCCTGCGCAGAGGAGCCTGGAGTTGCAGCACCTCAATCCGACTGAGGTGCTGCACATCGCCGGACACGTGTGCGAGGCCTTCCTCAGGATGGAGCCGCACGTGGATCTCTTTCGGCGGATGTTCTCCGGGCGAGCATTGTCGGAGGGGAAGCCGCTCAAGGTCGCGCCGGTCAGGGGGCTTCGCGCTGCAGAAGAAACCGAGCGCGTCGGGCTCGTACCCCTCGTACACCCCCTGTGATTCCAATCGGGGGTGGCATGGGCAATGGTTCTACAACAGGAACCCAGCGGAGGCGCCATTCCCGCCTTTTACCGGCAGGAGGCCGGAGAGGCAGGAGAGCTGGTCGTGGGGCCCAGCCAGCCGGCAGAAGAAGAAGCTGGAGATTATCGAGGCGGAGCTCCATAAGCTGGTGCGGCAGGGACTCGATGGGGTGCGAGTGTTCCACACCTTCTTCCGCCATCGGGTTGCCCCGCTGGCGGAGAGGACGTGGCCGATGTGGCTGTACAAAGGCCCAATGGACCCCGATAGTGCGTCGCCGAAGGAGCTACCAAATGACGAGGTCTGGAGTCGCCTCGACCGGGTGCTGCAGCTGAGGCCCAAGGAGTCCCTTGATGGGAAGCTCGGAGCCCTTAATGCTTCAAGGTTGTCCAAGCTGGTACGTTCTCCTTTCCAGCGGTTGAGAGGAAGAAGAAGAAAGCCGAGAAGGCTCGGTGGAAGCATGAGAAGGAGATGGAGATCGCTCGGCGTTTGCGGGTCGGGGAAAATAAGAGCAACATCGAGTCAGAGCTCGAGTCAGAGGGCCCCATAGAGGTGGGCGATGACGTGATCATCTCCAAGGAGGAGGAAGGCCAGGAGGTCGTTGCGACCTCGGCGGAGCATCGTGATCCTACGGCCGCATCCGCTGGCGGTGAGCGGGAGGTGGAGAGGCGCGGCGACGTTCTCGGGCCGAGGATGCGCGCCGCGAGCTCAGATGCCGTTAGTGAACGGGAGGCGAAGCGGACACGGTCACCGCGCCCTTTGGAGGCGTCGCCGGCCTCATCCCCGCCTGCTGTGGGCGCGGCGGGACAGGTCAGGCGGTCGAAGGAGCGGGCTCGCACCCGCGCATCGTTGGGGCCGGCGCCAGCGCGCGACCCACAACAGGAGGATGCCCCGTCAGCTACTCTAGTCGGCGTGCCCCGAGCCGAAGGTTGTGGTGATTCGCGAGCTGAGCAGGAGCTGGTTGGGTCGACTCCCCCCCCCCCGGTTGAAGTGAGGGGGCGTGCGTCGTGGCCCAGGAGTGGTCCTGGCCCGGGGGGCCCGTTGATGTCGGGGCGGGGCTTCAGAGCCCTACCGCTTACATCCCGGTAGGCCTTTGTTTGTTTCTTTTCAATCTTGCTGTTTGAGTTTTCTGGAGTGCGACTGACCTATATTTTTTTCGACAGTGGTCAGTTGCTGACAGGGCTGAGCATCGCCCCAACTCCCGTGCGGGAGGATTGGAGGCCCACCTTGCAGCGCGCCGTGGCGAGCGGCGGGGAGTGTAGGGTGGTGGTGGTGGGTCCTTTCCTTCTAGTGGCGGCGCCCCCCGGGTCAGTCGCTAGTACGGCGATAGCGGCGGCGACGGTGTTGGTGGCGATCCCGGTGGTGACGGCGGAGGCCACGTCGGAGGTAACCCTTGTGGCCCCTCCTCCATCAGCTGTGGTGGAAGAGAAGGAGACCGGGCTCTCTGCCTCGCCGGGCGGAGGGCCACACGGCTCACCCTCCCGGTCGGAGCTGGAGGTGCCGGGGGGAGACGCAGCCGGGCCGGAGGCGGAATGTCTGGCGGCGGCCCATGAAATCGAGGTGGTGGAGATCCCCTTCGATGATGAAGGAGGTGACGAGGTGGACCTGCCGGCGCCATCGCAGGAGCTGGCGGTGGTTCGGTCGTCGGCTAGGCCTTCCAGCGGGTTCGGTGTGAGCCGTAATCTGGTGTGGCCCTTCCTCCGTGACCCGAGGAAGGCTCGGTTCATCCTCTGCGACGACGAGGAGGTGGCGCTCTGGCACTTCTTGGGGGAGAGCGGAGTGACGATGGAGTCCGATCTCGCCCAAACTAGGGCGAGGCTTGAGGAGGCCTTGGAGCGGGTCAAGTCCGTCCATCGGGCGGTTACAGTTGACATGCCCCATGTCGCAGAGGTATGTTCTCTGTGATTTGTCGTTGATTCCGTGGTTCCTTGCTGGTTGCTTTAGTGTGTTTAGCTCCTTGCTTTGTAGGGCTTGGAGGGGATGTCGTGCCGCAAGTCTCATTTCCTCTGGGAGGAGCACGCCCGGATGGCCGAGCTCGAGCGCGAGTTGGAGTCCGCCCGCCGTGAGTCCCAAGACCGGGTGGTAGAGGTGAACAAGGCACAGGCGGCAGAGCTGCTCGCGGCGGAGCGAGCGACCACCACCGAGCGGGGGCTTGAGGCGGCGAAGGTCCGCCAGGCGGAGACCGAGGCGGCGAAGGTCCTGGTAATGTCTAGTATTTAATAAAAATATTATATCAGCACAGGTTTTAGAAATTTTGGATGAATTAAATAGGACTTTGAAATGTGTTTTTAGATGCATGCAAACTTGTTGAAATTTTATCTTGAGTTTCTGTGGTCCAAAAATTATGAAATTTTGTGGGTATGCTAGTCTTGCTTAGTAGAAGCTCTGGTTAAAATGTCAGAGCTAGTGCATGTGTAGTCTTTGAGTTATAGATTTTCCTTTTATCATTGATTAATACTTGTGTGAATTTTCATAGTTTTTTTGAAAGCACCAGAAATATAGGTTGCTGTTGTAGCCCTAGTTTAAAATGAAATAAAATAATCCTCTTTAATGCAAGTTAGTTAATAATGTTCGCTTTGGTGTATCTTTGAAGCATTTAATAAGATATGTTGACTTAACATATTAGTAGTAGAAGAGAATGCAGTAGATGACATGTGCTTGTAATATATTTTCTTGGATGATGTTGACTACCTCGCATTCAAACATATCCATTGTATTCATCTCATCCGATGCACCGATTGCATAAGCCCTTACGCACATTGCATCATACAGGATCGCAAACCGAGAACCCAGTCGTCATACTCGAGGAGCCCGAGGAGCAGTTCGAGGTGCGGCCGCAGAAGTGCGAAGGAAGCGAGGAGGGCGTTGAGGAACTTCCGAGTGCCCCGATCACCGTCGAGCTCCTTGAGAGAGGCAAGCCCGGAGCATTTTATCCCGATTTGCAATGATTAATTAAATGCTTTACTTTAATTGATGCATTACGTTCAGGAGTTGTTTGCAACCGTTCTTTGCATTATACCTTGTTTACCTTTTTGTTATACTATATCCTTGTTACCACGGTATCCGCATGATGAGTCAATCCTTAGGTGGCTTAGACCGGTAGAAGTCGGGTGATTTTCTGTCACCTGCGAGCTATAGGTGGTTACCTGGATCTGCTTGGATGACTATAAAGTCATGGTATAACTAAGTGTTAAATGAAGTTGAGACCGGACGGAGACTTGTAGAGTTTTGGACTGTAGTGTTTCCGTCTGTGTCGATTAAGGACCGACCGTTGTTGGGCCTCGAGTCATGTTGAATGCATGCCTTACATTTAGCTGGCCGGATAAAGTACCTTCCGACCGCGAAGCTGGGAGATTTTTCGGGCCGAGTAGATTGCCCGCAGCCAAGACCTTGTGCGGAGAGGTGTGGTAGGACACGGGGGCAAGATGATAAGACCAAAGTGCAGTCGGTCGGCCCCCGGGTACATGTGGTTTCTGGCAAACTCGAGATACCTGAAAAGTTGACTCGGTGATCAATATCTCACTTTAGCGGGTGAGTGAGGTCTGTGTAAGGAATAAATCACCAGCTGGTTAGGAATCGATTCGAATCGCCATCGCTCCTGGATAGTGAGCACTTGACTTGAGTTATAGCTGGCATCAGAGCATGGTTTAGCGTGTTACTGTTCACAAGTGTATTTAAAACAAAAAGACATTTGGAAAACGTGATTTCCAAACTATAAAGTGTGCCAGTGGTCATATCCTTTATGCCCAGTTAAGGACTCTAGGTGGCTTAATTAAGTACTGACTTGGGGTTCTTGCATCATATTTCTCTTTCGTCGCTCATACGGCGTGCTATTGTATGAGTGCCACTTGTTTGAGTGGTAATGTATGGATCAATTGCCTCTACGCCTCGGTAAGTGTGAGTTGTGAGAGCATGATCGGATACACCGCCGATCTAGGGTGAATGCTTATATGATGCTGGAGTAATTACATGTTCTACGCATGTTTTACAAAGGTATCTCATGTATAGGTCTTCCATCTGTGGAGGCGATGCCGTCAATAGGACGATGGTTCGGGTAGTTACTATCGTTGTACACGTATCTGGGGATTCGTGTAGAGCGTGTAGATAAAACTTTACTGCTTTTATGCATTCATTGGGAATTGGGCTAAAATGAATCTTCTGCAGGTACATAACAACGCTATCGTGTAGAACGTATTAGCTACGTATTTGAGAGATTGTTTGTATGCCACGAATTCGTCGTTAGAAATTATTTATTCCTAAGTTTGTGAGAACGTACGGCACGTACATACATCATGTTACTTGTGCATTTCATTCATGTCATGCATTCCTCCCCTTATAAATTGATTATCTTATTTTGATAAAAGTTGTATCACCTAAAATATGTTTCCCCGAGGTAATAAAAGAATGTTTGCTACAGATGGCCCGCACGAAGCAGACCGCCCGTAAGTCCACCGGAGAAAGAGCACCTCGACGTCCGTTGGCCCTGAGGGAGCACCGCACCACGGACACCTTCTTGAGCGAGTTTGGCATGCCGACCTTGCTTTGGAGAGTGCTCCATGATGTGGGGTACCCAGAGGGTCAAGAGCCGGTGTACTCTTGGAATGAGAGCCAGTTAGCAGAGGATGGACTCGCAGTGGTGGAGATCACGGTTCCTGCTCTCGGTGATGCTCCAGATTGGGATGGTTGGCATTTGGAGTTTGAGGGTCGCACTCCAGCTGAGGGTGCAGAGGGAGCAGCCTTCCGTGTCATCAGGGACATTATGAGCAGATTTCCCAATGAGCTTGCAGCAGCTCTAGCTAGCACTTTTCCTAGGGATGATCCTCGTGATGCCATTTGGGTTCAGCCTCAGGGAAGTGCCCTGGTCAGAGGTCCAGCTAAAGGACAGGCTAGCGACAACCAGGCAATGAGTGCTATGTTCGCCGCCATCGGAGCGTATGAGGGTCTCGAGAGTACCTACTGGACTTTGACTGGCTTGCGTGGTGAGGATAAGCTCAAGGGGAGAAAGCAGAAGAAGAGACAAGCACGTGCTATAGCTAGCTTGCAGGAGCAGTTGGCTGATATGAACTTACAGTGAGATCAGGCGGTTGAGAGAGGTGATAGAGCTATGCAGCGAGTGCATACGTTGACTCAAGCCAACAACAATGCAGACCGCATGATAGGACAGTTGGTTCAGGAAAGGAATGAAGCCTGGAATGCAAGAAACCTTCTGCGACAGAGGGTCGATGAGCTAGAGGAATACAACGGCAACCTGCACGAGGAGTTTCACGCGCTCTACAATGGGGTTGGCCCATATGCTCCACCAGACGCCGCTGGCATGGATATCGACGACAACAACGAGGACGAGCCTGTAGTTTCACCTGGGGGCGATGGTGACGTCTCCGATCCCGACGATGGCCCCGAGGAGTAGGCTAGTTGCCTTGCGCTAATATCTAGGTCCTGTCGCGATGACCTTTCTTTTGTTGGCATGTATCCTATCATATGTTGCTTTGAACGTATGAGACTTGGCATGTGGTTGGAACTTGATTTTGAATGCGATATCTGAACGCATAAAAAGTCCAGTGTATGTATGCTGGCAATTTGATTGTATGGACGCGATGTTTGCCGTTGAAGTAATTTGATTAAGTGTTGTTGTTTTAATTGGGATGCGATTGTTGTGCCTCTGTTTTATTGTATGAATTTATTCTCTCCAGTAAATTCAGTACGGCATAATTTTTCCTTCACTCACAATTATTACAGCTTCACTCAATCATTACTTGTTGCTGAAATATGCAGATGGCAAACACTCGCCGAACCACGTATGAGGCCGCTGAGATCGGTGCTAACGGTGCGGGGACCGATGGTGGTGGTGGTGGTGGTGGAAACCACGGCAACAATAATGAACCTCCCCATGAACCGCATTTGCCACCTCCTCCCCCGTTTACCCCCGAGATGTTCCTCGCACAGCTGCTCGGGAGTCAGCGCAACGTGGAACAATCCCAGAAGAACATGGAGGATTTTCTGCGCACCATCGCCAACAACGTTCAACGTGGTAACAATCAAGGTGGTGGCATGGGAGTGAACCAATATAGCAGCTTCAAAGATTTCATGGACACTAGGCCACCAGTATTTAAGGAAGCAACAGAGCCACTCGATGTTGAGGAATGGATCAACACAATGGAAGATAAATTCCGTGTGTTGAGGATGACTGAGGTGTTGAAAACGGAGTATGCTGCACTTTAGTTGCAAGGACCAGCGGGAATGTGGTGGAAGCACCATCGCACCACCTTCCCTCCAAATGCTCAGATTTCTTGGAGAGAGTTTGCTGAGGCCTTCCGTGGAGTCTATATTCCACCCGGGCTGACCGAGATGAAGTTGGGAGAGTTTCTGGCGTTGAACCAGGGCACCAAGACCGTGACGCAATATTTGCATGCCTTCAACAACTTGTGTCGCTATGCTCCCGACATGGTTGACATAGATGCTAAAAGAATAGCCAGTTTCAAGAGGGGACTCAATCCAAAAATGATGAAGCATGTTGGTACCAACAACCGCGTCAGATTCAATGACTTCATCAGCGACTGTCTAAAGTAGGAGAAGAATAACAACGCCAGCACCGCAGCCAAGACACGCAAGAAAGCCCTTGAAGGTGGTCCGTCGCAAGCTAGAGCACCTATGGGAGGTCGTCCTCCATATCGCCCATTGGCACCTGGCGCTAGGTTCCGGCCACCTCAGCAAAGAAGTCAGAATTTCCGTGGACCCCAGAAGCCTTACAAGATGGCAGTGCAGTCCAACAAAGCGGCCAAGAAGCTGCGGTACAAAGCAGATTCAAAGGAGGCTGTGGGATCTCTTAGGAGAAAGTGAGGGACCCTGTTATAACTGTGATCAACCCGGCCATTTCTCGAGGTTTTGTCCGTACCCGCCCAAGAAGAAGCAGCAGACTTATAATGCTAGGGTGCATAGTATGACTGTGGATGAAATTCACGAGGAGAGCAAAATCACTTCTTTGGTAAGTTTCACATCAACGAAAACCCTGCGAGTTGTTCTATTTGATTCGGATCATCGCATTCTTTTATGAGTCAAGCATTTGCACAGAAACATGGACAACTATGCACAGAATTGGGTTATGGGTACCGTATAAGTTCAGCAGGGGCTGATGTTTTGACCAACCGAATGGTTCGAGGGCAACCCTTGAATTAGGTAGCGAGGAAGTTCGGGTGAACTTAATAGTTATGCTGGATTAGTGTTGGATGTCATTATAGGGATGAATTGGATGAAGGATTGGGGAGCAGTCATAGATCTTTGGAAGTCGAGTACTTACCCTTAAGGATCCCCTAGGTGAGGGTACTTTCCAAGTACCATTGCCTCGGAGAGAATGAACCTTATAAGTGTTACATGTGCTACTGGCGATCATTCCTATTCATCAGATTCCGATAGTGTGTGAATTTCCGGATGTATTCCCGGATGAGCTACCTGGTCTTCCTCCGGATAGGGAGATTGAGTTTGGAATTGAGTTAGTCCCCGGAACAGCTCCGATTTCAAGGAGACCCTATCTGATGCCTCCAGATGAACTAGCTGAGCTGAAGAAGCAGTTAGAAGATTTATCAAAAAGGGGTTTATACGGCCAAGCAAGTCTGAATGGGGATGTCCCGCCTTGTTTGTGAAGAAGAAGAAAGAGGGCACGTTGAGAATGTGCGTAGATTACATGCCACTCAACGCTGTGACCATAAAGAATAAGTATCCCTTACCTCATATTGATGTTCTGTTTGACCAATTATCCAAGGCCAAGGTATTCTCAAAAATAGATTTGAGATCCGGTTATCATCAGATCAAGATTAGGCCACAGGATATACCGAAAACTGCATTTTCCACCAGATACGGGTTGTATGAGTATCTTGTCATGTCCTTTGGCTTGACAAATGCTCCTGCATACTTTATGTTTTTGATGAATACAGTTTTCATGCCAGAATTGAATAAGTTTGTGGTAGTGTTCATCGATGACATTCTGGTGTACTCCGAGAACGAGAAAGATCATGAAGAGCATCTGAGAATTGACTTGACCAGACTTAGGGATCATCAACTGTATGCTAAGTTTAGCAAATGCGAATTCTGGTTGAAGGAAGTTCCTTTCCTTGGTCACATTCTATCAGAGAATGGAGTTTCAGTCGATCCAAGTAAGGTGCAAGAAGTTATGAATTGGAAAGCACCGACCACAGTTCCTGAGATTAGAAGTTTCTTAGGACTAGCGGGTTATTACCGTCGCTTTATACCAGACTTTTCGAAGATTGCCAAACCGATGACAAGTCTCCTACAGAAGGATCACAAGTTTGTGTGGACAGAGGAGTGTGAAGCAGCTTTCCACACTTTGCGGAAACTGTTGACCACTGCTCCTGTTCTAGCACAACCAGATATCGAGAAACCATTTGATGTGTTTTGCGACGCATCGAAGACTAGATTGGGCTGTGTTCTTATGCAAGAAAGGAGAGTCATTGCTTATGCATCACGTCAATTGAGAAAGCACGAGGTCAACTATCCAACACATGATCTTGAACTTGCTGCAGTTGTGCACACCCTAAAAATTTGGAGACATTACCTACTTGGTAATGTGTGCAACATTTTCATAGATCACAAGAGTCTTAAGTACATCTTTACCCAACCAGAGCTAAACATGAGACAGCGCAGATGGTTGGAATTGATCAAGGATTACAACTTGAATGTGCAATATCATCTTGGAAAAGCCAATGTAGTGGCAGATGCTTTAAGTAGAAAGTCACATTACTTGAATGTGCAGCCATTACTTGAAGATGGGTTCGATCTAATGCATCCTGCTGTGTTACATAGTATTCAGATTAGTTGCTCTTTGGAGAGTAAGATAATAGAAGGCCAGAAAACCAACAAGGGCATATTCCACATCAAAGAGAAAATAAAAGAAAAGTCATCTCAACACTTTAAAGTGGATGAACAGGGCGTGTTGTGGTTTGACGACCGTCTTGTGGTTCCGAAGGATCGAGAGCTTAGGAATAAACTCATGGATGAAGCTCACCTTTCTAAGCTATCTATCCATCCCGGAAGTAGTAAGATGTATCAAGAACTAAGATCTCGTTATTGGTGGACCAAAATGAAGAAAGAAATTACAGCATATGTTGTCAGATGTGACACATGTTGTCGAGTGAAAGCCATCCACATGAAACCTGCTGGTATGTTGCAACCCTTGTCCATCCCTAGTTGGAAGTGGGACGATATAAGTATGGATTTTATCACGGGTTTGCCCACTACTCAAAAAGGACATGATTCGATTTGGGTAATTGTGGACCGTCTTACCAAGACCGCTCATTTCTTGCCTGTCAAAACAGATTATCGACCACCTCAATATGCCGAGAAGTATATCGCAGAAATTGTGAGGTTGCATGGTATACCAAAGACCATAGTATCTGATAGAGGCTCACAGTTCACGGCTCACTTTTGGGAACATTTACACAAAGGCTTAGGAACTAGTTTGATTCGTAGTACCGCTTATCATCCTCAGACAGATGGTCAGACTGAACGAGTGAATGCTGTTTTGGAGGATATGTTAAGAGCCTGTGTATTGTCTTCTAAGGGATCATGGGAATCATGGTTACCGTTAGCTGAGTTTTCTTATAATAATAGTTATCAAGAAAGCATCAAGATGGCTCCATTCGAAGCTTTATATGGCAGAAAATGTAGAACACCATTAAATTGGGTCGAGCCTGGTGATAGAAGGTATTATGGCATTGACTTTGTAGAAGAAGCCGAGAAGAGAGTTCAGATTATTCAGCAGAATATGAAAGCGGCCCAATCACGTCAGAAAAGTTATGCAGACAGAAGAAGGAGACCCCTTGTGTTTGAAGTTGGTGATTATGTTTATCTGAAAGTCACGCCAATGAAGAAGAAAAGGTTCGGAGTTCGAAGAAAGCTTGCCGCGAGATTCGTTGGACCATACAAGATCCTAGAACAAAGAGGTCCGGTAGCCTACAAGTTAGAGTTACCTGAGACAATGAGTACCGTTTTCCCAGTTTTCCATGTATCACATCTCAAGAAATGTTTGCATGTTCCGGAGGAAAGAATAGAACCTCGAGGTATCCAACTCAAATCAGATTTGGTGTATCGTGAGCAACCAGTCCGGGTGTTAGACACTAAGGAACATGCTACTCGGAATAGTGTGGTGAAAACATACAAGATACAGTGGGATCATCATGATGAGGGAGATGCAACTTGGGAAACAGGAGAGTATCTACAAAAAGCTTATGAAGATTTTTATAACAAATGGTTCGTAACCCAAATCTCGGGATGAGATTTTTATAAGGGGGGAGGGCTGTAACACCCCTGGTGTTAGGCTTGCCTAATTGCACTTGCATTTCATGAACATGAGCATCATTCATCCATTCATGAGTATATATCACATGAAACATGTTATCGAAACATTGCAACGTACTGTATATTTCATGAGTGTTGTTTTTGTGAATTAAAGAGTGTGCAACACCCAAGTGCAACATGTGCAACTCACTTTAGTGGAACCTAGCTAGTTATTGTAATGCAACAAGATCATGAAACATGTGAAACATGACTATGAAACAAAAGTAACATTTCAATTGTTTTTCATCGTTTCAGTACATTCAGTGCTTGATTCTTGTATGACAAATGTGTGGTATGGCTAAATATATTGTTAAACAACTTAGCTATACTTAGAAGGTCATTAGGAACAATGTTCATGTTGATCATTTTGCCTAATTAAGTTTTCAAGTCAGGGTTTGACTTGTTTTGACCCTAGGACTTTTTGGTTTGACTGTTCAAAAAGTACCACTTAGAATGTTTGCATGTCTGAGCAACCTAAAACAAAGTTGTAGCAAATTATATAAGGAGCAAAAGTTATTTTGTGACTAAGTCATGAAAATGTGCACAACATGCTCTAAATGGTCCCACAAGTCAGAAATTGGGTTGGGTTCAACATTTAGAAATTTTCTAAGTACAAACTCCACTTTTCAGTTTTTTTAGCACGACTTTGGCATGATTTTACTCTCTCTCCTTTGCAAATTAGACATTGACCTCTAAATGAGTTTTGTAGCTGGTATGTAGGTGTACAACTTTTGTTTTGATTTCTTTCGCTAACGATCAACGGATTAGGAGATAGAGCATCACCATTTGGCGTTGTCAGTCTGTTTCTTGTTATCTGAATCGCGCTACAGTGTTTCGGCTTCAGACCTATTATGGCCGACCGAGGTCAGATGGCAGACGCCGCGTGTCCGCCACGCGCTCGGCTCACCCTGACCACGCCGCGCGCTGGCTAGCTTGAAGAGGAGCGCACCCTGCTGCCCTCCGCACGCGCTCTGCACTCATCCACTCCTCCGTTGCCTTCCCCATTCACAGCCATAGCGCACCGCCGACGCCATTAGCTCCGCCGAGCTCGCTCGAGCTCGCCACGGCGCCACAGCCACCACCATCCCACCAGTAGCTCCGCCATCGCTTCACGGACCTCGTCAGCGCCCTCATGGAGCCAGCCAAGCTATAGGTGAGCGGCATTGCCGAACCATGCGCCACCGCGGTAGGGCCGCCTTGGTCACCGCCGGTGATCTCACGTGGTCCCGCCTGACCGTTTCACCGTAGCCGGTAGTCGTAGCATAGGAAGGTCCATCTTGTTCACGGAAAGCTTACGCGTGCCTTGTATGGCCACCAACCGCCTGGGTTCGCCGGAGCACCACCGTGCGCCATGGCCGAGCCGCCGTGGGTCATGGCCGACATCCCTGGAGTCCGCTAGAGTCTAGTTTTAGGAGTGCTATGGATGCGGGAGGTCGAGGTGGGCACGCCTTTGCCCTCGATTCCACCGGAGAAATCGCCGTCGGCGAATTTCGCAGTTGCCGCGCCGTCGTCTTCCTCCGTCCCTTGTTTTCTCTCGCTGACGCACGGGTCCCATTTGTCAGTCGCCGCTGCTGCGAGGGAGCCGAAACTGGGCTGCGCCATTCTGGGCTGTGTGCGCGCGCAGTCGTGGGCCGCCTAATCCGTTCGGGCTAGCCCAGTAGCTGATTAGGTTTTCCTTTTGTTTTGTTTATTTTGTTTTTCACAGATTTGTGTGCACGATTCAAAAATGTGTAAATCAAGTTTGGTAGATCCAAATGTTATGGCTCCAATTTCATTGAGTTACTTCATCGTAGTAAATGTTTATGGAACACTTGGATAGTTATAGTGAATATGACAGTATGGAAGTTGTTTAATGATCATTGGTTATCATTATCCGCTTAATCATATGTTTGCTCTAGTTTAGGTGCAAATCTAGTCGACAGGTTAATAAGAATTAACTTGACAATAATGCTTTTAGAAAGGTTCTTGAAATGCTAAAAATGCTTCTTTTGCAAATGAGTCAGCTACCCTACTATAAAGCCCTTCATAATTCTTGGTGTCATTTATTTTCGGTTATGTCGGGTAAGTCTAGCTGAGTACCTTCTCGTACTCAGGGTTTTATTCCCACTTGTTGCAGATGGGCAGATGTATTACGGCTACTGTATCAACTTCCTTTATCCTGCGATGGGTGATGCTTAGGACCATGGGCATGGTCATTCCTTATGTCTCGTCTAATGCTTTTGTTGGAGATGATCATTCGCTGGCACTATATTTGAACTCCACGTGAGTGTGTGTGTGTGGTTTGAACCAATGGCTTCCGCTACTTTTATTCGAACTAGTTTTGTAATAACTATGTTGAACCTCTAATGTATCTGAGATTACGAACTTTTATGTAATATGTGATGGTGACCGCTAAACTTATTACGATCTTGGCTGGAATGGAAGTTGGTTTGAAATCCTTCATGATTTCACAGACTACCGGGTTATACGGGCTTAAGTTTGCTAAATCGTCTGCTCTGGCGGATGATTTTCTTACTTAATTTCGTATAATTGGTCGGTTCTGTTACACCCCTCCTCCATCGGCTGTGGTGGAAGAGAAGGAGACCGGGCTCTCTGCCTCGCCGGGCGGAGGGCCACACGGCTCACCCTCCCGATCGGAGCTGGAGGTGCCGGGGGGAGACGCAGCCGGGCCGGAGGCGGAATGTCTGGCGGCGGCCCATGAAATCGAGGTGGTGGAGATCCCCTTCGATGATGAAGGAGGTGACGAGGTGGAGCTGCCGGCGCAGTCGCAGGAGCTGGCGGTGGTTCGGTCGTCGGCTAGGCCTTCCAGCGGGTTCGGTGTGAGCCGTAATCTGGTGTGGCCCTTCCTCCGTGACCCGAGGAAGGCTCGGTTCATCCTCTACGACGACGAGGAGGTGGCGCTCTGGCACTTCTTGGGGAGGCGGAGTGACGATGGAGTCGATCTCGCCCAAACTAGGGCGAGGCTTGAGGAGGCCTTGGGGCGGGTCAAGTCCGTCCATCCCAGGTGATTCTGATTGACACCTGCCCGTCGCAGAGGTATGTTCTCTGTGATTTGTCGTTGATTCCGTGGTTCCTTGCTGGTTGCTTTAGTTTGTTAGCTCCTTGCTTTGTAGGGCTTGGAGGGGATGTCGTGCCGCAAGTCTCGTTTCCTCTGGGAGGAGCACGCCCGAATGGCCGAGCTCGAGCGCGAGTTGGAGTCCGCCCGCCATGAGTCCCAAGACCGGGTGGTAGAGGTGAACAAGGCCTGGCAGTGACAGAGCTGCTTCATGGGTGGAAGCGCGACCGCCGCCGAGCGGTGGCTTGAGGCGGCGAAGGTCCGCCAGGCGGAGACCGAGGTGGCACTGCAGAAGTCCCTGGCGGACACCGAGGTGGCGCTCCAAAGTACCCTGGAGACAGAGCGGAAGTCCCTAGAGTCAGAGCGGAAGGCCCGGTCGGAGGCCGACCAGGAAGTGCTCGCGCTCCGAGGCCGGGTGCTTGGGACTGAGGAGTTGAAGTCCTGGTTGCGCGAGCAGGTGACTCGGCAAGAGTAGGGACTTTCCATCCTTGAGAACACCCACCTCGATACGTACCTTTTCTGCTTTTGGTGTCTTGGTTTTTTCCTTTAGCCTGCTTCTGAGCTTGTCGTCCTTCTTCCAGGCTGGGAGGAAAGGTGAAGTCATTGGAGCGGGACCTTGAGATGACCAAGGCGACGATTGGCTGGAAAGCGAAGGCGCTGGCCAAGTCCCTTGAAGAGCGACGTGCTCTCGAGGGGGAACTTGACCAGATACATAATGTTGCCTAGCTCGTTGTCTCGGAGGTCTTCAGGTCGGCGCCAAGTACCAACGCGCCCGCCATCCAGCTGGCGGAGGTTCTGGATGAGGTTCGGACCCTCATCACCGACGGGCTGTTCTATGGGACGTCGGGGGTGTTGACTTCGGTGGTGATGTACCACCCGGACCTAGACTTCACCGCCATCTGCAGCGGGTATGCCGACGACTCGAGCACGGAGGACATCCACTCGCTCGAGGAGAGCTTGCTGCCACACACAAAATTGGTGGCCGAGCAAGTCTCCGCGCAGTGGGTGATGGATGCTCGCCGTGCGGCACGACCGAAGGTGCGCGTCAGGAGGACATCGCCCAGCCTGTGGATGGCGTGGAGCCTGGTCAAAAGTGGACGTCGCCCCACCTCCGACCGAGCCAAATGTTGCCCAATTAGAGGACGAGCAGCCCCTACCCTCGCCGGTTGAGCCGGTAGCGGATGCTGCCGGGGAGCCGCAGTAGAAGTTTTAGAGTAGAAATACTTTAGCAAATGTACAAGATAATGTCATGGGGGAGCCCCCTGTGTAAAGTGCTTTTGTGTATTCATGAATACAATAACTTTGTTTTTGTGATGGAACTACTTCATTCGGTGAAGCTTGTCCCGTCCGTTCCTTATTTTAACCTTAGCATAACTTTGTTTTTTATTCTTTTCTTTTTTGCACCTGCCCATTCGTACCGTAGGCTGCAACCTTAAGAGCCCGGGCGTGGCCCGTGAGGCTCAGCTGCTCATAACCGTAGGTAGAGGCAGGGTGCGATCGGTCGGAATATTTAAAGCAAAGTTACATAAGGTAATTAAAGGGACGGACTACCCTTTCGTTCGGGAAAAAATGTATTTATCATATGATAGTAAAAAGAGAGGTGGCATCGCACCCCCGTGGACCCCCTAGCGACCGAGGCCGAAAGTGTTCGGGTTGGGGTGCTTTATAGGCGCAAATGTTATGTGAAAAACGGTAAGATCGAATTTTTAAGGGAAGAAACGACGTAACTGTTCGATGTTCCAAGTGTTGGTGAGAACGTCGTCGTGGTCGTCCTTCAGTTGGTAGGCGTCCGGTCGGATCACCTCGGTCGTCGTATAGGGACCTTCAGTCGTCTGTATCCTTGCCCGCCACGCCCTTTCTTGGCTACTGCCTCCTTGCCTTTTCCTTCCTTCGGCCCGCCGGTCTGTAGCAGAAAGCGTTTGAGGAGCTCGCAGTCCTTGTAGAGGTGTTTGACAGGGTAGGCGTGGTTGGTGCACGGGCTCTCCATGAGCTCGTTGAAGTAGTCCGGGAGGCCCTGCTGGGGCTGATTGCCCTTGTGATCAGCCACGGCAACCAACACGGAGTTGGCCGATCGGTGATGATCCTTCTTGTTCTTTTTACCCCTCTGCCTGGAGGGGCCCTCGTCCTTATCCTCGCACTTGGCCTTGCCTTTGTCCCGGCCTCCGTTGAAGACCGCTCCGACCGCCTCCTCACCGGAGGTGTGGTTCGTGGCGACGTTGAGTAGGTCGTGGGTGGTACGGGGCTTCAGGCAGCCAAGCTTATGGATTAGGGACTCGCAGGTTGTCCCAGAGAGGAATGCGCTGATGACGTCCGCGTCGACGACATCAGGAAGGGAGTTGCACTACTTCGAGAACCTGTGGATGTAATCCCGCAGGGACTCGTTAGGCTCCTGCTGGCAGCTCTTGAGGTCCCAGGAGTTCCCACGGCCGACATACGTCCCTTGGAAGTTCCCGACGAAGACCCTCTTGAGGTCCGCCTAGTCGCAGATGCTGTCGCATGGGAGGAATTCGAGCCAAGCTCGAACATGTTCCCCTACATAGATAGGGAGGTACTGAATGATGAAGTGGTCATCATCCACTCCATTGGCTCGGCAGGCAAGCTAGAAGTCTTCAAGCTATATACCGGGGTTCGTCTCCCCGGTGTATTTGGCGATGTTGGTACGTGGTCGGAAGCGCTGTGGGAACGGTGCTCTCTAGATGTGTCGGCCAAAGGCCCGTGGTCCTGGGCCATCCGGGCTGGGACTCTGGTTGTTCGGCCGGCGACCGCGCCTAGGGTGCGTTTCACCACTCCCTGCAGTGGTCCGACCGGGGTCTATGTCGCCTGCCCTTACTGCCACTCGATGGACGTCATCATCATGCCAGGCCCGATGCCGGTTGCTGATGACGCTATGAGTGTCTTGGTTCGGCCCGAGCCGCTCGCACACAAGGGGCCGATGTGGAGTGGGCGCTAGGTCAGACCGTGGCGCGGCTGCGGCCTCCTGCGCCACGCTCGGCGGCTGTAGCGGTGAGCGGATGGAGTGATTTGTCTAGTGCATCCTTACTCCCCTGGTGGGGAGAGAGGTCATGAGTCGGTGCCGCGATGTGGAGCTCTCCGCCTGTAGAATGGCAGTGCTTCCCACCAGTGCCTGGAGGTTCCGATGGATCACCTGTTCCTAGGGGTCGTTTGGCTTGGGAAGGCCGCGCAGAAGCATTGCCGCGGCGATGATGTTCTGGCCAGCCCAAGTGAATTGTGGGGGATCGTTCCCCCCGTCCATGATGTTGCGCTGGACCTGGCGAGCGCGACCTCGGGCGCCGCTCGCTGGGTTATGCGCACGGGGCGCAGCGTGGTGCGCCGAGCGCACCGGCGCAGGTGGTGGCTGGTTCTGCCACTGTTGTCGTAGCTCCTCGCTGTGCTTTTTGTGCGAGCGCGAGGGCCCCCGCACGAGGGTCTAGAGGGGTGTGAGTTTGCAAGGACTCCGCTACCACCGGCGGCTGTCCTGGACCGTCTGCCATAGCGCACTCCCGGGACGGACGGTGGCTAGGTGCCATGTCGCCGATGCTGGAGCTGTCACTCTCAACCTCGTCATCTATGAGTTCGTAGAAACAGGTGGGAGCGTAGCTCGCCATCCCCATGAATTTGAATATGAGAGGAGGTGGCGTCAGCATCTTTCGGAGCCCCCGGGCGTACGCGTCCGCGGGGGACACAAGGCCGTAGGGGGATCGGTCGAATGGCGGTTGCGGTAGGAATAGCAGGGTCCCTCCGGAGGATCGGCAGAAGATAGTAAATAGCGAGTAAATAACAGCATGTACATTACTCACAACGGGGTTTGAGTAGAGCGTTTGCTCGGAATGAAGCGCAGGCGCCTCGTCGTTGAAGTCATCGTGTGTCCCGGAGCCGATGGAGGGCGCCCCTCCGACGGGCGCCGGAACAAGTGTCTCCTCGCGGAGGTGTAGTACGTCGAGCCGGTCGGCGACGAA
Source organism: Miscanthus lutarioriparius (assembly GCA_904845875.1). Taxonomy (NCBI): domain Eukaryota; kingdom Viridiplantae; phylum Streptophyta; class Magnoliopsida; order Poales; family Poaceae; genus Miscanthus; species Miscanthus lutarioriparius. The sequence goes on from CAJGYO010000010.1 coordinate 26,070,167, forward strand.
GTCTAGGCTTCCGAAGAGGAAGGCCTGGGACGGCTCAAAGACGGGTGGAACCCACGTCCCAATAGGTGGGAGTGCGGGAAACTCCAACAAGCCGAAGCGAGTCATATCGCTTGAGCCCGCCATGGCGGAGATGGTGGAAAGATGGGCCATCTGATGACCAAAAGTGTGAACGTACAGCGTCTTCCCCACGGACGGCGCCAACTGTCGGTGCAGAAAGTGACCAACACGTAAATATTTGTAGTTTTGCCGTACGTTGTGATTGGATGTGGCCTAGCACTCAATGACACAGGGTTTATACTGGTTCAGGCAACGTGCCCTACGTCCAGTTTGAGTCAGTCGGTGACTTTATTCCTGAGCCCAGGTGCTCAAAGTTTGCTGTGGGGTTACAAACGGAAGGGAGAAAGATGGGGGGCACAAGAGGTCCGGTCGGACTCTGGTCTAAAGGGCCAAGAGTGACGGGAGCTCCGCTATATGCTAAGTGCTCGAATGTTTGTTGTTCGCTGGGATCCTTGGTCGTTCGGATCGTGTGTGTTGTTCGAGTTGTTGGGGACTGATCCTCTTCTTTTGGGGGAAAGCGCATCCCCTTTTATAGATGAAGGGGATGGCCTTACAAGAGAGAGAGAGAGAGTGTGTGTGTGTGTGTATGCTAAGTCTTGTTGCCCACGCCGTCGAGAACAAGATGATTGTAGGCACCCATAACACTGTTAATGTCAGATGCATGTGGGAGGTTGCGTCGTCCTCTTCTGATTTGGCAGATGTCGGTGCCTGCCATACTATTGATGTCCAGAGGCATGTAGGGGGTTTTACTATGTTCGCCTGGTATGGTAAATGCCGGCGCCCACAATACTGTTGATGCCCAGAGGCATGTGGGGGTAGCCAGGCTTGTCTGGTATGGGAGTTGATGGCGCCCACAACACTTTAGGGCAAATGTCGGCGCCCACAACACTACTTGGGTTCTGACATGCAAGAAGGTTGCAGGGTACCCTTCTGACATGCCCTGTTGGTACTATCCTGCAGGTGTACAGGGTACGGTCCTTGGTATCACGGTTGACTTGAGTGCCCTACCTTACTTTCTCTGTCCGTTTCCTAGTCCTTACCGAGTGGGCGTCCCCGGTCAGTTGGCTCCAGTCGGCTCTGATTGCGCTAGTCGGAGAAGAGCTGTAAGCAGGGGTTTGGTGCATCCCCGGTCAGAGACGCGGGTCGGAGTCGAAAGTGGTGTTTGGCCAGGCCTTCCGGTAGGAGAGGCCATCCGGAGGCGGGCCGGAATCGGAAGCGAGTGTTGTTCCTCCTTAGCGAGGCCTTACGGTCGGAAGTAGGCGCCGTTTCTCCTCGGCCAGGCCTTCCGGTCGGAGATTGAATCGCCCTTCTGGCCTGTCGTTTTAGGTATTTGGGCCAGCCCAGGAGGTGTGCGTCGTTCGCAACATTGTCTGCTGGGCCGAGCCTTTGTTGGGAAGCCGGTCTATGAGGGACCCTGGGTTTATGAACCCGACACCCGTTGATTGGGACAACCACGTTTTTGAAGGCGATCCGAAGTCCAAAGGCGATTTTGGAAAGCAAACCATGCAAAGAATTTGCATTTGGGAGGAGCCCAAGTGTGCCAAATGAGCTTGTCGTGGTCAGTGGAAATGGAGCCCAAGAATTGAGTCAAGTACGCCGAACGTGCTAAGTACTCACCGGAAGCACAGAACCGCCAAGTGATCTGATCATGTAAATTTGGGTCAAGGTGAGTATTACGGACCTTCTCCCAAAGCCTCACAAACTGGGAAATTTGGAGAGCGGAGTTTATGTGTACGCACGTTCAAGTCCCGGACTCAGGCATTTCCAGCGACAGCCTGCTGTACTGTCCTATTCTTTTTCTTGCTCAAGGCAAAAATCGTGGGGGCCTAGTCCTTCGGACAAATCCCATCCAACCATGCAGAGTGCCAAAACAAGGCCTTTAATCCATTTTCAATTGTAATTTTGGTCTCCGCATTGAAAAGCTTTCTATCTGTATTGGTGCAAGGGATCTCCATCCCAACCCAAGGCTTATTTTCGGACTTCCATGATTGCCATAGCCAACGCAGCTGCAACGCCGTGAAAATTTATAGATATCAAGCACTCCAAGACCACCTAATTTTGTTGGTCGGTGCATCTGTTTCCAAGCCACTTTGCATTTCCCTCCAGCTAGCCGTGTTCCGCCCGTCCACCGGAAGCAGCGCTGTTTAGCGTCCAGATCCTTCAGGATTCCTTTAGGAGGTCTAAGTGATGTAAGGAAGTAGATCGGCTGTGCCGACAACACTGACTTGACAAGCGTCGTGCGTCTGGATGTTGTGAGAAACCTATTCCCTGCCAATGCGCCAACTTGGTGGAAGCTTTGTCCAGTAGGGGCTGGCAATCGACCTTTCTTAAACGCGTCAAGGTTAAAGGCAGTCCCAGGTACGTTAATGGGAATGAAGCACGTGCAGCCGGGAAGTTGTCCAGAATCTGGTTCAAATTGAGTCCTCTACAGCGAATCGGTACGACTAAGTTTTTCTCAAGATTTGTGGATAAACCAGTGGTTGTGCCAAAAAGCTCCAAGAGTGCTCTCAGGTTTCTGACATCTTGAGGTGTTTGTTTGTAAATCTAGTCAGATATAGGATTGTTTTGTTAGGATTGATCTCCCACTGGCCTAACTGGGCCTTGTCCTCGCGCCCTGATCGGGGGCGCCCAACCCTACATGGTTGGTGGGCCCCCGTCGCACAGCGCTATAAAGGAAAGGTGGAGGCCGGGGCTCGCGGTATGAGGTTCACCGCGCCGCCAGTCACCCCACCGATATCCTATCCCTAGACCCGATCTTGAGAAGGGGCGCTGCCAGCGACGGAAAGCACCACCGACGCCGGCAACGCCACCCGACGCGCACGCCGCCACTGAGGACGCCACAGCGCCGACTCCCTCTCCACCGAACGTCGCTGCCGGCGCGCAGATGGCGTCCGTCAATGAAACCCCGGCCGGAGCTTCGACAACTACGGCATTTGATGGTTTGCAACCTATCACCCATTTCTCTCTGTCTCTCTGTGATCCCGAACATCTATTACTACTATGCTAAGTATCCCGATCTGATGAATATACCTAAAACGAAACCTAACATGTTTGACTACTGGCGAAGCAAGACTTTCGTTTACGTAAAATGCTTATTGATAGATTTTTTCTCCGAGAAAACTTATGTGGACACGATGATGTGTCCCATGTCGCCTACAATAAGAAATAGGATAACTATGTATTGCGTAGGGTATCCTAGAGACAAGTTTTGAAATCTGTATGAGCAATTAGAGTTCATCTCGCCATATTGTTACATGGGATTTTTCTTTCACTTCTCCGACAAAGATTATTAAGATAGAAGAAGATGAAAGATTATCACGTGATGCACACAATAACTCCTTCTGATGTGTTCACGTGATGTACAGCTCCTTGTTGCAATAAGAAATTGCACTATTATTCATCACAAGCACTAACACAGAGTATAAAAACCTCCAAAACCGCAACTCTCAGCTCGGGGCGTAAGATCTAAGTTGCTGCACAAATTCATCGATGTACCTTTCCTGGAGCTTCTTATCAGCTACAACCTCTTGCAATTTCATGGCGTTTGCTAGAAAGACCCTCCTGGTATCTTCTTCAACCATCACGGCCCGCACTGTGTCGGCAATCCCCTGGCGGTCGAAAGACCCATCGTCTTCATCCCTTGGAACCGGCAACCCGACATTCCTCCCCGCCATGAGACGTGCATTTGGACCTTGGTCGGCGAAGATGGGCAGCATGATCAGAGGGTTCCCATACTGAAGCCCTTCCGCAAGCGAGTTCCGTCCACAGTGCGTTAAGAACGCGCCCACGGCACCGTGCGCCAGTATGGTATTCTGCGGCACCCAGCTCGTGGTCACCAGGCCATGGACGTGCGTGGGCTCCTCGAAGCCCGGAGCTGCCGTGGCTAGCGTTCGGCCACATGCTCACGTACCTGCAGCTCGCCGAGCGCCTGGCGTCGCGGGGCCACCGCGTGTCCTACGTCTCCATGCCTAGGAACCTCGCGCGCCTCCCGCCACGGCGCCACGCCGTGGACCTCGTGGCGCTCCAGCTCCCGCAAGTGCAGGGCCTCCCCGAGGGCGCCGAGTCCACCAACGACGTCCCCGGCGACAGGCTCGAGCCACTGTGGGAGGCGTTCGACGTCCTCGCCGCGCCGTTCGCGGAGTTCCTGAGCGCCGCGTGCGCCGACGAGGTGAACCGGCGGCTGGACTGGGTGATGGTCGACACGTTACACGACTGGGCACCCTCTGTCCCCGCGGCTCACAAGGTGCCGTGCGCGATGCTCCAGCCCAGCGCGGCCACGATAGCAGCATGGGCGTGCGGGGCGCGGGACCGCGCACAGCTCGCCGCGGCCTCCATATTCGAGCAGCTCACCACCGTGGAAGAGCCACCGGCTGGCGTGCCGCGCCACGAGTGGGATGGGGAAAGGCGTTGTTCACACCTGTGGGCAGGTCAGGTATGTCGATCGCCTGGCGCATCACCATGACGCTCGAGGGGGGCGCGATCACCGCCATGCGGAGCTGCCCCGAGTGGGAGCCCCACGCCTTCTCGCATGCGGCTGCGCTCCTCGGCAAGCCACTCGTCCCACTCGTCCTCCTGCCGCCGTCGCCGGATGGAGGACGTGGCGCTGGCATGAACAGAGACGACGCCACCGTGCGGTGGCTAGACGCACAACCACCCAAGTCGGTCGTGTACGTCGCGCTGGGCAGCTAGATGCCGCTGCGCGTGGAGCTGGTCCACGAGCTGGCTCATGGGCTCGAGCTCGCCGGAACGCGATTCCTCTGGGCGCTGAGGAAGCCCAGGGGCCTTCCTGACGCTGATGTCCTCCCTCCGGGCTTCCAGGAGCGGACACACGGCCTTGGCATGGTGACCACGAGCTGGGTGCCGCAGAACACCATACTGGCGCAAGGTGCCGTCGGCGCGTTCTTGACGCACTGTGGACGGAACTCGCTTACCGAAGGGCTTCTGTATGGGCACCCTCTGATCATGCTGCCAATCTTCGCCGACCAAGGTCCAAATGCGCGTCTCATGGCAGGGAGGAAGGTAGGGTTGCCGGTTCCGAGGGATGAAGACGATGGGTCTTTCAATCGCCAGGGGATTGCCGACACAGTGCGGGCCGTGATGGTTGAAGAAGATACCAGGAAGGTCTTTCTAGCAAACGCCACGAAGTTGCAAGAGGTTGTCGCTGATAAGGAGCTCCAGGAGAGGTACATCGATGAATTTGTGCAGCGACTTAGATCTTACACCCCATGCTAAGACTTGGTTTTGGATGTTTTTAAATCCTGCTAGTGGTTGTTGGCTTGTTGCGAATAAACTATGGATGGCAAGATCATTGTCTATCCAATAAGAAATTGCATTATTGTTAGTGGTGGTTGCTGGCCAGACCCCCAAATTCCATTTTGGTGAGGGTTCGCTCAATTCCAATCTGGTGAACAATGCTCCCCTCCACACACGCTTTTTTCATGGCTGTGATGTCACTAAAATAAAAAAAAATCAAAATGTTATAACTTCTGAATGATATATCTATTTTCAATTACATCCGCACCGGTGTGTTTTACACTATAAGACGAACAAAACTAAATCCTACTTACATATGTTTCGAAGAATTTTTTGTAGTAATTTATGTGTATTAACTTATAACTTGTAACTTATGCACAGTTGTATTGAACAACTTATATACACAACTTGTATTGAATAACTTATCCATATAAATTTAGAAATTATTATGCAGTGTGCTGCACTCCAAATTAACACAACTGTCTGTCGTCCCGTTTGGGCCTTTTTAGCTACGACGAGAGCACGCCTGGCCAGGGAAAAAATTTCTGTGCAGTCGTGCTGTACCAAGACCCACGTGCAGCACCTACCGCAGGCCATCCACATACCCTTGTGTATGGATGAAAACGGTACGGATATTTATTCGACCGTCCGTTCGACCGAACAAATATGAACACTTATTCGGATAGTTACTCGGATATCCGGTTTTTTTTTCGGATACGGATACTAAAACGGATATCTTAGGCGGATATCAAATACGGATGTAATATCATCGATATCCGGCGGATATCGGATAATCCGGATAAGTATCGGATATATCCGGATATTTAAAAACGGATATTATCCGGATATTTATTCAAAATTTAAAAATCACAAATTTGAACCATCCAAACTATCTCAAATGGAAAGTTGACCAAAACAACAATTGTTGATCTTGATGAGTTGAACAAACTTGGTATTCAAAACTTTTCAATTTGAAGTCATTTAGAGTTCATAATACTAGAGTCAAAGTGTTGTTTTTTCATTTGACCAAATTTGACTTGGTCAAACTTGCTCAAATAAGACACTAAATGACCTCAGATGAAAAAACTTTGAATACCAAGTTTGATCATCTCAGCAAGATCTACAATTGTTACATAGCTCATTTTCCCATTTGAGAAAGTTTTATCAAACACTAGTCATAAATTCTTGAATCTCATATAGACTTTCTGAAACTATGTCACACACTTGTGAAATTTGAACTATATTTTATTCAAACTTTCTCAAATGAAAAAATGGCCTATATAAGGATTGTATATCTTGATGAGATGAACAAATTTGGTATTCAAAACTTTTCAATTTGAGACAATCTAGGGTTCCGAAAACTAGTTTGTAAACGTCGAAATTTAAAAATCACAAATTTGAACCGTCCAAACTATCTCAAATGGAAAGTTGACCAAAACAAAAATTGTAGATATTGATGAGTTGAACAAACTTGGTATTCAAAACTTTTCAATTTGAAGTCATTTAGAGTTCATAATACTAGAGTCAAAGTGTTGTTTTTTCATTTGACCAAATTTGACTTGGTCAAACTTGCTCAAATGAGACACTAAATGACCTCAGATGAAAAAACTCTGAATACCAAGTTTGATCATATCAGCAAGATATACAATTGTTAGATAGCTCATTTTCCCATTTGAGAAAGTTTTATCAAACACTAGTCATAAATTCTTGAATCTCATATAGACTTTCTGAAACTATGTCACACACTTGTGAAATTTGAACTACATTTTGTTCAAACTTTCTCAAATGAAAAAATAGCCTATATAAGGATTGTAGATCTTGATGAGCTGAACAAACTTGGTATTCAAAACTTTTCAATTTGAGACAATCTAGGGTTCCGAAAACTAGTTTGTAAGCATCGAAATTTAAAAATCACAAATTTGAACCGTCCAAACTATCTCAAATGGAAAGTTGACCAAAACAATAATTGTAGATCTTGATGAGTTGAACAAACTTGGTATTCAAAACTTTTCAATTTGAAGTCATTTAGAGTTCATAATACTAGAGTCAAAGTGTTGTTTTTTTCATTTGACCAAATTTGACTTGGTCAAACTTGCTCAAATGAGACACTAAATGACCTCAGATGAAAAACTCTGAATACCAAGTTTGATCATCTCAGCAAGATCTACAATTTTACATAGCTCATTTTCCCATTTGAGAAAGTTTTATCAAACACTAGTCACAAATTCTTGAATCTCATATAGACTTTATGAAACTATGTCACACACTTGTGAAATTTGAACTACATTTTGTTCAAACTTTCTCAAATGAAAAAATAGCCTATATAAGGATTGTAGATCTTGATGAGCTGAACAAACTTGGTATTCAAAACTTTTCAATTTGAGACAATCTAGGGTTAGAAAACTAGTTTGTAAGCATCGAAATTTAAAAATCACAAATTTGAACCGTCCAAACTATCTCAAATGGAAAGTTGACCAAAACAAGAATTATAGATCTTGATGAGTTGAATAAACTTGGTATTCAAAACTTTTCAATTTGAAGTCATTTAGAGTTCATAATACTAGAGTCAAAGTGTTGTTTTTCATTTGACCAAATTTGACTTGGTCAAACTTGCTCAAATGAGACACTAAATGACCTCAGATGAAAAAACTCTGAATACCAAGTTTGATCATCTCAGCAAGATCTACAATTTTTACATAGCTCATTTTCCCATTTGAGAAAGTTTTATCAAACACTAGTCACAAATTCTTGAATCTCATATAGACTTTCTGAAACTATGTCACACACTTGTGAAATTTGAACTACATTTTGTTCAAACTTTCTCAAATGAAAAATCGCCTATATAAGGATTGTAGATCTTGATGAGCTGAACAAACTTGGTATTCAAAACTTTTCAATTTGAGACAATCTAGGGTTAGAAAACTAGTTTGTAAGCATCGAAATTTAAAAATCACAAATTTGAACCGTCCAAACTATCTCAAATGGAAAGTTGACCAAAACAAGAATTGTAGATCTTGATGAGTTGAACAAACTTGGTATTCAAAACTTTTCAATTTGAAGTCATTTAGAGTTCATAATACTAGAGTCAAAGTGTTGTTTTTTCATTTGACCAAATTTGACTTAGTCAAACTTGCTCAAATGAGACACTAAATGACCTCAGATGAAAAAACTCTGAATACCAAGTTTGATCATCTCAGCAAGATATACAATTGTTACATAGCTCATTTTCCCATTTGAGAAAGTTTTATCAAACACTAGTCACAAATTCTTAAATCTCATCTGAGACTTTTACGAAACTATGTCACACACTTGTGAAATTTGAACTACATTTTGTTCAAACTTTCTCAAAATGAAAAAATGACCTATATAAGGATTGTAGATCTTGAATCCATGACCATGACTCCATGAGACCCATGAAGCAATGTGCTTGGCTATTTCTACTCATGCCGCGAAGATTAGTGCTTATATGATGTTTGATGTATGATGTATCTGTATCTTTATCTTATTTGTTGCTTTACTCTTTAGTCTTTCGGCTTAATCTAGATGGATTATGGACTCATAGAGTGGTGTAATGGTTTTGCATACGTATGATATATATATATATATATATATATATATATATATATATATATATATATATATATATATATACTTGCTTTTACTCAATATCCGAATAGATATTTGTATCCGACCTTCTCCGAATCCGATTCATACCGTATTCGATACTCATTATTCGTATCCGTAACCGAGTCAATCCGTATTCGTATATGTATCCGAACGCTATCCGTGTCCGAATCCGAATCCGAACAGAAATATGAAAACAAATATAATATGAGTGATATCCGTTCGTATCCGATCCGTTTTCATCCCTACCCTTGTGTGATGCTTAGCCCACCAGCCACGCCTGACGGAACGTGCGGCCCGCGCACGCAAGGATGAGGACCATCGATGAGGATGAATCGACGGCAACAAGGCCGTGCTGCACAGGCATAAATTTTTTTTCCCCTGGCCGGGCGACGGGCGTAGTGCTACCTCTACGCGTCGAGTCGATTGGTTGTCACAGATACTCATCCACCTCACCATGGATGCCGGGTCGCCGCCGCTGCACATTGTGATCTGCCCGTGGCTCTCCAGGTTTGCCCGTGGCTCTGCGTTCTGGCTAAACTCTGACGCACCCTTGTTTTCCGCCCATGCCGCGACGGGTCTGTCGGTCGCCCGGCGCATCACCTTGATGCTCGAGAGGTGTACGATCGTGGCCATGCGGTCTTCTCGCATGCTGCTGCGCTCCTCGGCAAGCCGTTCGTCCCACTCGGCCTCCTACCGCAGTCGCCGGATGGAGGCCATGGCGCCAGCATGAACAGAGACGACGCCACCGTGCGGTGGCTAGACGCACAGCCATCCAAGTCGGTCATGTACGTCGCGCTGGGCAGCCAGGTGCCGCTGCGCGTGGAGCTGGTGCACGAGATGGCTCTTGGGCTGGAGTTGGCTGGAACCCTGGTTTTAAATAGCGGGCTACAGAGCTGCCGGAGACAGACCACGCTAAGCTATTGTCACTTTTACCGCTATGTCAACTACGACCGCTATATTGCACTATAGCGCCGCTAAATTGCTTAGCTACATTGAAATAGCGCCGCTATTTCAATTTCACCTATAATAGTGACAATCTAATTATTACCTACTTAAATTTTGTTTTAAAGTTGGTATTTAGCAAAATTGAACACTTGAGTTTGATGAATCATGCTCTAAAATCATATTAAGTATTGTTTCCTACACCCCCCTAGAACCTTAAAAAGATATCTGTGTTCAACAAATTTCATGATTGTCATGTTTTTATGAATCAATTACTCATATTTTTTTGATTTTCTTATAAACCGCTATCTGGCATAGCTTAGCCTCTAGAAAAAAGATGTCACTATTTGCTATAGCCCGCTCCTCTAGGCGCTGAGGAAACCCAGTGGTGTCCCAGACTCGGACGTTCTCCCACCCGGCTTCCAAGAACGCACCCATGGCAAAGGGATGGTCACCATGGGGTGGATTCCTCAAATCATCATACTGGCGTACGGCGCGGTAGGCGCGTTCTTGACGCATTGTGGCGCTGAACCCTCTCATCATGTTGCCCATCTTCGCCGACCAAGGGCCGAACGCAAGGCTCATGGAGGGGAGGGAGGTCGGGTTGCAGGTGGCAAGTTATGAGAACGACGGGTCCTTTTGACCGCCATGGCATTGCAAGTGCGTCATGGTAGAGGAAGATTCCAAGAGGGTCTTTAGAGAAAATGCGCTGAAGATGCAAGAGATTGTAGCCGATAAAGAGCTTCATGAGAGGTACATTGACAAGTTTATTGAGCAGCTTAGATCTTACACAAGTAGTGATGGCAAGTCTACTGCTGCCCTGCCCAGCTCCAGCTCCAGCGAAGACTTACTTCTGCAGGGTCTTTTGTATTGATTCAGGGTTTTGAACACCGGTAGTGTTGTAGATGATGGAAAAAAACATGTAGTATTCAATAAAGAGCTGTGCTGGTAGAGGCGGTTGTAAGGGGTTTTAGTCTATGGAAAAATATGAGCTGTTTACTTCGACATTTAGTTTCGTCGCTGTTTCTAATGGAGGCGGCTTTTCTTTGAATATATCACCTTTGCACCTAGCCAGTGCATATTTACGGTTAAAAAACAAACTGAAACTTATTCGATGAATTACACGTCATGGTAGCACTAATACGGTGTTGTTCTTTCTCTTTGTTAAAGTATTTGACATTGATTCAAATGCTTCCGTAACATTATTTTAATATAAGTTTTGCGGAATGGAATAGGAAGTAGGCCTGTTAATGGGCTAAAAGCCTAAAACCCACCCCATATCCAATCAAACCCTGGCCCTAGCAAATTAACTCCCTTCTTCAACCCAACCCACCCCATATTTTTTTGTAGTTTCAACCCAACCCATTCCAACCCAAAAACTAATTAAACTCGTGGATTTGTTATAAGAACCCATGAGTTTGCATAAAATGTATATATAAGATTGCATAAGACATATGCGTTCATGTAAGGGGCTAATCCTTTTCTCTCTAGAATACAAAGATGCGTAGCTCTCCTGCGCATTCGAGAAAAAAGACATATGGGATCAAATTAAAAGTCAGACCCCTGGATTTAAAAATCTCGGGTTGATGTTATAAAATTTTATCGAATTTGACTAGAATTTTTTGCAGATTATTTAATGTAACAAGCGGCTACTTCGTGCCAATTGTTACTTTCAGATCAAATGTGAGCCCCACATCAAAGCCGGATCCTAGAAATAAAAGCTCGCGTTCACACTTTAAAATTTTATCGAAATTGACTGAAAACGGTTAAATAGGATTAAAAATGTCATGAAGCTAATATGGGCTGGTTAGAACAACAAGATCTACATGTGGGCCCCACGTCTGAAGCCGAACCGTACAAATAAAAGCTCACGTTAACACCTTAAAATTTTATCACATTGACTGAAATTTATTGGATAAGGTTCAAAATATCAGGAAGCTAATTTGTGTCAGTTAGCACAATAAGGTATGCACATGGGCCCCACATCAGAAGCCAGACCCTACAAATAAAAGCTCGCGTTCACACCTTAAAACTTTATCAAGATTGACTAAAATTTGTTAAATAAGATTCAAAATGTCACGAAGCTAATATGTGCCAGTTAGCATAGCAAAATCTGCACGCAATCCCCCACATCAAAAGCTAAACACATTTGAAATCAATATATATGTACGCTATGAAAATTCAACATCAACCCATGGGTTTATAACCTATTGAAACCCAGGAAGAAAGAATCCAATTCCAACCCATCCAACCCGGTTTTCCATTAAACCCAACCTAACTCGACCCGCAAGTAAATCGACCCATTCACACCCATCCAAAATGCACCCACTTGAGAACCCAACCCAATAAACCCATTTGAACCCAATGCACTAGCAGGCCTCAAAGGAAGGGCACTGTGGCCAAGGGCCAAGGCCATGGTGGACTGGACCGTAGTGGATTTTCGGCCCATGAGGGATTTTGCTGGGTCTTCTTTGACGTGGCCTGACGGGTTTCTGAACCAGGCAAGAACGCAAAAGCCCTCCAATTTCAAGTAAACTCCGCTGGGCATTTTGGTTGCTGTTTCGCAATCCACGAGCAAGACCAAGTTACGGACGGCACTAACTGCTGTCTGGTTCAGGATCATCAACGGGATAGATAATCCTATATTTTCAGGAGCTCATGGTCCACAACGATGGCATAATTGTCTGGTTTCTCTTTGGTCCAACTCCTCGTCGAAAGTGTTATTCAACGGTGCTCGATCTAGACATGAAATCTACCATGGGCGCGGGTTATGGCTAGACGACTGGTCCCCTTTCACACCGTCATGGTAGAGGAAGATTCCAAGAAGGTCTTTAGAGAAAATGCGCTGAAGATGCAAGAGATTGTAGCCGATAAAGAGCTTCACGAGAGGTACATCGACCAATTTATTCAACGACTTGGATCTTTCACCAGTGATGATGGCAAGTCTACTGCTGATGTGCCCAGCTCCAGCTAAGAATTACTTTTTGCACGGTTTTATGTATTGGTTCAGGGTTTTCAATTCTGCTAGTAGTACTAGTAGTGTTGTAACCCATGATGTGCGACCTGATTTAATTTGATGAAGTGATTTATCATGGCAAACAACACGAGCTTCCAATCAGCACAATCCAAATCATAATGTTTTCCACACCAATTAATCAGACAAACAGAAACAAATCCATACCGACCTCTAGTAAATATAAATAAAATAAAACCATATAAAAGATGAAGTCCAATCTCCTCTACTTACTTCATTTGTAAGCTTTGGGGCTCAACCAAAAGAGAGTGCAAAATTCTTATTGAGATGTAAGTCGACGAGCTATCGATCTCGTACGGCCAACAGTCAAGTCCCTTGTAGTTGCCGATGCACCTGACAGGTGGGCCCGAACCTCTCCCGAGGTCGATGAGGAACTCCTGTTTTGACTCCAATGATGCGCCGACCACGCACCGGCTCCGTGGGCAGACGGCACTCAGAGAGATCCACCGTGGGATGTCGCCGGTGATCGACTGGCGCCAGCTCCCAATTGCTATCGTCTGCTGCAGCGTCCATCCGGCGTCGCCGGTCAGCACCCACACCTTGATCTTGGGGCCCCAAAACGACTGTATCAGAGACAGCCCGCCGTCGTCGGATGTTGCCAGGATCAGTTCAGCGGGACTACGAATGCAAAAATGGCACTGCTTCGGCAGCGGGACTACCATCGCCGTCGCCGGGCGCGGCGAAGACCTGGTACCTCAGTGCTTCCGCCGCCTTGAACTTGAAGACGAACTCAAGGTTGTCGTATCTCGCTCTTGTCTGCACGGCGAGTATCCGTGCCACCAGGTCGTATCCGGTACCTGCAGATCCAGATGGCGAGAGGTCGTCGCCGTGGCCGTAGCCGGTGAGCAAGACGTACGAGGAACGCCTGCCTGTGTCGGCCGGGCGCAGGAACGTGCAGTCTCCGGTGATGGGGTCGGCTCCTTGCCATGAGCAGGATGAACCCGTCGCGGGAGCACAGCAGCTCCCTGTACAAACCTCTGTAAACGCCGCCGCTGCCGGACCGGGCCGGTATCAAGGAGTGCGCGGCGGCAGTCTTGTCGTCGCCGCCAATGTCTTTCCATGGGAGCACCGACTGGAACGGCCCCGGCGGCGTTCGCCGCAGGCACGCTGCGTATCTGCTATTGTGGAAGACGCCGAGGAGGAGGTGAAACCCGAGTATCGACGCGTTGTCCACGATGGCGCGCCGCCATGGCTTGCAGACGCCGGCGCAGCAGAAGACGGCGAAGGGCTCAAGGTAGAGGAAGATCTCGAGGAGGACGTCGGCCGGTAGCGATGCCCACGTGTCCATGACAATGACATCCACATGTCGAGGTTGTTCTGGGACTTCTTCTGCCGGCGATGGAAGTGACGCCGCGTGCATGGATTCGGCAAGCCAGCAGAATAACTTGCGTAACATTGGTATGTGACGCTGATCGATCAAATCGGTCGACTATATTCACTGCTTACAATCAATTCAGTTTTATATATATAGTTATTATTAAGGTGCTTTATTAATTAGTTGTTACCTTCGGAGTTTAAACAGTCTCCGATCAGAAATTGCAAGTCGTATGAAACTCTGAACCAATCGTACTATAGTACGTGAAGGGTGCTTTGCGCGCCCTTGGACTTTAAACAGTCTCGGATCAGAAATTGGAAGTTCTATGAAACTCTGAACTAATCGTAATCTTATTACGGATCGGAGTCGTTATGGGTCACTCGTATTTGACTGTGTTACCGTCTTATTAGAATCCGATCGATAATATTTAGCTCCACAGTTTTGTGAAGCTAACTTGCAGTACACTGACTTTATTTAGGTTGTTCCAACATATATGAGCATGTTATAAGTTCGGCTCACATACACGATATGGAGGGTATGAGGGCACTTTTTGAATTGAAAAGTAAAAAAGGTGGAAAGAAAATCACTTCCTACAATCTACTAGCCATGTTCGCTTCTCTTATAATCCGTACTTTTCAGCTTGTTTTTTTAGCCGGAACAGTGTTTTTCTCTTACAACAAATTAACCGGAACAGTGTTTCGGCTTGTTTTTTCGGCGAAGCGAACGGGCCTATGCGGTGCTTGCCCGTGAGTTAGCTATTTTTGTCAGATTTAATTAGGCTCGACCCAATCTTATAAATCAAATAAATTTTAAGACCCATAATAAATATTGGTGCAATAAGGGATTAAACTCTCATACGGAAAATTGAGAAAATATTGACTCAACTTAAAAAGGTGATTATTATATGCGCCTGTTTTGAGTTTAAGAAAGGCGAAAGACGACCCAGACGCCCAGGCCATGACACGTGTGGTATGACGCCAACAAAGTTTTTTTTAGCTCCAACCACAAGCAAGAAGAATGAAATTGAGGGACGATAGACCAAAGGCTGGAAGAATGAAGATGAGTAAGAGATGAACGAACAGTGGAGAGAGTGAAAGATGGAAGAAAGAAATTTACCACTCTTAAAATTATTATTAGGTACATATATAATATTAAATAGGCTTCTTGTCCCTATGTGCCCGTCCCTAGAGGCTTGCTTTTGGTACTCCTCTCTTTAGCCCGCGTGTCGCAGGCTTGTCGTCCTCTACTGATTTACCTAGTCAAGCTGACACGATGATATGCTATAGAGGGACACTACTACAAAGAAGCTTGATGTGGCTGCTTGGTCCACCTCTATTTGTTCGTCTCTAGAAATGGATTTTAGAGGCAGGCCGAAACCTAGCTTACTCTAAGGTGGATATGTAGAGACGGGCCCAAAGACAACTATCTCTACAAATTGATTGTAGAATTGATTGGTTGCTACGACCGTGCGGGTGGAATGAGAGCTGCTATTAGTGCTAGAGATCGATAGTTGAAGTAGGGCAAAAGATAAATAACACGGACCCTTTGAGTAGTTGCATATAGAGTAAACAGTAACGAAGGCAAGTATATAACGTAGAACTCATTATCAACTAATAACTTTATAATTATCTTTTCATTTGCATGTATATAACTTAACAACCCTAAGAACAACTCCTCGTTAATTGCTAACAATTTTTATAATTTTCTTTTCATGCGCATGTGTATAACTTAACAAACTCTAAGGATTTACCTAGATGTTTTACCTTATGCCTTGTGTTACCTCTGGTTTTTGCATGCGTATAGTATTGCTTAGTTTGCAAACACCAACTATTGTGATGATTAATCTTTACTAATGGATTATGCAACATATTGCCTCCGTCCCAAAAGAAGTGTTTGCACACATCCATCGCCGCTGCACCTCCATCCCTATCCCCTAAGCCGGCGAGCACGGGCGTCCAGATCACTGTCCGTCGGAGCCAATGGATCGCGACACGCGAGCTCGACATCTCCTGCCGGCAACATCTCCGGCTAGCAGCATATTGGGGGAGATGCAACTCCCCCTTGATTTGAGGGGAGATGGGTGATGGCCACCAAAAAAAAGGAAGAGCTATTTATGGACTGTTGCAGTAGTGAGAGCTGTCTCACAGAGTCACCAAGTCGTCCATTCGAAGCAGTCTCTCCGCAAATTTTGCGGGAGAAAGGCTTGTCTCGGTTTATCCCTTCCCCAGACTCAACTCATGTGGTAGCCTCCGACACTGAGTCTGCCCTTTTTTTTATTTATGGACTGTTGGAGTATGAAAAATGATTAGTGGGGGACTGTTGGAGCATGAAAAATGATCTATCTCCTTCAATATGACAGTATTATGGGAATAAGAGGTTGGATTGGGGAACCGCTGGAGATGCTAAAGTCGTTCAATTCAGTGGATGCACGGATCAACCAGCAGGCAATGGGTGGTAGATGGGCTGAACTGATGAAACTGATGGCCTGCAACATTAGCAACTTGACAGGCGGAGGGTTGATGGGCTATACTGGACCTACCTGTCTGCTTGCCATTTTTTTTGTTAGGAATAGGAAGGGACCGTGGGCTGTGCCAAGGCCATGGTGGGCTGGACCCTAGTGGATTTTCAGTCCACGGGAGATTTCGCGGGGGTCTCTTTGACGTGGCCTGACGGGCTGCTGAACCAGGCGAGCACGCAAAAGTCCGATCCAATTTTGGGCACGTTCGCTTCAACTTATCAACAGACTTATTAGCTAGAATGTACAGTATTTTTTTCTCACAACAAATCAACTTATCAGTCGGCTTTAATACCGCCCAGACTCAGTAAACTCCGCTGAGCGAGCAAGCAAAAGTTTACTCACAGCTGAATGTCTGCATGCTCGCCGGCTAATGCTGTCTGCTTCAGGTTCAGCACAGCAACGGGATAGATAACCCAACCCTATACTTTCACGAGCTCACGGTCCATCTCGTGCTCTTTTGTCCTCACCTGGTGCTGGTGGCGGGCGGGCGGGCCGGCCGGCCATGCGGCGCCTCCTCCGACTGCAGCGCGGTCGGTGCCGGAGGTGGAGGTGGAGCTACGAAACGATCGAGAAAGCTGCATGGCGCGCCGTGCCTGCCGGCTGCCGCTGCCGGAGCTGTAGCCGACGGCACCCGCTGTGCGGCGCAGGGACGTTTGCTGTTCTCCATGCTGCAATACTATGCATGGCAGTGGCAGCCACTAGCCAGGGCCCCCCTGCGGCCCTGCCTTTTGCTGTTCTGAGAAAGATGTCAGCGTACCGTTCCCATGTGATCCTGAGCCATACCCAATCTGGAAACAAGTAATCCCTATGTTTGCATTGCTGACAGGCTATGAAACTGTCTAGGCTGAAAATGATGCCGGTAAGAAGAATTAAACCAATATGCTTCCACGGAAACATAAATGGACGGCGCCATAAGCTAACAGAGGATTGGTCCTTGTCCTGCCAATGCGCCAGTAAACCGTGGCAGCATGTGAGTTAATGACAATGCAGGGCAGCCTGCAAGGAGCAACCACATCACCAGTATGTATGTACTCAATGAATATGATGACTCAGAAAGGGCAGAAACGACCAAAGGCGAGGCACGAACGTGTGGGGGCATATAACAGAAGCTGCTGTAGCTGCTGTTGCTGCTGCTGAATTGTATTTTAAACCACTTATTGCTTCCCTCGTTGCCTCTAGCAAGATCACGAAATAAAGCAGCTGTAAATCTCAAATCAAATGGAAATGAGGAAAGAGAAGCTTCTCGTCAGTACTACTTCAGAGTTTCAGACCGATGGTCCAATCATCCAATGTCGAGCGATGGAAATGGATTGATTTTGAGATAGTAATAATTTGTGCGTGAATGCTTCGTCATCCTGCAGGATTATGTTATGATTCCCTTTTGCAAGCAGAGTATATGCTTCAGAAAAGATGGTGCCTTTGCGGCTTTGCTCGTAAACGATCGTAAATTTTCAGCCGGGAACAGTGTTTTTCTCTCACACCAAACCAGCCAGCAGTAAATAATCCACGATACGATACGGCCTCCCGAACAGGCTGAAAAAGATGACAAGTGCAGTACATAACTGTAGCGCCCAGACTCACAGACTGACATACTAGTGAATTCATGGAGGCAGCAAAGGTCCTGACCTACCCAGCCACGCTATTATACCGATACCACAGCCAGCGGTAAAACAAACAGGTGAGGTGAGCACGGGTTAAAAGTTAATGATGCGAGCAACCTGCCACAACAGCACCGGGCGGGCATGATGGCATACAGGGCTGCAGGGCCGAGTGACCAAAGGGTCAAAGCAAAACTGCTCGCTGTAACTGGCTGACGACGAGCATTCAGAATGGTCAATGGAATACATGTACTCCTGTACTACTGGACAGTCAGACATATCGGACATTTTTATATGCATGTAGGAGTAGATGACGTTTTAATTAAAATACTGAAAGTGCAGCCTCCTGGTTATAGGATCATATTTTTTTCGATGAAAAAAAAAATCAGATCAGGGACCTCTTGTATGTATAGGCAGTATTTTCATAACTGGCGTGTGCAGGATTCCAGGTACTAGTGTGAGTGTCTGACAAGGTACTGTTAATGGTGACTACTCCTAATTAACTAGTGTTATGTAGCAACTAGCAAGGATAGAGCAGGGACCTCCTGATCGTAGTAGGCCACAAGCCCAACATAAAGCTTGGCCTGTTTGCTTCGTACACACACACACATCACTATTGCACTTAACAGCTGAAGCAAGTAAAGCTCGGTCAGGGTGGAGCTCACATAAGCATAACCAAGAACACACTCCCATGGAGCTCAAGTCCTCGGCCTCAACAAGAAGAGTAAGCAAGCAACAAACACTTCCTTTCACCACTTGATTCTGCTTTCTTCAGCCAAGAAGATCAGCAACATAGCAAGCACGAAGCTGTTTCTTCCAGCAACTATCCTCATCTTCACCTCAAGAACAGTGTCATGTTCAGGTTTTCAAAATAAAGAACAGTGTCATGTTCCACTGATTCATTGCAGAACTCATTCCATGGAGTAGGAGCAGCAGCAGCATCAACCGGAGGAGGTGGAAGCAGCGTGTTCGAGCCCACGTTCAGTGACCCGCTCTGCAGCCACAGCCTGAAGGAGGCCTCCGAGTTCGTCAGGTCCTCCTTCCCCATGGCCACCCTCGCCAGGAGCAGCAGCAGCAACAACGGCCACGGGCGACACCACGAGGCCTCCACTGTTATGAACGACGTATAGGAATATGAAGTAAAGAATCAAGCCACAGAGGAGACACACGATTTAACGTGGAAAACCCCTCCAATGTGAAGGGAAAAAACCACGGGCACCAGCCAGCAACAATCTCACTATCTCAAGAGTTTTGGGTTACACGCCTATGGCGGCTTACAAGAGAATCAAGTCTCCACGAAACCCTAGCAAGGGTGTATATACCGTAGCGTACCGCGGGAGCTCCGCCCCCCGCACCCCCCGAGCACAAGGGTGAGACCTGATGGGCCGGCTTCAGACTCCGCTACGCTCCGACCCAAGCCTCCGGCGACGGGCCTCCGCTCCGCTCCGTCAGAAGCCCGGCCTATATCCTAGAGTGAATTTGGAACAACTCCAACAAACTCTACCTTGAGACAAATTCATCTTGTATCATAAATCAACCCTTCATCCTGAACATAACAAAGATAGAAAACCACTGATGCCAACAATAGTCTCTTGGACTATCCAATTAAACTAACTAAGCTTGAGCTGACTTAAACTTAGCAATGAGAACGAGCTTTGTCATCATATCGGCAGGATTATCATGAGTACTAATCTTGCATACCTTCACTTACCTTCTTCAATCACATCACGCACAAAATGATACTTGATATCTATGTGCTTAGTTCTCTTATGGAACATCGATCTTTAGTGAGGTAAATTGTACTTTGACCGTCACAAGTGCAAACTTATGCAAGATTCAACTCCACAAAGCTCAGTACAAACCTTTCACCAAATTAATTCTTTGCACGCTTCACAAATAGCCATATATTTCGCTTCAAGAGTAGACAAAGCAACAACCGATCGTAAAGTAGCCCTCCAACTCACAAAGACTGGCGCCAATAGTAAACACATAACCTCGTAAGTGATCTTCGCTTTGTCGGATCAAAGCAAACATAATCGAGAATCCACATAGCCAATAAGACCATTATCAGTTCTTCCAAACTTTAAACAGAATCTGTTGTGCCTCGAGGTACCTGAAAATCCATGAAGCGCCCTCCAATATTCTTTGCGAGGATTAGACATATATCTACTAACAAGACTCATAGCATATGACAAATGCGGACGAGAGCAAACCATGGCATACATCAAAGACCCAACAAACACTAGAATAAGGAACCCTTGACATGTATTCAATCTACGCATCGTACTAGGACACCGAGCGGTGACAACTTAAAGTGAGGTGCAATAGGGGTACTAATGACCTTAGCATTTTGCATGTTGAAATATTTGAAGAACTTTTTTGATATAATTTTGTTGACTAAGAAATAGCAAACCAGATTTTTACGTCTCTACTAATTTCCATAGCAAGAATTTTCTTAGCACTACCAAGATCTTTCATATCAAAACCACTACTCAATAGCTTCTTTAACTTAGTGATTTCAATCTTACTCTTGGCAACAATCAACATATCATCAACATATAACAAAGAAATATATAGGTGATCCATTAACATGCTTGATGTAAAACACGACTATCATACTTAGATCTTTTAAAGCGTGTGCTAACATAAATGAATCAAACCTCTTGTTCCCATCGACAAGGGGACTGTTTCAAACCATACAAGGATCTCTTCAACTTGCACATATATTTTTCCTTGCCGTGCACTATGAACCCTACGGTTGGTCCATGTATATTTCCTCCTCAAGCTCTCCATGCAAAAACGCAGTCTTCACATCTAACTGCTCAAGCTCAAGATCATGTGAAGCAACAATACTAAGGAAAGTACGAATTGAACTGTGTTTTACCACTAGAGAGAACACATCATTGTAGTCAACTCCCGGAATTTGACTGTAGCCTTTAGCAACTAACCTTGCCTTATACTTTGGAGGCTCGCTTGGAGATAAACCCTCCTTTCTCTTGAAGATCCATTTGCAGCTGATGGTCTTCTTATTCTTAGGTAAAGGTACAATCTTCCATGTACTGTTCTTCTCAAGAGACTGCATCTCCTCATGCATAGCAGAAATCCAATTCTCAGTATCACCACAACAGATAGTTTCTTTATAGGTTGCTGGCTCATGAACATTCTCCACCTGTTCAGCACAACTCAAAGCATAGTAAGACAAATTACACTCTTCAATAAGACGCTTAGGAGGTGCAATTGTCCTTTTTGACTTACGTTGAGCAATAGGTAAATCCTCCTCTAACTGCAAAATAGGAGGAGTTTGTTGAACATCATCATGAGCATCATCCTCAGCAACATCATTATCATGGTCATCATGCTCATCAACAGGCTCCACCTGCACACCTGTATCATCATCAACATGCTCCACCTGCATGCGCATCTCGTTGTAGCTCTTTTTTCCGGAACATGATCTCGAGGGCAACCGTCGAGTAAACATCACAGATTCATTGAAAACAACACTCCTGCTCATAAAAGTCTTTCCTGTTTTAGGATTCCACAATTTATAGCCTTTGACTCCCGAACTATAACCAAGGAAAAGACACTTAACAGCTCTAGGCTCTAATTTTTCATTATCAACATGAGCATAAGCAGTGCATCCAAAAACTTTCAACTGTGAATAATCAGCAGGCGTACCAGACCATACCTCAATGGGAGTTCTTTTATTTAGTGGAATAGAAGGCGACCTGTTTATCAAGTAACAGGTAGTATTAGCAGCTTCAGCCCAAAAATGCTTTCTCATCCTGGCATTAGACAGCATGCAACGGGCCTTGGACATGATGGTTCTGTTCATGCGTTCGGCCACACCATTCTGTTGTGGAGTATGGGGTATGGTGTGATGCCTAACAATGCCTTTCAATCTGCAATAATCATTAAATTCACACGAACAAAATTCTCCACCATTATCAGTACGAAGCAATTTTACCTTCTTTTCAGTTTGCCTTTCTATCATTACTTTCCGGTCCTTAAAAGCAAAGCAAAAGTATCATTTTCATTTTGGAAAATAAGGCCAAACCCTTCTAGAGTAATCATCAATAATTGTAGGCATGTAACGAGCACCACCAAGTGAGGACTTACGGGAAGGGCCCCATAAATCAGCATGAACATAATCAAGAGTACCTTTAGTGGTGTGAACAGAAGTGTTGAAATGTACCCTTTTATGCTTCCCGAAAATACAATGCTCACAAAACTTTATTTTACTCGAAGTGCGACCATCCAAAGAGGTTTCTCTTCATCAATTCTGTCATACCATGGTGACTCATATGTCCCAAACGCATATGCCAAAGGTTAGTTTTACTAGGTTCATCATTAGCTTGAAGAACAATGAATCGAGAACCGGTAAAGTACACCTCTAAGGACATATAACTTTGCGAATTAAGATCACCTTTCAAGCAAACAAGAGAACCTTTTGATACCTTGAGCGCCATCCGAACCGTAATATTTGTAACCTTATACGCATCAAGCGTGCTCAATGAGATAAGATTTCTAGACATCCCCGGTATATACACGACGTTTTTTCGATTAATGCGTGTCATGCCATCATCGGTCTTGATCCGAATCGATCCAATCCCCACAATGTCACACGGGTTATCATCTCCCATCCGCACAACATCCCCTTTCTCGCACGAGCTTATCTGAGCTAAACCAATTTCTGTTAGTGCAAATATGAAATGAACATGCGGAATCGAGAATCCATTCATCATGACCAGCAACACAACCAGCAAATACTACCAGACAATCTCCAGAATCATCATCAGACGCAGCAGCAGCAACAGAGACCTTACCAGCCGACTTGTTTTTCCTCTTCTCCTTATTCTGTACTTTTCTGCAATCCTCAACATTATGATTTGTCAGCTTGCAATAAACACAGAACTTTTTATTACCATGCGGCTTGGACTTTGAACGGCCTCTCCTTTCGTAGTTCTTACTTCCATCATTGCCATCATTGGAGGATCTGTTTTCAGTTCTGCCTCTCACATGCAAAGCATCGCCCTTGGAGGACAACGTCCCGTCATTCTGCACCATGCCTCTCATCTTCTCCCTAGACTAGAGAGCCTCATAAACTTCCTTTAGGGTTAGTTCATCACGGCTCAAAAGTATGGTGTCACGAAAATTTACATACGAATTTGGCAAAGAACATAGCAGTAAAAGACCTAAGTCCTCATCATCATACTTCACCTCCATCGACACTAGGTCGGCGACGATCTTCTTGAATTCAGCGATGTGGCTCATCACTGAATCCTCCTCCTTCATCTTCAGGGTGAACAGCTTCATCTTCATCTGCATCTTACTGGTTAGATCCTTGGACATTAAGATCGATTCCAGTTTCAGCCATAGTTCTGCAACAGTTTTCTCTTTCAGACACTCCTGCAAAATATCATTATGAAGATGCAACTGAATTAGGGCGAGCGCCTTCTGATCCTTGCGGATCTCTTCTGGAGTCCACTCGGCCTTCCTCTTTCCAAAACTATCCAGCGCCTCATCATAGTCATGAGTCTGCACCAGAATCCCCCGTATCTTGACTTGCCATAGTGAGAACCGCGTGTCGTAGTTCAGCAGCGGAAGATCGAACTTCATCGACGTCGTCATGAACCCTAACAGCAACCAAAGCTCTGGTACCACTTGTTATGAACGACGTATAGGAATATGAAGTAAAGAATCAAGCCACAGAGGAGACACACGATTTAACGTGGAAAACCCCTCCAATGTGAAGGGGAAAACCCACGGGCACCAGCCAGCAACAATCTCACTATCTCAAGAGTTTTGGGTTACACGCCTATGGCGGCTTAGAAGAGAATCAAGTCTCCACGAAACTCTAGCAAGGGTGTATATACCGTAGCGTACCGCGGGGGCTCCGCCCCCCGCACCCCCCGAGCACAAGGGTGAGACCTGATGGGCCGGCTTCAGACTCCGCTACGCTCCGACCCAAGCCTCCGGCGACGGGCCTCCGCTCCGCTCCGTCAGAAGCCCGGCCTATATCCTGGAGTGAATTTGGAACAACTCCAACATCCACCACCACCACCACCTCCTCATCATCGCCGCGTCCTCCATGGCGGCCTTGGCTCGAATCGAGAGGGAGGAGAGCCGCAGAGCAGTGAGCGTGGCCGTTCCCGGCGACACCGGGGCGGCCGCGCGAGTTCTTTCACGAGCCTCGCACCACTACTACACAGCCCACTCGTCGCACCTGTGGAGGTCCGTGCCATCCAAGTGGAGGACGCCGAGAGGTGGCTGCGCAGAGTCGTCGGATTTCGACCACGGCAACGGAAGCGGTAATGGCAAGGCTGCCTTTTCCGAAGTAAGCGGAGCAGCGGGCTCGGACACAGGAGGCGGCGCCGGGAGGCGACGACGAGAAGAGGGCGGCCATGACGGTGAGGAGGTCCGTGGATGCGCTCCGGGATGCCCACTCGCTTCATATTTGTACACGCCACCGCGAAGTGCTCCTCAAAGGTGCCATTTTATTTTGTAGCGAGATTTGTTGCTCAATTTTACAAGAAATTTTGGCATTTGAATTTGTTCGCGCCACGAACGCCGAGCTTGCAAGATGCTTTGCTTTGTACACGTTGCGCACAAGTTCACCGACAACGAGGAGCCGCCCAAGGAGAGCTTCGTGTTCGGAGCTCGATCGCGAGCCGGTGCCAGCGTGAAGGGTTTCGGCGGTGGGCGCCGGCGACGACCACCAGCGGAGGGACGTTAGCCGGAGATGACGCCGCTGGGCAGCTCGTGCCACACGCCGCTCAAGAACACGTCTCGGTGCGGCACAACACGCCGGGCGAGTTAGGTTAGGCGGGCTGGTGCCGTGCATAACCGGCGGATGGACATCTCGGGCTGGCGGACTGCCACCTCGCCAAGCTGGACCAGGGCGCGCGGTTCGATGCCATGCTTGTCAACTGGAGCTCAAGGAGGAGGAGGAAGAGGAGGTGTCCAAGAGCCTCGAGCACTTCGAGGCCACCGTCGGCGCCGAGCCGCCGCCGTGACCGACTGCGATAAACGGCGGCGGTGGATGCCGTTGGGATGAGCGATGATGAGGCCAAGAGCTGCATCAGGTGTGTGCAAACACGAGCACGGCACATTGCATAGTGGTGGAAGATTAGACATGAGATCCTGAATTTTTTATTGATAAGAAGAGATTGAGCGATTCAGATATGATTTTGCTCTGTTTTCTTGTGCTCCATTCGATTAGGTATCAGAGGGAAGAGGCAAAGATCCAGGCTTGGATTAACCTGGAGAGCGCCAAGGCTGAAGCACAATCAAGAAAGCTGGAGGTAACACCAAATTCAGTACCATCTTTATGCAATAATTAAAAAAATCATTGGCTGCATTATTCATTGGCTGCATTAATTTTACTAATTTTACCATCAAGAAAGTTGCTGCATTATTGTTCAAGTTCAGATTACACATTTAGAAGGCTGTAGGCTGTAGGTGCAATGATATAGGTTGACATAGGCCTTGTTTAGATTGCAAATTTTTGCAATCTGGACACTGTAGCACGTTTCGTTTGTATTTGACAAACTTTGTTCGATCATGGACTAACTAGGCTCAAAAGATTCGTCTCGTGATTTACAACCAAACTATGTAATTAGTTATTTTTTTTACCTACATTTAATGCTCCATGCATACGTCTAAAAATTGATGTGATGGAGAGAGGGTGAAAAAACTTGAAATTTTGAGGCAATCTAAACAAGGCAATACTAGTACTAGAGTAGTAGTTTGAACTGTAAGGTTCAGTTTTAGGAAGGAAAGATTTAGGGCCATTTTGGAGAGCTGTCTATATAGGTTTGTTGGGAATAGCTTGTCCCAACCCAATCTGACCCTGACTATGATGACATACTGCTTGTGGAACTAGTTGAACTGCAACTTGGTCAGAGTTTTTGAAATCTTGCAGCTCCATGTCCATTTGAATCTATTGATAATTAAATATCCTGTTCATCACACATTGCACTTTGAATCCAATCAGCCTGTTCGCTGGTTAGTTTTAGGGCTGATAAGCCCGGCTGGTGCTGGTTTATTATGAGAGGAAAATACTGTACCATGGCTGATAAGCCATGGCTGAAACCAACAAGCGAACAGGCTGAATATTGAATCCATAATGCCCAGCGTGTCAGTAGAAACAGAAGCCAGTGTTCAGAAACCATGTGTTGAAGCTCGGTATTTTCCAAGCATCAAGAAATTCCAGAATTAAAAATCACAGAAGAAGGTTGGGATTAGACCACAGCTCTGCCATTTCCTTCTTCCTTCCTTCCTGCACCTCCACAGCCTCCAACAGAGCTAAATCCACGGCGAATTCTTGTCCGCCACCTCCATGTGGCCTTGCTAATCCAAGTTGCTTAGAACAGTGTGAAGCATGATTGTTCATTGCTTTCTATGCAATGCAACCCCACTCACCTTTTACCCACGCAGTTCATTGGAACTCATCAGAGTTGTTTAGCTGGTTTTGTTCTGAACTTGGACTAACCGTCCTCAGAGCCATGTGAAGAGCTTTGATCCGAGAGCGCGGAGCGATATCGTGCCCCGTTTAACCGTAGTTTAAGATAGAGGCATGTGCTTGGGGTTATAATGTGATGATGATCTGCGGTACTAATAATATACCAATTACCCATGCGTATGCAATGTATTACATTAGTACAGACAGGGAGTTCAAATTTTGAAAATTTTCCCTCCATGTTGCACTGCTCAAGGCAACAGTGCTGCAATGCATGACATACTGCAAGTCCAACTGGTGATCAGGTTTGGGTCAAGATCCTGACATTTTTGCAATGTGTGCCTGCCTGCTCTGATCATCAGGTGAAGATTCAGAAGATGCGGTCGAACCTGCAGGAGAAACTGATGCGGCGGATGACGACGGTGCACCGGCGCGCCGAGGAGTGGCGCACCACGGCGCAGGCGCAGCACCTCCAGCAGCTGCGGCGCGCGGCCGCCGACAACACCCGGCGGCTCAGGGCCACGAGACACCACCGCCACCTGCCGGGCAGCGACGTGCCCTCCTGCGCCTGCTTCCCCTGCAGCAACAACAACAACGTCGTCAGCCCAACCTCCTCAACTATTACTAGCGCTGGTGCTGGATGTTCTGGCGAAGAACGTACTGTAACTGGGTGGGTTGCTGATGTTTTGTAGAGGGTATTTGACTGTTCCAGATGGGTAAGATCTGAGAATGGAGAGTGGTGGAACTTTAAAGTGTTAGAATTCTTAGGATCATCTAGGTGTAGATTGAAGGGTGAATCCGGTACTTGTTTAGTTCAATTCAACCTATAACCTAATACAGAGAGGGAGACAGTGAGAGAGGGAGATGTAGAGGGGCCATACCTCCGGCCTTGGCAGAGGAGGTAGAGGAGGAAGTAGCCGCCCTGGCAGCGGGTACGCAGTGCGGGCGGTGAAGTCCGGTGCAGTGGTGGCGATACAGAGGCGACGGTGAAGTCGGTGGAGCTTCCCATCGCTGGCAGCACGTTCTCTTTAGATCGGATTAGGGTTTCTCTATAGGCGGGTTACGGCAGCTCAGGTCAACCTCGTGCTTTGTGCCCCGACCCCCACCTCCCTTTTATCGTGCTGTGCGACGGGGGGCCACCAACCATAGAGTGGTTTGACGCCCCCGATCAGGGCGTTGATCTAAGGGTCCAAGGTGGAGATCAAACTAATATTCTCCCCTTTGATCTCACCTTATTCCTTAAACTTAACTTACTTATTTTATCTTGTTCCCATTCCATCACAGATCAGTGCATAGAGCGTGCCTCATCGTCACGGTCTGTTGCCATTAGATTAAACAGTTACAACGCACCTCTCTATTTTAAAACAGATACTCAACTAGGCCCTTAGTATCCAGAAATCATAGACTTTCCCATAAACCCATGTCGACTGTGTGTTCTCTGAACGCACTGGGTGGTTAGCCTTTGGTAAGTGGATCCGTAAGTACTTACTCGGTACTTATGTGCTCAATGCTTTCAAAATGATTCTGGATTTTCTCCTTTATAATATATACCTTAGTGAAATGTGTTTGGCAGCACACTTTAAATGGTTATTGTTGTTGCCTACCATTGTTAAATCCGGGTATAAATTTCCTTAACCTCCTTTTGCATGTTCCTTAAGCCTCATGTCAAGCTATACTATGGTATGTGTCGGTGCGAAAAGTGACCAAAAGTAAATATTTGTAGTTTTGCCATACGTTGTGATCAGATGTCGCCTAGCACTCAATGACACAGGGTTTATACTGGTTTAGACAATGTGCCCTACGTCCAGTCTCAGTCGGTCAGTGACTTTATACCTGAGCCTAGGTGCTCGAAGTTTGCTATGGGGTTACAAACGAGTGGGAATAAGATGGGGGCATTAGAGGTCTGGTCGGACTCTAGACTGAAGGGCCAAGAGTGACGGGAGCTCCAATGTGCGCTAAGTATTGGAACGTATGCTTTGTGTAGCTTTAGAACTTTAGAGTTCTAAAGCCTAGCAGAGAGAGTCGGAATCAATCGTCCTCCTTTAGGAGAGAGCACATCCCCTTTTATAGGTGAAGGGGATGGCCTTACAAGTAAGAGAGAGAGAGAGAGTGTGTGTGTTCACGTATGCTACTAAGTCTTAGTTACCCACGCCGTCGAGTACAAGATGGTCATCAGCGCCCACAACACTGTTTATGTGAGACGCATGTGGGAGGCTTTACCGTGTTCGCCTGGTATGGAAATTGATGGCGCCCACAACACTGTTGAGGTTCTGACATACCTAGAAGGTTGTAGAGCACCCTTCTAACATGTCCTGGCGGTACTGTCCTATAGACGTGTAGGGTATGGTCCTCGGTATTGCGGTTGACCTTAGCGTCTTGCCTTATCTGCTCCACCTGATTCTTGGGTCCTCACCGAGCGGACATCCCTGGTCGGTTATCCTCAGTCGGCTCCGACCGCGCTGGTCGGAGTCAGAAGCTATAAGCAGAGGTTCGGCGTATTCTCGGTCAGAAAAGTGAGTCAGAGTCGGAAGCGAGTGTCGTCCCCTCCTTGGCCAGGCCTTCCGCTCGGAAAAGTGGGTCGGAGTCGGAAGCGAGCGTCGTCCCCTCCTTGGCCAGGCCTTCCGGTCGGAAACTAGATCGCTCTTCCGGCCTGTCGCCGGTATTTGGGCCGGCCCAAGAGTTGTGTGTTGTCGCAGCGTCGTCTGCTGGGCTGAGCTTTTGCTAGAAAGCAGGCCCATTGAGGAACCCGGGTTTATGAATCCGATAGTATGCATCACTGATGACACCACAACTATTTCTTTGAAGCTTTTCCACAATAATACTCCAACTGCGAGTGTTAGCAACTGTTGTGGATTTGACTACACATCTCGCCAAGACTTAACCTTTTGTACCCTCAACCATTTGAGAGTACTTATTCTTTCTTACTCAGCATGAGGCCTATGATACTTTACAAAATTGCAAGACATTCTCAGCTCAATTCCAGTGATCTATATCTGAACTGCATTTCTGCCAAAATATCCCGGATATATAAACTACGTCAGGGTAAGTTCTTACTTGTACACTCATCAAGCTTCCAACAACTGAAGCATATGGAACCATATTCTTTTGATCGATCTTATATTGGTTTCAGGAACACTTAAAATTCCTAAATCTATTACCCTTGACTATAGGAGCAGGCGTAGGTTTACTCGCATGCATACTTTACTTCTTTAGAATCTTTTCTAAGTATGCCTTTGCGATAGTCCTAATATCCCATTTTCTTCTATCTCGGTGAATCTCGATTCCTCAAACCAATGACGCTTCACCAAGATCATTCAGATTGAAATTTAAGGACAAAACTTCTTCTTCTCCAATGACAAATTAACATCACTACTAGTGAGTAGAATATCATCTATTCACAGGATGTGGAAAATGAATTTTCCATTCTTGAACTTCGCATAAACGCTATTGTCCTTCTAATTTTCTTTAAAACCCAAACTTTCTTATCGTTTCATCAACTTCAAATACTACTGTATAGAGACTTACTTTTAATCCATAAATAGATTTCTACAGGCGGCATCCCACATGTTCTTTTCTTCCACGCCAAAACCTTTTGGGTTGTGCCATGTAATCGTTTTCATATAAATCCCCATTAAGGAATGTCGTCTTTACATCATCTGATGTAACTCTAAATCGTAATGTGCCATTAATACCATTATGATTCTAAAAGAATCTTTACATAACATTGGAGAGAAACATCTCATTGTAATGTTTTCATTCTCTTTGCGTAAAGCATGTTGCCACAAGTCGTGCTTTATATCTTTCTACATTCCCTTTGGAGTCACATTTTGTCTTGTAGACCCATTAACAGCCTACTATTTTGGCTTTATTAGGAATTACTTCTAAATCCCAAACATCATTGGTATTCTTCGAATTCATATCAACTTTCATAGCTACTTGCCATTTAAACGAGTAAACACTTTTCATGGCTTCTTTAAATGAGGTGGAATCACCCTCCATTTGAATTTCTTTACTAACATAGACTTCATAGTCATCAAAAAAATGGTTTACTAATTCTTTGAGACCTTCTGGGGCCTCAGCTACTAGCACTTTCATATGGGGTTGTTGTTGCTCTTCATTGCCAAGAGGCAATTGATTCTACAGGCTCCTGTATCATAAGATCCTTGTTTACATTATTCATCTTCTTCAAAGAGCCAACAACAGGTGTTGTATTGGTCATACAACATCAACAGGTATTGAGAAACTTATTACTCCTGAGTCACTGGAGAGGGCACACTGTCCGTCTTTTCTTCAATTCTTAGGTCTCTACATACCTCTACACACCATGCTCCTCCAGATCTTCCCAACTTTTCTAAAGATAGTGTAGCTTCAAATTTCTTATTTTGGGTTTAATTTGTTAAAACCTCATATGGCGCTTTAAACACCACATTAACATCTTTGACGCTGACTACGCTATTTTCCTGTCGGAACTTTAAAAGGTCCAGGAATGTAGCTATTTCTCTATTTAGGGGTATCGTTGTTGTGACCGTTGTACTCCTCCGATGGTCGCATACATCTTAATTATTTTTTTATCTCACTCTTAATGAAGAGTATCTTTCTTAATTAAACTTTATCTCACTCTTAATGAAGAGTATTTTTCTTAATTAATCTTGATATTCTCCCCCTCGAAATATGGCATAAACTTTACTGCCATAATTTCGATAACTATTCAGAAAGCCTATAAACGAGGAGACACTTATAACTTACTTCATTCACATGATTGTATCATGTGAACAAAGTTATTTCTTGATCCGTTTAGGAGTACACTTTCCATAATTCACTTTAATAACTCAACGAGGTCTTTCATTAGCAGTACTTTTGCAAGTCATGCTTGCATCTTTTTCTTATCCTTTGGTTAGTAGTATTGACCATGATGATGCATTTCTATTGTGCCATGGTCAATACTAGGATAGCATAAGAGCTACCCAAACTTCTCTCGCTATACGGGATACAAAAACATATGAGTCATCACAAAACTTCTCCCGCTATACAGGATGGACTAGCATAATTACTATGCCAAAACTTCTCCCCATGCGTGATACATCTATACGAAAACTTAGTCAAGACGACTAAAACATTCACTTATACTTTATTTTCTAATTAAATCTTTTTGTTGGTTCCAATTTAATCAAAAAATTAATAAACTAACAAAAATTGTCCTGAACTGGCTTGACTCAAGCCTTTTCATTCACATACCCCAGCATTGTAGCCCATTGACATGCAGCCGAGTGATCTCGTCGAATTAAAACATACAAGGTGCTTTTGCATCAATTCTACATCACCGTTGGGCAGAAAATAGAATTAATGCATAGAACTCATAAATCAACTTGAAATACATATAACTACTCTTCAAAATTAAATTCTCCCGTTAGTTCGAATTTAATTAGAAGATAATCAACTTCATTGCAGCGAAAACTAAATGAAATACATTCTTTTAGTTCAGGAGCATTTCTTGGTCCTTAACTACTCTCTGAAAATTGACCACGTTGGTGTAAAATTTATCAGAGATTTAAATTTCAAACTTAAATTCATTATAATATTGTCATCATCAACGTTGGTCAGAAAATGACAATACCATAATCTTACTTAGACAAAAAAATGGACTACTCCTCTAATTAAATTTTCCCGTTGGTTCCAATTTAATTAGAGGATTAACATGATCATGATTTACTAAATATAACTGCTCTTCAAATTAAATTCTCCTGTTGGTTCAAATTTAATTAGAAGATAATAAACTTTAAACTTTGCAGAGCAAACATAAACATAATTTGTGAATTTTACCCACAGAAAAAACTCCTCAAAAACTAATTTTATTTGAGCCAATAATCAATTTCCAGGAAAAAACTAAATTCACTGGAAAAAGGAAAGAGGAAAAGGCTCAATTCTTCACTATTTACTCGGCCCGACCGCGGAGACGGCCTGGCCCAACTATGCGCGCGCTCGCGACGCCTCCCAGGCTGCAACCTGGGCCTGGGCCGGCAAAGCTACCCGCTGCGCTCTCCCCCCTGGGCCGAAAGCCGACCCGGTTGATCTGCGCCGTCTATTTTTATCCGACGGCCACGCGGTGATCTCGGGCGAAACAAAACCCCGCGCGGCGTCGTCTCCCCGAACCCTAGATCATTCGGGTCTCCCTCTTCTCTCTCTTGTCTCCCTCTCCTCTCTCGTGCCGCAGCCGAGCGGAGTGACCGAAAGTGTCCGCGGCGGAGGAATGGCGCCACCATCGGGTCTCCAACGGGTGAGCGCGCCACCATCAAGCGGCCTGGCGGCAGTGCCCTAGCGCAGCATGTAGCCGTGCCCTAGCGTGGCGCGGAGCTGGTGCCCGCGGCGGAGGAATGGCGCCATCGTCGGCCCCCTCGCCGTGGCGCGCGCTCCCCAACGGGTGAGCGCGCCGCCGTCGAGCGGCCTGGCGGCGACACCCTAGCGCAGTGTGCAGCCGTGCCTCAGCACGGTGTGGAGCCGATCCCGGAGTGCTCTGGTGAGTGGAGGCCGGCGAGGTAAGCCGCCTCCCTAGCCCTTCCCCTTTCACCCTTGCCTTCTCTCTGTTTGGATCTTCTTTTTCCTCTTCTTCCCGGAGCAAGTCCGATCTAGGGTTAGGGTTAGGGTTAGCGTTAGCTCTACTGTTCATCTTCCCCGTCAGTCTTTGCGGGTTAGGGTTCGAGTTGTTCTCAGAACCGAGACCCCCTTCTTCGCTCTTTTCTTCACCCGATTAGGGTTTGGGTTCACATCGAACCCTTTGCCTTTCTTTCTTTCGATCCGAACCGGATCTATCTCATCTCCTTCTAAACTGTTAGTTCCCCTACCGTATCTACGCCTAGAGAACCTGGCTCAGATACCAATGTTAGAATTCTTAGGATCATCTAGGTGTAGATTGAAGGGTGAATCCGGTACTTGTTTAGTTCAATTCAACATATAACCTAATACAGAGAGGGAGACAGTGAGAGAGGGAGATGTAGAGGGGCCATACCTTCGTTTGGTTGGCAGAGGAGGTAGAGGTGGAAGTAGCCGCCCTGGCAGTGGGTACGCAGTGTGGGCGGTGAAGTCTGGCGCAGTGGTGGCGATGCAGAGGCGACGGTGAAGTCGGTGGAGCTTTTCGTCGCTGGCAGCACGTTCTCTTTAGGTCGGATTAGGGTTTCTCTGTAGGCGGGTTACGGCGGCTCAGGTTAACCTCGTGCTTTGTGCCCCGGCCCCCACCTCCCTTTTATCATGCTGTGCGACGGGAGCCACTAACCATGGAGTGGTTGGACGCCCCCAATCAGGACGTTGATGCAAGGGTTCAATTGACCGGTGGAGATCAAACCAACATAAAGGTCATACGTATAACCAGATTGCTGAATGTTGATCCATAGTTGAGACTTTTAGAGACGTGTCAAGGACTCAAGGTTGATTTTTTTTCCCTGTCCCCTTTGGTTATGTCGAGTTCTGTGGGTATTCTGATGTCACGCCTGCAACTTCCAGACCAACATCAATAACCTTAGACAGAGCATTTAACCTTGCGGTATTCTGTGTAAATAATTTTTACTATGTGGGGCGCAGTACATTTTCCCGTACTGATGAAGCATGAGAAAGGCATGCTTAAATGAGTCATTAAAACCCGAATGTGGTGAGTTTACATGGTGGAGTATATATACAAAATATTCCTTCTTGATCTTGCCATACTCGGCAAAATATTTGCGAAAAGGCCTCTTGAAAGCTTCCACTGACGCCGATATAAGCATAGCCTTGCAAATCTGATCATTACGGAGTGGTCCAGCACGTGTACACCCGTAGACTGAGGCATGTAAAGCTGTTGGCTTTTGGGGGAACCGAGCGAGAGACATGTGCCCATACTTTCTTGTCATACTCGGCTAATCGTACTAGACAATAGATGTTCAGTTATCTGTAATGGATGTTCAGTTATCTGTTTGATCTGAATACGTATATCTGATAAATTTTGAATATGAATGTTCGCAGTCCGTTTAGCTAAAATAGATACATTTGAATATACTTTTCATGGCCTTTTATTTATCCCGATCTATATTAGTTTTTGAAAATATCATAGAATATCTAAGTGTTATCCATATCGTGAGGAATATATACACAAAGAAACTATTTAAAAATTGTTTTATGATAACCGATGATCTTAGCTTTAGTATTGTTAATGATGTATCCATTGAAACTATTGAAAAATTATCTCTACAATAAATAATTAATGACTAATGAAAGTACTAAAAATTATTTTATGTTGCGTGGTTCGTGTGGTGTGGCCAGTTATTTCATCAAAGAATTAGGACGCTCCTAACTCAGAATTAAGATTAAGATTATTTCTATACTCAATAATTAGAGCGTTAAATAATTAAGTAAAATAATGATGTGACATTATTAGAATTAACAATGAGAGAGAAGGAAATGTTTTACAGATAATGTCAGCCTCACTAGGTGTTTAATGCCCTAATTTCCAAGACTCTCATATGTTGGAAACATTGCAAATTAAGTTTCATCCCTATGAAACTCATTTCATCCATGAAACTTTGGTCACCTATCTTTTCATAGCATTTGATTACTAAATTGGTAGCATATTTACTAATTTGATAGCTTATTTAATGATCATAAACTATCATGAAACTCCACTAAATTAATATCTATATAGAAACCAAGATATGAAAAGATGTGATAAGAGAAATAACAAATTTGATTTGACAAAACTTTCTTTCGAAGAAACCATCTATTTAGAATATGTTTTTCTATATGCAGTGTCTACATAACTGGACTAGTGGTGCGGGTTACATCATATACCAAAGCATTTGATATTGCTCAACTACAGAAATATTTTTTCCAGTTGTGATGTGTTTTCTGCATTTATGTGGATTACATCATATACCAAAGCATTTGAAATTGCTTAACTATAGAAATATTTTTTCCATTTATGATGTGTCTGTAGCATGCCATTTATTATTCTTTTTTCTTTTCCATTATGCTTTGTTCGATGTTTTATTATTATTTTCCTATTTATGTTATATTTTTTAATCCATAGATTTTGTTACTCATTATTTATATTTTCGTGTCTCGAAATATTTTATCCTTGATTTTGAATATTTTTTTTACTGAAATTAGAATATTTGTCTTATAAAGATGGAACATTATATCTTGGAAATATTAACAAATATCTTTTTTTGACCTAGAATATCACTCGTACTCAATAAAGAAAAAACTAAGTCTATCTCCATGAGATAAATATTTGTTAATAAAAGTTTATGTAGATATATCTATGTGGAGTCATGTTTTGAATAGTTTATTAAAAAAACAAGATGGTGCAATCCGAACTTATTAATTTAGATACATGGTTTAACATCTGTTGCCTTTTTTAACTTTCAAAAGGCATTATATCGTACATGTGCTGATGTGAACAAAATTTTTATTTTTTTTATATGCGTGCTTGCACTCACGTGGAAGTGGGAGTGGGAGTGGGTGGTTGTTACAGTTTCATTTGGCGTTTTCAAAGGTATTTCAGTCCACGGAAATACGAACAAAAAAATTAGCGGCACTTACTTGTGTCCCGAGCGCTCGGCGCACAGCGCGCGCGCCGGCCGGTTCAAGGCCTTTGCGTCTTTGCGAGTTTGCCTGCTCCGTGTGAACGAATCGGGTTAGAGTTAAACGCGCGCGATTAGCACCGCGACCGCAGCAGCAGCAAGCGGTAACAAAAGATGGTTACAGTAAAACCCAAGCAGAGGAAGA
Organism: Miscanthus lutarioriparius; assembly: GCA_904845875.1. Taxonomy (NCBI): domain Eukaryota; kingdom Viridiplantae; phylum Streptophyta; class Magnoliopsida; order Poales; family Poaceae; genus Miscanthus; species Miscanthus lutarioriparius. The sequence continues at coordinate 26,106,719 of CAJGYO010000010.1, forward strand.
AGAGAGGCACAGGCGCAGCTAGCTACTAGCTGCTGCTGTGGGTACTGGTTGGCTGCCTCCGACGTGGGCGACGGAGGGGACAGGTCGTCGTCGGGGCGCGAGCCCTCCTTTGACTGGGGGCACGCCCGCCGCAACCGCATGCATGCACGCGTGACGCGCCGCCGGCGGATGGGACACGGACACGGACAGAAAGCCGGACTGTAGCTGTGGCTCGTGGACCCCGCACCTGCGGCCAGCGGCCTTGAAGCGCGTCGGGACAGAGCACGGCCATCTAGGACGGTAAGGTGCTGGCCGGCAGGCCCTGTAGCTGCGCCTAGCTTGTCGTCGAGCCGTGTGTCCGTCCGTCCGTCTCGGAGGAAGGGAGAGAGAGCAGGGGCCCATGGGGTGAAGGTTGAATGAAGAGACGAGGTGGCGTCCGTGTCAAGATGTGCAGTGCAGTGCAGTGCACCAACCGCCACGATGCATGGAGAAAAGCGAGGCAGTGGAAGAAACGGCCAGGAGAACGGCCGTGGCAATCAGGGAACGGCATGGCCACCCACGCCGTCGATGTCACTTGGCATATAGTAGTAGCTATGTACGCTGCCGATCTGCCGACTGCCGCAGCAGGCAGAGAACACGCGGCCAAACAAGGACGCCAGCGGCCAGCCTGCATTACTGGTGCTGTAGGAGAGAGAGAGACGGTGTCCGTCCGCCGTCCGCGGCGCAGGGACCAGCGGACAGCGAGCATCAGCAGGGAGACCGTGCCACCGTGAAAGTATCAGCGTGCAACATTTTGCTTCGATCCACAAGGCCACACAGCCCACAAGCATTGCAATGCAAGCGCAGCACAACGGCCCTGGACTTGCAACGCGTGTGGCGCCGACTCAACTGCAACTTTTTTGACAAACAAATCTCACCCCGTTTCATTCCTTGTTCCTTACACCAACCGAGTGCCAAGCAGCACAGGGATCATCATCGTACAAATCACGGAAACTGCAGAGCAACAGTGTTTCCAGATAAATCAGTTGCCGTCAGCTTGTTATGTCAGCAATGTAGGCAAATCTTGCTCCAACATCACAGCAATGCGAGAGGGGGGGTTGGGGAGGAGGATCCCCACCTGCATTCCATTTCACAGATACCCACGGGAACCCGGTTGGTGGAAGGCATAGTCTTACACAGTTTACACAGAGGATTACATGTCGAGGGGCGTTTAGATTACATAGAGAGCACTAATCTCCAACTATTAGCCATAGCTTCTTCTTTCCTCGGGATGCACCAACTCCAGTTCTTGATAGGCTCCATGCACGCTGAGGTGAGGCAGGCGATGTCGGGTGGCAGTCCACGGCATACAACATCGTTCCTGTGCTTCCAAATTTCCCAGGAGTAGGGGGTGCAGGACCTTCTTCGAGATGTGCGGTGGAGGCTGTGTGTTCCATAGTTCCTTACCTTGGCGATGTTGCCTGGGAACCAACCGATGCTTGTCCAGAAGGTTTGGATGAATGGGCATTCAGAGAAGATGTGTGTGGCAGAACCACCTAATCTAATGTCTTTCAGAGGTACTTCTCTTTCATTAGACATTTATAAGTACTCAAGGGAGCACACTAAATTACGCAGTTCCGTCGGACACACCCGATGGGAGAACCCAAAAATCCACATTTTTTCATCAGGATCACAAATGAGAGAATAAAGCTTATAACATTTAACCATTTCTTACATTACTTTTCATGCAACATCAGAGTATAATATTTACTGTTGATAATAGCAGAGTATGATCATGTCACCAGAGTTATGAATAATTTAATTTAACAGCGGAATATAAACATGTGATTAGAGTTACAGCGAAAATAAACATCAATTCATGATATGATGAAGTATTGATATATAAGTTATGACAATAGATTATAAAACTTCAATTTATAAAAATATTTAGTGAGAGTTATAAATAAAGAATATGATCGCAGCGTAAAGAAATCCTCTCTGAGCCCACCAGGAGGTTTCCACACACAGGAGTCAGCTCTAGCGTCCGCCTGTCACCTGCAACAAGGGAAAATAAAATCCCAGTACTCAATTGTACTCAGCAAGACTTACCTAACAGGAGAAAACAAAAGGCTCCAAGGATATGCAAGGCTTTCAGGCTTGTGGGTTTATTGCATCTGCAGGAGCATTACTAAACGTGCGTCCTTATATTCAATTTTTATTAGCAGTCAACAGTAGTTCATTAACTAACCATTCTATGTAAGCACATGTGCTACTTTCAAGCAGGTGGTAAGCAATCAGAATTATTTTACCATCTTTCATCATCCAGTTCTTACTACGGTGCTAGATTGTAGACAAGTCATACAGGATCGCCCCGCAATTCATGAATCAATGTGCCTAGTTGGATACCCCAAAAAACACACGCCCCGCTTGTACCCCAGGCACAAGCAGGACCAGCCCACCACTCTCTTATCACAGGGTCCAAGTCCCCGTCCAAACTTGGACTCCAAGCCCTTGCACCTTAGTCCTAGACTCAGTGCGGTGCTTGGACCTCCACCCAGAAACCACCTCTAAAAGTCAGTTCGGAAAGAGCCGAAACCTATGACAAGAGAGCAACAAGTCTTCCCTACGCCCATACACAAGTATGTGCTCAGGATAATAAGTCTGTGACCTGCCTAGAATCCAATGCAACGGCTGGTCCTTAACTGACACAGACAGGGAAAACAGTGTAACCAAGCTTTGCCCCGTTGGTCGCAGGACACAACCTCTTACACCTACCAATACCCAAACCATATTCCTGCCCGGTCACCATTTATCATCCATACATATATTCCAAATGATAATAATATAGTAACAACAATAATATATTTCCTATCCCTCGCGAGTGACAAGCAATCACTTGACTTCTACCGGAGTCCTGTAGCATAGCAGTCTACATGATCCTGTCATACTAGTAAGACTCATAGGATAAGGACATATATATGCAAGTGAGTTTCATTCAACTCCTGAAAACTTAGTGCACAAATATAATTTAAAGTGCAGAAAAGTAGAGGTTATGCACCAGGGCTTGTCTGGGTAAAATATAACCAAAAGTTAGCATTGCATTCCCATGACATGATCCCTGGCACCATCTTTTCAGCTACTCCAGTTGATGCCATCAATCCACCATCGTTCCTATTATGATAGGTATTGATGCAAATGCATAGATGTAAACAATGAACAACAGCCAAGATTCTTAGAAATCCGATCACGCCTCACAAGCTAACGAGATAGCTCTAACGCGCTAGTCTACGTATCAACATCGTCGAGAAAAGGTGTCATTTCCCAACAAGTATTTTAGTTATACAAACCCAAGTTGTTTCTTTATTCCACTCCATCGATTTAATCTTTATTCGAAATAGGACATCTTTAACTATCTAGCAAACTAATCATTCTAGAGCTACAAAAATTACAGTGAGCAGCTAATAATATTAGAAATTGATTGTAAAACTTTCAGAGTCAACACTATCACCATTTTCTCACAAAAATTCCCACAAGTTCATATTTTAACAATATTAAACATTTAAAATAATTAGAGCAACCCTAAAAACATATAGAACCTATGCGAACAAAATACACTATCAGGTAGATCATGATTTGATAAACTTAACAAAATTGGTTCTACAATTTTTTTGTTATCTACACAAATTTATATTGAATTTACATTTTTGCCTTAAACTAAATTAGAAAATGTTTTATAAAACGAAAAGGGCCGACGGCGGCTAAGCGGCCCAGCAGCCCCAATGCGGATGCGCGGCCTAGGCACACAATGCGCACACGTGGCCTAGGCACACAACGCGCACACGTGGCCCAGGCGTGGTGGCACAAGGCCGATAGCGCTACTCGGCCCACAGGCCGCGCGCGGCCCAGGCAGTAGGTAGTAACGGCGCGGACGACCCTGGCGGTAGGCAGGCCGCAGCCCAGCAAGCTGGCCCACGCGGTCCGGGCAAGACAGCGATGGCACATTTGCGAAGAGGCCCCTGAGCTTTCCTCAAATCAACCCGCAGTACAAAACACTATTTATGTGAGTCACGTATTTTGCAATAAGAACCCTAGGAAAAGTTCTATTCTATTTTCTCACCCGTCTCCTTCCATGGGCGAAGCAGAGGAGCAGAGGATGGCCGGCATCGGCCGAATCCCGCCGGAGGGACGGCGGCCAGGCAGCACAGGAGTAGCAACGGACTCGGCCGTGCACACGGCCGTCGACGGCATGGCCAGAGGCGGCCCACGGCACCCTGGCCATGCACGTACGCGGGCGGCCACGGGCGACGGTGGCAGAGGTGAAGCGGCTCAGCGGCGGGGGCACGCCGTCTGTGACTGGACGACCATGGAAGCACGTGGGCCATGATAGGGCTCAGGCCTGACCATGGCACGGACCAAGGCGGGGCATGGCATGGCGGCCACGTGCGGCTGCGACGATGGCGGCGCACCAGCACGGCAGCGGCGCGGTCGGCGGAGGAGGCACCCGAAGGGGCAGCGCTACGGGGATGTGGGGGTGCGCGCGCTGGCGAAGAGCCGGGCTACGGACGGCGATGGACGGCTTGGCCACGGCGGCGCTACAGGGCGTGGGAGAGAAAGAGAGAGCACGAGTGCGTGAGGCAGCAATGGCGGCAGCGGGCCACGACGACGGTGCTCCTAGGTTCTGGTGGCTGCGCAGCGGCGGAGGAGCAGGGAGGGCAGCGCTGTGGGTCTTGCGTGCGCTCACGCGAGAGAGGGGGGGATGAGCCTGCGACGGGTGGGTGGGTGGCATGGCGCGACGTGGCGATGGTGGCCTGGCGTAGGAGGCAAACAGAGAAACCGAGATAGATTGAGAGAGTGAGCGGGGAGGGCGAGCAAGAGCTGGGGCGCCATCACCTTGGCAGCAGAAAAAGAAAAGGAAGGAGGAAGCAGCGCGAAGCTCGGCCTCCACGGGAACGTGAACACAGGGACAGTGCGGCAGCAGCAAGGATGCGAGGGAGCACGCTGTAGCTGAACACATGGGCGTCGCGTGGCTCTACTGGCGGTGGAAGTGACGCGAGCAGGGGCGCGGTAGGTGGATTGCATGGCTGGACGGACGCCACGTTTGTCCCGTGACGCAGCCGACGCCATGGCTCGGCTCTGCGCACGGCACAATGGTAGAGCGGTAGCGGCGCAATGAGCCAGCAGTCGGCGCAGCCAGGCCGGGCAGGCCCACGCGTGCACAAGCGTTTCAAGCGGCCACGCGCGCGACGTCACGAGTCCAGCTGCGGTGATCGTGGCCAGAAAGGGTCCTAACTGTAACAGAACTGACCAAATCATAAGAACGTAAGTACAAAAACAATCACCGAAACGATCAAATTCCTGTACTTAAGCTCCCATAATCCCGGTAGTCCAGAAATCACGAAGGATTTCAACCAACACTCGACATACAAACCAAGATCATAGTGATTCAACACAACACATCATCCGTTACAACATTTCATAAGTAGCATTCGGATTACATCCATCAGAGTTCAAATAAAATATTACAAACCAAGTTCAAATTGCGTGGAAGCAACATAGTTTAGTACATAACTTCATAGTTTCAAATACATTGCCAGATCTGAGTCATGTCCCACAAAAGCATTATTAGGTACGAGAACTAGTAGAGACAGTGCCCAACGGCCTAGTCTTCATCCCCAGCTGGGAGAAGGCAGTACTTGCAGCAACCAAAGAAGAACTGGTCATCTGCAACAGGTGGGAGATAAACCCTGAGTACGAGAAGGTACTCAGCTAGACTTACCCATCAAAAACTAGAAATAAAAGACACCAAGGATCATGCAAGGCTTTTCAGGTGGGCTAGCTGGACACATTTGCATAAAAGAGCTTATGATTATAGTAACCAATTTAAACTTAGCATCAAGCTTATCATCATTTACCTGTCCACTAGATTAGTACCTGTACTAGAGCACTCACTTATTAGGAGCAAACAATATTAACCATAGCAGTATAATAAGGTTGTCATCATCATATCATCATTTCGAACCATTATTATGTTATTTAGTGCATCTACATTGGAGATAAGCCCGTCAAGTTCTCACTAACCGAGAGAGAGACGGCGATTCAATCAATTACAACTCAACCGAGGGGGTATTCCTAACTCTCACCTGGCGTGCTTTGCAAGGGTAGCCGTGGGTCACCTTTGGAACAACTCAGAACCAAATTCGCGGGTTCGATCGCCCACAAGACTCTCGTGGATTACCCTTCCGCCAGACGATCGGGACTTTTAAATCACCGCCTTGGACTCACGCTGCTGGCTCCTTCCGAGGCACACTTATACTTATCGACTCCCGGCCCGAGGTGAGCTACTCGGTTTCGCTGGTCGGTCTTGGACACGGCCAACTAAGAGAGAGGCATGCGCTCAACATGAACAGGAAAGACTCCAAGAATCAGTCCTTAAGCGACACGCACGGAGTCACCGCAAACCAAGCAAGCCTCCGCCGGTCTTTATTTCAAATTAAGATCTGGTTCTTTTCCACGATAGCAAATATAGCCAACCGTGCCACATGTATATTCCTATATCTCGCAGTGATGGAAATCACCGACTTCTACCGCGTTTAAGCAGGGCTAAGCACTACACGAGCCTCGAGCTACATAGGATTCTGTGGTAACAATATCTAGACAAGGATTGGGTAACCAATGCAAGCAAGTGTTTGCATCCAACACCTAAACTTAATGCAACAATATATATATGTAACAATAATATCAGAATCAGATTTCAGTAAAATTAGGAGGCTTAATATGCTCCGGGGCTTGCCTTTCATAAAGTTGCACGGATGGTGATCCGGGCACTCAACGGCGACCTCGTCTCGGCACTTCTTCGAAGGTTGCACCTCCCGAACCTCCGGTGTCGATCGCTGCCGCTTCGCTTTCGGTTCCTCGAATTCCAAAGCAGGTCACTCCTTCCAGTACACCTATTGCATGCCGATGCACGAGATAAATATCATGGATGCATAAGGAATGACATGATGCTCATGATGAATGAATCACAGTAAGTGTTTGACAAAAACATTACTGGACACTCGTTTACCGATTAAGAATAGCTCTATTCAAATCACTTTAAAACAGGTATCTAACTTAACTTGAAGAACAAGATCAACTTACCTAACTTGCATAACCTAAGATAAAGATGCTCATCTTCAGTTAAAGGCCTAACACCTAGGAACATTACCACAAACTTAGAAATAGTAAAGGCATACATAAATCAACATTTAAAGCTTCATATGCACACACATAGTCCCTTAATTCAATCACAACCAGAGTTCTACAAATCCAAATGACTTGCAAGAGGACATTCTGGAAAGCTTATGAAATTCTCTACAATTCATTTGTAAACATCAAAGCATGATTCTTAAGTTAACCAAATCAAATCCAGTAAACCTAGAATCTGTCCCGCAATGACAGGGTTACTAACTTAATTATTTAATGATAACGCAAAAGCCTAATTTGACCAAACCAAGTTTACCAAGTTGTTACACATACCAGAGGAACACTAGAAACTACAATGCCAACTTCTAAATAAATCATTTAATATCCTTTTCTAATTTATTTAGTTAATTAGGTGATTAAAGCAACATATAGTAAAACTGTTCATAAAAATCTACAAAAATTACAGTAGCTATCTCATGTTTCACATAGACTACCATAAAAATTTCAAAGCCATTGAGCAAGCAGAACTTGCTGTATCCAAAATAACAGGTGGCATACCAAATTTTAGCATAATTAGGAAACCCTAATGAAAAGTGTCAAGCAACAGATTTCACATTTTTCCTAGTATCATTCAAGCATAAGAATAGCACTCACCAAATTTTACCTTTACTGGATCTATAGAAAAATTATGAAAATTCATACAAGATCCATCCATTAATAAAAGGAAATTCTATAACTCAAAAACTACACATGCACTAGCTCTGAAATTTTAACCAGAGCCTCTACTAAGCAATAATAGATTACCCACAAAATTTCATAATTTTTGGACCACAGAAACTCAAGATAAAATTCAAACAAGTTTACATGTATCCAAAAACACATTTCAAAGTCCTATTTAATTCATCCAGAATTTCTAAAACATGTGCCCATATAATATTTTTATTACATACTAGACATTATCATGAACTCAACAAAATTGGAACCATAGCATTTGGATCTACCAACTAGGAGATACACATTTTTGAATCTATACACTAATCTGTGAAATAATAAAACAAAACAAATAAGAAAACAATCACAATGCATCATTGGGCCGCCCAAGGGCAATGGCCTGCTGGAAGCGCATGGCCTGGCTGCCCAAGACGCTGGCGCTGCCCACGCTGGGCTCGCTTCACCATGGTGATCGACGGAGGGGCCAGCGTGTGCCGAGATGCAGACAGGGGAGGCGGAGGAAGACGACAGCGCAAGAATCATGGCCGCCGGTGGCTCCTCCGGCGAAGGCAACGGTGCCAACAGTTCAGCCTCACCCTAGCGGACCTAGGGGAACCATCTATTGTAGCAAATGATGCAGCTAGAGGGGTGGCGATATACGGGCGGCGGCCTTCGGCCGCTGGCTTGACCCAGCTCCGACGAAACTACGGCGTCGCGGCCCCTAACGGTGACCCTACGAGCTTCCTCAGTGCTCCTTAGACCTAGCACGAGGCAGAGGAGGGACGGCAATGGCGCGAGGAGAGCTGGCCGCGGGGGTGCCATCTCCGGCGAGAACAGCCACGGCGGCGGTGGAAGGAAACGACGAATTCGTCCTTACCTGTGCACAATCGAACCGGGTGAGAGGTGGAGGTGGCGAGAGGGATCACGGGCGAGGCTCTGGCGAGATGGATGGCGCGCTTTTTTGCAAGATGGCGAGCTCGAGCAAAGCGGCGATGCTTTCGATCGGCAATGGCGGACGGCTTTGGCTCGGGCCCGTGGAGAGGCGAGAGATGAGAAAATGGAGCGGCGACTCGGTCGGGCAGGCGCTGGGGTGCTCCATGACGCGGCTGGCCGGCCAGGGCATCCACGGCGCGTGGCCTGCGCGCTCAGGCGAGCGGCGACGGGTGGCGCCACGCGACATCGTCTTTCTGAACCGGTCGGCCACGTTCACTGAACGTTTTCTGAAAACGCGATTCAGAGATCATCGACGGTGACTGATAGAGCGATTTAGACGGTGATTTGCTGCTAAACCGTGATGATTTAGATCATGCCATAGTTAACAAAATTGATCATCTATATGTGAACTACAACTCTTATCATAGGAGCTCGAGCTGGTTTGGCTTGGTTAGGGAGATACAAGTCTCCAAACATCGGTACGTGAAACTGTACTTCACTTTAGGACTTAGAAAATTTGCTAAGTTTGAAATCAGCATGGACATGTGAATTGTGGGCCATGTTTGAGCATGTTCCACACATTTTCATGAGTTGGTCATAAAACAACTTTTGTTTCTTGATAAATTAGCTACAACTTTGGTAAAGAGTGCACAGCCATGCAAGATTTCTAAATTGGTCTTTTGAAACAGTCAAACAGTGAGACTCTGGAGTCAATTCAAGTCAAACCTCCACTTGAGGGCATTTTGGTCATTTTGATCTTCATGAACAATGTCCCAACAAGTAACCTAAGTATAGTTAAGGTGTAATAGACCATGATCAACCACTTTACCAATTTGTTATACCACTTCTAAAGATCACATGTGATAAAGAAATTAAAACAAGCAATTCATTCATATGTTTCAATTCCATGTTTCATATGTTTCATGACCTTGTGGTTATTTTATACGTGTCACATTTCTACCATGTTGCCATGTTTCAGGGTATAAGAAACTCAGGTTGCATTCACATGTTACACCATTACTATTCACAACACTCAAGTATGAAACATACACAATTGGAAAATGTTGCATATGCATGTTTCAGTAACAAAGGCATGATGAGATAAATGATGCACATGTTTATGAAATGAAATGCAATTAGCGGAAGCCAAACACCTAGGGTGTTACACTAACTGCGACTGAACGCAACTTAGCTAACTAAGACATTTTAATTAGTGCCTAAGATCAACACTAACCAAGCCGACCATTATACCATTGCAAAGTACTCTCCATGGTGCAATAAACTGTGCCAAAACATGAAGCTAGTATTTAAGAATCTTAATCAGAATTTAAATGCCAATTCAACATTGTCACACTATTTTCAAACTTGAAAATTGGCCTTGAGTTGAATTTGGTTTCAATTTCCATTTTTGAGCTATTAGAACTACTAGCTAGCAATGTTATTATTCTACAGCAAGAGTTGCATTTTCATCTATTAAACTTGTACTTCAAATTTTTATTAAAGTACCAAGTTATATTTTATTTTTGTTTATAAAAATTATTTTTATGCTCAATCCAACAGAACAAGCCATTCGCCATTTACTTGCTAGAATCGTTATCGGACATTTTTAAATACTTTTACGCACTAAGTGAATTAACTCAGATATTTAGTTTAGTCCATCAAAGTAAACCACCTCAGACTCACTCGTCATTCCATGTGTGCTTTAAACTTTTAAACCCGAAAACTTGTTTTGCTAATTTTTCTTAGGCATAACCTAGGTGCTAAGCAAGCTCGTAACACCAGAGGTGTTACAACGTGGTCCGCCGACTCCACCGCTGCCTTGCAAACTTCGCAGGTTGCATCGTCGAGGATGTTCTTGCGGGCCAGGGCCTCACGGCAGTGGATCCTGTTCTTCTTGAGGAGCCAGCCAAAGAACTTGACGCGTCGCGGGGCGAAGTTCTTCCAGACGAAGGAGTAGGAGGCGCAGCCGTGGTCGCCACGCGTTGAGGCTTTGTAGATAAGCCCTGACACCAGCCGGTGTCCTCCATCCTCGAAGAAAGCAGGAGCATTCATCCGGTTCCAAGCCTAGCATGGCCTCCTGGAGCATCTGTGAGAGCTGATCGAGCTCTACCGAAGCTTGAGGCGTCAGTCGGCTCTAGAATAGATCGCGTAGGTTCGCGCGCATGACGTCGCGCACTGCTGTAGCGTGGGCGATGTAGTGGCTGTAGAGGGCTGGCAGCCATTCTGCCAGCGGCGCATCGTCCAGCCAGCAATCCTTCCAAAAGTCCGTGCTGCGGCCGTCCCCGATCGATACTTTGGTGATGTGCTGGTACGCCGGGAGCAGGTCATGGAGCGCCGCCCAGTGCGTGCCATGGAGTGCACCGCTCAGGTCCGCTCGGTTGACATGCTCCGTTGCCTAGAGGGCCCAAGCCGAGCAGTCCGGCTGGTGAAGTCGGTGAAGGAGCTTGAGCAACAAGCAGGCGTTTTGGGTGTCAATATGTTTGATCCCCAGCCCGCCGTCTTCCTTGTCCTTGCAGATGTCCTCCCAGGCGATGAGGCACTGCGCGCGCGGAGGCTGTGTCCATGCCCGTCCATAAGAACGCGCATCGACGCGAGTCCAGTGCCTTGATGACTCCCAGTGGCAGCACCATGGCCCCCATGGCGTACATTGGTAGGCCGCCCTGCACGGCGTTGATCAGCACCACCCTGCCGGCTGTGCTTAGGAGTAAGGCTTTTCCAGCTGGCGAGGTACCTGTCCACCTTGGCGATGAGCGGGGCGAAGGCCGAGATCGGCAGCTTGACAATGGAGAGGGGGAGCCCCAGGTAAGTTTGGGGGAACTTTCCCTCCTTTGCATTGCAGTAGGTCCATGTAGGCTTGCAGATTGGGGGACGTGCATGGGCATGGTCGTGCTTTTCCCAAAGTTGATCACTAGCCCAGTGCTGGGGGGAAGAAGCTGTCGAGGGCGATCTTCAGGCGCTGGACACTCTCCATGTCGGCGCGGAGCAGGATGATGGTTCGTCAGCATACTAGAGCACGGGGCTGTGCCGCTAGTCAGTGGGTGCTTGATCATCGTGTCCGCTTTGATCATGGTTTGGAGGACGTCCGCGACCAGCAGGAAGAGGTACGGCGACAGCGCGTCTCCTTGCCTGAGCCCCCTCTTGCAGGATATCCTTGGCCCAAGAGCCCCATTCAGGAGCACCGCGGACTTGGACGTGACCAGGAGCTGGCGTATCCAGTCACACCACTTGGCGGGGAGGCCACGCGCCTCTAGGATCTTGAGTAGGCTCGCCCAATTCACCGAATCAAAGGCCTTTGCGAAATCTAGCTTGATCACTAGAGTTGGGGCTCGGCGTTTGTGGCAGCACTGGACCAGCTCTGTGGCGAGGACAAAGTTCTCGGCGATGGATCTCCCCTTGATGAAGCTGGTCTATTCTATGTCCACGAGCTTGGCGATCTGTAGCTACAATCTGGAGGTTAGGAGTTTGGTCAGGATCTTGACGGGGCAGTTCTGCAGCGACACCGGGCGGAACGCGGCGGGCGACGTGGTTGCCTCTGTCTTGGGGATCAAGACAATGACCGCTCTGTTGATGCGCTGCATGTCGGTGTCGCCGTGGTGGAAGGCTTGTAGGAAGAGCATGATGTCGCCCTTGACGGTCTCCCAGGCCACCGAGTAGAAGCCTGGGCCGATGCCATTAGGGCCCAGCGCACTGTCCACCGACATGGCGCGCACCACACGGAGCGCCTCTTGCTCCGAGAACGGGGCGATGAGCGGCATCGGGTCTGCACTCTGGGCACCGGCATAGAGCTGATCGAGGTCGTAGCTCCAGGTCGTGTCCACCTCACCGCCTAAGATGTTGGTGTAGTAGGCGGTGAGCGTGGCCATCTTGTCGTCGTGGCTGATCAGCTGCACGCCGTCCACCTCCAGAGCGTGGATTGCGTTCCGACACGCTCTGTAGGAGGCCCTGGCATGGAAGAATTTGGTGTTGGCGTCACCTTCCCGGAGGGCCCGAAACTTCCTCCGCTGCTTCCAGTACGCGGCCCGCTGGATGATGAGCAAGGCGAGCCAGTCACGACACAGCTTGTGCAGATGTCGTTCACCTGTGGACAGCACCCTGGACTCCTCATAGATGTCCAGGAGCAACACAATAAAGGAAGCATGTCCCAGGCAGTGAGGATGCCCCCCCTCGATCCGTCGAAGCCGGTGAGGTAGACAGAAATACTTCGGCTGCTATAACTAAACCGTTAAACTGTATTACTCACACTCCATTGCTATTAAAAAACTATTTACAGTGTAGGTACATACTTCTGGACATCAATGAATTGCGCTTTCATGTCCTTCATATCCTGAGCTCTGAAAGGAGGAATACTGCAACGAGTTCTATATACTTCTATCGAACTGAACCTCTGCAGATAAATCAATCCTTAACAACCTAACGTAGCGTAGTATTGACCAACTTTACACATGTAGTGTCGCCCAGATTCGTCCAATGATCTGAAACAATCCCAAAAGCAACAATAACCAGGTTGTCTTGCTTTCCACTCCATGTCCACTGATCCTACTCTCGGCCACCAGGTCTCAGTCTTTTCTTCTCTTTATTGATCCTCTGCATTCATTCCCAGAAATTACTGTTTTGACCTTCCCTAGTAATTCAGTAACAGAACCGCAACCATGGCATAAAACCACCGTCATCAGACCACATGTATGTCATTATTTGATTATTCAATCTGATTCCAAATTCCATCGCGGTGTCTTGACCATTGTTACGCCTTAGACAGTCGTCATCCAGAGCTGTTGCTTTCTTTCGATGACAAGCTATCAAGCACATCACTTCCTCTGTAGTTCGTCACACCAGGATCAGTGCTAAACCACTGTTGATTGTTCACAGCACTTGATGATGTTGATGTTGTTTTGTCAGCAGCAGCACCCCAGACATCAAAATCTGTATTTTCCAGGAGACCCTCAGAGGCGATCCTTGCATCTCGGAATGGTCCAATGCATTTTCCCTTTGCAAACTTAATGCAAGCCTCCTTTGCTGCCTCAAGACAAGCAGCCATCTCTCGCTCTTCACATCTCTCTCTTTCTTCATAGTCAGTCGGGGCAGCTACAAATAAGCCTTTCCACCAGGGAGGCTTGCATTCGCGTGATGCGCTGATTGAGCACCCTGTTCGTGCACCAGCCTGCAAAGATGTGGATCAGCATCTTGTTATTGCATTTCAGGCGGGAAAAGGAACCTTATGAAACAGAATCTAGTACTATGTACACTACACAAATGCACGTGTCAAATGTGAATGGTATATGCAATGCAAATGAAATATGGCAAGCTCAGTCTTTCAGGTCTGCAGGAAGTAACACAACAAGAAATACAGTCTGATCTTTGGAAAGGAGCTGAAAAGATGCAGAAACAAATCGAGCAAGAACCAGCGAAAAACCCAAAATCATGGTTCAAACCAGACCAGTTCGGTGTGCGATTTGGGAGAAATTGAATTTACTTCTGAGATCATTTATTGACATGCATAGCTCTTAGAAAAAAGCAACAGTAAGACATGAAATTTGACAAACTTTCCTTGCTGCTCTTCATAAGGCCACATCAAATTTGACAAACCAACTAGGTAACATGATCATTTTTTTTTAGAAAAAGGCTAAAAGATAGCTAAATCCCATACAACGAGTTCTTTTTTCTCGAACACGCAGGACAACTGCGTATCATTATATTAAGAGAACATACAATGAGTTGTGACTGGAATTATGTTTCCCATGTCAGTCACAAATTCTTGGTTTAGCCTTGATGTTATATTAGATGACTATCAATACTAGAAGCAGGTTTGCCATGTGTACTGTGGAGCAGTTGTCAACCACAACAACTAAAGCTAAGTAGCCATGAGCTGGTTTGCCCTCTTTAATGTATGCAGCTGTTTTACTTACTGACTGGCAGAACTTGAGCCAGGCAATTCGGCCAGCTGCAATGACAAATAAATAAATCCCTTGCACTTCAGGTAGGAGATAACAAAGGGGGGGGGGGCGAAAGGAAAATAAACTCCTCTGCCTCAGTGGTGAAACCAATGATGAATAGCATTTCAGACAAAACAGTAGTGAACATAGGTTTTCACTTAAGAAAATAATTGAGAAGATAAACTGGATAATAATAGAAAACATAACTCATCTCATTAAAAAATACAATATTTTTTGTGTGTAAAAGCATGCATATATTCTAGCTAATGTTGTAAAAAATCACAAGGGAGGCTGTTTTCCCAGAAGACAGGGCACTAGCATTTGATTAATAAGCCAACTAATCACTGTCAGTTAAGAATAGATTGTGATTTGGCAGTGTGTAAAAGCATCATAGCTGAGACATGGGATAAACTGAAAACTACAATGAGAGAAAACAAAAACAATGGGGGCATGAAAGGACAAAGATCCGTCCATCAGAATAAGCTCAAGCACTCAACTGATCCATATTTACTGACTCCATAACCGGCACTCCACAAAGAAAGCATCAAAACCTAAAAAAAAAGGTGAAACATAGCCTGATGTTATGGAGAACTTCAAGCCCAACCACTGAACTATAGATGCCAGGAGATGGTTTGCTCTCTTTGTTTACTGGAAATCTGGGATAAACTGAAAACCATATTGAAAGAGAAACACAAATTTCACATTGAACGAAAACAAACAGAAATAGGGCATGGAAGGACAAAAAAGCTCAAGTCCCTACCCTTCTTTTACTGATTCCATAACCGGCATTCCAGAAAGAACACATGATAACAAAGTAAGAAACCCCACAAGCAAAACAAACATAGTCCGATGTAATGTGGGACATTGTCAACCCCAACCACTCAACTACAGTAGCCAGGATCCGGTTTGCCGTCTTTGATGTCTAATATTATAGAGAAGGATCACTAAATCCTATACAATATGTTCTTAGTGTCAACTGTGCTTGCCACTTGTCAATCACACTCTGTTTCAGCCTTGACACATAAATAACATTAGATGCAGATATCGATACAAGAAGTGGATTTGAAATGTGTACTGTGGAGCAGTGTCAACCACAACAACTAAAGTTAAGTAGCCATGAGCTGGTTTGCCCTCTTTAATGTATGCAGCTGCTATACTTACTGACTGGCATACTTGAGCCAGCCAACTCGGCCAGCTGCAATGGTAAATCAAATCCTTTCCACTTTGGTAGGAGAGAACAAAAGAAAAACAAAAGAGAAGGGAGGAGGGCTCTGTCTCAATGATGAAATCAATGATCAATAGCATTTGAGACAGAGCATAAGTAAAAATAGATTTTCACTAGAAGAAGAGAACATAAGTTGCACATTCTTGGGAAGCTACATTGAAGAATAAGAGAAAACATAACTCAGCTGATTAAAAGTTATTATTTTTTAGTGAGTAGAACCATCTATAGTGTATTATAGTTAAGGTTGTGGAAAAAATTGTAGGGGAGGCTGTTCTCCCAAAAGACAGAGCACTAGCATCCAGTTAATCACCCAACAACTAATCATTGTCAGACAAAGTCAATTGTGGTTTTGGTTTGGCTCAGTGTGTAAAAGCATGATAGTTGAGACAGCTGGGATAAAGTAAACACTACATTGAAAGAAAACAAATACAAATGGGGGCATGGAAGGACAAAAACACGTCCACCTGAATAAGTTAAAGCACTCAACTGGTCTACGTTTACTGGCTCCTACTCCACAAAGAAAGCATCACAAAGTACAAAGTATAAACGACAAGTGAAACATAGCCAAATGTTATATAGCACTGTCAACCCTGACCACTGAACTCCAGATGCCAGGAGGTGGTTTGTTCTCTTTGTCAACTGGGATAAAACTGAAAACCACATTTTCAAAGAAAACAAATATAAATGCAATACTGAAAGACGATGAATACCAGCCTATCTGAATAAGCTTAAGTGCTCAACTAGCCTTCTTTTACTGATTCCATAACTAGCATTCAGCATTCCTCTCGCAAAGTAAAAACCATAAGCGAAACAAACATAGTCCAACGATTATGGGGCATTGCCAACCCTAACCACTGAACTCCAGTAGCCAGGAGCTGGTTTGCCCTCTTTGATATCTGCAGCTGCTAAACTTACTGCTTCGCATGACTAGCGCGAGGCACCTCGGCCAGCTGCAATAAGGAGACATAGTTATTGTGGCGTCGCCATATCGCCGTGGCGGTTTTGTGGCTCTCGCCACAGCGACGCCATGGCTCCGGCATGTATGGCGTCCGCCATAGCGCCGTGGCATCCCCGTGGCACCGATATGGCGTCCTGTAGCGCCGTAGTGCGCTGTGGCGGGCGCCATACACGCCGAGTCTAGGGTATAGCCGGGCCCGGGCATAAATAGAGGACCCCCCCCCCAGCCTGGAAACGCCCCGCCCCCGCCGCAATCTCCCCGCCCCACCGCCGCAATCTCCTCGCCCGCCCTCCGTCGGCCTGAGCCCAAGCCCGAGCCGCCGCCGCCTGGAGTCGGCCTCGCCCGCCGTCCGTCGGCCTCCCCCGCCCTCCCGATCCGCCGGCCTCTGTTCCTCTATTCCCCCGCCTGGAGCCACCTCCGATCCGAGCCCGAGCCGCCGCCGCCCTCCCGATCCGTCGGCCTCTGTTCCCCCACCCCGCCGCCCGCCGTTCTGGTGAAGAGTGAAGACGTGAAGTGGTGAGTTGAAGTGCCTCACTGCCTTTGTTCCTCTGTTCTGCCTTTGTTCCTCTGTTCTATCTGTCTCTGTTCTTCAATCTTCAACGCCTCAACGCCCTTCTTTTTTTTTGGACAGAAGTACAGAACATGGCTACTCAAGGGACTAGAAGCGAGGAGGCCTCGGACGCGGCATCAAATATTGATCCAAAGACTGATCCAAAGCGGAAGCCGGCAAAGTCAAATGATCCTGGGTGGAAATATGGATTTTGGCCAACCATTGGCAATAGAGATGTTGTGCAGTGTTGCTTATGTGATAGAAGAATAACTGGAGGAATTACAAGGCTCAAGGAGCATCTTGTGGGTGGTTATGGAGATGTTTAGAAATGTGTCAAAACCACAACAACTATTGCACGAGAGATGCAAGATGCATTGGACGACTTTTGAGAGATGAGAGATTTGGAAGTTTGAGAGATGAGAGAGTTCTATGTCTTTTGTGCTACATTTACATTGCTATTTTGATTTGCTAATATTGTAGACTATACCTTTTAAGCTACATTTGCATTACCATTTGTCAATATAATTTCCTAATATCCTAGACTATAATGTATGTATTCGCCACGCTGATGTGTGTATGGCGTCGCCACGCCGCGCGCCATAGACGCTGTAAAGGTGTGAAGGTGGTGGGTCGCCGCGCCTCGCCACGTTGCCGTAAAAACTATGATCAGTTGACAGGCACAGGTTTCCAGCTTTAATGGCGCCATCGACACGCTCCAGACAACTGAACAATGTAAGATACACGCTAAATCTATTTCCATCCTACTCGCAATGCTGCATTTTTAGACTATAATCATGACCTTGCATTGCTTCACGCATCAGAGTTCATTGCTTTGCCAACACAGATACGACCGAGGAGGGGAGACGGGGTAGTCAGGGGCCAGGGCAGATTACCTCGCACTGGGAGACGAGGCTGGCCTCGGCGACCTCCCAGGTGGCTCGCCAGCTGGCGGCGTCGCGGAAGGCGAGGACGACGGGGCCGTCGCCGGAGGCCGGGGAGGGGACGGGCGCGCGGAGGAGAGGGAGCGGAGGGTCGAAGCGCACCACGGTGGCCGCCGCGGAATAATCTTCCGCCGAGTCGTCCGCGCTGCCCGCTAAGGCCATCTCTGGAATCGCCGCCAGGCGCCGGCGGACGGCGGTGGCGGCGGGAGGCGTTGTGAATGCTGGGCTAGGGTTTGGCAAGTGAATTCTTGGAAAGTCCCTTGGATTGGGCCTGGGAAGTGGTAAGGGTTAGCTCATTCTCTTTTGTTGGGCTCTACCGGGCCCTGCAGACTGGTTTCTCCATCTCCAATGAATTTGTTGCTCAAAAAAAAAATCTCCAATGTATTTCCCTAAAAAAAATATTTCTTTTTATTTTAAAGACTAGTAAAAATACCCGTATATTACTACGGGACATATAGTTTATATTTATAGTCTAGTCACTTGGACGGCATTAAGTTTAGAAGTTTGCTCAACAATCACATTGTGCATTCCCATTCATCTTGGAATCAAACTCTATAACATGTCTAGACACGCTCTACTCAAATTCATATAGGTAAAGGACGTTTGAAGTTTTATCCGATGATTGGGTCATGCATTTCAATTTGTCTTGCAATCAAACTCCCAACCGTGTCTTAACACAGTACTCTAACTCATAAAAGTATGGGAGAGAGAAAATAATAACAAAAACACTAATATTTACTCAAAATATTTTATAACCCTAATTTCCATTCTATCTAAGTGTTGGTATAGTTAAATATCAAGTTTTTTTGACTTACTACGAGGACTCATAAAAAACTGTAGTTCATCTTATTAAGCCCAAAAATATTTACTTGTAAATATATCGTAACCTCATTTTCAATACTATCCATGCGCCAGTCGTCGTCGTCATCGTCATCATCTCATCACACTATAAAAGAGCGAATTTTTTTGAGGGTGACTCTCCCTCTATAATAACCGTTCGATTTATACGTCGTGTTATATGAGCCTTCCGTCATGCGTGATCTTACTCTTTCTCTATAACAACTGTTTAATCTACACATCGCGTAATATGAGTCCTCCATCATCCGTGATCTTACATGAGATATAAGACTCATATTCAATCTCAAATATATCTCACGATATGCAAGACTTTTTGAACTGGGACTCCTATTCCAAATATACTGATTTTTTTTCTTTCCATATTTTTTTGAGAAACTTTTTCTTTCCGTGCATATACGGTCCGCTCGGCTTCCCGTGCAAATTAAAGGCGCCTCGGACAGAATCCTTCTCCGATCGAACGTTGCCCCTCCACGTCCTTACGTTTCTCCTTTACCTTCTTTTGGTTTCCGTCTAAACTTATTATTATGCGTATTTGAACCATTAAGCCTTTCATGATAAATAAACATTTTAATCACTAATTGTTGATATAAATTTAATTAGTAATAAAACTTATTATTATTGAAACCTGGATCAGCCGATGGTCTAACCATGCACTGAAATCTTAAACAGTTTGTCATCGAATCTAATCAAAATAAATGTATCAGTGCAATCATTGATAAATAATAATGAGGGCTGCCATGTGAAAATTGAGAGAGGTCTACTCCATCCGTCCCATAAAAAGAGTCGCTACGAGACTCGTGTTGGTCAAACTTTTTTAGGTTTAACTAGATGTGTTGAAAATATTAGCAATATTTGTATGTCCAAATAAATTTATTTAAGAAAATAAATTTAAAGATCTATCCAATCATACTAATTAGGTACCATAAATATTAATATTTTGTTATATATATTTGGTCAAAGTTAAAAATAGTTGACTTCTCGGAAAAACGAGAATAACTCTTTTTTTAGGATGGAGGGAGTATGTCGTAATCATCAACGGACAGACTAATCTTCGACAACTAACTCTTCATTGACTTTTATTTTTATATGGGTCCTCAAAGAAGTCCGAGAACTCAATATCTAACTCACCAAACACATGGTTAGTATGAAAATAAAAGTTACGATATATTCGCAAGTAAATGTTTTTTTGATGATATATTTATAATTATATACTCCTAGATCCACCACTAATGATGGAACATACCACGTACGACGATGAACTCAGGGCCTATGACACGGCTACAACCAACTGGCCGCTCGTGTCTGTGCGTGCATATGCGATGTGTACTCTCGATCGATCGCTAAATCATCAAATTAATTACGCACCACTTGGTGAAGGTTAGGTATTTCCTTTTCTATTCTTATCCAATCTTCGTTATATTGCTAATTGGTTAGAGTTCTTTGCTCATATATATAGATACATATTTTTTATCCTAATTAAGCTTCTGGACACTATTAATTTCATTGTCGTCTTTACTGATATATGCATTAAGAAATAAGGAATGGATATTCATGGAGTCTGAATCTCATTGAAGCTAATGATTTAGTCTTTCTAGCGTAATATTAATTGTGTAATGATGTTTTTGATAAACACGTGCGTGTCGCACGTGCATATTTGCTAGTATAGTTAAATACCGAGTTTTATGACTTTTACTTTGAGGACCCATAAAATTTTTGATTCATCTTATCTTATTAAAACTAATAAGAGTTTAGTTACTAACATGTCAAGGTAGATGCTCCACCGCCAGGCATGTCTCCACCATGCCAATGTTGTCCACTCAGTTGATTTTGATCTCTCTTCATGGAGTGTTCCACCGTGACTCCGGCCGAGGTCGGTGAGGGAGACGTGTACGAACAGCGTAGGCGTCAAATCCACGGGCAAGACGTGTGAATCCATAGTAGGCGGAGCATTGGAATTTTCATCCATCCATTGAGCATGTTCCTCCACCACATTGACATTCTCGCTGTGCATAAGCCAATGGCAAGATCGCATGGCTTAGTTCATCTAGGGCCTAACTGGTTCAAGTACATGTATGGGCCAGGATGTGCATTAGAGCCGGGCTGAATGCAGACAGGTTTGCATACATGTATGGGCCACAGAGGCGGATCTATGTACAACATACTGAGTGTGGGTGCACCCACGAAAATATCAAAAAACAGTGATTATCGTTAGATTTTTCACCATGTTCGCACACATACGGTAAAATCCTATGCACCCACAAGACAAACACACCCCCTCGTATTTGCTCTAGCTCCGTTCCTGATGGGCCAGGTACTTCATCTAGAACGACTTGCCATTCTTCAATCTCATTTTTGTTTTTTGTTTTGTTTTGAGACGTTTATTGAGGTAGAGATTTATACAGCTGTCATACTTTTCTTTTTATTTGTCAGGTTTCTTTCTTCCCATTTTGTTTACTTCCCTCTTTTTTATGGGTTAGCTTCAATGAGCTACAATTGGACTCTATATTGACCCCTTTTGGATCGGATAAAAAAAACGGAAAAAGGAAAACTTAAAAATCAGATAAAACGAAGAAACTCCTCACGGTATATGTATTAAAATAGGATAATAAATGGACTTTAACTTAAAGGCAATCGAAAACCTTGTGCGCCCATATATATATATTTATATATGCATGTTGTGGACGTACGGCTCATGAAAAAGAAAATAAAAGAGCATGTGCAACAGGAAATTCAAAAAGGACACGGACGGATGGATGGTCTGGTCAATCGAAACCGGAAAAAGAGCATAGCCAAGGAGATTTTTATTCTTATATTTTGCTACTAGGTAGCGTACTCGTGTGTTGCTACGGAATAGCTAATAATTTATACTAAAAATATACGGATCACACGATAAGATAATACTACTGTAAAAATTAAATATCAATGTTAAAATTACAGATAATCCCAAAAGCAAAGTTTATAAAATTAACAGTCACGGAGAGCACGACGTCACAAGCTTACAAACTCTTTTCCGTGATGCGCCTAAGATAATGTTTTATATCGGCAAGAAGAAATCTCCGACATCCATTTCTTTCGTGCGCCAATAAATCCACGAATAAGTTCCGCTGCATCTCCATACCATCCTATATACAGGCTCAAGTATATATGTCAATATTAGTGCCTGTCGCATGGGTAATACTGCATCTCTTGAAAAATCTTCCACAAAAACTTAAAACAAAGTGTTATACTCACCGTATAAATATGTGTGGCTTTTGGTCTATTGCACGTAGACCTATACTGTGGAATAAGATATCCACTTAAGTGTCTGTGGCAAGATTCACGATCAGCGATATATAGAACTCGGAGTACTCGTGCCTAATCCTACAGCCGTCGCTACAAAAGACAGCGCAGCCGTAGGTCCATCCTTCCGCCACGCCGCTGCTGCTGCCCTTGAAACCTACCTCCGGTGGCGGCACCGGCACTGGGTCCATCGTTCCGTCCACCCTCCATAACACCTCCCGAACCGCGTCGATAGCTTACTCGCAGCACCTCACGCACTCCCGGTTGGTCCTGCTAGCCTCCGGCTTGCACCCGTGGGCGACGTCCTCGCCCTCCACCTTCCTGATGTACTGCTCGGCCTCGTTGTCCCCGTAGAGGAGGACACCGAGCATGTAGGCAGCCACCTTGTGGTCAGCGGCGGCCACCTGTCTGAGGCAGGCAGTGCCGACGGGGTCCGTGCGGCCCTGCGTGAAGACGAGCCTGAGACCGAGCACGAAGCAGGCCTCCGGGTTGCCGGCGGCAGCCAGTTTATCGACGAGGGCGAGGTAGTGGTTGGGGTCTTACCACTTCATGGATCCCTCCCGCTCTAGCGCTACGGGGCTCCTCACGACGCACTCCATGCACGCCGTGCGCATGGTCTGGCAACTGCAAAGACACACGCACGGTATAGGTAGACAAATTAAATGTGTAAGTAATGCGACTCATGCGTGGGTGGACTGCGGACACGTACGTGCCACTGAGGCTATAGAGGTCCTCCATCGGGTGTGGCGAGCTCGCGGCGACAAGCCCGACGATCTCGATAACTAATTCGTACGGGAGTGCCAGTAGCGTCCGCCGCGCCA
Organism: Miscanthus lutarioriparius; assembly: GCA_904845875.1. Classification (NCBI taxonomy): domain Eukaryota; kingdom Viridiplantae; phylum Streptophyta; class Magnoliopsida; order Poales; family Poaceae; genus Miscanthus; species Miscanthus lutarioriparius. The sequence continues at coordinate 26,130,065 of CAJGYO010000010.1, forward strand.
CCCGCGAGGAACCGCTCCGGACGGAATTCGTCAGGGTCTGTCCATACCTTGCCGTTCCTCCCGATCTTGTGTATGTCCGTTATGACGCTCGCTGGCATGCTGCCAGTGGATGCCGGTGTTCGAGTGATCACCGCGTCCATGACACTGACATCACGTTAGTGAGATACTATTTGTGCAATATTTAATTGAATAAAAAATGCATTGTATGTGTTAGTAATGTTCTGTTACCTTGCCTATGACGTTAGAACCTCCTTAAATACAATATTCTTTGTGAAAGTTCCATCCATTATTGGGGTCTTCTTATCCTTATCTTTTTTATATGACGTATTCTTATTTTTTCCCTCGGCATTTTTTAGCATTTTTCTTCTCCACCTTTTTTGCCTCCTCCTGTGCATCCGCATCAGGTGGGAGGGCAAGGATCTTAATATTCGTTCTTGACGTGGCTCTAGACATCGCAACGTACAACTGATCGTGAGAGAACACCGGTGCGGGCAGGTACACACCCACTTTTGAGATAGTTTGGCCCTGTGACTTGTTGACCATCATGGCAAAGCTCAGCCTGATAGGAAACTGCTTCCTCTTAAACTGGAACGGGAACAACTCGTCATCGGATGGGCATAGCGGTATTCGAGGAAGGAATACCCGCTTCCCAGCATGCTGCCCCACCACGATTTCCGTATCGATTGTATTTCTTCGGAACCCCCGCACCACCAGCCTTGTACCGTTGCATAGCCCATTGGCAGGGTCAATATTCCTACGCAATATGACAGGATACCTGAGCTTGAGCTTCAAGACATGTGGAGGCAACCCGTTGGGGGTCAGACTGTTAAGGAACTCCGATGGATAGTAGTTATGTGGATCATCTACCGCGAGTGAAAACTGTGATACACCGTCTCGCCGCCCTAGAACATATAAATCATTTTCATATTGATCATGTCAACCCAATCGTTACGTGTAGATAAAATCGCTCTTGTGGTGATGTAGTCTTTGTCCGCCATGTTTGCATTTAGATCTAGAAAGATGATGCCGATCAATCTATGAAGATCTTTCTCGGCATCGCCAGAGTATGGGATATAGATCTCATCTGGAATACGTACATTGCCATCTTCGTTAACCTCTTCCATTCGACCACCAATGCGCAATAGATAATCTGCAAACCACGGGTCACTCTGAGCCCTCATGTTGCGGACGAGCTTTAGGTGGCACATGGATTCCCAAAGATACGACCTTCATAGAGAAGCACCGACTATTTGAGCCCTGGATCCTTTCCGCACAATAGGGAGGACCTGTCTGAAATCCCCACCAAGGACAACAGTCTTCCCACCAAATGGTAAGTCTGACCGACCCATTATATCCCGTAGGCTATTGCCTAGTGCTTCCACATTTTGCCTCTTTGTCATAGATGCCTTGTCCCAAATTATGAGAGTTGCTTGCTGCAACAACTTGGCAGTACCACTCTGTTTCGTGAAGCTACAGCAACCACCCTCTTCAACAGTGAGGGGTATCTTGAAACACAAGTGGGCTATCCTCCCGCCTGGCATTATGGATGCTGCGACTCCAGATGTAGCTGTACCCACGACAAGCTTGTCCTAGCTACGTAGTTTAACGAGAAGTGCCCTATACAAAAAGGTCTTTCCTGTCCCGCTAGGTCCATCCACAAAGAACAACCCACCTTGTTTGCTGTAGACAACGACCATTATCTCATCGTAGGTAGACCTTTGCTCGGCGTTGAGTGAGTTGCACAATAGCACATCTTCGGGATTCTGCTCGATGCTAGCTTCCTCAAATATCTCACGAGGAATATGGCTAGCATCATCGTATGAGTGATCAATATCTGGAAGAGGAAATGACCTTATGTCCTTCCCCATAGACTGCAGCATATTTCTAATGTCTATCAAAACCATCTGTTGCACCAGATCTGGGGATGGATTCTTGCGGCTGTAGTCCTCTGACATTGCATCATAGTGTTTTTTCCACAACCACATCACATCATTCTGCTCGCAGAATACCAATATTGTTGCAAATAGCCTTCGTAGAGAGGAAGGCATCTAGAAGAAAGTAGCTTCACTTAGACATTCATCTAGTGTATTGTCTTCTTCGATTAGACCCCTCCGTTCTGTAGCTTCATGGAACGAAGGCAGTAGCATGCCATCAACCATCCTAAGGTGTTTGTATGAGGTAGCACCAGCAACATTGTTTAAGAGAACACGAAGAAAGTAGCGTTCTCCCTCAGCAGGATGGGCCGAGATGACTCTGCCAACTTGGAAAATGGAGTTTTTCCTTTTCTGCCAGAATTTACCATCAGACTGCCAGGTAAAATGCTTCGGGAAGTCCTGATACAAGATTCGGCGGGCTTCCTCATGCATCCTGTTTGCCTCGAAGTATGCTGTCAGCATTGACTCTTCTACACCGGGCCTATTAACAATATGTTCGACCTTGTCCCATTTATGAAATGCCACCACATGCACGTCGGGTAGATGAAGCTGCAGCTGCTGTACTAGTGGATGGTTCTTGCTCAAGTCAAAGCCATATATCCTCCACAGTGCTTCTGGAGGCGTCACCCACCGGGCCTCTCGATATTGCTTGATCTCATCAACGTTGCCTTTCTCGTCTGCTTTGTCAGTCTCCCTCATCACCACCGACGCCCTATCATGTCCCTTGTATATGTACTTGAACAAATACTTTACTGATTTGATGCTCCCACAGGCCTCAACATTTATATGGCAGTTGAAGGTACGTAGTAGGCAAGGGTTGTAAGGAACGCCCCATTGATTGTCCAGGTAATGTCCTCGAACTTTTTGCGTACGACCGTCATTGCGCCGCTGATAGATGGGGTACGAATCCTTTCCCTGTAACGTGGCCTCACAGAATGGACGCGGGTAACAGTTTTTGCATGACCCGTGGCCCACCGTGCATGGACAGTATGAATTAAGCGTCCCACAAGGACCATGCATCATATGCTTTGTGACCATCTTGTATAGCTCAGGGTACTTTTTCTTGTTTGGTAGCTCTGCAGTGATGATCATGTCATATTGCTCGGGGCATGTGAGTTTGTACTTCCGTTCCATTATTAGCAAGAAGTGTGCATGCGGCAAGCCCCTCTTCTGGAACTCCACTACATATACGTAGGCCTTCACCTTCCCAAGTATGTCTTTCTCCATCAACATTTTTCTCATCGCCTCTAACTTTGCTCTGAAGACACGTGTGATGAGATCTGGGCGGTCCTGTGGTGTCTGGCATGGATAAAGTTCATTCTTGATCTCATCCTAGTTAGGGTTGCACGTCATTGTGAGGAAGATATCAGGTTTACCGTACTTTTGCACCAGAGCCATTGCATCCATGTACCGGCGCCTCATATCACGAGGTCCTCCGATGAATGATGAAGACAGGACAGTACGCCTTCCGACATTCTCAACAGATCCTTCACCCGAATGCATGCTATCCACTAGGCCTTGGTATAGGTTAGCCCTCAAAGTATCTTGATTGTTCCTCATGTAGTCTAAATGCAAGCTCTCAATCTTGATGTAGGTGTTGATGGCGAATTGCTGGAAAAGACGCTGGCCATAGAGTATTGGATTAAATATCCCTGGCCGCATCTAGAACTTGTAGCAGTAGTAGTCGCGCACGGAGACACATTTATTCGCAACAGGTTCTACAGGGAGACAATGTTCAAATTAGTATCATGAGTTAACAAAAAAGAGTTTATATTGCATTATCGAAAAGAGTTCAAGTTACCTCCATCATCATCGTCACCATTCTCAGCACGCTTTTTGTGGATTGCTCAAGCTCGATCAACTTGAGCCATAGTCACACCCACTTTTGGAATGAAGTTGTGCCACCCGAGCTCACCCATTGGAAAGAACACCGGGTATGACAGTGGGTCGTAGCATGCATTATATGAGCGGATGCTGTGTATAGACCAATCCTTCCCTTGCAGGAGAACACTATGCTCAAATTGGCCATGACGCTCACTCCCCTCAACCCAGACGATGGCCACCTCTGATGTCAATGGCACGTTATATGTTCTCTGGTCAAGCCGCTGGTCAAGGTTCAACTCGACCCGGTAATCCTTGAGGTTTCCAACGTGTCCCATACTCCTTAGTTGCTGAGAGTAGGGATTCCCATTAAAGATACTAACCAATTGCTCTATAACTTCTCTGTCTTTTTGGGCACATTACTCACGACACTTGCTCATCCGATGCTCGAGGGACGGATCATCGTCTTAAAAATAAAGCTTGAGGTGTCTCTTTTTGACACCCTCCTCTTTACCAAATGATCGTATGTTATGGTAAATCTGGCCATGGGCACGAAACATGTAGACACCGCAGATTCGCATGTTAGTGGTCACACGATCTAGGTGGCAGTACAGCGAAGTGAAAGAGAAGTGGCCGTTGAAATATCTGATGTTTGCACGAAAGTGCCTAGCATCAGCGTCCGAGCTTGACCACAACCTCATGAGCTCTGGTGGTGTCTCAGGAGTTGAAAGATGAATCTTTCCACCCCGACAGCAGAATCCGGGCGGTTCACCCTCGAATTTCTTTGCGTTGCAGTGCTCGCAGTTCGGCACCGATGGTAGCATGTGCGACTCTGATGGGACATTAGCGTAAACCATATCGTATGGATCTGGGACATTAGGCTCACTGTTCTCTTGCTCATCCGTGTCGAGATCTAGCTCGATGTCGGTTCCCTCCTCGTCGTCGTCTGACAAAATGTTGATGTGTTACGCGTTGAAAGAAAGTTTGTGAAAAAATTGGTTTGACTATTACGTGGTGTACCTTGTTCGGCGAAAAAGTATGTCTCATCCTCTTCCTCGTCCTCCTCAAATATCACATCCTCACCATAGTCTATGCAACACGGCCACATATATGATGAGAGAAACATAATGGCATACAAAAAGAACAAAAAAATGGATAAATTTAATAAAGAAAATACCATCCTCGACCATAGAGTCTGGTGTATCAACTTGTGCACCGTTTGGAGGCATTGAAGAGGTATCGTCAACTATAGATGATTGTGTCTGTGTACCTGTGCAATTATTAGGTGGTGGAACTGGAGTTTCCTGGGTGACACCACCTGTAGTAAGGAAAGGTATGAGTTTTTGGAATAGAAGAGCGAAGGTGAAAGTACCGACAATATATACTGATCAAGGCTAATTACCGTTATAAACCACACTTGGTTGAGTCGGGTCGTTCGAATCATTGCACTTTCCATCCGCACACCCTCTAGCCCTTCTTCCAATGTTTGCTTCAAAAGCCCAATTGCAACGGGATAGAAGGGCATTTCTCTCTCTAGTGGTCACTCAATGCCTATGTATGGTCGGTGCCGTAGCCATTTCAGGGGTTTGGATCTCTGGATTTTGAACTACAGACGACACGATGTCAACAGTTGTGCCCCTCGATTTGGGTATTTTCATATCATGTGAAGGCGTTTTAGGAGATTGAGGTGAAGAAGGGAAAATAAGCTGAGGGTTAAAGTGAGGGCTCTCCATGGCTAATGAGTCCAGATGCAAATTGTTGGCTCGGTGTTCTCTCACCATCCAATTATAGTTTTTCTTTATCTCTTTTCGCTTCTCTTTCTTCTCTTGTGGAGTCATTTGCAGTTTTCTTGCTGCATTTTTTGCCACATACAAGTCACGCCGCCTCTTGTTTATTAGCGCATTTTGTTCAGGAGACAGTGCAGCTCGTCGTGCTCTATCTAGTTCACGCTTACGCTCTTTTGGACACGTGACAATATTGTCGATGGAATTGGATGCATTTGCAGCACCTATATATTGATAAAAAAGTATGGTCTCAAATAAATTACAGAAGGGCACATATTGCAAGAACATTAATTCCTTATTACATTGTCATGAACGACATTTGGGTTGCCCACTACATTTTTCTTCTCAAATAGATAACATTAATGAAAAAAATAATGTACCAGGGTTTAGATCAGGTGATGCATCAGTCAAGTCAATTATGCCACTTTGATCTATACATCTATCGGAGTAGTCATCTACATATATACAATAACATGATATTAAACTTGGCCTTGGCATCATACAAACACAATAAAAAAATAATTAGTATTAGGAACAAAAGAAACCAAAATGGTACATGTGTTATCTTTATCAATCTGCATGAGTTCATATGAGTTGTTTCGATGTAGCCTGTCACTATCTTCATAGCCATCAGTGTTTTTCATGGTTGATTCAACTCTAACTGGTACATCATAATTACACAACAAATAAGCGAACCAATGACTGATGCAAGTAGTTGGTATCATTCATACACATCAAAAAAACTTTTCTTAATTTGCAAAGTTTTAGTCAATCTGATTTTTTCCTAATTTGCACAAAACTTTTAGCTCAATGTATATACATTTACAACATATACATCACTATACATTAAATAAACTAAAAATGATAATACTGAATTCAGAAACAAAAAATCAGAATGTGGTGGACCTCTCGACCCAGCAGCTAGTGCAGTTTTCGCCTTTCTCAGAAGATACTTTTCTCTACGTTTTTTATTTTTTTCATCCCTTTCTTCTTGAGCCATTGCTGCATGTCGTGCTTTTTCTCTTTCCTTTTTACGCTGCGCACGTTCATCAACTTGCGCTTGTGAATTTGATGTTGTCTGACTTGCTGTTTGTAAATAAGTTGATAGATATTTACTTAATCACCACAAATAATACAAGTGAAAGCGTATATGGACATGTGTATAAACAATTACCTCTATTGATGGTGTTTGTCAAGTCTGTAAATGGTGTGCGACCTTCATTATTTTGCATAGGTTCCATTACGATGAAACTGAACACAAAATTAATCCCTAGTTTCAATCAGAAATTAATCTCTGAATGTGGTCGAAGTTAGCAGGCATAATACATATTCAGGTCAGACCACAAGACTTGGTTCCAAAACAAAGCAATTAACAAACTACACTATTTAAAAATTCAACAGGAAATGCTCTAACTGGTGTAATTATGAACTAAGCAGCTATTGAAGTGCCTGAACCGTGACTTGGGTATCTTGCTGGGTTTCAACTAACTTAGATTAATCAGTTCAGAATAGACCAATTCCCTAAGCTTTCTACTATTGCCAGAATCTTGGAGAATGAAAGAGTGAATTAAAAGGCCTTTCAAGATGATAACCATTAGAACATATCGTCAACAAGCATTATGAAAATACACATGCCTACGGTATGTAGTGTTTAGTTCTTTAAATTTTTTTATGCAAGACCATTAGAACGACTTGATTGTTTCTATAGCTTATGAATCTTTTATACAAAAGAAATGAACAAGAAAACACTAATCCACAACGAGCAAGACTGGTAGAAAACGAGAAAAAAATTGAGGATCTAAACAACACCATAGATTTCAAACCTACCCATCCCCAAGCATAGAAAAACATGGCTGAATCTTTTGTTTTTTAGAGGTGGTTGCAACAGCCGGGGCAGATGAGGTATATTAACAACTACTAATTTGCTAGTGATCACAACTTTGGATTAAAATCAATTTCAACTGAGAAGACTTATTGAACAGACTATAATTCTAGCATACTATAATGGGACCATCATACTTATCTTGAAATTGCAACAAAGCTACTCACCCTTTCTAGAACACAAGTAGTTACAAGAGGCAAGCAAAATTTCAATGCAATTTAGATTTTAGAACTCGGTGTTGTATATAGGAGAAGGGATAGACAATGTAGTCAAGCAAGACGCATCTCTTTCTAGTTTATGTAACTTTTTCAATGACTAATAGGAGATGATCCCTGCAGACTGCTTCCTAAGCTGCCATAGCCCCTGTGCACAGTTAAGTTTTATATAGTATTAGGAGATGATGTGTACCTGTACCCACATGTTGCAAACAATTTATGCAAAAGGAAAACTTAAAATATGGAGGTATTCCTGTGTTTTTTGTTGTTTCCCAACTGCCCAGGTAGATTAAACCAAGTCGTATGAAAAAACATGTGCCAAAAATCATGAACAAGCTGCACTGGAAGTCTGGAACACATGTTGCTTCCATAGATTCATGAATAGATGCTAATTTTGCTCACCTCTTATCCTGCTTGATGTTTTATTCCACTTTATGTCTACCAGGTTGCATAAGTCACAGTTCGTGCTTTACTGCATAAGAACATAAGATGAGTCAATGTGATTACTACAACTGATGTCAAAGATCAGTGAATGAGGAGCTTCCAATGATAACTATATATTCTTGCAAAATAAAGTATCCAAACCATGCTAGGAACTTAGTACTGCTTGATTAAAGCTTGCTGTGCAACCTGGGTGAATTAGGAAAAAACTGCAGACAAGGCAAAAGTCATGTGATCGGTAAACCACAGTAGCACTCACATGTAGGGGAAATAAGATATTCTAGAAAATAATGTATCCAGACCTTGTTAGGAACTTAGTACTGCTTGTTTAAAGCTTTTGTGCAACCTCGGTGAATTAGAAAAAAAAATCTGTAGACAATGCAAAAGCCTTGAGATCTGGAACCGAATAGCACCGAGTAGGCAAAAGTCTTAAAAAATATAAACTTTACACATTATTTAAATATGTCAAATATCATGTAGCTAGTAAAACCATGGGTACAAGCAGATCAAGTACGATTTAATTGTCAGCGATCGAAAGTGGGCACAGAGGCATTTGCTAAGCTACTGTAGCATGTAAAGTGCAGACCACACCAACAGGTAAAAAAATTAGGAACACCATAAAGGTCCTTTGTTGCGTTGTTGTACCGATCTACAGTCACACATATGTCAAAACTGAACATTCAGAATGAAAAGGAGATATACATAAAAAAAATAACTGCAAACACATGATGTTTCTAAATCCATTCATGGATCAAAGATCTGCATCCTCATGGGAAAGAGTATGGAAAGGAAGAGGGAGATACCTCAGTCAGGTGCAGGACAGAGGGGACTTGAGTACGGAGGGCACCCCTGCTGCAGGCCAAGATGAGATGCGTGTAGATTGTAGATTGGAGGACCGCTAGCATGGAGGCAACGTGAGGATTGGCGAGCAGGAAGGCAGCGACAGAAAAAAAAAACACTTTGGATTTGGCTGATGCAACCTACATCCTTCAGCGTGGCCAATATCGGAGGAGGAAAACTAGGAGATCACGTACCAATGGTGGCCGAGTCAAGTGGAGTTGGCACACGCCCCCCATCAGGCTTGTACTCCGTGGATCTGTAGCGATGGGGATCAAAAGGGAGATGAAGCTGAGCGGGCCCTAGGGTTTCGACCGAGGTCCAAGGATTAGCTGGTGGCAGGGGCAGAGGGCAGGGCGAGCGGCGGCGGTGCGACGAGCTGTGGTGAGCGAGGGGAGATCGGGTGGCATTTTCTAATAGGCCTCCAGGCGTGGCCCTGCAATGAGTGGTATTTTGCAGGAAGGAGCGGCGCTGGGGGACAGTGCGACGTGGGATCGCACGCGGGTAGGACGACGAGGTGAAGTTCGATTGTCGCACCAAAAAGTGTACATGCTTTGTTCTTTTTAGTTGTAAGAGATTTGGATTAGGACTCTTATTCACATTACTCGGGATCGGAGATATCTAATTGGACTATGATTCCTATCTGTCCAGGTTACTTTAAGTAGTCCTGCACTGTTATATATATAAAGAGAAGGGCTATATGCAATTTCCATATTCATGAAATTAGTTAGAGGAGGCCATACCAAAAAAATGGGTAAAAAAAGGGCTAAAATTTTGCTTCTTTATTATTAGGTAGAAAAACTGACAATCTGACACTGCCATTTCTTAAAAAAAACGTACAGAGAGGTTTTCGAACAAAAAACACGCGAGACGGAGGTTCATACATACCTTCGTTCCAAAACAAGTGTCACTGTGGTATTTGTGTCGGTCAAACCTTTTAAGTTTAACTAGATTTGTAGAAAATATTAGCAACATTTATATCTCTAAATAAGTTTATTATGAAAATAGACTCAACAATCTATCTAATGATATTAGTTACGTACTATAAATATTAATATTTTATATATATTTGTCAAAGTTAAAAGCGTTTGACTCTTCAAAAAATAAGAAAGATATGTACTATAAATATTACTATTTTAATCCTGAAATTTAATTCGGTGAAAGGTTCTAAGTGTCATGTATGCGTGCAAACTAAGCACCTTGCAAAACCTCACAAGGCCACGGAGATGAGAGACTTGGCACCATTAGAAGCCGTTCATTCGGATTTGTGCGAAATGAAAGCCGTGTTGACCAAATGTGTCAAAATATATTTCTTGACATTCATAGATGATTGTACTATATTTGTATTTACTAAAATCAAAGGATAAAGCGTTGTACTCCATTGTACTGCCAAGGGTAAGCAACAACCTTCGGCGCAGGCCTCTTTGCAACAGCCTGCCTCGCGGCCGGTGCCCCTTCGATCGACCTCGACCGCGCCTGCCTCGCTTACTAGTACCACCAGACGCCTTTTCGGAGGCTTCCGGCTGCTTACGCTTCTTGGAGCCCTTGCCAGCCTCACCCTCGGCCGTTTCATAAGGCCAATCAGGATAGTCAACCCCTAAAAGATCAAAAACCCGATTGAGCCTCGGGCGATCAGGAATAGCAGACCGAATGCTCCGAATCTCAGTAGAGCCGAAACCACCAACAATCTCCTCAGCAGACTCAGTAACAATAGCCAAGACCCTGTCAAGATGCTTCCGACTTTCAGCCTTCTGCAAGACAGATTTCCACTTAGCTTCAACATCGATATTAGGGCACTTCAGACCCTTTTTCCTTATACCTCTCCTCACTCACTGTGAACCACCGCTAAGCTGCACGCAAAGGAACTACCTTCGCACACACAAACTCCTCAAACAAATCTTGTGCACACTGGTACTGCGCAACCACCCTCAGCGCATCAACAACCCGACAACAAATCTCAGTGCGAACTCCTTCAACACTAACATTACCAAGCGGCACCAAACCTCCGCAGAGATCAGCACCCTCGCCGTGATCGGGAGCAAGCCTGCAGTAGAACCAGTGCTCAAGCCACTCCGTGGGCCACTTGTTCTTCTGAGCTTGCACATGCAGACCAGCACTGTTCCGATAACAAAACGTATACACACCAAACTGACACAAAGAAGTTACCCCTTCAACAGTAACCCTACGCGGTTGAGTGTGCACACGGTGAGTACGAACAAAAGCATAGAAAAAAACAGCTTACAATAGCTCATGAAATTATTGGTGAAGCTGTGCCAAATAAGAAAAATGCGGATCTATATACCCACAATTGCACTTGGCACCTTGTGATTGAAAAAAATTGGAAACACAAATCCAAATGCTTGGCAGTTGGCACATGCATTATTAGGAGAAGGACGTACAGTGACTGGTCTTCTGTGCAGGTCGTCGGCTCTCCCCGCCCCACGGTCCACCCTCCAGAGATCTCTTAGCTACTAGTAAGTAGATCTATCGCCTCTCACCGGCAAAAATGAAATCGAGCTCTTGCTCGATCTGGCCTCTTGTCCAAGCCTAGCTAAATCGCCTCTGCAGACCACCTCACCACAATCGATCACCTCCAATCCTAGGTGCTACTAGCTTTAAGTGCACCGCAGATGGATGTTGCTAGCTCTGCTATTAGTCTGGTAGATGCATCCCTGAGTCTCCTCAGCAAGCTCAAGGCATCCTACAAAGAGCATGGCAAGCATAAGATTTCCGACGGCGTCAGGTCCATCCAAGGCGACCTGGAATCCATAAAAGAGGCCCTCCGTAGAGGTTCCGAGAACGCGGAACAGCAAGGCATCCTCAGCTGGATGAACAACCTCAGGTGCATAAAGCTAAGAATCGAGGATGTCATGGAGCTTTACGACCTGGAGTTTACAGGCCAGACCGGCGGGCACTTTGAAGGGATCGGTGCGCGTGTCGCGGAGAAGCTGGTGGACAAGGGCAAGCGGGTAGTCGGCCCCGGAAGGAAAATTTGCAGCTATCTTAAGGAGATCGAGAATCTCAGCGACAGTGATAAGAAGAGGGCGGACGCCTTCCTGCCGTTCTCACGGGGACAGCAGCCTTGCCAGACCACAAGGAAAGACGAGGAGAAATACTTCTGCCATGATAACGAGGCTGAACCAGTAGGCTTGGATGCACCCAGGAAGGAGCTCGTCCGGATGTTGAGCATGAGCAGCGCGACGCTGCTCAGAGTGGTCGCCATCGCAAGCCCGGACAGTGAACTTGCCAGAGCGGCGTACGAGAATGTCCAGTCCAAGGAAGAGTTCACATGCAAGGTTTGGGTCACGGCGTCCTCCAACGACGACGATGGCAAGAGGCTCCTCAAGGACATGATCGATGGACTAGGCCAACAAAAGCAGCGCAAGAGGCTCCTCAAGGACATGATCGATCGACTGGGCCAACAAAGGCAACGCGGGAAATTTATCCGGCTTGCACAAATCCTGAGAGATTTCCTCAAGAACAAGAGGTGTGTGTCATCCCTGTCCTGCCCCCCTTATTTTATATTGCCCTTTTAATTTCTTCCCACTTTATATATAGATTAATCTTTTCTATACATGCACACTCAACCCTATGAACACACGCACGCATGCAAACCTTACTCTATGAGCTTCTTCGAAGACTGAGTCGGCAAATACTTAAGATTGAGATTGACAAAGTCACCACATGTGCCTCGCTTTTGATGAAAAAACGTCACCTACCACTAAATGCACAAGGCCGTTAAATCCCTAACTATTTGTTCATACGGAGAGTCGAACCCAGTACTTGAAGTGCTACGGAGACTCTTGTAGGTCACAAAACCTATTGTAATTGGTGGGCACATTATGATGACATATTTTAATCTAAAAATGTATGAAAATAAACGTGACACCTCCATGTGCAAGACTGACCCACTAGTATCACAATCACATACAGCGAACATGCATGCTAACAATGCCTACCAATATAATGAATGCCCACCTGTATTGTTTATATTCACTACCGGAAACCGGCGATTTACCGAGTGCCGAGGCTTTGCCGAGTCTATTTTATCGGGCACTCGGCAAAGACCGTGTTTACCGAGTGCCAAATAAAATACACTCGGCAAACAAAAACACACGGCAAAATACGTCTTTGCCGAGTGTTTTTTTCTGGCACTCGGCAAAGATGTATTTTGCCGAGTGCCTTTGTTTTGGCACTCGGCAAAGAGGCTTTTTGCCGTGTGCATTTTTTTTGGCCCTCGGCAAATCATTCTACAAAGTTGTATAACTTCTCAAGATCTACAAAGTTTATTTTGGTCATTTCTTCATTTGACAAAACGACAATAACATTGTTCATAAAATCTACATCTCTCATATCTCTCATATTAGTTTCATGAAAGTAGAAGATAGATATATAAGATTTGTGAACAATGTTACTACCACTATGTCGGATGAACAAATGACCAAAATAAACTTTGTAGATCTTGATAAGTTATGAAATTTTGTAGTTGGCAACATTTTGATTTGAAATCATCTTGTCATGCAAAAACGACGTTTGAATTTGAAAATTTTAAAATTTGAATTTTTCAAACGACCTCGGATGAAAAAACTTCCTAAATGAAAATTATAGATCTCCAAAAGTTATGAAACTATGTAGTTGACAACTTTTTGATTTGAAATCATCTTATCATGCAAAACTACGTTTGAATCTCTCAAATTTAAAATTTAAATTTTTCAAACGACCTCGGATGAAAAAACTTACTAAATGAAAATTGTAGATCTCAAAAAGTTATGAAACTTTGTAGTTGACCACTTTTTGATTTGAATTCATTTAGGGCCTCAAACAAGCAATTTACTCTCAGTTTGCCGAGTGCCTTTTTTCTAGCACTCGGCAAAGCCGTATTTTGCCGAGTGCCTATGTTTTGGCACTCGGCAAAGAGGCATTTTACCGTGTGCATTTTTTTGGCCCTCGGCAAATCAGTTTTTCGAATCAATTTTTGAGGCCGTAACTGAATTCAAATGAAAAACTTTTCAACTACAAAGTTGTATAACTTTTCAAGATTTACAAAGTTTATTTTGGTCATTTCTTCATTTGACAAAGCGACAATAACGTTGTTCATAAAATATACATCTCTCATATTAGTTTCATGAAAGTAGAAGAGAGATATATATGATTTATGAACAATGTTACTACCACTATGTCGGATGAACAAATGACCAAAATAAACTTTGTAGATCTTGAGAAGTTATGAAATTTTGTAGTTGGCAACATTTTGATTTGAAATCATTTTGTCATGCAAAAACGACGTTTGAATTTGAAAATTTTAAAATTTGAATTTTTCAAAAGACCTCGGATGGAAAAACTTCCTAAATAAAAATTGTAGATCTCCAAAAGTTATGAAACATTGTAGTTGGCAACTTTTTGATTTGAAAACATTTTGTCATGCAAAACTGTGTTTGAATTTCAAAATTTTAAAATTCAAATTTTGTAAACGACCTCGAATGGAAAAACTTTCTAAACTAAAAGTGTAGATCTCAAAAAGTTATGAAACTTTGTAGTTCACAACTTTTTATTTGAATTCGTTTAGGGCCTAAAACAATCAATTTACACTTGGTTTAGTATAATATATTGGGAACTAAAACGGAATCTAGACACAAGTGACAGTGTGGTGTAGTGGTAGAGGAGGTTTCAGCTTGTTGGGAGGTCTTAGGTTCGAATCCCGTCGTCGGCGAGCCGTGAAATTTACGTGAAAAAAAGCCGGAGATGGATGGGCGCTGACCGGTGGGGGCCTCCACCAATTAAAAAAATTCCATTTTTTGGGTAAAAATTCCCATTTTTTGGGTTTTTTTCGGTTCCAACTTTTTGCGAGTGTCGGCACTCGCGCAAAGGCTTTGCCGAGTGCCGACAAAGACACTCGACAAAGACGTCTTTGCCGACTTTTTTTTGCCGAGTGCTCTTTGCGAGAAAGGCAGACTTCAAGCAAAGCCTTTCTTAGAGTGCAAATTGGGCTTTTCTTAGAGTGCCCCGACTTTTCGGCAAATTCATCGAAGTCCAGTAGTGATTAGTGGTCTCCCACACTTGTCAAGATGATTGAATTTCCTATCAAGGAATTATATTTAAAGTTATGGTTAAACTACCAATATAGACGTGCCAAACATTTTAGTTAATATATATAAATATATCGAAAATAATAACCTATATAAAATATATGTCATGGTTACTAATATGGTTTTAAATAATTTGTTAGTATCATCAGTATATGAGTTGTTAAGGAAATATTTTTTATATGATGAAACATAACATATATATTTGTTTCTCATGCATGCTCACACAATGTGTATGTTTACTTTAATCAAATCTTACTATATTAGTATTGATAGAGGTGGTTAATTATAAACATATATATGCTCTATGGTTATCTAAACAATTTTCTTGTAATAGAAGATGTTGATAATTTCGATGTAGATTTAAGGGGGTATTAAAAATTTCTAATGATGAGATGAAAATTAAGTAATGCACAAATTATCGATCATAATAAGAGGACCTGGGTAATTAGATGCAAATTTAGATCTACTTTAAATCATGTTTCTTAATAGATATATAGAGTCATGGGTTACTTTATATTGTTTTACACAATAGTAGAGATGGTTAATTAGTGAATAGATTCAGTATCTATTATTATCAATGGTGTTTAGGTTATACCGAAATGATAGTAAGATATTTCTAATTTTTTGAGAATTTCTAAGAACTATGTTTTGTTTTCCTATTAGGCCTTGTGAGGACTAACATGCATGCTCTATTAGGACCTCTAGTTAGAATTTCTAGTATTTATCTTTTTTTTTTCTAATGTGACATATACTTAGTTGAAACCAAATCTTAAGATATATAAAATCTTGTTGCATCCCTTTTTGTGACTTCATAAATCTATAGTTTAGCTTAATCAAGTTGTTGTAATTTTTCACATGTTAAGTAGAAATTCAAGTGTTCTTGATCTCTTATTCAAAAATTGTCTTTTATTAAAAAAATTCTAGGTCATAAGAGTATTTTTACCACATGTTAATTTGAAACTTAGCTTGCACCCCAGTGCCAAACATGTTGAATTTGTTATATCACAGGATTATGTGTGTGTAGTTTTGTTTTATATATCATAGAGGGCTCAAAATTAAATTACTAATGTTGATAATGACATAATGTTTCAATCAAAATGTATAAACTTATTTAAAATAAGAGCTTATGAAGTTTATTATCATGGAGTATTAAATTAAAATCACTTGTCAGTGTCACTGCTACATGGTTACTTTATGAAGTTATTAAAATAAATATTTATACTTTATACTAATGTATACATGTGGATAATTAAATGCAAATATAAGAGGTTATTTTGAATTATCTTCAATAACGGCAAAGGTGGATAATTAGATGCAAATATAAGGGGTTATTTTGAATTATTTTCAAAGTCACAGAGGCAGGTAATTTATCTACAGATCTAGGGAGCTATTTTAAATTATCTTTTATAACGGCAAAGAGGGTAATTTAGATATAAAATTAGGGGTTACTTTATGTATTTTTCATAATAGGAGAGGTAGGTATTTTTTTTATAAATTAGAATAGATCCAATGTCTATTGTTAGTGGCGATGATTAGAGTCTACCATATTAGAGACCACATGTCTTTGATTATTTTGAAAATTTCTAGGATTTATCTTTTCCTAACACGTCTAGTGAAAATTAATATGGTGCCTCCATTAGAGCCTCTAATTAGTATTAGTAAGATACCACGAATGGGGCTAAGTGCTTAAAAAAAACTGTGGAGGATTCAATTTAATTCGATTCCATTTTCTAATTAGGTACATCATCGGAATTGATGGCCTTGAGACCACAAGGTACTGGGATGATTTGTTACGTGCTTTCCCTGATGATAACATGAGCAGCAGAATTATTGTCACCACAAGAAAAGATGAAATAGCCGATACCTGTCATAAGAATTATCAGGTTTATAGAATGCGGCCGGCACTTGACACCAAACCACCTGAGGCGGAGCTCGTCCAGATCTTGTGTGAAGGTACAGCGAGGAAGCGTAGGGTGGTCACCGTTTTTGGCCCGGGTGGCTCTGGGAAGAGTATCCTTGCTAGAGCAGCGTACGACCAACTCACAGAGATGGAACATTTCCTACACAAGGCTTGGGCCATGGCATCCCATGACAACGGCAAGGGCTTGCTACTGGACATACTTGGTCAATTGGGCAAAACAAATGTTAGAGAAGAAAATATTTCACAGCTTATCGATATTTTGAGAGGTTTACTATTGAATGGGAGGTGCGTCCTTTTACCTTCTCTATTGACTTGTACAGATAACAAACCCATGATTCTATATAGGCTAGTACATTTATTTAAGAGAAACACATGTTGCAAGAGTTCAACCCTTCACATGAGCTACTTAAAATAGCTCCCTAAATTTCTATTTACCAACCTCTACCATTATGAAAAAAATCCAAAATAACCTCCCAAATTTGTATCTAAATTACATACTTTTGCCATTGTGAAAGATAATTCAAAATAAACCACATTGCATCTAAATTATTAAAAGGATAGGTGTTTCTCATTATTGTGAGAATTTCTAGGATTTAATCTTTTTCCAAGTGTTTCCAGGGAAAATTAATGTAATTAGTAATAGTAAGTACTTTAATCATTATCTCCAATAATAGCCATTCATTCTATTTAAATTTATAAAATATTACCCACATCTGCCATTATGGAAAATGCATAAAGTAATTCCCTAATTTTGCATCTAAACTACCCATATTTGTCGTTATGAAAGATAACTTAAAATAACCCTCTAAATTATATAAATTAGAAAAATTATTCAAAAGAACCCCTCAATTTGTATCCAAATTACCAACTTTTGCCATTATGAAAGATAATTCAAAATAATTGAGTAACATTGCATCTAAATTATTTAAAGGAAAGATGTTTTTGATTATTGTGAGCATTAGTAAGATTTTTCTTTTTTTTTCTAGAATATCAGGTGAGAATTAACGTGGTGCATCCATTAGAGCCTCTAATTAGTAATATTAAGTACTTTAATCATCATTACCAATAATAGCCATGTGATCGATTCCAATTTATGAAAAAACGCTCCTCTGCGATTATAGATAATGCGTAAAGTAACCTCTAATTTTGCATCTAAATTACCCACATTTGCCATTATGATGTTATCTTAAAATAAACCCCTAGATTTGTAGATAACTTAAAATATCCGTGCACATTTGTATATAAATTACCAAGCTTTGCCATTATAAAAAATAATTCAAAATAACCCCTAAGTTTTGTATCTAAACAACCCACTTTTGGCATTATGAAAGATAATTCAAAACAACCCCCTAACATTGCATCTAAATTATTTACCTTTGCCATTATGAAAGATAATTTCAAATTACCCTCTAACTTTGAATCTAAAATACCTATATATACCATTATAAAAAATAATGTAAAATACCATGAATGATTTTATAATTTACCCATCTTTGTCATTATGAAAGGTAATGCAAAGTAAACCCTAAATTTGCATTCAAACTACCCATATACACTGTTATGAAAGATAATATAAAGTATCATATATTTGTATCTAATTCAGCCATTATAGAAACTAAACAAAAATATCTCTATATCTACAAGTAAATTCTAATATAAGTTACAAAAATAATTCAATATCCACATAGTACAATATATTTGTAAATTAAGCACTTCTCCAACTGTGACGTTAAAAGCACAATGCTATGTGTTGGTATAAATTAACGCACACGCAAGAAGAATCATAAGCGCACGTATATTATACCGATGTAGCACTTCAAGGAGTACCCAGTTTTATATCGAACTCGAGGAAACGTGTATGAGAATAACTAAGTCTGAACTTAACCCAACTTCACAATCAAGGCTAGATAATAGGAGTATAAAGGAGGCTGCTAAGGTCTTCTAGATCTAACCGTAAACTTTATCTTCTATTGTTTAATTTTGGGGATATTACTAGAGAAAATACATGCATAGTATGTTTCCTATAGTAACAAGGTCCTGCTAGGCCTACTAACAGGAGGCGGACTACAAAAGATTCAACGAGGCTATAAGAGTCACCATCATGAGCTACCTTGATCCGAAAAATAGGGTATATCCACAGTAACCGAGTCTAAGAACCACGCTTACACTACGAATACTACTTTAACCTAGGAGCTACAATGATTAAAGTACTCAAAAGAGAGTCATAAACCTAAAAAACAATATGAACAAGATGCTTACTTGAATTAGAAGTCGATTACCAGAGAAATCTCAGAAGCAAGCTCATGAAGAACTTGATTCCGCCAGGGTATAAGCCGTAGAGAGAGCACCGATAGGCCGGCACTTCCTCCAAACTCTTCCCTCATGCTCTATCTCTCTATCTCTAATACAAGACTAGATCCTATGGAGGATTAATCTTCTCTTGATTTCTAGCTCTGCTCCAGGTGGAGATATGGATTAGGGTTTCTGGCTTTTCAGCTCTCAGGATCTGACTTGGCATGCCCTAGAGGGGGGTGCATGTAGGTATATATAGGCTGGAGTGTCAATCTTGAGCCCTTGGATCAAACTGACTTGAATAAACGGCGGAGATGCAATCCTTAAGGCGGTGGAGAACCGACGTAGCATCGGGGGTTGACTGGTGGCCCCCCTAGACCGTCCGATCTACATGTGGGACCGGCCGGTCCTACATGTTAGTGGCTCAGGGTCCGCTTCGGTGGAGAGCCTCCTAGAGTCTTCCCACGTAGTTTACGCGGTGAAATTCCATGATTTCCTTTGACCAATAGGTCCTCTTTGACAGTTTTTTGATTAAATCCTACTAAAAGCACAGATTCACCAAAACTCGTGGAAATTATCAGTTTAAATCCCTAAGTCTATGTTGGTGATCCATTTTAGTCATTTTTGCATGGTAGATTGACGGTTTGTGATTGACCTTAACTACCGTCAACACTATGTTTCACAATGTAGTCTGAGTAAACATGTATAAATTTTGATAAATATTTAGCTTATAAAGCATGGAAAAATGTTTACTTAACAAACCACAAAGCAAAATCGCCGAACACTTCAATTTATATTAATACTCTTTTATAATAACGTCATAAGTTGTTATTAGAAACAAATTTATATATTTTAAACGAAACACTATGTCATATCAATAATATAATTTGAAGTACTTTGTGATAGATAAAACAATACCACTACACTTATAATCTTGTGATATAACAAATTAAAAAAATTTAGTGCCAAGGTGCAAACTAAGTTTCAACTTAACATGTGAAAAACAATGCTACTAGGACATAAACTTTTCTCTAATAAATAAAAAATTATAGTAACTAGATTAAAAGCTGTAAGCTAAATTATAGATTTGTAAGTTAGCGAAAGGGATGCAACAAGGGCCTATATATTTTAAGATTAGATTTTAACTGAATACATATCATGCTAGGAAGAAAATATAAATACTAGAAAGTCTAACTATAGTCCCCAGTGGAGTCTCCACGTTAATGCTCTCGAGGCATGGCAGGAAATTAAAATGTAGATCCTAAAAATTCCCACAAAATTGAGAAATATCTGATCATCATTTTAGTAGAATCTAATCACCATTGATAATAATTGTTGTTGGATCTATTCTATTTTGTAAATAATTACCCATCTCTGCAATTGTGTAAAATAACATAAAGTATCTATTAACTCTATATTCAAATTACCCACCTATGCCATTATGAACATGATCTAAAGTAATCTTTATCTAATTACCACTCCCCCCTATTATGATACAATAATTTACATAACTACTCAAATTCTTATCTCATTATTAAAAACCTAAATATACCCTCAAATCTACATCTAAATTATCAATATTTTTTTGTCGGGGGTACATAACCGGGTACCCCCAAGACACGGATAAGAGAGTCGCTTAGGATGGCCCAGATGACCACGGCCTAGCTAACCGTGGCCCGCCTCGACCTCTCGTCCCCCAGCTGTACGAGGCCCGCCTCGACCTCTCCCGCCTCTCGACCATGCACCGCATGGTGACCTTGACCACCTCCGGCCTTAGCCTCTAGGAAAGGACGGAAGGTGGGTGGATGCATTAAATGCACATGCCCGAATAGGACATGCACGCGCACACTCCACCAGGTACGAGAAGGACAACCACCCCTCTGACCACCAGGTCTTGGGGCACGGCGTCATCTTGGGCAGCACTCCACTGACAGACAAGACAACACCGAGACTCGGCTACGTCACCCCGCGTGGCTCAGCATTGTCCAAATCCCGTCTAGCTTGATAGACGGGCGTACGATCACACCTAATTAATACGGTATGGGAATCACGACTAGGAGTCAGCTCCTCACAAACCGGCCACATCCAATGTCCCCGACCTGACCATGAGAGGTCGGGGCAACAGGGTCGCGACCCAGGGAGTAGGTAGCCCGCAATGGATAGCCACTCTTCTCGTATAATGACATCACGACTTCTCCCTGAAGAACGGACGCCAGGACGGAGTCCACGATGACTACAACGAGCCCATGCTGTGGAGGAGAGTTGGTGAACAACCACTACTCCTATGGCACCGCCACGGCTGGCACAGTGCCGCCACCGTAGGCCATGCCTTGGTGTAGGGAGCAAGGCCTCGACGACCATGCCTAGACATGCATATAGAAGCCGGGACAAGAGAGGATGGATTGCTGACCAAGCTTACTAGCTTCTCCCTCCCTCGGGCTCCTGACCACTTGGGTCGGAGAACCTTACACTTCTGCATGTAATTACCTAGCCCACATGGCTATATAAGGGGAGCCAGGCCTTTTTCCTAGAGGATCGATTTCCCCTGCCTCTATCTTTCTACCTGTAGAACCCTAGCTTGCATACCCCCTGTTGTAAGCCGTTTGGAGCACTTGAACTTGAGGAACACGTACTCGTAGTCTCCGGCACTGGACGTAGGGCTTCGTCCCGAACCAGTATAATTCCTTGTGTCTCGAGTTCTAGCCATTGATTCCCTTGGGTAGCGCGACGCTAAATTTACTTGTCGGTTCTCAAAACACCGACATTTTATTACAAAAAAATGTTAAATAATCATAAAACATATATATGTTTCTACATTTCCACTTCTATCTTTATTAATATAATAAAATTTGACTAAAGTAAACATAGACATCTTGCCAGCGTGTGTGATCGATAAATATATATGTTCTGATTCATCATATAAAAATATTTTTTTAATAATTCATATACTAATGATACTGAAAAATTATTTAAAAACCATTTTACTAACCGTGACATATGATTTATATAGGTTGTTACTTTAGATATATTCATACATTTTAACTAAAACATTTATCGCATATGTATTGATAGTATAACCATTACTGCACATATAATTTCTTGCTTCAAAAACAGAATCATCTTGAGAAGTCGGGGATGACACTGGTGGTTATAGTTTCTCGGCCTTTAAGATTCAAATAGTTGACCATTACAAGGCTTAAGTATTAAAATACTCTTGATGTTAGCACTGCTACCTCGTCATCTGAGATCTCGGTTCAAACTTTACCACTTATCTTAAGTGATATGGTGCAGATTTCAATTATTGCTTATGCTATATATTGTAATATATAGGAATGTAGTCAATGACCTAAAATCCTCCTTTTTAAAAAGTAAAAAAAGAAAAGTCTATAAAATATACAATAATCACAAGGGTTTCAACATAACTTGAGGACAAAGAACTATAGCAATCAATAAGAATAAAATTAAAAAAGAATATCAAAATTTAGATTCATGACCTCATAAGATATATGCTGCAACAAGAACCACCATAATCAATGCTAGGTTTCAACTAATTATATATTGAAGATATACAGAGGTGTCATGCAAATAAAAACTATGAATATGAATAAAAAAACATATAGATGAGTCCCTTGCAAAAAAAAAAAACCAAATTTAATTAATAAGTTTATGATAACTGGATGTAGACTACAGAATATGTACTATGCTTATTGTGTTAGAAAATGAACAAAGAGAAAACATATAATTTAATATAAGTAATTTTTATTAGTCAGATATATTAAACAGTAACTAATGCTTATATCTGCTAAGATTATTGCTCGTGCGAGAGCATGACTTGATGGGCTAGTTAAATTAATTTGATTTTTTTTGGTAATTAGGTACATTATCGTAATTGATGGACTTGAGACAACTGGTTACTGGAATAATGTGCTAAGTGCTTGCCCTGATAATAATAAAAGCAACAGAATTATCGTGACCACGGCAAGCAACAGAGTAACCAATACTATTTGCCAAGGGAATGGCCCAGTTTACAAGATGCGGCCACTTGACAAGAACTCTGCTAAGCATTTGTTGGGGAAAAAAGTGATGTTTCCCCGGAATGTAGACAGAGATCGTCTGATGACGATGATCTTAGAGACATGTGAATACCTTCCCCTTGCAATATCTAATATGGGCGATTATATGAGAAGCTTAAATAAAACTTGGGACTATGATGAGTGTGAGAAGGCTTGCACCGACATTGGTTCCCTGCTGGACAATAACGAGATAGAAGCATTCCGAGGAATGAAGCACGTGGTTAATCGTAGCTACACCAGACTGAGTGTTAATGCAAAGGCCTGCTTGCTGTCAGTAAATATATATTTCAAGAATCTTGTCATCGAGAATCATGTCATAAATGATCATGTCATCAAGGGAAAACCTCTGATCAGGCGATTGTTGGCTGAAAGGTTGATATCATCATCACCATCATCTTCGGTCGATGGCTTGGCAAATGAATGTTTCACTGAGCTGATAGAGCAAAACTTCATCGTGCCAGTGGAGGTTAGTATCAGTGGACAGGTGAAGAGGTTTAGAGTTAACCGTATGATGCCGCTGTTTATTCATGACAAAGGGCACCAAGAGAATTATGTCACTAGGATTGATATTTGACCGGGCCAGGACGTGGAACCATTGTCACAAGCTGATATCACTCGATTGTATCTCAAGAATAGCAGTAGTGAATCTGCTAGGATTGGAGGAAGGCTAGTACAACTCATGTCCGGCTGCTCACATATCATGGGGAGGCAAGCAAAGTTCTAATGGACTTCAATAACTACATGTTTCTGCGAGTACTGATTTTAGAAAATTGTGGAAACATGAAGAACGAGCATCTTCATACAGTCTGCAGCCGACCGGTATTGAGATATCTGAGCATCAGAGGCAATCAAGATGTGACCATGCTTCCAGCGAATATTGTGAATATGCGATCATTGGAGACGCTTGACACAAGGGACACCAAGGTAAACAAAATTCCCATGGATGTCATTCTACTCCCGGTGCTACTTCACTTGTTCGGGAAGTTCCAAATAATTTTGAAGAACAAAATAATGTTTCCCAAGAACTCCAAGGTGCAGAAAGTGGCAAAATTCATCTCCAATGAAAACCCATTAAGTAATTTATTTGAAGGAAAAAAATGACTTTCCAATTGAGAGCTCCAAGCTGCAGACTCTGGCAGGATTCCTCATCGACGAAGTCCCATATTTTGTCACGTTATTGCCTCGTATTCCCATGTTGAGTAAGGTTAGAATCTTGTGTGGGCAGACTGCGCCCAATGAGATGGTGACAAAAGATCTTCTGAAGTCTTTAAAGAGCTGCCTTAAGAAGGAAGTCAAAGATGGCAACTCACCTCTCCATTCTTTGACAATAGATTTCCATGGTCGCCCCCTTAACTTCCTGGATAATCTTGAGATAGAACCTCCGTGTTTGCTTCGCTCCCTCAAGCTATGTGGAAAGCTGACCAGATTGCCACGGTTCATTCTACCATTATCAGACAGCCTTGAGGAACTGTGCCTTTCCGAGACTAATCTTGGGGGCCGTGACCTGCTGGAGCTACGCCACCTGAAAAAGTTGCAGTTTCTCAAGCTGACCGGAGATTTCTTCGAGTTTGAACAACTTACTTTTGAACCTCATTGGTTCTGCACTCTGCAGCGTCTATGCTTCGACGTTCCTAAGGTACCCAAGATTGTCCTGAAAGAGCATGCCATGGAAGGCCTCGAGTCCCTGTAGCTGGTGTGTAACAAACTGGGTGGCGTCAGCGGCATCTTGAACCTGAAGCAGCTAAAGGAAGTAATGCTCTCTACCAGAGTAAGTGGAGCAGGGGCAGATGACTTGTTGAAGCAAGTCAGCAAGCATAGCATGAAACCAAAACTCCTTTATGCTGATGGATCCAGTCGGCATATGTTGTTGCAGTGATGCCTCAGCTAGCTTAGCTGTACGTTTGCCTATCTCAGCGCAAGACGTTAAACTTGCAGAGATAAAAGCTGCAGCTATTTACTATTCTCTCTGGTCACAAATAAGTGATGTTTCAGTTGTTTTATAGATAATCATTCTTATCTTTGATTACATAATGTTTTTTTACCCGTGGACACGTGGTGTTTGAATGTGTGGAAGTGAAGGCAACGCATATGGTTGACCAGCTGTATTCTTTATCAGTTAGACAATTGTAATTAGCTCTACTTCTTCATCCTTTTACGACTGTTTGACATCCTTCCTTAATCACAGCTTTCCTACACGTTCAGGTTGAGTTTGACCTTCAATTTGTGAAATATCTCCGCAATTTGATACTTTAATTTGATGGTTAAATGTCCAATAACTAAGCTGCAGCCCTTTCTTGAACATAATTATAATCATCCTTAATATGTTCAGCAGATTTAGACTGGATTTGATGAGAGATTAATACACCACAAAATAGTAGCTTTGGATTGTATCTAGATTGTCTAAGCTGCTGCATTTGCCAATGATTTATATATGGCTTCATCAATCCTTTGGTCTTGAAACTGTTAGCCTGCATTCTTGCACTCCATGGAATTAAGTATTCTTCAAAAATTATTGTAAAACCTTGGGTTGCTCAACGGTCATTAGGTCAAGTTTATAGGGCTAGAAATCAAGTGGAAATCCTAATCGTTTTGATTGGAGTGCTAGCAAAAAGACATTAAGTGATCATATTACACTACTCTTCTCGACTGTTTGAATACCTTAACTTGTCTAGATTCGGAGAGTAGTCACTATAACAGCGGCCATTATTGTGAGTCACTATATAAAGTTGGCCTAAGCAAACCTTGCCAAAGCATTAGTGGGAGGCAGTCAGCGTAGTCCCTCTTTTGGGAGTAGTTTATGATTTGGAGGAGTGACAACAACGAATAGATCTAAAAGCCTAGGTCTGATATAAAGGGGGAAATGTTTTGAAGATGCAATGAAATAGATCTCAAGCCAGAGTTGTGTACTAGATTAGGTTACTATCTCATTTATTGCAAACTATCCCTAGGTTCTAGAGTAGCCAACGCCGTAATAAGGCATGGGACCGCCAAACAACTATTGTGGTCAACTCTCTTAAAAGGTGTATGATCAACTAACCCCTATCAAACAACAGCCACCAACCTCCATCAACCCAATCTCCGTGGATGGATGCATCCCTATTGATTGCATCCCAATATGGCCTGTTCGAGCCACCAGCTCGAAGTTTCCAACTCCACTGATCAAGTCCTCGGTCGCTACCTGCTCCACATTACGCCATGTCCTTCCCCGGACACACAACGACAACCCATCTCCCCTTTCCTTTCTTCCTCAATTCGAAACCCGGTTGGAATCTCCCCTTTCCTTTCTTAATTGAGCCCCATCATGCGCCATCCGCATCAACCCCTATCAATGTTGTTTCTGTAGTTCTGTTCAAACTATCCAACATTTGTTCTTTGGTTGTCACTTTGCGAGCTATGTTTGGAATACTATGCATATCAATTTTGGAATTCAACCATGTACTAGCTTTGTTAATTGGTTTGGTTCCTGGTTATAGGGTTTAAGCTTAAAGCTCAGAAACCAAATTTTGCTAGGAGTTGCTGTGCTATCTTGGGTGATATGGTTGAATAGGAATGATGTAGTATTTAACAAGGCTAAATCTAATACTTCTATGCAGGTAATTTTTAGGGCGACATTTTTTATCCGACAGCGGTCCATGATGAATAAAGAGGAGGAGCGACCATTGTTCAAGGAAGGCTGCAGAAGATGGGAGACTTTTATTATGGCTATCTACGAAATTTGGGTGGAACTTCATGAATCGTGTTGAGGCTTAGTGCTTTTCTTTGCTGTGCTCACTAGTCGGGCTGAACCTTGTTTATGTTTTCATATGGGTATGTTAGCCTTATGGTGTCGGTTTGTATCTTAACTATCAGCTATGTACCATCCCCGAATGGTAGAGCCTGAAACTTTGTTCCCTTATATAAAAAAATCAATCCCTATTGTAGGATTTGAAGCTACCACCGTGCCCTAGGCAGCTCCTGATAGCGCAAACCCTAGAAGCGCCACCACCATAGTTGATCTTTGTCGCCGTCACCTTTCTGCTGCCATGAGCACCTCTACGAGCTTCGACCGATGGTAAGCAAGCTCCTGATAACACCCTTGTCCTTTATCTCACTCTGTTGCGCCAACGCAAGCTCATCGGGGCAAAACCAATACACCCAAGCCGTCTAATCGTGCCTCGCGTCGCCTTCAGCCATCTGCTGCCCTCACCAACACCCAACCAAGTTCGTCGTGTTGATCCTTCCTCTGTGTGTAGATCCCATGGGCATCAATGGCTGGAAATGCCGTTCCGGTGAAGTTCCAGTAAAGTCGAGTCGCCCCCATCCATGGCACTACCATCCATCAGCCTCGCCCTGACGATCAGACGCTGTCAGCTGTCCATTCCTTTAGCAACGAAAGAGGTTAGATTGGCTTATCCCTGTACCCCTTCAGTCCATAGTGGACCAACGGACTTAGCCCACAGTTCCACATCCACCGGTCCACCGAGAAGACCCACCAATCGGTCGTCACCACTTAGCCGCCACGTAGTTCCGCATCACCACGGAGCAGTCAACCTTGGCCTTTTTGCCTAAGAGGCCCTCCTTTTTCTTAAATAAACCCTTAGTCCATCCCAAATTTCGTTTCAATCTGTTTTTTCTTACAAATGACCCCTTCCCTTTTTGAGAAATCTAACCCGCCATCCTGAGGCCTTTAAAAATCAGTTTTTAATTTGTTTTATTTCTAAAATCAAGTTTCAGATATTTTCAATGTGCCACTGATCTTGTTTTATGAGTAGAATCTTCATTTTAGTTCTGTTTAAGTCTGTTCAAGTTGCGTTAGATTCATAGTAATGTAACCTACGTGTTTGTAACGATGTTTACCATGTAACGTGTTTGTGAATTTTATAAAATAAGTATTAACTTGATTAATGCTTATGTAACTAGATTTATAATAAAAGCATTATAGGTTTTATACAATGCTCTTTTATAAATAAGTGTTAATTTGATTAATACAAAGTTAAGCATGTTTTATCAATTATAATTTGATTAGTTAAACATGAGTTATATTAAATTTTATTAGATACTCTCGCTCACATGTTATTTCTATTGCAAGTTAATGTTTAAATGATTAGATATAACCCAGTTTTTCAATTAAAATACAATCCGACAATGTCATTCACTTGCCTTTTCTTAGTTATAATCCATTAAGCATATAGTCTTTTCTTTTATAATGTAAATCTTGCGGTAGTCGTTTTTTTTTAACAATAGCTCCATTTCCTCGTGTTCTAGTAACCGTAGCAATGAGCCCTCTCTTTAGCACGTTATTTTTAAAAAGCCTTTTGCTTTGATTGGTGTATAGTTCTTGGTTTACTATCTTTGTTTGATTGTATGTTTGCTTGAGCGGAGACTAGAAGCTGAGTGCCATAAGCTGCAGAATAGAAGATGAAGTCTGAAGGTTCTACGTGGAGTTGACCATTAAGTGAAAAGCAAGTGTAAAAGAAGGCAAGTATAATATGAGGCTCTCCTTGATACCTAATAACCTTAATGTCACTATATTCATACTTGCATGTGTCTAATTTGATCTACTATTAAGGAGTTGCCTAGATGTTGTTATCCTGATCTTTGTATCCTATGGGTTATATGCATATGGGTAGTTTTGTAAGCTGCTCTACTTAATAATACTCTTTAACACAGATTAATGGCGTATGCAATAAAAGTTTAAAATCTACTTTTATCAACATGGTTTCAAAGGGCCAAATCATTGAGTTATTTTTATGGTGCTCTAGTCTCTCTCTCCATAAGGACTCATCATTGTTGATGGTCAATAACATCAATCATAAACCGTCAACATAACCTGCATATATACTTAATTCCATCACCAAATATAGGTATAGGGGTTTAAACTGACAAATTCTATGAGTTTTGGTGAATCTGTGTTTTCAGCAGGGTTTATCTAGAAAACCGTCAAGGTGGACCTAGATGTCAGAATTAATCACGCTTCATTGCGGCATAAACAACTCTAAAAGGTTCCAGAGGACACCACACCGAAGATTGGGCCAAAAGGTGACGAATGTGGGCCGGCCGGCCTGCTTCAGAGCCCGCTTGCCCTCCGCCGCCTCGAATGCGTTTCTAAGATCTACACCATTAATTTAAGGCGGTTTATAGTCTGTGCATCCAACGGTGATCGAGGGAATTGATGCGGATTAATGACGTGGCAGTTCCTTGCCCCCTACTCCATCACCCCTATATATAGCAGCCCTTAGCCCCTCCCTGGAGTCATCCTGAAACTCTAATTCTTATCCTCATCTCAGGATCAGGGCATCAAGAGAGATTAGTCCTCTAGTTATTATCTATTCTTGTACACAATAGAGAGAGAGAGAGAGAGAGTAAGGGAAGAGTTTGTAGATAGTACCGGCCTGTCGGTGCTACCTCTACGGCTTGTACTTTGGCGGATGTAGGCTTCTCCAAGTCTACATCTAAGATACCTCTGGTAATTGATTTATGTTTAAAGTAAGTTTATGCTCTTTTGTTCACGGGTTCACAGTTCTTTTGAGTGCTCTAGTCCTTGTTAGATCTCTGGATTAGAGTAGTAATCGTTAGCATAAGCGTAGTGCTTAGGCTATCGCCTACCTATGTTTGCTCCCTACTTCTTGGTTGTGTGGTAGCAGCGGGAGGTGACAACCCCATCTATCTTTTGTAGTCCACATCGAATTGAGCAGTTTCTTAAATTAGTAGGACCGTAGTCGTGTCGGTAGAGTAATCTATTAGCGGTGCTTTATCGTCTAAGCGGCGTCCTGAAGTGAACATTAGAATCATAAGCCTTGCTTTGCATAGGGTCTTAACCATAGGAATCCTCTCTACTCATACCTTAAACCTTGATTGCTATCCCTAGACAAACTAATTGTTAGATAACACACACACATGTTTTCCCGTGGATACGATACTCAATAATACTCCGGGTGAAAACTACTTCGATACCCGTGCGCTTGCGGATTTTGTCTCTGTGTGCCACCACAGGTGTCAACAATCATTAATCAAACCAAGACTTACAATACAACCATGATGACTACATGGCTACTCATTGTAGGATTCGATATAGGCACTCAACATTTGCTGTTATGCGTTGCCAGCGTCCTTCCCTAGCCAGTTGCTATGCGAATTGAGAACTAAGAACGATGGTGGTGTCCACATCTAAGGACTGTGGGAGGGTGGTCTCATGATGTAGCCAGCTAGGGATGGAGTCCATGCACAGCCACCACTCCCCAACTGTTGGGGGAACACCCTTCACATGACACCCCACCCTCGCTTTGGTCTGGGTAGAACCCCCTGCTTGCTTCTGGCCCTGCAACACAACCATGCACGGGAGCGCCTCGCTTTGGTCTGGTTTTAGATGATGAATCAATGGCCATTTACTCCTAAATTTATTCCTAATCCTTTTCTGTATCGCTTCAAGTAAATCTTTAGTTTTCCTCATTCAAGGGATACCCTAAGCCTCCTCTGTGCTATCCTGTAGAGAGGGTAGGAGGCAGAGTGAAGCCCCCATAGTTGGTGCTGTTCGTGGGGACCTCATCGTATTATGTGCCATCAGGCTCACCATGGCACAGCAAAAGACACAAAACAAGGAAGCCCCACCCTCTCTGATGAAACCGTAGCTGCCACCAGAGCCCTAGGTGACCTAACCATGCAACCCGCTCTACCACCTCTAGGGGCCACGATAGCTTCGAGCGTGGCGATCCTAGGGGATGCCCTTGTTGTAAAAGCATCACCGCCCATCACAGAGCCCCTTGAGGGTGCAGTCGGTCAATAAATCAATGATGACGATAGGGATGAGGAGCAGGTCCTCACGACTCTAAATCAGGTGCGTTAGGAATTGCAATGGAAAAAGCACCGTGTGGAGGTCTTAGAGAGGCAAGCACGATGTCACGGGGTTGGAACTACGACAAGTGTTGTTGTTCAAGTCGGTGTCAGAGTACATGTATGCAGTGGCTCAAGTGGACTCAAGAACACAAGAATCATAGAGGGAACGCAACGATTTATCATGGTTCAGGCCGATCGATGCCCTACGTCTAGTAGCTGATGATCCTTATACTCAAGAGCACCCAAAATCGGGGGGTTACAATAGAGTGTACAGGAGGTAGAGAGAGAGAGAGATTTGGTAGGGGGTTAGCTCGGTGCTAATCCTAGGTTGCCTCGCTGTCGGTGGAGTCTTACCCTCGTCAGAGAGGAGGAAGACAATGGGTGTGGTGGAGGAGCTCTCGGTGCCCTTCTCTAGGTTGCTCTGCTCTCCGTGTTGAGCAGGAGCGGATCAATGGGGAATGGAATGAACTGTCTAGGATTGTCCTCCCCCTCTCTAGGATCTAACCTCCCCTTATATTCCAAGGTTGGTCAGGTACATGGCGGTTTTGAGGGGATGAGTCTACGGTCTACATGCGTTGGAGTCTAGGAGGGTCTTGCAGCATCGCTCTGTGGACCGTGGTGATCTCGTGGAGCCAAAGAAACCTTGGGTGTTGTTTGGCTGCTCTGTTCTAACACTCTGCATGTCAAGCTATGTTAGCTTGGACCGGCCTCCCCTAGGTGCGCCTTCTAGAGACTTCTTGGTGGCGAAGGAGGTCTGCTCGAGGGGATGACATGTGGGCCTAGGAGCCCTCGAGCCCTTGGAGGCCGTGGAGGGTTTGTCTTCTTGTGTCACACCCCATGCATGACCTTGGGGAGCGGACAGCAGAGCCGCGCCCACGGTGCAGCGCCTGGGAGCCCCCACGTCTTGGTGGCTCAGGGCGTGTCTTCTTGCGCTTGAACCTTGGCTGGTGCTGAAGGCTGGGAAGGGGCCAAGGATCCGGTTAGGCTCTCATTAGTCGGGAGCCTGTGGCTCGGGCGAGCCCTCAGGCCCTGAGCAGAGGTGGCGGTGTGCTCAGACTCGACCTGATTCCTTAGTCTGAGGGTGCACGCGAGCGTACCCGATAGGTATGGCCCCCGAGTCCCCCGGGTGATCCTAGAGGGGTTGGTCGGGGGATCTCTCGGTCGAGAACCCTTGATGCCAAGGCTTAACGTACCCATATGTTAGGATCTCGTCAGGAGCCCCCAAGCCCTTCGTGGCCTAACTTGGCCTGGCATGTGATGGCGATAAAGGGCTGAAGTTGATCCTCTAGTGACCAAGCTAGCCATGGCAGGGATGGCTTCCATTGACAAGAGTGTGATGCCTTATGTGGGGGTCTTTCCCCAAGTGTGATGGGTGTGTTCAGCTATCGGGGCCGAGTGATGGTGATGCTGACCCCTTTGTGGCTTTATGTCGTGGAGGTCTGCGGCTAGGAGTTGCTGACTTTAGGCCCAGGGGTGCCCTTCTTTTTGTCGGAACCTACTGTGGGTCGGGTGATCGAGAGCGTCTGTGCTTTGGCTCAGGGCCACCTAATCACCCAGCACGCCATGCCCTTCTGGGGGCTACAGTAACAAGTCCTGACCCTGTTGGGCCAGCCTTCTAGGGCCGACCTTTTGCGGCCGTAGGTTAGGCCACGGGGAGCATGCCGAGCTTGGATGGGGGGCCCTCATTGGGCCCGCCGCTCAGTGGCTCCCGACCCAACTCTAGGGAGTTGGTTGGTTTTGGGGGGTGCACCGTCCGAGCACCCGTCGGTCAGGGGTCGGGTCTTCTTTGTCTGAGGAGTTGGCACAACCCCTCCAAGGCTGTTGTGGGGCCTCAAAGTCTTTAGGTGCTCAGATGAGCTTTCGGCTCAGGGCTATTGTTCCCTCGTGGGACTGGGCCGCTAAGACAATGGCCTCAGTGTCCAAGATTGCCGCGCCCATGCTACTAGCGTGTAAGTCTGTGAAAACCCCAAGTTTACGGTTGTTCCATGCCTTGGTCATGTCCCCCAAAGGGGAGATTCTCGGCATCCCGACCCTGCCACTCGTATAGTTCCTGAGCCCGTCTATCGGTGCTCGGGGGCTCGCTGCCTCCCTCGATGGGTCACCACGAGTAGGTCAAGGTCGGTACTCAGTCATCGCTCATCTAGACAGTCGGGACGCTTCTGGGCGTCCTGGCTATAGCCATGTGGGCTCGTCTCCCAAGCATCCCTCACACTTTAGTTTTCTCCCTAGGGCGGCCTTGAAACTCGAGGGAGTCGGCCTTGAACCCTGGGTGGTGCCCCCTTCCTGGGGGACATCCCTTCTGCCCCACTGACGGGCGAGAACCTACCAAGAGGTTAGAGGTATGATAGAGAAACACGGGAAGAAAGGATCCATGGATAGAAATGACGTAGCTATGTCATGTTCCACAAGTTGTCATACTCCTTCCTTGCGATGGTGCTGATCTTGTAGGCACCTAGCCGGATCACCCATGAGACGTGGAGGGTCCTTCCCAAGGTAGAGATAACTTGAGGCCCTTCTTGGATAGGGTGGCTCTCTGAAGGATGAGATCACATACAACAAAGGAACGCTCGCGTACTCATCTAGCGTTGTAGCGGTGGAGTCCCTGCTGGTAGCTAGCAGATCACACCATGGTGGTGTTCCATTCCTCCTCGAGCATGTCGACGTCTGTCTTGTGTTGTTCCTTGGCCCGTTGCTCGTTGTAGAAGTGGATGTGTGGGGTGTCGAAGTCAAGGTCAGAGGGGATGACCGCCTTGGCCACGTAGATGAGGAAGAAGGGCGTGTACCTGGTCGAACGGTTGACGCTTGTCCTCAGGCTCCAGAGCAGGGAGGGGAGCTCATCCACCCAACGGTCGGCATAGTTCTTGTGCTCATTGTAGAAGCAAGTTTTGATCCCTTGGAGGACCAGCCCATTGGCACGCTGACTTGGCCATTGGACTCAGGGTGATAGACCGAAGCCCAATCCACTCAGATTTGCTAGGCGTCATAGAAATCTAGGAATTTGTGACCTATGAACTGAGTGCCATTATCAATAATAATGCGATTGGGAACCCCGAACCTATGGATAATGTCCTAGATGAACTCAGCCACCCGCTCCGACTTGAGGTTGATGATGGGCCAAACCTTGATCCACATGGTGAACTTGTCTATGGCGACCAAAAGGTGGTCAAAGCCCCCAAGAGCCCTCTTGAACTCTCTGACCATGTCGAGGCACTAGACCGTGAATGGCCAGGTGATGGGGATCGTCTAGAGCACTTGCTTCGGCATGTGGTTCTGCTTGGCGTAGTACTGACAACCCTTGCATGTCCTGATGGGGTCCCGGGCATCAGCAATGGTGGTCGGCTAGTAGAAGTCATGTCTGAAGGCCTTCCCCATGATGGCCCTTGGCGTCGAGTGGTGTCCGCAGATGCTGCTTGGATGTCGAGGAGTAGCTTCTTCCCCTCCTCTAGGGTGACACACCATAGGAGCACCTTGGTGGCGCTCTAGTGATAGAGTTGCTCACAGAGGACTCTATAGAACTTGGCACGCCGGACCAGCCTGTGGGCAGCAGCGACGTCGGAGGGGAGAATTCCCCGCTCGAGGAAGTCGAGGAAGGGAGCCCTCTAGTCTTTTGAGGCTTTGAGCGGTTGGGGAGAGCCTTCACCCTGCTCGCCCACGGTGCCTAGGTGGGCTTGCACCGAACTAACAGGGGCCATGTCTCGGCACTCAGGGGAACTAGCCGCCCGCTCTGGGGCCACATTGGGGGCCTCAGTAGTCGGCTGCCGATCACCTCACCGAGGGCGGCCTGCTCTTGTCTTCTATGCTTGGTGGGCCACACCAGAGGGTCAGGGAGAGCACTGGTCAGTGGCTCGGTTCCCCGATTGCCATGTGTGGTGACTGTTAGCATGCACTCCTGGGTGGACGGTGTCCCATTACCAACCTTGGTTGAGGTTGAGGCGGCACTTGCCGGAGCCAGCCCCTTGGTCTCCTCAAGGTGGATCGAGGGGGCATCGAGGACGTCGAAGAAGACCCTGGGTGGTGGGGGCTTGCGAGAAGACGCCAGCTTTGCAAGGGTGTCAATTTCCTCGTTGTCCCACCGAAGGACGTGATGGAGCTTGATGCCGTCGAACTTGTCCTCTAGCTTTTGGACTTCCACACAGTAGGCTTCAATCTTCTCATCGTGGTAGGCTGACTCCTTCATGACCTAGTTGATGACCAATTTGGAGTCTCCCCATATGAAGAGGCACCGAGCACCAAGCTTGGTGACTGCCTAGATGCCATGGAGGTGCGCCTCGTACTCTGCGACATTGTTAGTGGCCTAGAAGTGAAGCTAAAGGGCGTACCTTAGTTTTTCACCATAGGGGGATATGAGGAGGACCCCCATGCCCGCTCCCTCGAGGGTGAGGGAGCAATTGAAGTACATGGTCCAGTACTCCACCATAGCAGGGATGGTTGAGCCTTGCTCCTCGGTCCACTCCACCATAAACTCAGCGAGGACTTGGGACTTGAACGCTCTGTGGGGGGCATAGGTGATGTCGAGGCCCATGAGATCGAGCCCCCACTTGGTGATGCGACCGGTGCTCTCTTGGTTGTTGACGATGTCCCCTAGGCCGCTGGAGGATACGACCACCATAGGTGGTTGTCGAAGTAGTGCCAGAGCTTGCACTTGGTGATGAGCACGGCATAGAGGAGCTTCTGAACTCTAGGGTAGTGGGCCTTCGAGTCAGAGAGGACCTCATTGATGAAGTACACCGGCCACTAGACCTTGAGGGCATGGCCTTCCTCTTCACGTTCCACCACCAGCACTGCACTGATGGTGTGTGGGGTGGTGGCCGTGTAATGGAGCAGAGTATCCCCCTCAGAGGGGAAGTTTAGGACCGGAGGTGTGGTCAAGAAATCCTTTTGCCTTATAAGCGCTTCCTGGGCTTCCTACGTCCACTCAAAGCACTCAGATTTCTTAAGGAGCTTGTATAGAGACATACCTCGTTCCTCGAGGCGGGATATGAAGCGGTTGAGCGCCACCAAGCACCCGGTGAGCCTCTAGGCTCCCTTTAGGTTCTTGATTGGCTCCATATCCTTGATCAGAGAGATCTTCTTGGGGTTGATCTTGATGACATGCTCTAAGATGTTGAAGCCCAGGAGCTTCCCGGCGGGGACTCCAAACACGCACTTCTCTAGGTTGAGTTTGATGTGGTTGGTGTGGAGGTTGCAGAAGGTTTCCTCTAGGTCGTCGATCAACTGTGTGGCCACATGAGTCTTGACAACAATGTCATCGACATAGACTTCTAGGTTATGACTGATCTGCTCCCTGAAACACTTCTGCATGCACCGCTGGAAGGTGGCTCTAGCGTTTCAGAGGCCAAAAGGCATGGAAGTGTAGCAGAAAGCACCAAATGGGGTGATGAAAGATGTGGCTAGCTGATTGGAGGAGTTCATCGTGATCTGGTGGTACCCAGAGTACGCATCTAAAAAGTAGAGAGCCTCGCAGTGGATAGAGGAATCGACCACCTGGTCAATCTGAGGAAGGGGAACAGGTCATTCGGGCAGGCCTTGTTGAGGCCTGTATAGTCGACGCGCATTCTCCACTTCCCATTCCTCTTCTTGACAAGGACGGGGTTGGCTAGCCAATTGGGGTGCTGAACCTCCTTGATCAAGCCGGTGACCAGGAGCCTGGCAAGCTCCTCGCTGATTGCCTTGCGCTTCTCCTTGTCGATGCGGTGAAGGCGTTGCTGCACCAGCTTGGCATTGGCTTTGATGTTGAGGCAGTGCGTGGCAACTTCTCAGGGTCCTGATGTTGAGGCCAGGCATGTCTGACGGCTTCCATGCGAAGACATCGGTGTTGATGCATAGGGACTCTGTAAGGGCCGCTTCCATGTTCGGGGACATGCCGACGCCTATGTAGAGTTGCTTCTTGGGTTCCTAGGGATAGACCCTAACCATCTTGGTGGTGTCAACCCGATGAAAGGCTGCCATCGGGTTCTCCTTTGTATTGTGCGGTGGCCCCTCCCCTGTCTGGCGCCGGATCTAGGCAAAATTGGCTACGACGATGTTGGCTGCAGCGAGGGACATGCCCTCTTGTTCGTAGAAGTAAGCTTCGGCCGGGAGGAGGTCACCACAATGACTACCCATGGCTCGGGCATCTTGACCTTTAGGCAGCCATAGTGTGGGATAGCCATGAACTTCGCATAGCATGGCCACCCTAGCATAGCATGGTAGGGACTAGCGAAGTCGACCACCTCGAATTCAAGAACCTCCTTCCAGAAGTTGGAGCGATCCCCAACATGATGGGGAGTTGGATGCTTTCGAGAGGAGTGGCCTGGACTCTAGTGATGATCCCGAAGAATGGTGCCCCACCAGGGAAGAGGCTTTTCCTCGAGTTCCCCATTGTGGTCGAGGGAGTCGGTTTAGAGGACGTTGAGGCTGCTTCCACCATCAATTAGCACCTTCGTGAGGTGTGCCCATCCAACAATGGAGCTGACGATGAGCGGAAAATGGCCCAGACTGGGGACATGCCAAGGGTAGTCCTAGTAGCCGAAGGTGATGGGCATGTCGCAGTGCCCTGCTCGCCATGGTGACTTCCCGCAGAGAAGCCCCTAAGGGCCACGGGGGTGCCTAAGTCAGCCCTCCCCCGAAGACCATGGGGAAGATCTACACTACATCGAGGGTGAACTCCACTGCGGTCTGCTCTCCTACGGCCAGAGGAGGCGCCCATTCATGGCGCCCTGGCGATGACGTGGGGCTTCTAGGCCTACTGGTGACCGGCGGCCGGTAGACCGAACACCACCTCCCTCATCAAGCCGGGGGAGTGTAGGAGGATTTCCCTCGTCCCGAGGGTGATCCTGACCTGGGTGCGGAGTGTTGTCCCCACCACCCTTGGCTTATGGTAGATCTATGCCAAATCTGCTAGGCTAGGACCTCGAGATCTGTTCCCAAGTGTCCTATTGGAGGGGGTGGCATCAGGAGCTCGCTGCTCGCCATCGCAGCACCATTAAGCGGATGAAGTTCACCATAGCAGTCGGTGACATAGACTAGGATGAAAAAGTTAAGGACCTGGCCCGTAGCGAAGGTGCCGACTATGATGGAGAACTCCATAGAGAGGCGGACACCGCCATCTGGGGTGGCGCTGCTTGCTCCGGTGATGAGGCGGGTGGCTTCAGCTACCGTAGAGCCTGAATCACAGTTGACGCTGCGCCCTACCTGGAGCGCCAGCTGTCACAGGGTTGGAACAACAATAAGCCTTATTATTCAAGTCAGTGTCAGAGTACATGTCTACGGTGGCTTTGGTGGACTCAAGAACATAGGAATCATAGAGGGGACGCAAAGATTTATCCTGGTTCGAGCCGATCGATGCCCTACATCCAGCGGCTGATGTTCCTTATACTCAAGAGCACCCAAAATCAGGGGGTTACAACAGAGTGTACAAGAGGTAGAGAGAGAGATTTAGTAGGGGGTTAGCTAGGTGCTAATCCTAGGTTGACTCGCCGCTGGTGGAGTCTTCCCCTCATCGGAGAGGAGGAAGACGACGGGTGCGGTGGAGGAGCTCTGGTGCCCCTCTCTGGGTTCCTCTGCTCTCGGTGCTGAGCAAGAACGGATCGATGAGGAATGGAATGATATGTCTGGGATCATCCTCTCCCCTCTCTAGGATCTGACCTCCCATTATATTTTGAGGTAGGTCAGGTACATGGTGGTTTTGGGGTAATGAGTCTACGGTCTACATGCGCTAGAGTCTACGAGGGTCTTGCAGCGTCGCTCTGTGGACCGTAGTGATGTCATGGAGTTGAAGAAGCCTTGGGCATTGTTCGGCTGCTCTGTTCAAACACTCTATGTGTCAGGCTATGTCGACTTGGACCGACCTTCCCTAGGTGTGCCTTCTGGAGACTTCTTGGTGGTGAAGGAGGTTGGATCAAGGGGCTAACATGTGGGCCCGAGAGCTCTCGAGCCCCTGGAGGCCGTGGAGGGTTTGTCTTCTTGTGTCATGCCCCATGAGTGACACTATCGGGGGAGCGGCCAGCAAGCCACACCCAAGGGGCAGCACCTAGGAGCCCCCAAGCCTCGGTGGCTCAGGGTGTGTCTTCTTACGCTCGGGCCTTGGCTGGTGCTAAAGGCCAGGAAGGGGCCAAGGATCCGGTCAGGCTCTCGTCGGCCAGGAGCGTGAGGCTCGGGCGAACCCCCGAGCCCCGAGCAGAGGCGGTGGCGTGCTTGGGCTTGGCTTGATTCCGTAGTCTAAGGGTGCGTGCGAGCGTACCGATGGGTATATAGCCCTTGAGCCCCCGGGCGATCTCGGAGGGGTCAGTCTGGAGATCTCTCGGTTAGGAACCCTTGATCCTAGGCTTAACATACCCATATGTTAGGATCTCGTCTCCTGGTTCAAGCAATCAGACAGAAAATGGCTGAAGCCAGAGAAGAACTGAGAAGAACGGATGAGTACCTCACCAACATCGAGGGCAATGTGGGCAATGACCTAAACCCGAAACCCTCTCACCCTAAACTAGTCGACCCATTCATAATCTAGCATCACCCCGACCATATCATCGCCTAACCACGAGCTAACCCACCACCACCTCGCCACCACCTCAACCTTACCTTCGCCTCCATCACCTATACCCAGACATCAACCCACCTCCAAACCATAGGAATCAACCACCACCCATGCCATACAACCCAAAGTCCCCCTTAACCCAAATCCTCCAGACCCAAAGACGGTGACTGTTGACATAAACCGTCAACATAACCTGTATATGTACTTAATTCCATCACCAAACATAGGTCTAGGGGTCTAAACTAATAAATTCCATGAGTTTTGGTGAATCTGTGTTTTCAGCAGGGTTTATCTAGAAAACCATCAAGGTGGACCTATTCATTAAAGTAAATCACGCTTAACCACGGCGTAAACAACTCCATAAGGTTCTAGAGGACACCACACCAAAAAAGACTACGAGGGGCTACCAAGTGGGGCCGGCCAGCCCTACCTGCAGGTCGGCCGGCCTATGGGACCCACAGCTAAGTGTATCCTTCGAATAACGGTTCTCCACCGCCTTAAAGATCGCATCTACACCATTTATTCAAGTCGGGTTGATTCGAGGGTCCAAAATTGACGCTACCCCCTATATATACAGCCCTGTTGAAAGGTCCTTGTTTGGTTTTGGTAATTGAGTGACAACTTAGGTGGACTAATTGTGTTTATGTGAGATACACAGGTGATTAGTCCACAGGTACATGTGTGTGAGCAACATATGCCATGAAGGTGAAAATGGCTTAGAGATGTTGCAAAGCTCACACATGTGATGATGAAGGAGCTTATTGCACATGAGACATGACATTGAGTCATGTGATCAAGGTGGAGAAGATCAAGACAAGACTTGGCTTGATGGACCGGTTGCAAGCGTGAAGGGTAAGTCGAAGGCTTTGGAGTGATGGACCGTGTGGCGGTGAAGCTTGAGCAAGACTTGGCGCCGATGGATGATGGCAATGGTGAAGAGCAAGTGAAGTCAAGATCGATGAACCAATATGATCACGTGATGATATGAAGTGGATCATATCATTGTTGATCGTGTTGGTGCATGTGTTGCATCAACGTTGGAGGAGATGGAATGGAATGCGCAAGGCAAAGGTATAACCTAGGGCATTTCATTTCACCGGTCATAGGTGTGTAGAGAAGTTTATGACCGGGTTTAGGTTATATGGCCGTACTATCAAGAGGAGCAAACTTGTTTGCATATCGGTCATCTAGTGCCACTCGAGTGATCTAACTTTGCATCATCGCTAGGATTGAGTGGCATGGCTAACCCTTTAAAAAATGATTGTGAAAAGCTAACACACATACACATGGTGGTGTTGGCACATTTACAAAGGAGATGAAGTTGGAGTTGATGTGGATCAACTCGACGATGGAATGTTGGCGAGAAGGGTTAGGAACTCCACCGGCGGAGTGTCTAGTTTGAATAATAATAAGAGTACAAGCACAAGACAACAATGCAAATGGATATCTTGTTTGAATATTTCAAGTGGTATCTAGACTCAAGTGAATCATAAAATGGTATCACATCATAAAGATATCTTATAAGTGATACTCATAAAGATAGCAAATGTTCAAGAAAATGGTCAAAATTGATAAATCCAACAAGTGATTCCAAACTAGAAAATTATTTAAAATGGTATCACATCTACATATGGCATCTATCATACAAGCGATATCAATCATGCAAAAAGATGGTTCCACAAGTTATCCTAAACTTTAAGTAATCATCAAATGAAAGATGCATCCCTCACCTACAAGAGCTCAAATATATAAAATGGATGACCCATACATAAAAATGGTATCTACAAGTAGTGTCTTTCCAACAATCAAGTAATGTCCATAAAAAATGCAAGATTTAAGTCTCAACCATCTACCCCAACGTGCATACCTTTGCATCAATAAGAAGCATACCTTTTATGAAAATTGATGCCAAAGGGGGAGAAATTGTACAAAGATATGAAAGATATGGGGGAGAGATTGTACAAACATAAGAAAGATATGAAAATCTTAAGATTGTACAAAAGGAAGAGATAGGACATGGACATGAACAAAGAGGGAGCAACATTGGAGAAAAGAAAAGGATCAAATTCTTGGACAAGAGAAGCACACAAGTAGGGGGAGCAAGCTCATGAACTTTGAATGATTGCATTTGATATGTGCATATTCATGTGCTTGCTTGCATTGTATAAGTTATTAAATAAAATATGCATGCTTGTGTGGTGTATGCTAGTTATAGAACTTGAATGATGATTTGATAACTAGTATGCATAGGATGATAGCTAGACACTTGGTATGTTTTTCAAGTAATACTAGTACCTTGCTTTTAATGTTGATCTCATGAGGTATCTAGTGATTTTTATTTCCAAGTGTTATCTAGCTAACCATGGTGCTAAGGATGAACTTAAAGGTGCAACTCCGATTGGTATCACACTTCAAAGGTTTATTCTTTACACCTTAGCATCATTTGGTAGTAATTACTCTCCCACCATTTCAATCTATGCATATGTGTAAGCTTCAATTTAAATACTCTAGCACATATGTAGGGGGAGCTAATACTACCATTTTGGGATTGTGGTACTTGTCAAAAAACATTTACACATGGTAAAATTGCTTGGGCCAGCAACATGAATCCAAAAGTGCTTAATTTACATATCTTTGTAGAGTTGTCATCAATTACCAAAAAGGGGGAGATTGAAAGGTCCTTGTTTGGTTTTGGTAATTGAGTGACAACTTAGGTGGACTAATTGTGTTTATGTGAGATACACATGTGATTAGTCCACAGGTATATGTGTGT
The DNA here is from genome assembly GCA_904845875.1 of Miscanthus lutarioriparius. NCBI lineage: Eukaryota > Viridiplantae > Streptophyta > Magnoliopsida > Poales > Poaceae > Miscanthus > Miscanthus lutarioriparius. The sequence continues at coordinate 26,172,451 of CAJGYO010000010.1, forward strand.
GAGCAACATATGCCATGAAGGTGAAAATGGCTTAGAGATGTTGCAAAGCTCATACATGTGATGATGAAGGAGCTTATTGCACATGAGACATGACATTGAGTCATGTGATCAAGGTGGAGAAGATCAAGACAAGACTTGGCTTGATGGACCGGTTGCAAGCGTGAAGGGCAAGTCGAAGGCTTTGGAGTGATGGACCACGTGGCGGTGAAGCTTGAGCAAGACTTGGCGCCGATGGACGATGGCAACGATGAAGAGCAAGTGAAGTCAAGATCGATGAACCAATATGATCACGTGATGATATGAAGTGGATCATATCATTGTTGATCGTGTTCGTGCATGTGTTGCATCGATGTTGGAGGAGATGGAATGGAATGCGCAAGGCAAAGGTATAACCTAGGACATTTCATTTCACCGGTCATAGGTGTGTAGAGAAGTTTATGACCGGGTTTAGGATAGATGGCCGTACTATCAAGAGGAGCAAACTTGTTTGCATATCGGTCATCTAGTGCCACTCGAGTGATCTAACTTTGCATCATCGCTAGGATTGAGTGGCGTGGCAAGTTGAGTGGCTAACCCTTTGGAAAATGATTGTGAAATGCTAACACACATACACATGGTGGTGTACACTTGGTGGTGTTGGCACATTTACAAAGGAGATGAAGTTGGAGTTGATGTGGATCAACTCGGCGATGAAATGGTGGCGAGAAGGGTTAGGAACTCCACCAACGGAGTGTCCGCCCGTAGAGTGAGGACAGTCCGGTGCCACCGGCGCCCTAGTTAGAAAAGACAGGGTCTTACAGAGTGGACCGGACGCTGGTCACGTGGTGACCGGACGCTGGGGTCCTACGTCCGGTCCGTAGCAGCAGAGAGCGTGCAGGCGTCGGTCTTCGACCGGACGCTGGCTGGGTGCGTCCAGTCAGGCTGACGTATGGTGACGCAGAAGCTGGAGAGTGACCGGACGCTGGTGCTGCGTCCGATCACGATCGACTGGACGTGTCTGGTCATGTCCGGTACCTTATTGGAAACGACCCGACGCTGGAGGCTCAGCGTCCGGTCAGTTGTTGCTGGAGCGTCCGATCGACAGATGACCATTGAGATCCAGTGAACAGTGTTTGAAGGAAGGGACACGTGGCGTACATTGCACGACTGGACGCTGAGGTCCAGCGTCCGGTCGATCGGACCGGAGCGTCCGGTCGTCCTGAGTTTTGCCCAGCGAAGGGGTAACGGCTCTATTTGTTCATGGGGTTATAAATAGAGGCCATGGTCGGCCTTGGGCTTGTAGCTGAGCACACTATAGCCTTGGTGGCTTGTGTGGTAGTGCTTGGAGCCCTCCATCTCACACATACATGATAGTGATCATCTGATAGTATGAGAGCGATTCTAGTACGATTGCATCGTGAGGTTGCATCGAGTGGCACTAGGTGGTCGTGTTGCAAGCCGGTGGTGCTTGTTACTCTTGGAGGTTGCCACCTCCTAGATGGCTTGGTGGTGGTCTCTGTCGAAGCCCGCAAGAAGCTTGTGCGGCGCTCCGGAGAAGTGCTTGTGAGGGGTACTTTTGCTCGCCCCGCGGGAGCCGCGAAGAGCAACTCTAGTAAAAGCGTGTCATTGAGCTACCCTCACTTCCGGGGTAGGTTCTTGTGGCGCCCGACGTGCGAGCTTAGCGGGTGATGCTAATTAGCCGCCGAACCACCAAGTGAGCGGTCGACACAACGGGGACTAGCGTGTTGGCAAACACGTGAACCTCGGGAGAAAAATCATCGTGTCAACCTTGTTCTTCCCGTTGGTTTGCATCCCCATTACACAAGCTTGCAATTACATTTATATATATTAAGCTTGTGTAGTTGCTCTTGTAATTAGATAGCTTGTGTAGCTTGCTAATTACCTTCTTGCTTGTGTAGCATAGAAGTAGCTTCCTTGCGTGGCTAATTTAGTTTGAGTATCCTTGTTAGTCACATTGCTTAGTTTGTGTAGCTAAGTATTTGCGCTCTCTAATTAGGCATTGGTTGCCTTGTTATTGAGCATTGCTAGTGAGCTTAGTTAGCTTTGTGCTTTTGCTTACTAGCATGTGTAGGAGCTTCCTCATAGCTTAAAGTACTAGTGGCATAGGTTTGTGTGACCTTGCTCCTAGAATTGATTAGGAGAGCTCTAGCTAGCCCGGCACCTTAGTTGCATAATTGTTATCTTTGCAAGGTGCTAGTGAACATATATAGAGGGGTATAGTCTTGGCTAGACCGATTGTTTTAATTCCGCATTTATATCGGTTAGCCGACGCGATTAAGTTTTTGAAAAGACTATTCACCCCCCCTCTAGTCGCCATCTCGACCTTACACCTGTACCCCCCCCTCCCTAGAGCCTTCCTAAAACCCTAATTCATATCCTCATCTCAGGATTAGGGCATCGCATTCAAGAGAGATTAGTCCTCTAGTTAGGATCTATTCTTTGTACACAAATAGAGAGAGGGTATGAGAAGAGTTTGGGGGAAGTATCGGCCTATCGGTGCTACCTCTATGGCTTGTACTTTGGCGGATCTAGGATTCTCCATGTCTACATCTGAGATACCTCTGGTAATTGATTTCTATTTGCAGTAAGTTTTGTGCTCTTTTGTTCATGGTTTCACAATTCTTTTGAGTGCTCTAGTCCTTGTTAGATATCTAGATCAGAGTAGTAATCGTTAGCATAAGCGTGATGCTTAGGCTATCAGCTACCTGTGTTTGCTCCCTACTTCTTGGTTGTGTGGTAGCAGCGGGAGGTGATAGCCCCGTCTATCCTTTGTAGTCCACGCCGAATGGAGCAGGTTATTAAATTAGTAGGACCGTAGTCGCGTTGGTAGAGTTATCTATTAGAAGTGCTTTACCATCTAAGCGACGTCCCAAAGTGAACATTAGAAACATAAGCCTTGCTTTGTATATGGTCATAACCATAGAAATCCTTTCTACTCATACCTTAAACCTTGATTGCTATCCCTGTACAAACTTGTTATTAGACAACACACACGTTTTCCCGTGGATACGATACTCGATAATACTCTGGGTGAAAACTACTTCGATACCCGTGCGCTTGTGGATTTTGTCTCTGTATGCCACCACAGGTGTCAACAGCGACTAGCCTAAAACCCCCAAAATCTCCCAAGGTATGATGGGAACTTCGACCATCGGCAATTCATCATGAGCTACTAGACAGTCATCGCAGTATGGGAAAAACAACAACGACCTAATCAATGAGCCAAAGCGCCACATAGTTCTTTTAGGGAAAAGAAACATCGTCGGAATTGAAGACAAGTCAGACATATCAGAAGATTATGAAAAGGATGACCGAATTCCACACTTCACAGTGAACAAAGACCCAAGCATCCAGCTAAATGATGAGGACACTCCATGGTTACGACGCGATCATAACCAAGGGATATACGTTAAGAGGAAGTTCACTACTGTGCCCATTTGATATATATAGTGATGTATTAGACATATTATGTAATAATTGTGACTTCAGATTTTTTTGTCGTGTTTTCATATTTTCTACGGTTTAAATGAATTTTTTGCTAGACGGTGGATTTCCCGTGGAGAATGTGTGATGAAAAACCAAATGATCAACGTTAATAAGATGTGAAAACTAATTTCCTGTCGAAAAGCAATAGTTTTAATGATTTTAATTAAGTAGTATATTTTTGCATGGTGCAAATTGTAATTATTATTTACACTGTGTCAAATATTTATACAGTAAAACAAAAGTGTTTAGGTTACAATTTTTTGTTGTGTATAATAATGCAAAGCCAAGTCCAGGAATTTTTTTTATAATTTTTTTGAATAATATTTTATTTATTAGGCAATTAATAACTCTATGCATTTTTATATAAAAGAAATATATAAAAAAGGAAAAAACTTATGGAAACTGGAGAAAGCCAACTGCAGATCACCTTTACTCCCGGGCCTAAAATGCCCTTTACTCCCGGGCCGTGGCTACACCCGGGACTAAAGGTGGGGCAGGCCGCCAAAATGCGCTTTACTCCCGGGCCGTGGATACACCCGGGACTAAAGATCAGACCTTTAGTCCCGGTTCTAACCATTACCCGGGACTAAAGGGTCTTTAGTCCCGGTTCGTAGATGCAACCGGGACTAAAGGTCTTCCTTTATAAAACCTCTCTGTCTCCGCCACGCCTCTCTTCTCCACCAGATCGATCCAGCAGCGCCGCCGCCCTAGCCTCGCCACACGCGCGCACGCTGTCACTGGCCCCACGCGCACTTCTTCTCCGGCCGGCCAGCACGCTGCCTCATCGGAGCTCGCCCGAGCCTTCCCCGCGTTGCCTCACCGGAGCTCGCCCGAGCCTTCCCCGCGCGCGCTGCCTCACCGGAGCACGCCTGAGGCTTCCCCACGCTGCCTCACCGGAGCTCGCCCGAGCCTTCCCCGCGCGCGTTGCCTCACCAGAGCTCCGAGGTCTGTGTTGCTCGTCCGATTTCTTGCGGCACATCAATTGTCTGATAGATTGTGTATGATAGATTGCGAATTGAATAAGCTATTAGAATCAATGATAATACATTGCATGATAATGTATCCAGGATCGTCCGGCGGGAAGCGTAGGAGGATGTCCTCCACGAGGTCGTCCACCAGCGCCGGTACTGGCTGCGCCGTTGCCATGCTGCTCGGTCGGTGGATCTCACCCAGGCGGCGGCTGAGCGAGGGTTTTGTTTAGGGTTGGGACTTGCGACAGGTTATTTTTCTGATGCCTCTGCCAGGTGGGGCCAAGGTGCAGCGGGCAAACTTATTATACATTAAGTAGATAAACTATAAAACTCATGAAAAATGTAATAATACTTATTCAATATGATAAATATTAATGTTTATATATAATTAGTCAAACTTAAGATACTATAACTTAATTTTTTTAGTAAAATCTAAGTCTCTAACATGTTTTTTGGCTGCAGGAGCTAGACCTCGCGTTTGACACCTTGGATGTGAGCCACCGCCGCCACCTTATATAATCCGTTTATGGTTTCCTAATTGCTCCAACCTTTTGTAATCGGATGGATGTGTGTGCCGAGCCCTCGTGCAGGCAATCTTGTAATGCGATTTTGCGCTGAGCCATTGAGCTTAGTGGAGCACGGGCGCGGCCCGGTGTCTCATCGTTTCCTCCTTTTTGTGCGGTAGCTTATGACGACTAGTTAGAAAATTGTAGAAAATCCGTACTAGTTGAACTTGCGGACCATGTTCATCTCGGCGAGCATGTTCTCTGCCGAGCGGTAACAGACATCAAGGAGGAGCTTTGATTCTACGAAGGAGAGCGGCAACGGTCGTGGAAGACCGTGTTCCCTTCCTCGTAAAATCTGAGCTCTTCCGTGGCCAAGTACGGTGCCGTCCATTGGAGAAATGCTCACCGAGATGATCACGTAAGCAAGGTCAACTAGTGTGGATGGTTATTTATTCACATGTCCCGATATCGTCACAGTAGTCTGTCAATCACCGTACCCAAACGTAGTATATATATAATGATAAACGATTATTATGTGTGTACACTCCCATTCTTCTGTTAACCTGCGAAAATATCATGTGAATTACTTACTGCCAACGACACAACACTAGTACAGATTCTATCACTAGTACATATATAGAAATGATTTCCCCTTCAAACAAGCTAGGCACTTAAATGAGGCTTATGCTAGATTCTATCACTAGTACAGATACATAAATGATTTTTACAAATGTTACTATCCTTGAGGTGGCACGTCCTGTAGGAGTTCATTTTATAGATATAGTTTTTATTTTTTATAGATATATCTGGTGGTGTAAAAGCTAGATGGCTGCCCCGAGAGACAACATGGATAAAGAAATGATGAATATTATCAACACCGGCACTCAATTTGCCAATGGTGACCAGGAGGATGTAGATGACGGGAGTCAATACCTGGCTCTTGAAGATAACCAAGAAAATATTGTGCAAGAAAATACTGGCGAGGTATATATATTTATATATATATTTGAATATTATATATATATATATATATATTTGAATATCTATCATCTATTATGTGTACATATGATATTGATTTATTCTTTTTTATACGTAGCCCTCTGGATTGACGACAACAACGGCGAAAAGCAAAAACATTCGAGGCCCGAAAAAGCCATTGGAGGGGCGCTACATAATATCGGAATTCAATATCGAGATAGGCGAACCACTTGGTCCACACGCAAGAAAATTCGTGCAACACTGTGGGTGCCTTGTAAGGGATAGACTTCCGATCAGTGCCCGTGAATGGAAGCAAAAGATCAATGAGCCTCATATTAGTTTTGTCTCTGATCTTGATAAGAATTTAATTTGGGATGATATTCTTCAACATTTCATGTTGCAAGCGGATGATTATGCTGCTATCAACGATGATGAATTGAAGGAACTAGTTCGAAAGTGGGCTATGAAGAAGATGGCCACACAATTTCAGACTTGGAAGAAATCCCTATACACAAAATACGTCAAGAAGAACGTAACGCCCAATTTCAATACTAGGGGCCCGCTCGCGAAGTTGAGGCCCTACTGGAATGATTTTGTACAGTACAAGACATCGGAAGAGGGTGAGGAATGTGTGAGAAGGAACCAAGAGAATGCCCGACAGAAGGTATACCACCATGGCATGGGATCTGGTGGCTACACGACTACCATTCTCAAGTGGGAAAAAATGGAAGTGGACATTCTTGCCAAGGGTATCACACTAGAATCACTCAACTGGCCCAAACGTGCAAGAATTGGTTTTGCGCTCATAGGGGAAGACTGGACCTAGAGACCGGGAAGCTGGTTCGTGGCTCAAAACTCGAAAGAGCAACACAAAGATTTTGTTATGCTCTACAAGCTAAAACTATTGGTGCGTTCTGGCCTAATAGAGAGAAGGATGAACTGACGTATGCCCTCGGGACCGCTAAACACAGTGGCCGAACAAGAGGTTTAGGACGTAATATTTCTTGGGAGCATGGTTTCCCTAACGACAGAGATACCTATAGAAGCCGGCAGAGAAGGAAGGATGAGGATGCAGCGCGGATCAGCAGGTTGGAGGAATTGGTTCGTGAGTCACGGGAGGCATTGCTTCAAGCATAGGAGTGTGAAAAAGACATGCAAGCTAGAATGTAGGACGAAATCATAAAGCAAGTGTAAATAGCAATGAGTGCCCAGAGGCAGGCATCAGATCCAGGAATGAACATTAATATTAGCCCCCATGATCAGTTGAAAAGCAACTACGCTTCCACGGAGTTGCCAAATCAAGATGACGCAATGCTACGTTTCCCCGTGGATGACATCACTGCACCGTTTACATCATGTGAGCTACATATTCCAAAAGAGAATGCCACAATCATGGTGGCTCTCGGTGTTTTTTCTCCTCCAGATCCTACCAAGACACCAAGAATCCATGGGGCAATAATACCACCTGGATATGTTAGCATCTCAGTGGATAGAGTTAACAAAGGTTTTAGTGACCTGCCTCTTGACATTCTAGGAGGTGATGGGGAGAAGACTCTAGGAGAAGAAGAGAAAACATTCATACTATGGCGCAAGCGCTACGTCATTATTCCCGGGATCTCTAGTCCACCGCCGCTTCCTCAACTGCCAGACAATAGGTGCGGACAAAAGTGAACGAAACAATTTTTTCACTAACTTTCTATTGACATGCATGATTAATAATAACAATTTCTTATACCTAATTATTCTTTTTTGTAATCACACAGCAGGGCCTCCGCCAACCTAAGTCCATTTATTCAATCTCTAGATCATCATAGTGCTCCGGGCAATCAGGTGGCAACGCCGCCACCTCCAAGGAGGTCTCCAACGCTTCCAAGGAGGTCTCCAACGCCTCCAACGGCTGCCCCGCCTCCCTCGATGACTAAGAGGAAGCCAGCTCCTAAGAGGTCCGCCCCGCAAACAAAGTCGTTGTCCCACCAGCCGGCAAAGAAGAAAGCCTCATCTAATCCAGTTATTCCCCAAAAACTGTCTTTCGAGAAAAGTGAAAAGGAATTAAAAGCTGCAGTAAAAAAAGATGTGGACAGTTTCTTCGAAAAAGTAAAAAAGCAACGACAAGAGAGGGAGAACCCGGAGAAATCATACTTCTACCTACCTCCAGATCTTCTAAGAAAGAAGGTGGACCAGAAAAAGCGGGAATCTCAAAAGACCCGGCCAAAATCGGACTACGACCGCTCTTTCACCAAGTCATTTGAGGCAGCGCAGAAAAAGACTAGACCAGGGAAAGGTGTTCACAACTCGGACAACAATCGCAACAATCAGTCCCCCCTCTTGTCGTTCGTAATGAATATAGTTCGAACTTAGACTTAGACGTTGATATTGAGGAGCTGGCTCGGTTTTATGAGGAAACTGGTTTGGACCTTGCCCAAGTGCTCGCTGAAGGACCATCTGCTCCGAAAGTGGATCCTTGGAAGAAATTTGAACGTGGAAAGAGTCTATACAACCCTGAGGTCTTAGGTGAACTGGGTACACAAATGTACCTGCTAAACAAGTGGTACATAGCGACGTGTGAATGGGGAGAGGCCTTTGTTACTGTCAGAGTTAGAAACCAACATTACTTCCGTGGCGATGACGTTATATATGTCGAGTTTGAAGAATTACACCAACTATGCCACCTGGACTCTCTCGACAAAAGTCTCATTAGCTGCTATTGTCTGTTAGTGTGATTATTTTCTACTATTAAAGTGTGTATATATAAAGCTACAAGTATATATATACATTATATATCCTCACACTATATTTTTATATATGCAGATATGAGATGACAGAACTCAGAAAGAGAAAGGATAATGATGTTGGTTTCATTGATCCAAATGTCGTATTCAAACACCCTAATCCCCCGCCTCAATGGAAAGTTGAAATCGAGAAAAATCTCATGAGCTTCTTAGTGAACCAACAAAACAAGGACATACTCTTCCCCTACAACTTCAAGTGAGTGTTAAATAATTAATGTCGATCATATGGACATTTGTTCAATTATTTGCTTACTAGCTAAGCTATCTCCCATATATATACATATATGTTGACTCTAGTTAATGTCGATCATATTTGTGTATAAAAATGTATGCAGCAATCATTGGATATTGATGGTCATCGATATGGCCAATAGTCGGTTGAGAATCTTAGACTCGTTAAGAAAAGAGCAAACAGAGTACCAAGACATGATAGATATTATCCAAGGGTAATATGGTCTCTCTAGCAACTATATATACCCCGATCTCTTAACTGCAACAATTATTAAAGACCAAATTAATGTTTTATTTTATTGGGCGTAGTGTTTGGAAAAGTTTCATTGAGAATCACCACATGAAACATTGCAAAGCGCCACTGGATGTAATCGCACACAAAGTAAGTACTATCTACATTTATATATATATATATATATATAATTCAATTAACACCATGCATGCTTTCAATTCTCCGGATCTTTTTTCTCGTAAAAGTGGGTTCTGAGGCAAGAACAGGGGAACAACTACTGCTGATACTATGTTTGCGAGTTTATCGGGGCGTACACAAAAAGAACTCCTGAAGAGATCCTCAAAGTATGTTATATAAATATATTCATATATTCACAATTTCTTTTGTTGCTCATACATATAATTAATCAAGTGACCAACACACATATATATATATATATTAATACTTTTCCTTTAACTTTTATTGAAGACTCTATGGTTGAAGGAAAAAGTCATACGATGTGACCAACTGAAAGCAATTCAAGAGACCATAGCAGGATTTCTTAATGACCAGGTCCTCAACCCCGCCGGCGAGTTCTATAATGACGTCAACGAAACATGGAAACAAAACTAGACGGAGTGATTTTGTTATCCCAAGTATATGATAGAATATACAATGCAACCTTTATTTGTAATATATATATATATACACACACATACATACATATTATATGTACATAAAATAACGTACAATATATGTATATGCATGTAATATATACGTTAGTTTCATACTTTAGTTTGTACAAAATGTTCGAACATTATAAACGTGTAGAATACGTATATTATTAGCAGCGTAGAATGCATATTCGAAAACCTATTCGAAAACCAAAACGAATCATCAATTGAAAATAGAAACAAAAAAAAGAAAAAAAAAGAAAACCTTTAGTCCCGGTTGTTAATACCAACCGGGACTAAAGGGCCGCCCCACGTGGCCAGGCCGGGAGGCCCTTTAGTCCCGGTTGATCTTACCAACCGCCTTTAGTCCCGGGCGATAAATCGGGACTAAAGGATGGGCCCTTTAGTCCCGGATTTGTGCTCCTGGTTGGGAAATCGGGACTGAAGGGGTTTTCCAACCGGGAGTAAAGCCCGTTTCTGTACTAGTGCTAGTTCCCTAAAATTGAACGGATTTGTTTGTCCCACCTGGGACACAGCTTCTTGTGCGCGTACGGCGAAGCACGGGACACACGGGAGAGAAGAAGAAGAGGGCAACGTAGCAGAGAAGAGGAGAGAAGATTGTCGGCGAGGTCCGCCTCCGGTATTAACGTGTGCGGGCGAGCTCCAAAGTCAGCCCGCTTAGGGCTGCCATGTGGGCGTGCTCTGCGGCCAGCCCGTGTGGGCGAGCTCCACCCCCTAGCCCGATGTGTGCGGCCTGGCGAGCTCCGCCACCGGCGTCGCCACGTGGAGGCATGCTCCACTGCTAGCAGCGTGTAGATGAGGGTCTGCCCCTGGCCCTATCGCGTCCGGTCGTGCTCCACCATTGGCCCCGTCGCATGCGGCCGTTTGGGTGAGCCCGATCTGCGTGCGTGGGAAAGGGAGCTCACCAGATGCGAGAGGTAGAAGCAAAGGAAAAAAAAAAGATTGACTCATGGGCCCTACATGTTAGGTGTCTGATCCTGCTTTTGGTGTTTCCAAATCCAAACCAAATAAAAATCAGAATAAACTCGTTCTCCCTCAACCAAACACTAGATGGGATCGTCTCATTTCTGAAAACTGAGATGGGTCCATATCATCTCTAGGTGTCTCCCAACCAAATGCAGCTTTAGCCATACCGAACAGTTGGCGTCTCTCCAGCTGTTGCTTGCACTATAGCGCAGGGTAACACACGTATAGCTTGCAAGGAGAGGGGGGGGTAGTGACATGCATTGAACGTTTAAATTATGGTAAGGTGGGCCGTTGGGTACAAAACAATCTGAATTTATGCAGTAAGAGCAAGTATAATAACAGTCGTGAGTGGACTGAATGCTCTGGCGGAGGAAAAATAAAAGGAGAGAGAAAGGAAGTGCGCTGTAAATTTAAATCGAAATTATACACAAGAACCAAAAAAATTGTGAGAAAAAATAGACCATGTATTAATAATGAAAAACTAACTGCTATAAGAGTGAGCTGCAAGATAGGGTGCAAAGATTCTGCATTATTTGCCTTTAACCTTGCTCTGAAGGGGAACAGACGGTCTGTTACCAGAACACTAGGTAGCTAATTTGGTGGAATTTGGATAGTAATCGGTGAAGGGACCGTGACATGGACTTGGGAGGTGAATTAGGCAATAACTAGACAACTTAAAATTCTAATTTAAAACTATAGCCTTTATTTTCCAACCTTAGCAAAATCCAATTAAGTAAACTATCTAAATGTTCAACTACGGTTTCGCTAGGTGTGTTGCTACCTCTACCGCAAAAGAGTCATGCAACCTAGGTTCCAATCCTATCAACTAAGTTAGGTAAGGTAAAGCACACAACCAAGAGGTAGCAATGTAAATGCAAAAGCTTAATTGAGATAGAGATGCAAACTCCCATGGACTCCTAGTATTTTTATCAAGGTATCGAGAAGCGCGCAAGCTTTTCCTAGTCTTTGTTGGAGCCCCTCGCAAAGAAGTCATCACAAGGGCCAAGCTCTTGATAAGATAACTCCATAGATAGCCCCGGGCCTTACCCACACATAAGTGGATCTTTGGTGTGCTTCTGGCAAGCCTCTCCCAGGATGCTCATCGCCGTCTTTACTATCAAGCTTTTAATCGAAACGCCATGGGCCTTGTTTCCTTCGGTTCACGGTGGAGGCCACACCACAAACGCAGTTAGTGTGGTCTCGCAAGACTAAAAGTCCACTGAGTATGACAATGATGTGCGCTGGCACCTAAGATCACGATGTATGCAAACCTCACTAACACTAGGTCTAAACCTAGAGCAAGCGCAATAATCGATGGTTTAACTAACCTAAGCACTTCAGAAAACACCTACGCTAATCACCGAGTATTTCACTAAGCACTTTAGCGGCTAGAGAAACTAAAGATGAGTCTCAACTCATGCAACACTTCCTTGGGCTCTAACACCCTCCTCTTGGCCGGTTGGGGTCATATTTATAGCCCTCCAATTCCATATAGCCGTTGGCCACCTTGGTGTGCAAAACTACGCACTGTCAGACCAGCTGAGCTAGACCACCGGACCTTTTACATTGGGGTCCAATGCCTCCAACGGTCGTCTGCGAAGTCAATCGTTGAAGCGTCTATTGGTGCCTGTCCGTGGCTAATAGGTGGACCACCCGTCGGACTGGTCCGACGATTGATGACTGTCCCTCGAACTGAGTCCAACACCGTTTGCTCCTCTCAGGGGCTTACTAGAACCCGTTGGATCGGTTCCTGAATTGGTTGGATGCCTACACCTTTAGAAGGGTCCGACGCTAGTGTAGCCATTCTGCCTTGATGAACAGTGGCGGCATACAGTTCGACGCCCGGTTTTCTTCGGGTCTGACACCGACTGGATGTCTCTACCTGGGTTATGACCGATCCATCAGACTCCCACCTTAAATGGTCTGACGCCGGTCCTAAACTACAGGGCCCAACGCCCCTACAACTCCCTTCTTCACTTCATTTCTTCACCATCTTGTGTCCAGGCGTGGTTCCATCTTGTGCCTTAGACTTTGCTTGATCTTCTAGGTCTTCTACATGTCTTCTAATGTCTTCCTTGGTGTGTGTTGATCATCCGGATCGCTATGTTGCCTAAGTCCAAGCCACCTTTGCCCACTATTGAAATACAAAATAAACACTTGCAAACTCATTAGTTCAAATTAGTCATGTTGATCATCAAACACCAATATCCAAACTAAATGGGCCAAGGGTTCATTTTCCTATCAATCGGAACACCGGCGATCACCATGCCCGCCATCACCGCAACCACCAGCTCGGTTTCAAGTTTACAGAAGGCAACTCCGAGTTCTCAACTCTCGTTTACCCCTTTTACAAGACAGCTTACCGTTTTGCCCATTACATGGGCTGCATAAGTTAGACCCAGAGTGGCCCAGTACAACGAGCGTTGGGCTTCGAAATCATCTAGAACTGGCTTGTCCCCAAGCCAGAGCTCTGGGAATCTATTGGCAAAGAGCGGCCTCATCCTCCTAGGTAGACAGAGGAATGGGAAGATGAGACCACTATATCAAGACTTGGGGGTACCATAGCCTCTCTATCTTGGTGAAGACGGCAATCCAGGACATGAACAGGTACTTGAAGCTAAAATGATGGGTCAGGCAACTCAGAACTTACTTCGCAGGAGGACGACAGTGCCTTTTTCAGTTGGGACACATCAAAGACAAGGTGAATTCCACATGTTGCTGTCAGTGCTAACTTATAGGCCACTGATCCAATTCTATCACTGATAGTGAATGGACCGAAGTAGCCATTAGTACAGAAACAAGCTGTACTCCCGGTTGGGAAACCCCTTCAGTCCCGGTTTCCCAACCGGGAGCACGAATCTAGGACTAAAAAACCCCTCCTTTAGTCCCGGTTGGTAATACCAACCGGGGCTAAAGAGGCCTCCCGGCTTGGCCACGTGGGCCGGCCCTTTAGTCCCAGTTGGTATTACCAACCCGGACTACATGTTTTCTTTTTTTTTCTTTTTTTGTTTCTATTTTCAATTGATCAGTCGTTTTGGTTTTCGAATAGGTTTTCGAATACGCATTCTACGCTGCTAATAATATACATATTCCACACACGCTTATAATGTTCGAACATTTTGTACAAACTAAAGTATGAAACTAACTTATATATTACATGCATATACATATATTGTACGTTATTTTATGTACATATAATATGTATATATATATATATTACAAATAAAGCTTGCATTGTATATTCTATCATATCCTTGGGATAACAAATTCACTCCATCGGGTTTGACTTCCATATTTCGTTCATGTCATTGTAGAACTCGCCGGCGGGGTATAAAACCTGGTCATTAAGAAATCCTGCTATGGTCTCTTGAATTGCTTTCAGTTGGTCACGTCGTATGACTTTTCCTTCAACCATAGAGTCTTCAATAAAAGTTAAAGGAAAAGTATTAATATATATATATATGTGTGTGTTGGTCACGTGATTACTTATATATATGAGCAATAAAAGAAATTGTGAATATATGAATATATTTATATATTTATATAACGTACTTTGAGGATCTCTTCAGGAGTTCTTTTTGAGTACGCATGATGAACTCGCAAACGTAGTATCCGCAGTAGTTGGTCCCCTGTTCTTGCCTCAGAACCCACTTTTACGAGAAAAAAGATCCAGTGAATTGAAAGCATGCATGGTGTTAATTGAATTATATATATATAAATGTAGATAGTACTTATTATTGTGTGCGATTACATCCAGTGGCGCTTTGCAATGTTTCATGTAGTGTTCCTCAATGAAACTTTTCCAAACACTGCGCCAAATAAAATAAAAAATTAATTTGGCCTTTAATAATTGTTGCAGTTAAAAGATCGGAGTATATATAGTTGCTAGAGACCAAATTACCCTTGGATAATATCTATCATGTTTTGGTACTCTGTTTGTTCTTTTCTTAACGAGTCTAAGATGCTCAACCGACTATTGGCCATATCGATGACCATCAATATCCAGTGATTGCTGCATATGTTTTTATACACAAATATGATCGACATTAACTAGAGTCAACATATATATGGGAGATAGCTTAGCTAGTAAGCAAATAATTGAACAAATGTCCATATGATCAACATTAATTATTTAACACTCACTTGAAGTTGTAGGGGAAGAGTATGTCCTTGTTTTGTTGGTTCACTAAGAACCTCATGAGATTTTTCTCGAGTTCAACTTTCCATTCAGGCGGAGGAATGATCAATATACAGGTGTTTGAATAAGACATTTGGATCAATGAAACCAATATCATTATCCTTTCTCTTTTTGAGTTCTGTCATCTCATATCTGCATATATAAAAATATAGTGTGAGGATATATAATTTATATATATACATGTAGCTTTATATATATACACTTTAATAGTAGAAAATAATCACACTTACAGACAATAGCAGCTAATGAGACTTTTGTCAAGAGAGTCCAGATGGCATAGTTGGTGTAATTCTAAAAACTCGACATATATAACGTCATCGCCACAGAAGTAATGTTGGTTTCTAACTCTGATAGAAACAAAGGTCTCTCCCCGTTCACATGCCGCCATGTACCACTTGTTTAGCAGGTACATTTGCATACCATGTTCACCTAAGGCCTCAGGGTTGTATAGACTCTTTTCATGTTCAAATTTCTTCCAAGGATCCACTTTCGGAGCAGATGGTCCTTCAGCGAGCACTTAGGCAAGGTCCAAACCAGTATCCTCGTAAAACCGAACTAGGTCCTCAAAATCGACGTCTAGTAAGTCTAAGTTTGAACCATATTCATTACGAATGACAAGAGGGGGGACTGATTGTTGCGATTGTTGTCCGAGTTATGCAACACCTTTCCCTGCTCTAGTCTTTTTCTGCGCCGCCTCAAATGACTTGGTGAGAGAGCGGTCGTAGTCTGATTTTGGCAGGGTCTTTTGAGATTCCCGCTTTTTTTGGTCCACCTTCTTTCTTAGAAGATCTGGAGGTAGGTAGAAGTACGGTTTCTCTGGGTTCTCCCTCGCTTGTCGTTGCTTTCTTACATTTTCGAAGAAACTGTTCACATCTTTTTGTACTGCAGCATTTAATTCCTTTTCACTTTTCTCGTAAGACAGTTTTTGGGGAATAACTGGATTAGAGGAGGCTTTCTTCTTTACCGACATGTGGGCCAATGACTTCGTTTGTGGGGTGGACCTCTTAGGAGCTAGCTGCTTCTTGGTCATCAAGGGAGGCGGGGCAGCTGTTGGACACCTCCTTCGAGGCGTTGGAGACCTCCTTGGAGGTGGCGGCGGTGGCGGCGTTGCATAATCATTGCCCAGAGCACTATGATGATCTGGAGATTGAATAATTGGACATAGGTTGGCGGAGGCCCTGCTGTGTGAGTACAAAAAAGAATAATTAGGTATAAGAAATTGTTATTATTAATCAGGCATGTCAATAGAAAATTAGTGAAAAAATTGTTTCGTTCACTTTTGTCTGCACCTATTGTCTGGCAGTTGAGGAAGCGGCGGTGGACTAGAGACCCCAGGAATAATGATGTAGCGCTTGCGCCATAGTATGAATGTCTTCTCTGCTTCTCCTAGAGTCTTCTCCCCATCACCTCCTGGAATGTCAAGAGCCAGATCACTAAAACCTTTGTTAACTCTATCCACTGAGACACTAACATATCCAGGTGGTATTATTGCCCCATAGATTCTTGGTGTCTTGGTAGGATCTAGAGGAGAAAAAACACTGAGAGCCACCATGATTGTGGCATTCCCTTTTGGAATATGTAGCTCACATGATGTAAACGGTGCAGTGATGTCATCCGCGGGGAAACATAGCATTGCGTCATCTTGATTTAGCAACTCCATGGAAGCGCAGCTGCTTTTCAACTGATCAGGGGGGCTAATATTAATGTTGATTCCTGGATCTGATGCTTGCCTTTGGGCACTCATTGCTATTTGCACTTACTTTATGATTTTGTCCTGCATTCTAGCTTGCATGTCTTTTTCGCGCTCCTATGCTTGAAGCAACGCCTCCCGTGACTCAAGAACATATTCCTCCAACCTACTGATCCGCGCTGCTTCCTCGTCCTTCCTTCTCTTCCCAAGAAATGTTCCGTCCTAAACCCTCTCGTTCGGCCACTATGTTCAGCAGTCCCAATGACATACGTCAGTTCATCCTTCTCTCTATTGGGCCTGAATGCACCAATAGCTTTAGCTTGAAGAGCATAAGAAAATCTTTGTGTTGCTCTTTTGAGTTTTGGGCCATGAACCAGCTTCTGGTCTCTAGGTCCAGTCTTCCCCCATGAGCAAAAAACCAATTCGTCGTGTGTTTGGGTCAATTGAGTGATTCTGGTGTGATACCCTTGGCAAGAATGTCCGCTTCCATTTTTTCCCACTTGGGAATGGCAGTCGCGTAGCCACCTGATCCCATGCCATGGTGGTATACCTTCTGTCGGGCATTCTCTTGGTTCCTTCTCACCCGTTCCCCACCCTCTTTCGATGTCTTGTACTGTACAAAATCATTCCAGTAGGGCCTCAACTTCGCGAGCGGGCCCCTAGTATTGAAATTAGGCGTTAGGTTCTTCTTGACGTATTTCATGTATAGGGATTTCTTCCAAGTCTGGAATTGGGTGGCCATCTTCTTCATAGCCCACTTTCGAACTAGCTCCTTCAATTCATCATCGTTGATATCATCATAATCATCCGCTTGCAACGTGAAATGTTGAAGGATATCATCCCAAATTAAATTCTTATCAAGATCAGAGACAAAACTAACATGAGGCTCGTTGATGTTTTGCTTCCATTCACGGGCACTGATCGGAAGTCTATCCCTTACAAGGTACCCACAGTGTTGCACGAATTTCCTTGCATGTGGACCAAGTGGTTCGCCTGTCTCGATATTGAATTCCGATATTATGTAGCGCCCCTCCAATGGCTTTTTCGGGCCTCGAATATTTTTGCTTTTCGCCGTTGTGGTTGTCGATCCAGACGGCTACGTATAAAAAAAGAATAAATAAATATCATGTGTACACATAATAGATGATAGATATTCAAATATATATATATAATATTCAAATATATATATAAATATATATACATCGTCAGTATTTTCTTGCACAATATTTTTAAGAGCCAGGTATTGACTCCCGTCATCTACGTCCTACTGGTCACCATCGGCAAATGGAGTGCCGGTGTTGATAATATCCATCATTTCTTCAACCATATTGTCTCTCGGGGCAGCCATCTGGCTTTTACACCACTAGATATATCTATAAAAAATAAAAACCATATATCTATAAAATGGATCGAGTCATGTGCTTAAAATTAATTAAATAACAACACTCGAAATTCAAGTCTCCAAAGCATAACTTTGATTTCTTATTTTCTAGAAATATTTATTGGCAAGTGATATATATAACAAATTTATATATATAACAATATAAATGTAAAACTCTCTAATATGTATAACAAATATATATATATATATATATATATAACAATACAAATTTATAACTCTCTCATATGTATGTATAACAAATTTATATATATAACACTATAAATATGTATAACAAATTTAGCTATATAACAATATAAATTTATAACTCTCTAATATAGATGTATAACAAATTTATATATATATATAAATACAAATTTACAACTCTCTAATATATATATATATAACAAATTTATATAGATGCATCTTGTCGGTGAATGTGAGCATGTGAGCGCGGGCGGACCGCCGCCGCCGTGGCACGTGGGCGCAGGTGGGCACGCATGTGAGCCCCCGCTGCCGCCGCCACGCGGGCGAGCAGGCGCTGCCAGCCGCGGGACCCATCGCTGGATGCGGCTCAAGGCGTTGTTCACGCATGTGTGGAAGCTGCTCGACACGCACTGCCGCATGGACGTGGCTTGCCGACGCCGTGCTCAATTCGGTGAGCGCTGCGCGGCTCGGGTTCATGTTTGCCTACTGACATGTGGTACTCATAGGTGAATGGGGCCGTGTCGCCTTGGAGACGGTGACTGGACGGGGCCATGCCATGCCAGAGAGGGAGGGACCGCTGCGGAGAAGCTACTCACCGGAGAGGGAGGGGTCGCCGTCGGTGAAGCTTCTCGCCGGAGAGGGAGAGGGGCAACCGTCGGAGATCGAGAGGGAGGAGCGGCGCGCCACCCAGATGTGGGTCCAGCGGTGGCAGTGGCGATGGGCGACGAAGACGAAGAGTGAGGAGGAAGAAGAAATGACCGCCTTATATAGGGGAGGTGAAAGCTCTAGTTTGGTTTTGGTTAATTGATGAAACCCTAAGTGCTAACCTAGTTTATCAAGATGATTATGAGATAGGTAGCACTACTCCAAGTGATGAAGCAATGATGAAGATCATGACAATGGTGATAGCATGGTGATGATCAAATGCTTGAACTTAGAAAAGAAGAAAGAGAAAAACAAAAGGCTCAAGGCAAAGGTATAAAATGTAGGAGCCATTTTGTTTTAGTGATCAAGACACTTAGTGAGTGTGATCACATTTAGGATAGATAGCCGTACTATTAAGAGGAGTGTAACTCGTATCGAAATGCGGTTATCAAAGTGCCACTAGATGCTCTAACTCATTGCATATGCATTTAGGATCTAGTGGAGTGCTAACACCCTTGAAAATATTTGTGAAAATATGCTAACACATGTGCACAAGGTGTTTGCAGGGTTGAGATGGGTTTGGGTGGGATTCGGCGCTTTTGGAAAAATGAAATGTCTATTTTCTATTGCGCCGGATGCAAAATTCTTGGTGGTTGGCACATTTGAGCAAGGGTGAAGAAGTTAGAGTTGAAATGGAGTTGGTCGAAATGATGCTAGCGTCGGTCTACTGACCGGACGCTGGGTCACTCAGCGACCGGACGCTGAAAGGCTGCGTCTGGTCGAGCTGTCAGATGGCACAGTGGGTAGGGTTGAGCACCGGACGCTGGTCTGCGTCTGGTCAAGGTGGACCGGATGCGTCCGGTCGAAAAAACATGCCTCGGGGAGCTTACTGAAAACGACCGGACGCTGGGGCTTCAGCGTCCGGTCAGCTTCGTAGCCGTTGAAATCTGACGAACAGCGTTTGAAGCTGGTGATGCGTGGCATCCATCGGGCGACCGGACGCTGAGGGCCAGCGTCTGGTCGGTATGACCGGAGCGTCCGGTCAGAGCGTGTTTTGCCCAGTGAAGGGGTACAACGACTCTATTTGATGGGGGCTCTATTTATAGCCCCATGGCCGGCTCAAGGGAAAACTCTTGCACATTGTCATTGACATAGCAACCTTGTGAGCTTAGCCAAAGTTCTCCCACTCATCTCCATCATTGATCCATCATCATTGTGAGATTGGGAGAGAATCCAAGTGCATTGCTTGAGTGATTGCATCTAGAGGCACTTGGTATTCGTGTTGCGCTGCGGATTTCGCTTGTTTCTCTTGGTGGTTGCCACCACCTAGACGGTTGGAGCAGTGGTGAAGGATCGGCACGAGTTGGTGATTGTTCGTGGCCGCCTTTGGTGATTGTGAGGGGAGTTGTACCTTCCCCGGCGGAGTGCCGAAAGGTAACTCTAGTAAATTGCTCGTGTCATTGAGTTACCTCACTTGTGGGTCGGTTCTTGCGGTGTCCTATCGTGTGGAGGAGGTTTGTGAAACACCTCTTAGCCGCCGAACCACCAAGTGTTGGTTGACACAATGGGGACTAGCGTGTTGGCAAGCACATGAACCTCGGGAGAAATATCGGTTGTCTCTTGTCATTTGCATTCTCCCGGTGATTGGCTATATATTCATCGTGTAATTGGTTCACTCCACGACCCGGCGGTATAATCGTCTCACTTCCTCATTTACATTTCCGCAAACTAGATATAGCAAGCTCTTTAGTGTAATTAGAATTGAGAGCTTGTCTTGTGCTTTAAACATATCTAGTGGAGCTCTTTAGTGTAGCATTTGTGAGAGCTCTTAGTGAGTAGTGGTCAAGTAGATTGTGTGCCAATAGATCATTGCAACTAGAATTGTTGGATAGGTGGCTTGCAACCCTTGTAGAGCTAGAGCAAGTTTGCATTTCGCTATTTGTCTTACTAATCAAATTGCTCTAGTTGATTTGTAGTTTTTAAATAGGCTATTCACCCCCCCTCTAGCCATATTAGGGCCTTTCAGGAGGGACCTTTAGTCCCGGCTCCTGTAAACGCCCAGGACGAAAAGACCTTTAGTCCTGGCTGGTAATACCAGCCGGGACTAAAGGTATTACCTTTAGTTCCGGCTGGTATTACGAGCCGGGACTAAAGGTGTATTTTGGCAGGCCACAAAAAATGCAGCTCACCTTTAGTCCCGGGTGGTAGATCTACCCAGGACTAAAGTTGGGATGCAGTTTCACTTCCCGCCCGTTTCAACCTCCATTTGTTTTTTATATATTTCTTTCTATAAAATGTTAAAGTCTTGTTAATTGCACAATAAATTAAATACAAGGCATAAAATTGTTTTAAAAGAATATGGATTTACTTTTGCTTTATTGCACACAGGAAAATTGTGTGACCTAAAGTTTTTTGTTTTTTCTTATAAATATTGAAACATAATGTTTAATAATTACTATTTCATTAATGCAAAAATGTAGTGTTTAATTTAAATCATTAAAACTTTTGTTTTCGATTGGAAATTTGTTTTCACATCATTTTAACGTAAATCTTTTCATTTTTTCATCACTCATTGTCCAAAAGCGACATGGAAATCCCACCATCAAACACAAATTTAATCTAAACATAGAAAAAAAGAAAACACCTAATAAATATATCTGAATTCACAATTATTACATAATACCTCTAATACACACTATTAAACATCACTATATATATCAAGCGGGCACAGTAGTGAACTTCTTAACATATATCCCTTGGTTATGATCGCGCCGTAACCATGGAGTGTCCTCATCATTTAGCTGGATGCTTGGGTCTTTATTCACTGTGAAGGGTGGAATTCGGTCATCCTTTTCATAATCTTCTGATATGTCTGACTCATCTTCAATTCCGACGATGTTTCTTTTCCCTGAAAGAACTATGTGGCGCTTTGGCTCATTGATTGGGTCATTGTTGTTTTTCCCTCTCTTTGGTTTTGTAGACATGTCATTGACATAGAACACCTAATTCACATCCTTGGCAAGGACGAACGGTTCGTCTTTGTACCCAATATTGTTAAGGTCCACGGTTGTCATTCCATACTGGTTGTCGACTGCTACCCCGCCTCCAGTCGCCTTTACCCATTGGCACTTGAACAAAGGTACCTTAAAAGTAGCTGCATAGTTTAGTTCCCATATCTCCTCTATGCGGCCATAATTTGTTTGCTTATTTCCATTAGGGTCGGTGGCATCTATGCGGACACCACTGTTTTGGTTGGTGCTCCTTTTATCTTGGGATACTGTGTAAAATGTATTCCCATTTATCTCATACCCTTTGTATGTGAGAATATGCCACGATGGCTGCCTAGCCAACAAATACAGTTGCTCATCAATACTCTCATCACCCTAACATTCTTTTCGCAACTAGTCACTGAAAGTTTCCATGTGATGACGCGTAATCCAAGCTTCAGACTTCCCTAGAAACTCGGATCGGAGCAACTCTTTATGTGTCTCGATATACGGATCCACCAAGGAGGAGTTTTGCAGAACTGTGTAGTGTATTTTATTAAAATAATTGTCCTGCGTACCAATATATGGTTTCTTTCCTAGTGTCCCCTTTCCACTTAGTCTCCCCTCGTGTCGCGATTTAGGAACACCAATCGGGTCAAGGTCGGGAATAAAGTCAACACAAAACTCAATGACCTCCTCTGTTCCATAGCCCTTGGCGATGCTTCCTTCTGGCCGAGCACGGATGTGAACATATTTCTTTAGGACTCCCATGAACCTCTCAAAGGGGAACATGTTGTGCAGGAACACAGGACCGAGAATGCTAATCTCCATGACCAGGTGAACTAGGAGGTGTGTCATGATATTAAAGAAGGACGGAACACCAACTCAAAGCTGATAAAACATTGAACCACATCATTCTGTAGTTTAGCTAGATCCATCGGATCAATTGCCTTCTGAGAAATTGCATTGAGGAATGCACATAACTTCACGGTGGCTAGACGTACATTTGGAGGTAGAATTCCTCTTAATGCAACTGGAAGCAATTGCGTCATGAGCACGTGGCAGTCATGTGACTTTAAGTTTAGGAATTTATTCTCTGGCACATTTATTATACCCTTTATATTCGAGGAGAATCCAGTTGGTACCTTGATACTTGCTAGGCATTCAAACATGCTTTCCTTCTCTTCTTTGATAAGATTGTAGCTGGCAGGACTTAAGTAATGGCATCCATCATCTGTCTTCTCTGGATGCAGGTTGTCTCGTTCTTTCAAACACCGCAGGTCCTGTCGTGCTTCAAGTGTGTCCTTAGGCTTCCCATACACACCCATGAAGCCTAGCAGGTTCACACAAAGATTCTTCGTTAGGTGCATCACGTCGATCGCGCTATGGACCTCTAGGACTTGCGAATAGGGTAGCTCCCAAAATATGGACTTCTTCTTCCACATGGGTGCATGACCGTCGGTGTCATTCGGAATAGGCTCGCTGCCATATGCCTTTCCAAATAGTACTTTCACATCCTTGACCATATTGAGTACATCCTCACCAGTTCGGTTGCCCAGCTTTGTCTGGTGGTCTGCCTTACCTTTAAAATGCTTGCCTTTCTTTCTTAGGGGGTGATTCGTAGGAAGAAATCAACGATGGCCAAGGTACATGACCTTTCAACATTTTTTCAAGAATATACCTTTAATGTCATCGAAACAGTGCGTGCATGCATTATATCCCTTATTTGATTGTCCTGAAAGATTACTTAGAGATGGCCAATCATAGATTGTTACGAACAACAATGCTCGCAGGTCAAAGTGCTCCTGTTTGTGCTCATCCCACACACGTACACCTAGTCTATTCCACAAAAGCAGAAGTTCTTCAACTAGTGGCCTCAGGTACACATCGATGTCATTGCCAGGTTGCCTTGGGCCTTGGATGAGCACTGGCATCATAATAAACTTACACTTCATGTATAACCAGGGAGGAAGGTTGTAGATACATAGAGTAATAGGCCAAGTGCTATGACTACTACTCTACTCCCCGAAAGGATTCATACCATCAGTACTTAAAGCAAACCTTAAGTTTCTTGCATCATTTGCAAACTCTAGGAATTCTCTATCGATTGCTCTCCACTGGGACCCATTAGCAGGGTGTCTCAATATATTGTCTACCTTACGGTCTTCTTTGTGCCATCGCAACAACTTTGCATGGTCTTTGTTTCTAAACAGACGTTTCAAGCGTTGTATTATAGGAGCATACCACATAATCTTGGCAGGGATTTTCTTCGGGGGACGTTCACCCTCAACATCACCAGGGTCATCTTGCCTGATCTTATACCGCGATGCATGACATACCGGGCATGCATCTAACTTCTCGTACTCCTCGCCACGGTAGAGGATGCAGTAATTAGGACATGTATGTATCTTCTGGATTTCAAATCCCAAAGGGCAGACTACATGTTTTCCTTCGTACATAGTGGCGGGCAATTCGTTATTGTTCGGAAGCATCTTCTTTTGGATTTTTAGTAACTCCCCAAATCCCTTGTCAGATACACCATTCTTTGCCTTCCATTGCAGCAATTCCAGTGTGGTACCCAACTTTTTCTGCCCCGCATCACAAGTTGGGTATAGCAATTTCTTGTGATCCTCTAGCATGCGCTCGAACTTGATCTTCTCCTTTTCACTTTCGCATTCTCTTTGTGCGTCACGAATGGCCTGACCAAGATCATCAGCGGGCTCATCTTCTGCCCCTACCTCTTCTTCAGCTTCCCCCATTGCAGTATCATTGAAGGCACCATATTCAGCAATAATGTCATCATCGTCCCATTGTTCTTCACCTTCTTCCATTACAACCTCGGTTTCTCCATGCTTCGTCCAACAAATATAGTTTGGCATGAAACCCGACTTCAACAAGTGTGAATGAAGACTCCTTGAGCTAGCATATTCCTTCAAATTCTTACATATGGCGCATGGGCAGCACATGAAACCATCGCGTTTGTTTGCCTCGGCCACACGTAAGAAAGAATGCACACCCTCAATGAACTCTTGGGAGCGGCGATCAGCATTATACATCCAATGCCGACTCATCTGCATTACATGACATACATACCATATTAAAACCTAGAACATAATTAGTTAATTATACGACATGCATGCCACCACACAAGGTATTAATTTATGAAAGTCTTGCTACAATGTACACGATCCCAACTACCACTAAAAAAACTAAAGCTAAAATGCACTTCAGCAGCATAAGGATTTCACGACCAATCCCAACTAAAATAGACAGATCATGCATTTGTTCAACATCTATGGGCTTTTCCCGCAGGATCACTGCCTCATCAGCCGCCGTAGCCGCTTGTGCAAGAGAGTTTTGCACGTGTTCAACATACTCTTCCTCCTAGTACCAGCCTGAACATCTAGTGCCATCCCACTGAAATTAAAACAAAAAATTAGAACTTTAATCACAATCATCATGAAAATAAGTATAAATTAACCATAATCATCAAATGCGACAAAATAACTCACATTGCGATCCGGACACTTGTAGAAGATAGGGCCCTTGTTGGGACACTCCTTCCTCACCCGGTACTCCATCACAATCTTCTCCTCACACTTGCCGCATGCAATGAGAGGGAGGTCCGGCCTCAGTCGCTTTGGAACCCGATGAGAGGCTGAGGACCCGGAAGTAGTTGCCATCTACTCTCTATACTCAATTTTAATAAAATATAAATTTCTCATTTTATAAACAAATAAAATTAAAAAAAACTCTAAAATTCTCTATATCTCTAAACCATGAAGTGTGCTATACATGCTAGAAATGAAAGCTGAATACTAGTTTTGAATAACTACTTTAACCTTCCTTCATCCAAATATGCAAACTTTAAAGTGATTTTGAGCTTAAATGGCTTACAAATAAAAAAAATCCACCATAAAAAACCACATATATCTAGTCCACAAAATGAGATATGCTACTGAGAAAACATGAGAGTATAAAGTTGGTAACCTTTAGAACCGAAGAATCGATGGAGGAATCGAAGAAATCTTGTGATTACCGGCGATGAGGAAGAAGAGAGGCCGGTGAAGAAGCAAGAACACTGAGCTCGAACTGGCTCGGGCTTGGGGAGGAAGAAGGGGTATATAGGAGGGGACCTTTAGTCCCGGTTGGAGACAGCAACCGGGACTAAAGGTCCCTTTCTAGTCCCGGACGGAGCCTCCAGCCGGGAGTAGACTTTTACTCCCGGTTGGAGGGACCATCCGGGAGTAAAAGTTAACCTTTAGTCCCAGTTGGTAGCTCCAACCGGGACTAAAGGTCCCCTGCAGCAAAAGCCTACCGCAGTAGCTGCTGGGCAGGGACCTTTAGTCCCGGTTAGAGCTACCAACCGGGACTAAAGGTTTCTCTAGTCCCGGGCGCGAAAAATACCGGGACTAAAGCCAAATTTCGAAGTGGATCAAAAGTTGTTTCTCTACTAGTGAGCGAAATAAGAGCTTGTTAGATGATCTATTGGCCAGTGAAGTTTGCATGTAAGGTTGCGGCTTCAAATCGGTGGTGTTTAGGTCTCAGGAGCGAAATCGGTGGTGTGTTTAGGTGTTAGGAGCCAGCGTTGAAAAGTTTTTGTAGTAGTTCTAGGTCACCCAGTTGTGAGGATGAAATCCAATATGGTAGAGCGGACTTCATATATTCTTAGTTGTGTGGTGGAGCCTTGATGTCATATTTCCTTAATAGCGTATGTGTGTCCACTAATCATAATCATGACCCCAATAGGCCATCTCAGTCAGAATTTTATATTTTCTTGTTATTTTTTCTTCACCTAGCTTATACTTTTTTTGTAACTTAGCAAGCATACATATCGATCAGTCATGGTCATCTTCATTAGCAGTCTTGGTCACTCGGCCACTGGGCAAGGGACTTTTGAGTTGTAAATATTTACATGCCAAGTTAATGGGAAGTGCTAGAGCCTGTACGTCAGTCCAGACGGATGCGTGTGTCCGGACGCCCATGGCTGCTCCTCGTTTCTCGCTCTTGTTCCGTGTAGTGCACGTGACCGCTTGGATTCCGCAATGCTCGGATGACTCGTCCTGCCCAAGCCACCCGCCCACACAAGGGGCCATATGTGCCCCCTCCGTTTCCCGCCGAGCTCGAACTGGTACGATGAGATGGAGGGAAGGGAAGGGAGGGGAGGGAGACGAGATGAGAAGGTGAGCCACACTGCGTGAGGAAGGCACGGGGTAGGAACCAGAACCCTATGGCAGGCCGCTGTCCGCCAGCCACCGGCGCCATTGCAACGTGTACAACACTCAATGTACTTTTGAAACATACATATGAAATATTTGCAACATACGTGTGAAGATAGATGAAACATGCGTCTGAAACAGTTAAAAAAACCTAAAAAGACTTGAAAAGCTATTGCGAAACATATGCAACATACAGATAAAACATTTGCAACATATGTGTGAAACATATGCAATATCCAAATAAACACACTTGCAATGTACTTCTGAAAAAACAAATGAAACATTTGGAACAGACACTTGTAACATACATGTATAGCCATTGCAATATATGCAACATCCCGATCTACTTCTACAACTTCCATATGAAACACTTGCAACATACCTCTGAAACATTTGAAACACTTAAAACATATGCTTTTCAGCAAATCCTGGTCGGCAGATGGACGGAGCACTGCATAGCGGGATCCGGCTATGCAGTCACGGTGGAGAAGGAGGATGGCAGCGGGCAGGTGGCTGCGTAGCCCCCTAGTAAGTGGTTGCATTGCCCCTAGCGAGTGGTACTTGCAGTGGAGGTGGCAGTGATGGTCAGGCAGCAGGTACGGTCTCGTGTGGCGAGGCGGCAATGGCTGCGCGGCCACGTGGAAGCACGCAACGGCTTTGCGGGCATGGGGGAGCACGCAGCAGCGGTGTAGGCGTGGCGATGCGGTCATGGTGCAGCGCACCAAAGCGGTGCTTGTGCGGTGATGCGAGCACGCAGCACGCTGCAGCGGTGCAGTCGCGGCGTTGCAGTTGCGGTGGATGGGTTCGAGAATGGAGATAGGAGAGCAGAGGTATCGTTTCGTTTAGCAACTCGAGTTGGCTAGTTGAGTGAGAACATTGGGTTGTTTGGGTGGACGTCGAGGCCCACCAAGGAAGTGTCCAGGCGGCCGAATGTCTGCATCACAGCAATCACATTATTCAACCACGTGCAATTCATCTACTTGCTGTCACGCTGATTTGTCATGTAGTATAAGAAATCACTACTGGACGCGGCTTCTTTGCCGAGTGCCTCAGGCACCCGACAAAGGCCGATATACACTCGGCAAAGCCTTTGCCGAGTGTTACACTCAGCAAAGGGCGCTCGGTAAACAATCTATCGGCAAAGACCTCTTTGCTGAGTGCACTTTATCGGGCACTCGCAAAGACTTTGCCGAGTGCCAATCTGACACTTGGCAAAGAAAAGTGGCCCTGACGGCGAGCGCCACCGTGACGGTGGCTTTGCCGAGAGTCAAGGTCAAGCACTCGGCAAAGGTCCTCGCTTTGCCGAGTGCCATTGACTTAGACACTCGGCAAAGTGGGCGGCCACTTTGCCGAGTGCCGCAAGCAAGACACTCGGCAAAGCATGTGATGTTTGCCGAGTGCCACGGGCTAGGCAATCAGCAAATCTGTGATATTTGCTGAGTGCAATGGCCATTGCACTTGGCAAAGCGTGTTCCCAGATAGTTCCCAGGTAGTCACTTTGCCGAGTGTCATGGCCATTGCACTCGGCAAAGTGACTGAAAACAGCCTTTTTATCTGTTTTTTACATTCCATCCAAACAAATAGAAGATATATATAACAAACATCACCAACATCACATATATATCATCAATAGCACATATATATCACCAACACCACATATATCATAAACATCACATATATATCACAAATGTCACATGTCTCACAATATATCACAAATAAGTTCACAAGTAATCCAAGACGACTCCCTCCTGCGGCTACTCCTCCCACCATCTTTGTTCAATCACTTGCAATTAAAAAGAGTAAACCAATAAGCACATATAAACAAGAAGTACTTAGAAAGAGATGCAAAATAAACAAAACATAATTACAAAATAACATAGTATTACATGTATTAGAAATAATCTTCATGATCGGGATTAGCTGGATCATAAGTCTCATCATCATTATCAATCATGTCGAAATAATTAACACTATCCGAATGAGCAATGTTGTCATTGTCATTGTCTAAATGTAATCGCTCAAGCATTTGTAAGTCCTTCACATTTTGCACCTCATCTCCAGCGTCCTCTTCAATAAATGTTTCATTGTCTACTTCCATTCCGATCGCTTCGGTTAAGTCTATCTCAAACCTCCCTTCTAGTCCCTCTTCTTGAAAGAACTCTCTGTCATATGTGTTTGGGTCTAAGTAGTAATCTTCATCGTTTGGGACAGGCACTTTACCGTGTGGCGATACCCTGTGCACAATATCCCAACCCTTAAGATGCCTTATGGTTTGACACGCATATGGGAGATAATAAACTTGCGTGGCCTATTGGGCCACAATATAGACATCGTCTCCTGGTAAGACGGAATCCTATTGAATTTTGACTAGCCCAAGATTAGAATATGTCCGTCTCGTTACTTCAGGATCAAACCAATGGCATTTGAATATGACAGTATTAAAAGGTTTGGAACCATGAAACTTGAGTTCATATATTTCTTCAATTCTTCCATAATACTCGACCTCATCAACGGCGGGCGTAAAAACTCCAAAACTTGTGGTTCTTCAATTGGGCCGACTCTGCTTGTAGCTTGTTGTGCGAAAGCGATATCCATTCACATCATAACCAGAAAATGACCTGACCCTATAGACAAAGCCATCGGCAACCTGTCTCAACTCAGCATGCATAGACGCATCCCTCTGGCCCTACAAGCTCAAGCAGGATACATCATTATATTATTCGCACGTATGAGTAACTTGGAATGTCAAACTAAGTATGAGCTAAATTGGACGGTACCTTCTGTTTGAACCAAGAAATGAAATCGGGCATTCCATTTCCCACACCCTGTCTAAGAAGGGTATCTACCTGCTGCGAGGTAGGATCCCTTGATTGACGCCAGAATTCATGAAGAAATTCCCTGTACCAATGAGAAACAAGGGGGTTGGATGCAGAATAGTGACGACGTATTTAACAAGTTCGTTGAGAACTTACTGCATGTATGGCGCCACTTCATCAAGGTTGGTCAACATGTATAGCATGATATGGCGCCACTCTTCATGATTCAAGGTCTTGGGGGTCGATGCACTTGCGCTTCTGAGTTGCCCTCGGAAAAGGCTGAGGTTCGATTCATTTTCGTCAGCATTGTAACGAGGGGGTGGATTATGCACGCTAGGGAGGTTGTCACCATAGTATGTTGTTGTGAAGTTCGCCACCTCCTCCAGAATGTATGCCTCTATAATGGAAGCCTCGATTTTGTATTTATTTCTACATTTCTTTTGAAGAACCTTTAGACATCTCTCGATTGGATAGTACCAACGGCCCTGCACGCCCCCCACATTCGTGCCTCATATGGGAGGTGCAAAATCAAATGTTGTATCGGATTGAAGAAGCCAGGTGGAAAGATCTTCTCCAACTTACAGAGCAACATAGGTGCCATTCTTTCCAAGTTAGCAATCACGGTTCGAGATAACTCCTTGGCACAAAGCTGGCGAAAGAAATAGCTCAACTCTGCCAACACTAGCCAGACATGCTCAGGGACATAGCCTCGAACCATCACCGGAAGAAGCTGCTCAATCCATATGTGGTAGTCATAACTCTTCATCCCTAAGACTCACATAGTAGATAAGTTCACTCCCCTCCTCAGATTAGCTGCATACCCATCAGGGAACATTAACATTTGGATCCATTCTAGTACTTCCCTCCTTTGGGGCTTGCTCAAGACAAAATCGGCCTTAGGCCTTCTCCATGTCTTGCGTGACTAGGAGGCTTCATATGTTGGTTTGGTCTATCGCATAACGTTGCTAGATCCACTCTAGCCTTAACGTTGTCCTTTGACTTCTCATGAATGTCCATGATTGTTGCCCAAAGTGCCTCGGTGACATTCTTTTCAGTGTGCATTACATCAATGTTGTGTGGAAGGAGAAGGTCATCAAAAAAGGGGAGCTGAGTCAAACCTGACTTATGAGTCCACATATGTTTCTCTCCATATCCCACAAAACCACCTTTTGGATTGACCACGAGACCATCTATCTGTTCACGAACCACGGCACCAGTCATTATCGGTGGTGCAGGGTCTATCACTACGACACCTTTCGTAAAGTTCTTGATGTCTCGTCTGAATGCATGGTCAAGAGGGAGGAATTGCCGATGTTTGTCGAACGATGAATACTTACCACCCTTCTACAACCAAATGAACCTCAGACCTTCCTTGCATATTGGGCATGGGAACTTCCCATGAACACACCAGGCGCAGAATATCCCATACGCTAGGAAGTCATGCAGGGAGTAGTGGTACCAAACATGCATTTTGAAGTTTTTCTTTGTAGCTCGGTCATATGTCCATACCCCTTCCTCCCAAGAACGGACCAATTCATCAATCATAGGCTCCATGAACACACCCATATTATTCCCCGGGTGTCCAAGAATTATCAACGACAAGAATACGTTCTGTCGTTGAAAGCATACGCCGGGGGAGATTGAGGGGGATAACGAACATGGGCCAACATGTGTATGGGGCAACCATCATTCCATTAGGATTGAACCCATCTGTTGCCAGCGCAACACGTACATTACAAGCCTCTTTAGCTTTCTCATGATGAATGCCATCAAAGTGGGTCCATGCTTCACCATCGGATGCATGTACCATCCTGTCAGGATTGTATTGTTTGCCATTTTTGTGCCATGTCATCTATTTTGTGAATTCCTCGGTCATGTATAGCCGTTGGATCCTCGGTATGAATGGAAGGTGCCATAGGATTGTCATGGGAATGTCAAGCTGCCTCTTCTGGCCATCACCAGAATCTACGTCCAGGAACCTAGAGGATTTACACTTTGGACAGTACTTTGCTTCCACGTATTCTTTCCTAAATAGGACGCACACCTTCGGGCAAGCATGTATCTGCTCATACGGCATCTTAAGTGCACGAAGGAGTTTCTATGACTCATGCATGCTCTTTGGCAGGAGGTGACCCTCTAGAAGCAGGCTGCCAATAACTGTCAACATACCATCAAAGGCGTCTTGACTCAGGCTATACTGGGACTTTAACGCCATTATGCATCCAATGGCATCCAGTTGAGAAACCTTTGTCTGGCCTTGAAGGGGTTTCTGTGCCATGGCAAACATGTCATAGAATGCCTTTGCGGTTGCCTCTGGCTCCTCCTCCGTACATCCTTCAGCGAACTATGCCTCATGATAGTCATTTAACATGTCTGCTACCCCGGCATCAGCATCATAATCCTCGACGCGTGGTCTCACCACCTCCTCTCTCATACGATCGGCTTCACCATGGTAGACCCACCTGGTATAGTCTGCCATAAATCCATTCTTCCAAAGATGTTCCCCCATGACCTTCTTCGTTTGTCTTTTTCCTATTTGCACATTTGGTGCAGGGACAACAAATTTTACTCGCTCCTTTAGCAGCCATGCCAAATGCCCGTTCTAAGAAAGCATCGGTCTTGTCGATCCATTCATTGGTGACCTGACCCTGACTTCGGTCATTGGGACAGCAAATTTTACTCGCTCCTTTAGCAGCCACGCCAAATGCCCGTTCCAAGAAAGCATCGGTCATGCACCGAACTAACAGGGGCCATGTCTCGACACTCGGGGGAACTAGCCGCCCGCTCTGGGGCCTTGTTGGGGGCCTCAGTAGTCGGGCTGCCGATCACCTCACCGAGGGTGGCCTACTCTTGTCTTCTGTGCTTGGTGGGCCGCACCGGAGGGTCGGGGAGAGCACTGGTCAGTGGTTCGGTTCCCCGATTGCCATGTGTGGTGACTGTTAGCATGCACTCCTAGGTGGACAGTGTCCCATTACCGACCTTAGTTGAGGTTGAGGCGGCACTTGCCAGAGCCGGCCCCTTGGTCTCCTCAAGGTGGATCGAGGGGGCATCGAGGATGTCAAAGAAGACCCTGTGTGGTGGGGGCTTGCGAGAAGATTCCAGCTTTGCAGGGGTGTCAATTTCCTCGTTGTCCCGCCGAAGGACGTGATGGAGCTTGATGCCGTCAAACTTGTCCTCCAGCTTTTGGACTTCCACATAGTAGGCTTCAATCTTCTCATCATGGTAGGCCGACTCCTTCATGACCTAATTGATGACCAGTTTGGAGTCTCTCCATATGAAGAGGCACCGAGCACTGAGCTTGGTAGCTGCCTAGATGCCATGGAGGTGCGCCTCGTACTCTGCAACATTGTTAGTGGCCTAGAAGTGAAGCTGAAGGGCGTACCTTAGTTTTTCACTGTAGGGGGATATGAGGAGGACCCCCATGCCCACTCTCTCAAGGGTGAGGGAGCCATTGAAGTACATGGTCTAGTACTCCACCTTAGCAGGGACGGTTGAGCCTTGCTCCTCGGTCCACTCCACCACAAAGTCGGCAAGGACTTGGGACTTTATCAATCTGTGGGGGGCGTAGGTGATGTCGAGGCCCATGAGCTCAAGCCCCCACTTGGTGATGCGACCGGTGCTCTCTTGGTTGTTCACGATGTCCCCTAGGCCGCTGGAGGATATGACCACCATAGGTGGTTGTCGAAGTAGTGCTGGAGCTTGCGCTTGGTGATGAGCACGGCGTAGAGGAGCTTCTAAACTCTAGGGTAGTGGGCCTTCGAGTCAGAGAGGACCTCATTGATGAAGTAAACCAGCCACTAGACCTTGAGGGCATGGCCTTCCTCTTCATGTTCCACCACCAGCGCTGCACTGATAGTGTGTGGGGTGGTGGCCATGTAATGGAGCAGAGTATCCACTTAGAGGGGGAGTTTAGGATCGGAGGTGTGGTCAAGAAATCCTTTTGCCTTGTAAGCGCTTCCTAGGCTTCCTACGTCCACTCAAAGCACTCAGATTTCTTAAGGAGCTTGTATAGAGACATACCTCGTTCCTCGAGGTGGGATATGAAGCGGTTGAGCGCCACCAAGCACCCGGTGAGCCTCTAGGCTCCCTTCAGGTTCTTGATTGGCTCCATATCCTTGATCAGAGAGATCTTCTTGGGGTTGATCTCGATGACATGCTTTGAGATGATGAAGCCCAGGAGCTTCCTGGCGGGGACTCCAAACACGCACTTCTCTAGGTTCAGTTTGATGTGGTTTCCTCTAGGTCGTCGATCAACTATGTGGCCACATGAGTCTTGACAACAATGTCGTCGACATAGACTTCTAGGTTACGACTGATCTGCTCCCTGAAACACTTCTGCATGCACCGCTGGAAGGTGGCTCTAGCGTTTCAGAGGCCAAAAGGCATGGAAGTGTAGCAGAAAGCACAAAATGGGGTGATGAAAGATGTGGCTAGCTGATCGGAGGAGTTCATCGTGATCTGGTGGTACCCTGAGTACGCATCTAAAAAGTAGAGAGCCTCATAGCCGGTAGAGGAATCGACCACCTGGTCAATCTGAGGAAGGGGAACAGGTCATTCGGGCAGGCCTTGTTGAGGCCTGTATAGTTGACGCACATTCTCCACTTCCCATTCCTCTTCTTGATAAGGACGGGGTTGGCTAGCCAATCGGGGTGTTGAACCTCCTTGATCAAGCCGGTGACCAGGAGCCTGGTGAGCTCCTCGCCGTTTGCCTTGCGCTTCTCCTTGTCGATGCGGTGAAGGCGTTGCTGCACCGGCTTGGCGTTGGCTTTGATGTTGAGGCAATGCGTGGCAATTTCTCGGGGTCCTGATGTTGAGGCCGGGCATGTCTGACGGCTTCCATGCGAAGACATCGGTGTTGATGCGTAGGGACTCTATAAGGGCCGCTTCCGTGTCCGGGGACATGCCGACGCCTATGTAGAGTTGCTTCTCGGGTTCCTAGGGATAGACCCTAACCATCTTGGTGGCATCAACCCGATGAAAGGCCGCCATCGGGTTCTCCTTTATATTGTGCGGTGGCCCCTCCCCCATCTGGCGCTGGATCTAGGCGAAATTGGCTACGGCGATGTTGGCTGTGGCGAGGGACATGCCCTCTTGTTCGCAGAAGTAAGCTTTGGCCGGGAGGAGGTCACCACAATGACTACCTGTGGCCTAGGCATCTTGACCTTTAGGCAGCCATAGTGTGGGACAGCCATGAACTTCACATAGCATTACCACCCCAGCATAGCATGGTAGGGACT
Source organism: Miscanthus lutarioriparius (assembly GCA_904845875.1). Classification (NCBI taxonomy): domain Eukaryota; kingdom Viridiplantae; phylum Streptophyta; class Magnoliopsida; order Poales; family Poaceae; genus Miscanthus; species Miscanthus lutarioriparius. Next base: position 26,207,661 of record CAJGYO010000010.1, read on the forward strand.
GGCGAAGTCGACCACCTCGAATTCAAGAACCTCCTTCCATAAGTTGGAGGGATCCCCAACATGATGGGGAGTTGGATGCTTTCGAGAGGAGTGGCCTGGACTCCAGGGATGATCCCGAAGAATGGTGCCCCACCAGGGAAGAGGCTTTTCCTTGAGTTCCCCATGCGGTCGAGGGAGTTGGTTTAGAGAACGTTGAGGCTGCTTCCACCATCAATTAGCACCTTCGTGAGGTGTGCCCATCCAACAATGGAGCTGACGATGAGTGGAAAATGGCCCAGACTAGGGGCATGCCAAGGGTAGTCCTAGCTGCCGAAGGTGATGGGCACATCGTAGTGCCCTGCTCACCATGGTGACTTCCCGCAGAGAAGCCCCTGAGGGCCATGGGGGTGCCTAAGTCAGCCCTCCCCCGAAGACCATGGGGCAGATCTACACTGCATCGGGGGTGAACTCCACCGCGTTCTGCTCTCCTACGGTCAGAGGAGGGGGCCATTCATGGTGCCCTGGCGATGACGTGGGGCTTTTAGGCCTACTGGCGGCCGGTGGCCGGTAGACCGAACACCACCTCCCTCATCAAGTCGGGGGAGTGTAGGAGGATTTCCCTCGTCCCGAGGGTGATCCTGACCTAGGTGCGGAGTGCTATCCCCACCATCCTTAGCTTATGGTAGATCTACGCTGGATCTGCTGGGCTAGGACTTCAAGATCTGTTCCCAAGTGTCCTATTGGAGGGGGTGGCGTCAGGAGCTCGCTGCTCGCCATCGCAGCACCATTGAGCGGATGAAGTTCGCCATAGCAGTCTGTGACATAGGCCAGGATGAAAAAGTTAAGGACCTGGCCCATAGCGAAGGCGCCGACTATGATGGAGAACTCCATAGGGAGGCAGACAACGCCATCTGGGGCGGCGCTGCTTGCTCCGGCGATGAGGCGAGTGGCTTTGCCCACCGTAGAGCCTGAATCACACTTGACGCTGCGCCCTACCTGGAGCGCCAGCTGTCACGGGGTTGGAACAACAATAAGCATTATTGTTCAAGTTAGTGTCAGAGTACATGTCTGCGATGACTTTGGTGGACTCAAGAACACAGGAATCATAGAGGGGACGTAAAGATTTATCCTGGTTTGTGCCGATCGATGCCCTACGTCCAGCAGCTGATGTTCCTTATACTCAGGAGCACCCAAAATCAGGCGGTTACAACAGAGTGTACAAGAGGTAGAGATAGAGATTTTGTAGGGGGTTAGCTAGGTGCTAATCCTAGGTTGCCTCGCCGCTGGTGGAGTCTTCCCCTCATCGGAGAGGAGGAAGACGATGGGTGCGGTGGAGGAGCTCTGGTGCCCCTCTCCGGGTTCCTCTGCTCTCGATGCTGAGCAGGAACGGATCGATGAGGAATGGAATGATATGTCTAGGATCATTCTCTCCCCTCTCTAGGATCTGACCTCCCATTATATTTTGAGGTAGGTCGGGTACATGGTGGTTTTGGGGCGATGAGTCTACGGTCTAGATGCGCCGGAGTCCAGTAGGGTCTTGCAGTGTCGCTCTGTGGACCGCAGTGATGTCATGGAGTTGAAGATGCAAACACTCTGTGTGTCAGGCTGTGTCGGCTTGGACCGACCTTCCCTAGGTGCGCCTTGTGGAGACTTCTTGGTGGTGAAGGAGGTCGGCTCGAGGGGCTGACATGTGGGCCCGAGAGCCCCCGAGCCCCTGGAGGCCGTGGAGGGTTTGTCTTCTTGTGTCATGCCCCGTGAGTGACACTATTGGGGGAGCGGCCAACAGGCCATGCCCAAGGGGCAGCACCTGGGAGGCCCCGAGCCTTGGTGGCTCAGGGCGTGTCTTCTTGCGCTCGGGCCTTGGCTAGTGCTAAAGGCCAGGAAGGGGCCAAGGATCTAGTCAGGCTCTAGTCGGCTAGGAGCGTGAGGCTCGGGCGAACCCTCGAGCCCCGAGCAGAGGCGGTGGCGTGCTCGGGCTTGGCTTGATTCCTTAGTCTAAGGGTGCGAGCGAGCGTTTCCGATGGGTATAGCCCTTGAGCCCCCGAGCGATCTCGGAGGGGTCAGTCGGGAGATCTCTCGATCGGGAACCCTTGATCCCGGGCTCAACAAACCCATATGTTGGGATCTCGTCTCCTGGTTCAAGCAATAAGATAGAAAATGGCTGAAGCCAGAGAAGAACTGAGAAGAACAGATGAGTACCTCACCAACATCGAGGGCAATGTGGGCAACGACCTAAACCCGGAACCCTCTCACCTTAAAGTAGTCGACCCATTCATAATCCAGCATCACACCGACCATATCATTGCCTAACCATGAGCTAAACCACCACCACCTCACCACCACCTCAACCTTACCTTCGCCTCCATCACCTATACCCAGACATCAACCCACCTCCAAACCATAGGAATCAACCACCACCCATGCCATACAACCCAAAGTCCCCCATAACCCAAATCCTCCAGACCCAAAGACGGCGACTGTTGACAGTCGTTAACATCAATCATAAACCGTCAACATAACCTGCATATGTACTTAATTCCATCACCAAACATAGGTCTAGGGGTCTAAACTAATAAATTCCATGAGTTTTGGTGAATATGTGTTTTCAGCAGGGTTTATCTAGAAAACCATCAAGGTGGACCTATTCATTAAAGTAAATCATGCTTAACCACGGCGTAAACAACTCCATAAGGTTCCAGAGGACACCACACCAAAAAAGGCTATGAGGGGCTGCCAAGTGGGGCCGGTCGGCCCTACCTGCAGGTCAGCCGGCCTATGGGACCCATAGCTAAGTGTATCCTTTGAATAACGGTTCTCCACTGCCTTAAAGATCGCATCTACGCCATTTATTCAAGTCGGGTTGATTCGAGGGTCCAGAATTGACGCTACCCCCTATATATACAGCCCTGTTGAAAGGTCCTTATTTGGTTTTGGTAATTGAGTGACAACTTAGGTGGACTAATTGTGATTATGTGAGATACACATGTGATTAGTCCACAGGTACATGTGTGTGAGCAACATATGCCATGAAGGTGAAAATGGCTTAGAGATGTTGCAAAGCTCAGACATGTGATGATGAAGGAGCTTATTGCACATGAGACATGACATTGAGTCATGTGATCAAGGTGGAGAAGATCAAGACAAGACTTGGCTTGATGGACCGGTTGCAAGCGTGAAGGGCAAGTCGAAGGCTTTGGAGTGATGGACCGCGTGGCGGTGAAGCTTGAGCAAGACTTGGCGCCAATGGACGATGGCAACGGTGAAGAGCAAGTGAAGTCAAGATCGATGAACCAATATGATCATGTGATGATATGAAGTGGATCATATCATTGTTGATCGTGTTGGTGCATGTGTTGCATCGACGTTGGAGGAGATGGAATGGAATGCGCAAGGCAATGGTATAACCTAGGGCATTTTCATTTCACCGGTCATAGGTGTGTAGAGAAGTTTATGCCCGTGTTTAGGATAGATGTCCGTACTATCAAGAGGAGCAAACTTGTTTGCATATCGGTCATCTAGTGCCACTCGAGTGATCTAACTTTGCATCATCGCTAGGATTGAGTGGCGTGGAAAGTTGAGTGGCTAACCCTTTGGAAAATGATTGTGAAAAGCTAACACACATACACATGGTGGTGTACACTTGGTGGTGCTGGCACATTTACAAAGGAGATGAAGTTGGAGTTGATGTGGATCAACCCGGCGATGGAATGGTGGCGAGAAGGGTTAGGAACTCCACCAGCGGAGTGTCTAGTTTGAATAATAATAAGAGTACAAGCACAAGACAACAATGCAAATGGATATCTAGTTTGAATGTTTCAAGTGGTATCTAGACGACCCATTCATAATCCAGCATCACCCCGACCATATCATCGCCTAACCACGAGCTAACCCACCACCACCTCGCCACCACCTCAACCTTACCTTCACCTCCATCACCTATACCCAGACATCAACCCACCTCCAAACCATAGGAATGAACCACCACCCATGCCATACAACCCAAAGTCCCCCTTAACCCAAATCCTCCAGACCCAAAGACGGTGACTGTTGACAGTCGTTAACATCAATCATAAACCGTCAACATAACCTGCATATGTACTTAATTCCATCACCAAACATAGGTCTAGGGGTCTAAACTAATAAATTCTATGAGTTTTGGTGAACTTGTGTTTTCAGCAGGGTTTATCCAGAAAACTATCAAGGTGGACCTATTCATTAAAGTAAATCATGCTTAACCACGGCGTAAACAACTCCATAAGGTTCCAGAGGACACCACACCAAAAAGGGCTATGAGGGGCTGCCAAGTGGGGCCGGTCGGCCCTACCTGCATGTCGGCCGGCCTATGGGACCCATAGCTAAGTGTATCCTTTGAATAACGGTTCTCCACCGCCTTAAAGATCGTATCTACGCCATTTATTCAAGTCGGGTTGATTCGAGGGTCCAGAATTGACGCTACCCCCTATATATACAGCCCTGTTGAAAGGTCCTTGTTTGGTTTTGGTAGTTGAGTGACAACTTAGGTGGACTAATTGTGTTTATGTGAGATACACAGGTGATTAGTCCACAGGTACATGTGTGTGAGCAACATATGCCATGAAGGTGAAAATGGCTTAGAGATGTTGCAAAGCTCAGACATGTGATGATGAAGGAGCTTATTGCACATGAGACATGACATTGAGTCATGTGATCAAGGTGGAGAAGATCAAGACAAGACTTGGCTTGATGGACCGGTTGCAAGCATGAAGGGCAAGTCGAAGGCTTTGGAGTGATGGACCACGTGGCGGTGAAGCTTGAGCAAGACTTGGCTTCAATAGACGATGGCAATGGTGAAGAGCAATTGAAGTCAAGATCGATGAACTAATATGATCACGTGATGATATGAAGTGGATCATATCATTGTTGATCGTGTTGGTGCATGTGTTGCATCGACGTTGGAGGAGATGGAATGGAATGCGCAAGGCAAAGGTATAACCTAGGGCATTTCATTTCACCGGTCATAGGTGTGTAGAGAAGTTTATGCCCGGGTTTAGAATAGATGGCCGTACTATCAAGAGGAGCAAACTTGTTTGCATATCGGTCATCTAGTGCCACTCGAGTGATCTAACTTTGCATCATCGCTAGGATTGAGTGGCATGGAAAGTTTAGTGGCTAACCCTTTGGAAAATGATTGTGAAAAGATAACACACATACACATGGTGGTGTACACTTGGTGGTGCTGGCACATTTACAAAGGAGATGAAGTTGGAGTTGATGTGGATCAACCCGGCGATGGAATGTTGCCGAGAAGGGTTAGGAACTCCACCGGTGGAGTGTCTAGTTTGAATAATAATAAGAGTACAAGCACAAGACAACAATACAAATGGATATCTAGTTTGAATGTTTCAAGTGGTATCTAGATGACCCATTCATAATCCAGCATCACCCCGACCATATCATCGCCTAACCACGAGCTAACCCCCCACCACCTCGCCACCACCTCAACCTTACCTTGGCCTCCATCACCTATACCCAGACATCAACCCACCTCCAAACCATAGGAATCAACCACCACCCATGCCATACAACCCAAAGTCCCCCTTAACCCAAATCCTCCAGACCCAAAGACGACGACTGTTGACAGTCGTTAACATCAATCATAAACCGTCAACATAACCGGCATATGTACTTAATTCCATCACCAAACATAGGTCTAGGGGTCTAAACTAATAAATTCCATGAGTTTTGGTGAATCTGTGTTTTCAGCAGGGTTTATCTAGAAAACTATCAAGGTGGACCTATTCATTAAAGTAAATCATGCTTAACCACGGCATAAACAACTCCATAAGGTTCCAGAGGACACCACACCAAAAAAGGCTATGAGGGGCTGCCAAGTGGGGCCGGTCGGCCCTACCTGCAGGTCGGCCGGCCTGTGGGACCCATAGCTAAGTGTATCCTTCGAATAACGGTTCTCCACCGCCTTAAAGATCGCATCTACGCCATTTACTCAAGTTGAGTTGATTCGAGGGTCCAGAATTGACGCTGCCCCCTATATATACAGCCCTGTTGAAAGGTCCTTGTTTGGTTTTGGTAGTTGAGTGACAACTTAGGTGGACTAATTGTGTTTATGTGAGATACACAGGTGATTAGTCCACAGGTACATGTGTGTGAGCAACATATGCCATGAAGGTGAAAATGGCTTAGAGATGTTGCAAAGCTCAGACATGTGATGATGAAGGAGCTTATTGCACATGAGACATGACATTGAGTCATGTGATTAAGGTGGAGAAGATCAAGACAAGACTTGGCTTGATGGACCGGTTGCAAGCGTGAAGGGCAAGTCGAAGGCTTTGGAGTGATGGACCGCGTGGCGGTGAAGCTTGAGCAAGACTTGGCTTCGATGGACGACGGCAACGGTGAAGAGCAATTGAAGTCAAGATCGATGAACCAATATGATCACGTGATGATATGAAGTGGATCATATCATTGTTGATCGTGTTGGTACATGTGTTGCATCGACGTTGGAGGAGATGGAATGGAATGCGCAAGGAAAAGGTATAACCTAGGGCATTTCATTTCACCGGTCATAGGTGTGTAGAGAAGTTTATGCCCGTGTTTAGGATAGATGGCCGTACTATCAAGAGGAGCAAACTTGTTTGCATATCGGTCATCTAGTGCCACTCGAGTGATCTAACTTTGCATCATCGCTAGGATTGAGTGGCATGGAAAGTTGAGTGGCTAACCCTTTGGAAAATGATTGTGAAAAGCTAACACACATACACATGGTGGTGTACACTTGGTGGTGCTGGCACATTTACAAAGGAGATGAAGTTGGAGTTGATGTGGATCAACCCGGCGATGGAATGGTGGCGAGAAGTGTTAGGAACTCCACCGGCGGAGTGTCTAGTTTGAATAATAATAAGAGTACAAGCACAAGACAACAATGCAAATGGATATCTAGTTTGAATGTTTCAAGTGGTATCTAGACGACCCATTCATAATCCAGCATCACCCCGACCATATCATCGCCTAACCACGAGCTAACCCACCACCACCTCGCCACCACCTCAACCTTACCTTCACCTCCATCACCTATACCCAGACATCAACCCACCTCCAAACCATAGGAATGAACCACCACCCATGCCATACAACCCAAAGTCCCCCTTAACCCAAATCCTCCAGACCCAAAGACGGCGACTGTTGACAGTCGTTAACATCAATCATAAACCGTCAACATAACCTGCATATGTACTTAATTCCATCACCAAACATAGGTCTAGGGGTCTAAACTAATAAATTCTATGAGGTTTGGTGAATCTGTGTTTTCAGCAGGGTTTATCCAGAAAACTATCAAGGTGGACCTATTCATTAAAGTAAATCATGCTTAACCACGGCGTAAACAACTCCATAAGGTTCCAGAGGACACCACACCAAAAAGGGCTATGAGGGGCTGCCAAGTGGGGCCGGTCGGCCCTACCTGCATGTCGGCCGGCCTATGGGACCCATAGCTAAGTGTATCCTTTGAATAACGGTTCTCCACTGCCTTAAAGATCGCATCTACGCCATTTATTCAATTCGGGTTGATTTGAGGGTCCAGAATTGACGCTACCCCCTATATATACAGCCCTGTTGAAAGGTCCTTGTTTGGTTTTGGTAGTTGAGTGACAACTTAGGTGGACTAATTGTGTTTATGTGAGATACACAGGTGATTAGTCCACAGGTACATGTGTGTGAGCAACATATGCCATGAAGGTGAAAATGGCTTAGAGATGTTGCAAAGCTCAGACATGTGATGATGAAGGAGCTTATTGCACATGAGACATGACATTGAGTCATGTGATTAAGGTGGAGAAGATCAAGACAAGACTTGGCTTGATGGACCGGTTGCAAGCGTGAAGGGCAAGTCGAAGGCTTTGGAGTGATGCACCGCGTGGCGGTGGAGCTTGAGCAAGACTTGGCGTCGATGGACGATGGCAACGGTGAAGAGCAATTGAAGTCAAGATCGATGAACCAATATGATCACGTGATGATATGAAGTGGATCATATCATTGTTGATCGTGTTGGTGCATGTGTTGCATCGACGTTGGAGGAGATGGAATGGAATGCGCAAGGCAAAGGTATAACCTAGGGCATTTCATTTCACCGGTCATAGGTGTGTAGAGAAGTTTATGCCCGGGTTTAGGATAGATGGCCGTACTATCAAGAGGAGCAAACTTGTTTGCATATCGGTCATCTAGTGCCACTCGAGTGATCTAACTTTGCATCATCGCTAGGATTGAGTGGCATGGAAAGTTGAGCGGCTAACCCTTTGGAAAATGATTGTGAAAAGCTAACACACATACACATGGTGGTGTACACTTGGTGGTGCTGGCACATTTACAAAGGAGATGAAGTTGGAGTTGATGTGGATCAACCCGGCGATGGAATGGTGGCGAGAAGGGTTAGGAACTCCACCGGCGGAGTGTCTAGTTTGAATAATAATAAGAGTACAAGCACAAGAAAACAATACAAATGGATATCTAGTTTGAATGTTTCAAGTGGTATCTAGACGACCCATTCATAATCCAGCATCACCCCGACCATATCATCGCCTAACCACGAGCTAACCCACCACCACCTCAACCTTACCTTCACCTCCATCACCTATACCCAGACATCAACCCACCTCCAAACCATAGGAATCAACCACCACCCATGCCATACAACCCAAAGTCCCCCTTAACCCAAATCCCCCAGACCCAAAGACGGTGACTGTTGACAGTCGTTAACATCAATCATAAATCGTCAACATAACCTGCATATGTACTTAATTCCATCACCAAACATAGGTCTAGGGGTCTAAACTAATAAATTCCATGAGTTTTGGTGAATCTGTGTTTTCAGTAGGGTTTATCCAGAAAACCATCAAGGTGGACCTATTCATTAAAGTAAATCATGCTTAACCACGGCGTAAACAACTCCATAAGGTTCCAGAGGACACCACACCAAAAAAGGCTATGAGGGGCTGCCAAGTGGGGCCGGTCGGCCCTACCTTCAGGTCGGCCGGCCTGTGGGACCCATAGCTAAGTGTATCCTTCGAATAACGGTTCTCCACCGCCTTAAAGGTCGCATCTACGCCATTTATTGAAGTCGGGTTGATTCGAGGGTCTAGAATTGGCGCTACCCCCTATATATACAGCCCTGTTGAAAGGTCCTTGTTTGGTTTTGGTAATTGAGTGACAACTTAGGTGGACTAATTGTGTTTATGTGAGATACACAGGTGATTAGTCCACAGGTACATGTGTGTGAGCAACATATGCCATGAAGGAGAAAATGGCTTAGAGATGTTGCAAAGCTCAAACTTGTGATGATGAAGGACCTTATTGCACATGAGACATGACATTGAGTCATGTGATCAAGGTGGAGAAGATCAAGACAAGACTTGGCTTGATGGACCGGTTGCAAGCGTGAAGGGCAAGTCGAAGGCTTTGGAGTGATGCACCGCGTGGCGGTGGAGCTTGAGCAAGACTTGGCGTCGATGGACGATGGCAACGGTGAAGAGCAATTGAAGTCAAGATCGATGAACCAATATGATCACGTGATGATATGAAGTGGATCATATCAATGTTGATCGTGTTGGTGCATGTGTTGCATCGACGTTGGAGGAGATGGAATGGAATGCGCAAGGCAAAGGTATAACCTAGGGCATTTCATTTCACCGGTCATAGGTGTGTGAGAAGTTTATGACCGGGTTTAGGATAGATGGCCGTACTATCAAGAGGAGCAAACTTGTTTGCATATCGGTCATCTAGTGCCACTCGAGTGATCTAACTTTGCATCATCGCTAGGATTGAGTGGCATGGCAAGTTGAGTGGCTAACCCTTTGGAAAATGATTGTGAAAAGCTAACACACATACATATGGTGGTGTACACTTGGTGGTGCTGGCACATTTACAAAGGAGATGAAGTTGTAGTTGATGTGGATCAACTCAAATGATGGAAAGGTGGCGAGAAGGGTTAGGAACTCCACCGGCAGAGTGTCTAGTTTGAATAATAATAAGAGTACAAGCACAAGACAACAATGCAAATGGATATCTAGTTTGAATGTTTCAAGTGGTATCTAGACTCAAGTGAATCATAAAATGGTATCACATCATAAAGATATCTTATAAGTGGTACTCATAAAGAGAGCAAATGTTCAAGAAAATGGTCAAAATTGATAAATCCAACAAGTGGTTCCAAACTAGAAAATTATTTAAAATGGTATCACATCTACATATGGCATCTATCATACAAGTGATATCAATCATGCAAAAAGATGGTTCCCCAAGTGATCCTAAACTTTAAGTAATCATCAAATGAAAGATGCATCCCTCACCTACAAGAGCTCAAATATATAAAATGGATGACCCATACATAAAAATGGTATCTACAAGTAGTGTCTTTCCAACAATCAAGTAATGTCCATCGAAAATGCAAGATTTAAGTCTCAACCATCTACCCCAACGTGCATACCTTTGCATCAATAAGAAGCATACCTTTTATGGAAATTGATGCCAAAGGGGGAGAAATTGTACAAAGATATGAAAGATATGGGGGAGAGATTGTACAAACATAAGAAAGATATGAAAATCTTAAGATTGTACAAAAGGAAGAGATAGGACATGGACATGAACAAAGAGGGAGCAACATTGGAGAAAAGAAAAGGATCAAATTCTTGGACAAGAGAAGCACACAAGTAGGGGGAGCAAGCTCATGAACTTTGAATGATTGCATTTGATATGTGCATATTCATGTGCTTGATTGCATTGCATAAGTTATTAAATAAAATATGCATGCTTGGGTGGTGTATGCTAGTTATAGAACTTGAATGATGATTTGATAACTAGTATGCATAGGATGATAGCTAGACACTTGGTATGTTTTTCAAGTAATACTAGTACCTTGCTTTTAATGTTGATCTCATGAGGTATCTAGTGATTTTTATTTCCAAGTGTTATCTAGCTAACCATGGTGCTAAGGATGAACTTAAAGGTGCAACTCCGATTGGTATCACGCTTCAAAGGTTTATTCTATACACCTTAGCATCATTCGGTAGTAATTACTTTCCCACCATTTCAATCTATGCATATGTGCAAGCTTCAATTTAAATACTCTAGCACATATGTAGGGGGAGCTAATACTACCATTTCGGGTTTGTGGTACTTGTCCAAAATCATTTACACATGGTAAAATTGCTTGGGCCAGCAACATGAATCCAAAAGTGTTTAATTTACATATCTTTGTAGAGTTGTCATCAATTACCAAAAAGGGGGAGATTGAAAGGTCCTTGTTTGGTTTTGGTAATTGAGTGACAACTTAGGTGGACTAATTGTGTTTATGTGAGATACACAGGTGATTAGTCCACAGGTACATGTGTGTGAGCAACATATGCCATGAAGGTGAAAATGGCTTAGCGATGTTGCAAAGCTCACACATGTGATGATGAAGGAGCTTACTGCACATGAGACATGACATTGAGTCTTGTGATCAAGGTGGAGAAGATCAAGACAAGACTTGGCTTGATGGACCGGTTGCAAGCGTGACGGGCAAGTCGAAGGCTTTGGAGTGATGGACCGCGTGGCGGTGAAGCTTGAGCAAGACTCGGCGCCGATGGACGATGGCAACGGTGAAGAGCAAGTGAAGTCAAGATCGATGAACCAATATGATCACGTGATGATATGAAGTGGATCATATCATTGTTGATCGTGTTGGTGCATGTCTTGCATTGACGCTGGAGGAGATGGAATGGAATGCGCAAGGCAAAGGTATAACCTCGGGCATTTCATTTCACCGGTCATAGGTGTGTAGAGAAGTTTATGACCGGGTTTAGGATAGATGGCCGTACTATCAAGAGGAGCAAACTTGTTTGCATATCGGTCATCTAGTGCCACTCGAGTGATCTAACTTTGCATCATCGCTAGGATTGAGTGGCATGGAAAGTTGAGTGGCTAACCCTTTGGAAAATGATTGTGAAAAGCTAACACACATACACATGGTGGTGTACACTTGGTGGTGCTGGCACATTTACAAAGGAGATGAAGTTGGAGTTGATGTGGATCAACCCGGCGATGGAATGGTGGCGAGAAGGGTTAGGAACTCCACCGGCGGAGTGTCTAGTTTGAATAATAATAAGAGTACAAGCACAAGACAACAATGCAAATGGATATCTAGTTTGAATGTTTCAAGTGGTATCTAGACGACCCATTCATAATCCAGCATCACCCCGACCATATCATCGCCTAACCACGAGCTAACCCACCACCACCTCGCCACCACCTCAACCTTACCTTCACCTCCATCACCTATACCCAGACATCAACCCACCTCCAAACCATAGGAATGAACCACCACCCATGCCATACAACCCAAAGTCCCCCTTAACCCAAATCCTCCAGACCCAAAGACGGCGACTGTTGACAGTCGTTAACATCAATCATAAACCGTCAACATAACCTGCATATGTACTTAATTCCATCACCAAACATAGGTCTAGGGGTCTAAACTAATAAATTCTATGAGGTTTGGTGAATCTGTGTTTTCAGCAGGGTTTATCCAGAAAACTATCAAGGTGGACCTATTCATTAAAGTAAATCATGCTTAACCACGGCGTAAACAACTCCATAAGGTTCCAGAGGACACCACACCAAAAAGGGCTATGAGGGGCTGCCAAGTGGGGCCGGTCGGCCCTACCTGCATGTCGGCCGACCTATGGGACCCATAGCTAAGTGTATCCTTTGAATAACGGTTCTCCACTGCCTTAAAGATCGCATCTACGCCATTTATTCAATTCGGGTTGATTTGAGGGTCCAGAATTGACGCTACCCCCTATATATACAGCCCTGTTGAAAGGTCCTTGTTTGGTTTTGGTAGTTGAGTGACAACTTAGGTGGACTAATTGTGTTTATGTGAGATACACAGGTGATTAGTCCACAGGTACATGTGTGTGAGCAACATATGCCATGAAGGAGAAAATGGCTTAGAGATGTTGCAAAGCTCAGACATGTGATGATGAAGGAGCTTATTACACATGAGACATGACATTGAGTCATGTGATCAAGGTGGAGAAGATCAAGACAAGACTTGGCTTGATGGACCGGTTGTAAGCGTGAAGGGCAAGTCAAAGGCTTTGGAGTGATGGACCGCGTGGCGGTGAAGCTTGAGTAAGGCTTGGCTTCGATGGACGATGGCAATGGTGAAGAGCAATTGAAGTCAAGATCAATGAACCAATATGATCACGTGATGATATGAAGTGGATCATATCATTGTTGATCGTGTTGGTGCATGTGTTGCATCGACGTTGGAGGAGATGGAATGGAATGCGCAAGGCAAAGGTATAACCTAGGGCATTTCATTTCACCGGTCATAGGTGTGTAGAGAAGTTTATGCCCGGGTTTAGGATAGATGGCCGTACTATCAAGAGGAGCAAACTTGTTTGCATATCGGTCATCTAGTGCCACTCGAGTGATCTAACTTTGCATCATCGCTAGGATTGAGTGGCATGGAAAGTTGAGCGGCTAACCCTTTGGAAAATGATTGTGAAAAGCTAACACACATACACATGGTGGTGTACACTTGGTGGTGCTGGCACATTTACAAAGGAGATGAAGTTGGAGTTGATGTGGATCAACTCAGCGATGGAATGGTGGCGAGAAGGGTTAGGAACTCCACCGGCAGAGTGTCTAGTTTGAATAATAATAAGAGTACAAGCACAAGACAACAATGCAAATGGATATCTAGTTTGAATGTTTCAAGTGGTATCTAGACTCAAGTGAATCATAAAATGGTATCACATCATAAAGATATCTTATAAGTGGTACTCATAAAGAGAGCAAATGTTCAAGAAAATGGTCAAAATTGATAAATCCAACAAGTGGTTCCAAACTAGAAAATTATTTAAAATGGTATCACATCTACATATGGCATCTATCATACAAGTGATATCAATCATGCAAAAAGATGGTTCCCCAAGTGATCCTAAACTTTAAGTAATCATCAAATGAAAGATGCATCCCTCACCTACAAGAGCTCAAATATATAAAATGGATGACCCATACATAAAAATGGTATCTACAAGTAGTGTCTTTCCAACAATCAAGTAATGTCCATCGAAAATGCAAGATTTAAGTCTCAACCATCTACCCCAACGTGCATACCTTTGCATCAATAAGAAGCATACCTTTTATGGAAATTGATGCCAAAGGGGGAGAAATTGTACAAAGATATGAAAGATATGGGGGAGAGATTGTACAAACATAAGAAAGATATGAAAATCTTAAGATTGTACAAAAGGAAGAGATAGGACATGGACATGAACAAAGAGGGAGCAACATTGGAGAAAAGAAAAGGATCAAATTCTTGGACAAGAGAAGCACACAAGTAGGGGGAGCAAGCTCATGAACTTTGAATGATTGCATTTGATATGTGCATATTCATGTGCTTGATTGCATTGCATAAGTTATTAAATAAAATATGCATGCTTGGGTGGTGTATGCTAGTTATAGAACTTGAATGATGATTTGATAACTAGTATGCATAGGATGATAGCTAGACACTTGGTATGTTTTTCAAGTAATACTAGTACCTTGCTTTTAATGTTGATCTCATGAGGTATCTAGTGATTTTTATTTCCAAGTGTTATCTAGCTAACCATGGTGCTAAGGATGAACTTAAAGGTGCAACTCCGATTGGTATCACGCTTCAAAGGTTTATTCTATACACCTTAGCATCATTCGGTAGTAATTACTTTCCCACCATTTCAATCTATGCATATGTGCAAGCTTCAATTTAAATACTCTAGCACATATGTAGGGGGAGCTAATACTACCATTTCGGGTTTGTGGTACTTGTCCAAAATCATTTACACATGGTAAAATTGCTTGGGCCAGCAACATGAATCCAAAAGTGTTTAATTTACATATCTTTGTAGAGTTGTCATCAATTACCAAAAAGGGGGAGATTGAAAGGTCCTTGTTTGGTTTTGGTAATTGAGTGACAACTTAGGTGGACTAATTGTGTTTATGTGAGATACACAGGTGATTAGTCCACAGGTACATGTGTGTGAGCAACATATGCCATGAAGGTGAAAATGGCTTAGCGATGTTGCAAAGCTCACACATGTGATGATGAAGGAGCTTACTGCACATGAGACATGACATTGAGTCTTGTGATCAAGGTGGAGAAGATCAAGACAAGACTTGGCTTGATGGACCGGTTGCAAGCGTGACGGGCAAGTCGAAGGCTTTGGAGTGATGGACCGCGTGGCGGTGAAGCTTGAGCAAGACTCGGCGCCGATGGACGATGGCAACGGTGAAGAGCAATTGAAGTCAAGATCGATGAACCAATATGATCACGTGATGATATGAAGTGGATCATATCAATGTTGATCGTGTTGGTGCATGTGTTGCATCGACGTTGGAGGAGATGGAATGGAATGCGCAAGGCAAAGGTATAACCTAGGGCATTTCATTTCACCGGTCATAGGTGTGTGAGAAGTTTATGACCGGGTTTAGGATAGATGGCCGTACTATCAAGAGGAGCAAACTTGTTTGCATATCGGTCATCTAGTGCCACTCGAGTGATCTAACTTTGCATCATCGCTAGGATTGAGTGGCATGGCAAGTTGAGTGGCTAACCCTTTGGAAAATGATTGTGAAAAGCTAACACACATACACATGGTGGTGTACACTTGGTGGTGCTGGCACATTTACAAAGGAGATGAAGTTGTAGTTGATGTGGATCAACTCAGCGATGGAAAGGTGGCGAGAAGGGTTAGGAACTCCACCGGCAGAGTGTCTAGTTTGAATAATAATAAGAGTACAAGCACAAGACAACAATGCAAATGGATATCTAGTTTGAATGTTTCAAGTGGTATCTAGACTCAAGTGAATCATAAAATGGTATCACATCATAAAGATATCTTATAAGTGGTACTCATAAAGAGAGCAAATGTTCAAGAAAATGGTCAAAATTGATAAATCCAACAAGTGGTTCCAAACTAGAAAATTATTTAAAATGGTATCACATCTACATATGGCATCTATCATACAAGTGATATCAATCATGCAAAAAGATGGTTCCCCAAGTGATCCTAAACTTTAAGTAATCATCAAATGAAAGATGCATCCCTCACCTACAAGAGCTCAAATATATAAAATGGATGACCCATACATAAAAATGGTATCTACAAGTAGTGTCTTTCCAACAATCAAGTAATGTCCATCGAAAATGCAAGATTTAAGTCTCAACCATCTACCCCAACGTGCATACCTTTGCATCAATAAGAAGCATACCTTTTATGGAAATTGATGCCAAAGGGGGAGAAATTGTACAAAGATATGAAAGATATGGGGGAGAGATTGTACAAACATAAGAAAGATATGAAAATCTTAAGATTGTACAAAAGGAAGAGATAGGACATGGACATGAACAAAGAGGGAGCAACATTGGAGAAAAGAAAAGGATCAAATTCTTGGACAAGAGAAGCACACAAGTAGGGGGAGCAAGCTCATGAACTTTGAATGATTGCATTTGATATGTGCATATTCATGTGCTTGATTGCATTGCATAAGTTATTAAATAAAATATGCATGCTTGGGTGGTGTATGCTAGTTATAGAACTTGAATGATGATTTGATAACTAGTATGCATAGGATGATAGCTAGACACTTGGTATGTTTTTCAAGTAATACTAGTACCTTGCTTTTAATGTTGATCTCATGAGGTATCTAGTGATTTTTATTTCCAAGTGTTATCTAGCTAACCATGGTGCTAAGGATGAACTTAAAGGTGCAACTCCGATTGGTATCACGCTTCAAAGGTTTATTCTATACACCTTAGCATCATTCGGTAGTAATTACTTTCCCACCATTTCAATCTATGCATATGTGCAAGCTTCAATTTAAATACTCTAGCACATATGTAGGGGGAGCTAATACTACCATTTCGGGTTTGTGGTACTTGTCCAAAATCATTTACACATGGTAAAATTGCTTGGGCCAGCAACATGAATCCAAAAGTGTTTAATTTACATATCTTTGTAGAGTTGTCATCAATTACCAAAAAGGGGGAGATTGAAAGGTCCTTGTTTGGTTTTGGTAATTGAGTGACAACTTAGGTGGACTAATTGTGTTTATGTGAGATACACAGGTGATTAGTCCACAGGTACATGTGTGTGAGCAACATATGCCATGAAGGTGAAAATGGCTTAGCGATGTTGCAAAGCTCACACATGTGATGATGAAGGAGCTTACTGCACATGAGACATGACATTGAGTCTTGTGATCAAGGTGGAGAAGATCAAGACAAGACTTGGCTTGATGGACCGGTTGCAAGCGTGACGGGCAAGTCGAAGGCTTTGGAGTGATGGACCGCGTGGCGGTGAAGCTTGAGCAAGACTCGGCGCCGATGGACGATGGCAACGGTGAAGAGCAAGTGAAGTCAAGATCGATGAACCAATATGATCACGTGATGATATGAAGTGGATCATATCATTGTTGATCGTGTTGGTGCATGTCTTGCATTGACGCTGGAGGAGATGGAATGGAATGCGCAAGGCAAAGGTATAACCTCGGGCATTTCATTTCACCGGTCATAGGTGTGTAGAGAAGTTTATGACCGGGTTTAGGATAGATGGCCGTACTATCAAGAGGAGCAAACTTGTTTGCATATCGGTCATCTAGTGCCACTCGAGTGATCTAACTTTGCATCATCGCTAGGATTGAGTGGCGTGGCAAGTTGAGTGGCTAACCCTTTGGAAAATGATTGTGAAAAGCCAACACACATACACATGGTGGTGTACACTTGGTGGTGTTGGCTCATTTACAAAGGAGATGAAGTTAGAGTTGATGTGGATCAACTCGGCGATGGAATGGTGGTGAGAAGGGTTAGGAACTCCACCGGCAGAGTGTCCGACGGTGCCACCGGCGCCCTAGTTAGAAAAGACAGGGTCTCACAGAGTGGATCGGACGCTGGTCACGTGGTGACCGGACACTGGGATCCTGCGTCCGGTCAGTAGCAGCAGAGATGCGTCCGGTCATGTCCGGTACCTTACTGGAAACGACCGGACGCTGGAGGCTCAGCGTCCAGTCAGTTGTTGTTGGAGCGTCCAGTCGACAAATGACCATTGAGATCTAGCGAACAGAGTTTGAAGGAAGGGACACGTGGCGTGCATCGTACGACCGGACGCTGAGGTCCAGCGTCCGGTCGATCGGACCGGAGCGTCCGGTCGTCCCGAGTTTTGCCCAGTGAAGGGGTAATGGCTCTATTTGTTCGTGGGGTTATAAATAGAGGCCATGGTTGGCCTTGGGCTTGTAGCTGAGCACACTATAGCCTTGGTGGCTTGTGTGGTAGTGGTTGGAGCCCTCCATCTCACACATACATGATAGTGATCATCCGATAGTATGAGAGAGTGATTCTAGTGCGATTGCATCGTGAGGTTGCATCGAGTGGCACTAGGTGGTAGTGTTGCAAGCCGGTGGTGCTTGTTACTCTTGGAGGTTGCCACCTCCTAGACGGCTTGGTGGTGGTCTCCGTCGAAGCCCGCAAGAAGGTTGTGCGGCGCTCCGAAGAAGTGCTTGTGAGGGGTACTTGTGCTCGCCCCGCAGGAGCCACGAAGAGCAACTCTAGTAAAAGCATGTCATTGAGCTACCCTCACTTCTGGGGTAGGTTCTTGCGGCGCCCGACATGCGGGCTTAGCGGGTGATGCTAATTAGCCGCCGAACCACCAAGTGAGCGGTCGACACAATGGGGACTAGCGTGTTGGCAAACACGTGAACCTCGGGTGAAAAATCATCGTGTCAACCTTGTTCTTCCCGTTGGTTTGCATCCCCATTACACAAGCTTGCAATTACATTTATATATATTAAGCTTGTGTAGTTGCTCTTGTAATTAGATAGCTTGTGTAGCTTGCTAATTACCTTCTTGCTTGTGTAGCATAGATGTTGCTCCCTTGCGTGGCTAATTTGGTTTGAGTAACCTTGTTAGTCACATTGCTTAGTTTGTGTAGCTAAGTATTTGCACTCTCTAATTAGGCATTGGTTGCCTTGTTATTGAGCATTGCTAGTGAGCTTAGTTAGCTTTGTTCTTTTGCTTACTAACATGTGTAGGAGCTTCCTCATAGCTTAAAGTACTAGTGGCATAGATTTGTGTGACCTTGCTTCTAGAATTGATTAGGAGAGCTCTAGCTAGCCCGGCACCTTAGTTGCATAATTGTTATCTTTGCAAGGTGCTAGTGAACATATATAGAGGGGTATAGTCTTGGCTAGACCGATTGTTTTAATTCCGCATTTATATCGGTTAGCCGACGCGATTAAGTTTTAGAAAAGACTAGTCGCCATCTCGACCTTACACCTGTACCTTCCCCTCCCTAGAGCCTTACTAAAACCCTAATTCATATCCTCATCTCAAGATCAGGGCATCGCATTCAAGAGAGATTAGTCCTCTAGTTAGGATCTATTCTTTGTACACAAATAGAGAGAGGGTAAGGGAAGAGTTTGGGGGAAGTATCGGCCTATCGGTGCTACCTCTATGGCTTGTACTTTGGCGGATCTAGGATTCTCCATGTCTACATCTGAGATACTTCTGGTAATTGATTTCTATTTGCAGTAAGTTTTGTGCTCTTTTGTTCACGGTTTCACAATTCTTTTGAGTGCTCTAGTCCTTGTTAGATATCTGGATCAGAGTAGTAATCGTTAACATAAGCATGGTGCTTAGGCTATCAGCTACCTGTGTTTGCTCCCTGCTTCTTGGTTGTGTGGTAGCAGCGGGAGGTGATAGCCCCGTCTATCCTTTGTAGTCCACGCCGAATGGAGCAGGTTATTAAATTAGTAGGACCGTAGTCGCGTTGGTAGAGTTATCTATTAGCAGTGCTTTACCATCTAAGCGATGTCCCAAAGTGAACATTGGAATCATAAGCCTTGCTTTGTATATGGTCATAACCATAGAAATCCTTTCTACTCATACCTTAAACCTTGATTGCTATCCCTGTACAAACTTGTTATTAGACAACGCACACGTTTTCCCGTGGATACGATACTCGATAATACTCTGGGTGAAAACTACTTCGATACCCGTGCGCTTGTGGATTTTGTCTCTGTATGCCACCACAGGTGTCAACAGCGACCAGCCTAAAACCCCCAAAATCTCCCAAGGTATGATGGGAACTTCGACCATCGGCAATTCATCATGAGCTACGAGGCAGTCATCGCAGCTGTAGGCAGGGACGAGGCCACCATGGCTAGCCCGAGACATGGCTCAATGTTGGTATGCCAACCTTTGAATAGGTTCCAACGAATCCTAGGGCGACCTCCGCGACAAACTATGCTCCAATTTCAAAGGCATCAATATAGCACCCAATGATCCGATGGATCTGTTTAGCTGTAAATAGGGAGAAAGGGAACCCCTGCAAGAATATTGGCAAAGGTTCATTCAGCTGAGGACTGGCACCCCAAACATAACCGATGAGGCTGTCATCCTCGCAGCAGTCAACGGCCTAAGATTAGGACCATGTTCCTCTTGGCTCTCAAGAAGACCAGCCTCAATAGTCATACAGTTGCACGAGGTCATGGAAAAGTACCACAGAGCAGACGCAGATTTCAGGATGAAGACGAAGGTGCAATGATCCCAACCCCGACCTCCACCGAGGACACAACAAAGACCACCATACCCTCGTGGAGAGTTAATCAACGTCAATGCCATAGACAACACACCCCCACCCGTCCAAAAACAACAACAAGCCTCAAGATCACCATACCCTTGCTAGTTTAATATATAACCCGATCAGCTAGTTTGAATTCATACATTGAGGACTAGTTAGTATACATAAACCAGGAACAATATTTTCTGAATACGCAAGTCTACATCTTAATACACGTGCAACGGCAGGTGGGCAAAATTACAACTCAGAACAGAGAATTGCATCACGACAAGTTCTCCACCACATCATTGGTATTGCCTCCATGCTGAACTTTTGTCATCTCGCTGTCGGCATGCCTTGGCTGTCGGCTGTCGCTGCACTTTGTTCGTCGGTACCAGGTGTATACTGCGTAGGATGCAATATAGACCAGCAGGGGAATTACCAGAGCAATGACATTCCTAGACATCTCCCAGTCTCTGGTACTGCCTGCTGCGTAAGCAACCAGGAGGCCAACCAAATCTAGCAAAATGGCCATATGCAGTGGGCGTAGCGGCAACTCATCATGCAATGGAAGCAGCAGGACAATGATGACGATGGACGCCATAAATGAAGTGGAGTTGCTATAGAAGAAAGCATGGTAACGACTTTTGTCAATGTCGTGGAGGATTGAGTTGCTTGCAGAGTGTCCATCCGGACCATCCTTGTTGTCCTGCCAGAGGCCACCTGGTGGTTTCAGACCAGATTGGTATGCCACACTCGCTGCTAGGACTCCTAGCAGCATCAAGTACTCCTTCTTCTTCTCCTCCTCCTTCTTCTTCTTCTCCTCCTTGTCGTTGTCTTGTTCAGGGGCTGCATCAGTATTATCAGTGCGGGCTACGCCTCCGTCGCCAACAGATGGCCCATCTCCTTTATTATGACGACGATGTTCCATAAGTCGTCCAATCAAGAGAATGACCACCCACGAGGTTACACAAGTGAAAACCAGAGCAAACAATACCAAGACATAGATAGAAGTTTGCAGTTGCCGGGAACTTCCTGCAGCGTATGCGCCCATTAATCCAAACAAGCCCACAACCATGCACACAAAGAACGCATAGCACTGTATGCCTGGCATGTACAGGTTTGGGTTCACTAGCAGGACAATCAGGGCCACGGACGCCATGAAGCTCGTGGCGTTGCAGTAGAAGAAGGCTTGGTAATGTTCAGGGTAGTTGTTGAGAAGGACTGGGAATCCTGCACGATGACCAAACTCGTCATCCGCTGACCAGAAGCCGCCTGGCGGGGTCAGCCCAGCTTGGTAAGTGACTGTAGCAGCTAAGATTGCAAGGAGCAGCAACACCTCCCGTTTACTGTCCAACTCATGAGCATTTCCATGTTTGTCGTCTTTGTCTAGTGTGAAGAAGATGATATGAATGACCACGTAGACAAGGACGGCACCAGCCAAGGCGACGACATATATGGAGGTGCTCACATCCCTGCAGCACCCTGCGGCATATGCAACTATGAGTCCAAACAGATCCACTAACATGGCTGCCTCCAGTGAGTGGCGCATAACTAGGAATTCGCACTTCACCATAAGGATGAGAACCAAGGATGCCACAAATGCTGCTGAGTTGCTGTAGAAGAACACCTTGTACCGCTGAGGGTCTGTTGTGAGGAGTACCGGATCACAAACCTTATGGTGGCCATCCTGGTTGTCTGACCACAGACCGCCCGGTGGATCTAGTCCAGCTTGGTAAGTGACACTCGCAACAAGGGTAGCAAGCAAAATAACAAGATCATGAGCCTTTTCCAGTCCAACATCTTTTTTGAGTGGAAGTCCTACATCATCTTGTCCTCTATCCCTGCTAATTCAGACGTATATAGATATTAAGGGTAAAGTTCAATTTTCAAACTTCAACTACTAAGTTACATAACAATTCGATTTCCAACCTTGAACTACAAGAATAGGTACTAGATACACTCCAACTATCGAGACAAAATTTCACCCCCTAGCTGGTTTCCAAGTTGGTTTTTCTATTTTCTAAACATAATAAATTTTGGTTTAATATCTAAAAAATCATAAGTAAATTATTTCAAATTATAAAAATATGAAACTAGTATCAATTCTTTTTTTTTTGGAAAATGTTATCTATCTCTCGGTGATCTATTTAGAGAGATTTGTGACTTATTTATTTTTGTTCCCTATTGTTTTATTGTTCGTGTGACTACCAGCAACGAAAAATATATGTTATTGGACTGCCGTGCAAAAGCAAAGAAAACTTGACTTGCTGGCATAGAGAAGCTAGGGAAGAGGCTTGTGGTCGTCATATATATATACCTGCTGCTACCAGGTGGCCCATGTGGTACATTGGGTGTTCCTGGCGAGCCATTGATTTCCCTTGTGCTTGGTTGACGACATCGTTGAGCGGCTCTAGTAATCGCCACTTGGAGGAAGATGTATGCAAGAACTGCGCCGATCAGAGAGACTACATAGATAGTAGTATCAATCTCTCTGCAGCTCCCAGCAGCATAGGCCCCAACGAGGCCAAAGAGCGCGACGACGATGAGCCCGTACAGTGCAACAGACCGTACAGACAATTCCTTCTTGAGCCTCTTGTCGAGGAGCAGCATGATGATGAGAAGGGAGGCGACAAACGCAGTTGTGTTGCAGACAAAGAACGCCTGGTATCGGGCGGAGCTGTGGTCCTGCAGAATTGGGAGGCTCACACGGTGGCCGTTGCTCCAGAAGCCACCCGGTGGGCTTAGCCCACCCCCATATGTGATGGTAACAACAAAGGTCGCAAGTAGCATCAAGACCTCGCTACTTGCGACCTCGTCCTTTTCTTCCCGGCTCTGGCTCTCATGATCCTCCTTGAGCTGCTGCTTATCATCTTTACATTTCTCTAGCTTGGAGATGATATAAAGCGAGAAAGTAAGCACGGCATAGGCCAAGACAACAGACATTACCAGTGTGGAGTATATGGTTGTGAAAGCATCGCGGCAGCTTCCAGCGGCGTAGGCCCCCATGAGTCCAAGTAAATCGAGAACCATGACCACCCGGAGCACAGTTCCACAGACTCCGTTGTTGCCCTCCTGCAGGATGAGGAGGAGCAGGCAGACCACGACGGAGGCCGCAAACGCAGTCGCGTTGCAGTAGTAGAAGGTGAGGTATCGGCCATGGTGGGTGTCCAAAAGGATTAGGTCACCGGCGAGGTGATGAGCATCCTTTGTGTCGTCGTCCTGCCAGACTCCTCCTGGCAGGTTGAGGCCGGCAACGTATGTCACCGCCACAACCAGAGTGGCCAGTAGAAGAAGGTACTTCTTCAGCTTGTACTCTGCTGAAGGATTGTTGTCCTCGGACTGGGTTGGTGCCATTTGGTTGGATGATGCTCTGCTTTTGCCTGTTGGATATTGCTTGCTTGTTGGTGGTGGAAAGAACACTCTTATTAGTTATATATAGCTCTGCAAGTGCACATACATATATAGCTTGATGTGATGTTTCCTTATTAGCATCTGTGTGTGTCAGCTAATCGTATCATGACTCCATCAGGTCATCTCGGTCAAAATTTTATATATCCTTCTTCTTCTTTTTTTCCCCTATACCTAACAAGAATATAGCATGCTTTTTTTTTGTTTTGTAACTTAACAAGCATATCAGTCATGGTCTTCAGCAGTCTTGGTCACTATGGACTTTTGAGTTGTCAATATTCACACGCAAGTTAATTCCCATTCCCATTGCGAAGACCAGCAACAGCAAGTCGACTCCACGGCTAGTGAACTAACACACATAGAAAGCTGATTCCAAGAATGCAGCAGATGCTGTATACTTCTGTAATCAATATGACATCATGCTACTTGTGTAATCAATATGACATCATGCTGTTCTCCGATACTTGATCTTTGTTTAAACAGATCTTGCTATCAAGTGCTACTATATTGCATTCCTGTAGACAAAAAACATTAAAAACACACAAGGATTAATGTTCACACAAGTTCATGCCGATGCATGTTATGCTATTCACATCGTGTAAGGATTGATCTAACCTGCCTTAAGCTCATTTATTAATGCATAACGAGATTCTACAAAGTGGTAGGCAGGCTGTCGCTGTATATATGCTCGTCATTCTTTTGTAATATATACAGGAAACATATGACCGAAACATATATTGTATACAAACATCTATCTATCTATTATATTAATACAACAGAATAAAAAGAAGCCCTCACGGTCGCCTAGAGGGCCTAGAAATTACGACATTGATCAGCAAAAAAGAGAAGAATATCCACCGTTATATTTTATGATAGATCTACGATCGAGAATAAATAAACACTACTGGGAAATTTTGGTTTCCGGCCAGTAGTAAAAGTATTAGAAAAAAGAAAAAATATGCATAGTAGAATTTTATGATGATCTATTAATGGCCGAGAATAAATAGAGTATTAAAAACAAAAGAATATGGAATATTACATTTTATGATAATCCAACGTCCAAGAATAAAAAAAGTATCCATATCAAATACAAGACCTAGAATTTATGAGATTAATCGAAAAAAGAAAAGAATATGCAGTGTTGGATATTACAAGGATCAAACGGCCAAGAACAAATACACTAATCTTATCAAATACAAGGCCTAGAAATTATTAAAAGATTAATTGGAAAAAAAGAAAAGAATATGAATCTTCGAATTTTACGATGATCTAATGGCTAAGTAGAGTATTCATGTCAAATACAATGCGTAGAAATTACGAAGATTAATCAGAAAAAGAAAGAAATCTTATGCATTGTTGGATTTTACAATGATTTAACAGCCGAGAACAAATAGAGTATTCGTGTCAAATACAAGGCCCAAAAATTAAGAGATTAAACAAGGAAAAAATATGTACCACTAGACTTTATGATGATCTAACGGCTGAGAATAAGTAGAGCATACATATTAAATACAAGGCCTATATATTATGAGATTTATGAGGAAAAAAGAAAAAAACAATGTTGGATTTTATGATGATCTAATAGTCAAGAATAAATAGAGTATCTGTGTCAAATACAATTAATAAATAACTCAATTCAATTCGTATCTAATATGGTAAGAAAAATATTATAATCTAATTAAGATATAAATGAATGAAGACAGTACACATGGGTGCAAATCAAAGCTTCTGTTGATGGCAACTCAATTACATGCAATTAGATGATGCCAACGAACAAATTCCAACAATACTGGTTCTAGTCAAAATTAGAAGGAAAAAAAAGGTACTAAGAACAGTGAAGGATTTAGGCCTACTCATCATCACAACCTTGGGTGTGTAACCTATACTCATCACAAGTCCACAACCTTGGGTGTGTAACCTTACTCATCAAGCATCGAAGATGCCATGCACTTTGGACCGCGGCCACATGGATGTTGGACACTTTTGCTTGTTCCATATTCCTGATAGATAGCCCCAGCCAGTGGCGGAGCCCGGATTTGAAACTTGGGTATTCCTACTTCTACATCATAAAAAAAACCTAAATCCATAGGCTTAAAATATAATTTATAGTAGTATGTTACAGATGATTGAAGTCACAAATACTCAAATAACAAATTGTTCAGCTAGCCAACTCTAAGATTTTAGGCTAAATTGAGTGAAAATGTTGAAGAATGGTGTATTATACATACATACATACATACATACATATATATATATATGAGTATATACATATATATATACATAAAGGTGTCCCAAGTTGTTAGGTATTCCCAGGAATACAAGGGAATACCCTTGAATCCGCCCATGGCCCCAGCAGTGGCGTGGACGTAATTAGGCGACTACTCACGGCATCCTATGCGATGTCGTTCTTCTCCATACTGTGTGAGTGAGGGCACCCAAGCTTACAACTAGTAACACAGGCAACAACATACGCGTGCTGTGTCTACTCATCACCTCAATCTATCTTATCTTACTACTAACAATTTATTCTTCCGGTTGAGGACGACCTTATTATTAATTCCGAGGAAAATATGCCAAACCGGTGATGAGTATAAATAAACCATGCATTCCACGTTTTGATTCCGCGGAATGATTTTACAGGACACCGCATCTCCTTTCGTTCCAAAGCGACGAAAAAGCTGGACACCAAACGGTGCCTCGGCTCGCACGGAGCCACTCCACTTTATTCCCTGTCCAAACTCTCTAAACAGTAGGGATGAAAACGGACCGGATACGGACGGATATGGCTGATATTACATTTGTTTTTATATTTCTAGTCGGATTCGGATTCGAATACGGATAGTGTCAGCCATGCCGGATAGGATATGATTGGATGTCGACATCATAAATATACGATTTAAGTGTTCGGATACAGATACGGTATCGGATGTTGAATATTCGGACTCGGATACGGACAGATCCGAACCCTGTAAACGGATTCGGTCTCGAATACGGTCGGAAAATATCCGTACTGTTTTCATCCATACTAAACAGGCTAGTACTTTGGTCTTTATTTATCAGAAAAATAGAAACAAAAACAATTTGGTCTCCCACAGATCCAAACCTGATCCCTTCTCTTCTGTGGGAGTACAAGTCACATCGTTACTCGTTAGTGCCAATGGTGATTGAACAGTTGGTTAGATTTTTTTTCAGATGCATACAATCTATTCATCCGATATAAAAATTGGACTTGGCATGGTGCTTATAGTTATCTTGATTTATTTTCCTAAATAAACAGCGCTATTTATCGATCAGTTGACGAGATAGCTATGTGATGGACCGAAAACGGTGACCAGAGGGGGTGTGTGTGGGTGTGGGGGTGGGGGGTGAATGGGAGCCGTAAAATTTCTCGCGAAACTATTGGCCACTGTCCCAAAATCACCGTCAAACAAAAGCGAGTTCCCGAAACTAAAATACGCCAGCCAACTGGTGACGAGAGTACCTGATCGATTCCTTGGAACAGTAGAAATCCAACACAACAGACGGAACACGAATCGGAGCTCAAACGCAGAAACCGAGGACAAAACAGTGAGCGTAGGAATTATAGACCAGAAATTCGACCGGCAATTCAAGCAGCTTGAACCAGAAATTCACCTGGACAAAGAAACGGGAACAGGCACGGGTCTGCTCGTGCACTGTGCTGCGCCCACGAAATCTAGCAGCGAGAGGGAGCAAACAAAATGATCTCACAACCGTGAATACTACTCTAAGGAGAATGAAGTATACTGATGCTTCAATGATGAACTAATGATTGCTTGAAGTAGTACTACACTGTTGCAAAGAAATATTACAAAAACAGCCAGGGGATGCTCACGGCCCCAACTACCAGGGATCGGCTCCTGCTGCTGGGTGCCACAGGAAAGCATCTGTTCACACCGCAAAGCCAAGGAGATAATTGGAATTTTGCCATTATGAAACGTGGGCTTCGCTCGTTTGCCATTCCGCAAAAGGGATTCGCTCTTTTGCCATTATCAAACTGGACGCATACGCTAGAATGCCCTTTCAATATTTTTTTTGCCAAATTTAATAATTTTTTTTCACGGCCACTTTTCTTTCCTGTTTTGCCCCTGCTCACCGCCCGCTGACGAGTGGGCCCGTCTTGTCATCCCCCTCCTCCGACTCGTCCCCGTCGTCTCCGTCATAGCCGCGCAGGGACCAAGCAAGCCGCACGGACCCCTTCTGACTCCCCGGTCCAACTCCATCACCGAGTCCCCGCTCCACCCTCGCCAGCCGCAGCCGCTCCCTTCCCCCGGTCTCGCGTGTGCTGGGTCAAGGCCGCCATGGACGGCATGCCCCGAGCTCGGGTCCTTGCCCCTTCCCTCCCCTCCTTGGCCTATAAAAGCCACCCTCGACACCGCAGAGGCACGCCGCCGCCACACCGCCCCTCCCCGAGCTCTCTCGCCTGCTCCAGCGCCCACATCCGCCGCCGTCGCCGCCATAGCCGAGCCAGCTCGAGCTCGCCCAATCTACCCGCACAAGCCACCATTCGCCTCTCCTCTTCCTCCGTTGGCCTCGCAAGGATACACCGCACCCGATGCATCACTTCACGCCGTCGATCCGTGTCGTGGCGATGTCGCCGGGTTTGCTGCGCCACCACATGGAAGCGAGAGAGAGAAAGATGGAGAGGAGGGAGGCGCGTGCCGGGGTCGGGGCAGCGGCCGCCGGTGCGCCGGAGGGCGGCCACCACCGGGCTCGGTGGCGCCGTGTGGCCCCGCGGAACACATGCAGGAGACCCGCGTGGGAGGGGGAGAGCAGGGGGCGGGCCGCGGTGGCCGGGGCGCCGCCTCGCCACGCGCGCGGTGCCGGCAGCCGCGGCGGCCATGACGAGGAGCGAGGGAGAGAGAGAGAAGGGGGAAGGGGTCCATGAGAACGAATGGGATCAAATGGATTGGATAAGGAAGCTGGTGAGCAGGGGCAAAACAGGATAGAAAAGTGGCCGCGAAAAAAAAAGATTAAATTTGGCAAAAAAAATATTGAAAAGGCATTCTAGCGTATGCGTCCAGTTTAATAATAGCAAAAGAGTGAATCAGGGATGGCAAACGAGCGAAGTCCACGTTTTATAATGGCAAAATTCCAATTATCTCCGAAGCCAAGCGGCCTGCTTGGAGCGGCCTAGAGCGAGATCGGTGCCTGGGAGTCGATCCTGCAGGGAAAGCAACGGAACAGAGAGAGTGCCCAACAGAGAAGAGGAGCAAGAACGCTAGGCGCTGCTCGCACAGATCATCGCAGGCGCCCTTCCCTTCGTTCACATCCGGTGAGGCAAAGAGCAGAAGAGAGAGAGAGAGAGAGAGAGGAACCGCGGATCTGCACGCGCTACCTGAAAGCGGACGGCCGCAACCGCACCGGTGCTCAGCTCGAACGCACGCGGCAGCTAGGCCCACAAGCAAACGCTGCTCTTGATTGAGCTCGCACAGCGTCTGGGCGCCGGCGTCGTAGCGCTGCCACTGGACACGACCGAGACTCCCCTTGCGCTCGGCTTCAACGAACAGAAAGAAGACGACGAACACACAGAGAAGGAGAAAACCACAAAATCGAAGAGAACTCAGCCAAAACAAAAGGAATCGCTCCCAAACTTGGCACAAATGAAACTCAACTAACAACGAACCTATTCCCCAAAAATCATTGCCTGGGATTGATCCAAACTCCGGAAAATCGAGATCGAAGCCATGAACGAAAATGGGGAAAAATTCAAGAACATAGTGAACGAAAAATCACAGGCATAAATCACGAATCCCAGAGGGCATGAGGAGGATTCGGACCTCCTTTCCCATTCCAAATATCAGAGAATACACCACAAAATATTCAGATTTGGTACCTCTCTCAAGACTGAGACTTTGGCATTTCACCCATAGTCGAAAACTGGTTTCACACTTTTACCATCCCGCAAAGTGGTTTCGTTCGTTTGCCATTATGAAACTGGTGTAACCCGCTGAAATACACTTCGGGTAGTTTTAATTCGTGGAAAAAAAAGAAGGCACATCCTTCCGGTTCTACTCCTGCCTGCTTTCTCACCGCATGCCTCGTGGGTCTGCTCCGTGAAGGGGGGCAGACAGAGGAAAGGAGGCGACTTCGGTGAGCGAAGTACGGTTGCGGACAACCTGAGCCGCGTGCTGGTCCTCTACGCCGCCGGCCACGCCGCGGTGCTCGCTCCCCCGCCGGGCTCCGCAGCCGCGGGGAGCCACCTCGATGCGTTCGCCTCTCGCGCCTCCTGCGGCCTTCTCACCCTCCGCCCCCGCCATCCAAGTGCCGCTGCCGCCCCAGGCCATACAAGCACCGCGACGGGTGCCGCGAGCCAGCCGCGGGAGGGCCGTGCAGCGCCCACAAGAAGTGCCGCGAGCCGGCCGCGGGAGGGCCTTGGCGGCGTCGAACCAGCCTAGGCTCCTGGAGACCTGGACCCGAAGCAGAGGAACACCACCGACACCCGCGGCTGCACGTCGAACCACGGACGCATGCCGGCGCAGTCCACGAGGGGCTCCAAGGCCGCGAGGTGGTTGAACCTGACGCCAATGCCCGACGCCGCACGTGCCGACGGGGAGGTAGTCCTTGGAGCCATAGGCGTTGACGTTGTACATCTTGGTGCGGACGGTCATGGAGACGAGCGCCTCCGGGGCGCAGTTGGCGAAGAAGAGGGTGTACTCGTCAGGGTGGGTGACCGGGAAGGGCTTGTTGTAGTGGCCGCCCTTCAGGTTTTTGAAGGTGAAGAGCTTCTTCACGTAGGGGCTGTTGAGCACGCACCCGGCAGAGACAGAGCCACCGTCGGGGTCCTCGTCGCCGCCGTTGGTCGCCGCGGCGCGCTTCTCCCGCGTGGGCCCCTCCTACGCCTCGTCGATGGCGTGGAGGAGGGACTCGTCGGAGAGGAGGAAGAACCCGAGCTGCCCGTTGTCTGACTGCACGACGGGGGAGGAGACGGCGGCGCCAGAGACGATGATCCGGACCGCACCGGACTTGGAGAAACTAAACTTTTCGAACAAGATGGACGAGCGTAGGTCCTCCATGAAGGACTCCTTGATCTCGGCCGCCACGGGGAGCGCCAGGGCTCCCGCGACGGCGACGGCGATGACGAACAGAAGAAGGCAGCGCCGGCGCAGCCATGGAGGAAGCAAACAGGGGTAGAACCAGAAGGACGTGCCTTCTTTTTTTTCCACAAATTAAAACTAACCGAAGTGTATTTCAGCGGGTTACACCAGTTTCATAATGGCAAACGAGTGAAACCACTTTTCGGGATGGTAAAAGTGCGAAACCAGTTTTCGACGATGGGTGAAATGCCAAAGTCTCCTCAAGACTAGGGGAGGGAGAAAACCTAAGGAGACGGGGGAAATGAGAGTGGGAGAGAGGTGAGATGGTTTGGGGGGACCCCTCTCTTATTTATGGGATATTACACAATCCCCAGAATACCCCTAGCTATTTTGAGCTGCACCACTTGACCTGAGGGCGTAATGGTCCAACTCTTTTTCTGTCGATCAGACGGCCATGCTTCCTTAATACATTTGCTTCGCCTTGACGCAACCTCTATGATTCCACCACGTTCCGCACCGTTCCTCCGCAGAACCTCTGTCCGGGTTTTGAGGACAAACTGTAACACACTCGGTGTTACACTGTAAATTATGTACTAAAACATGTCATGAGCATCATGTTTATGTGTTAATGCATGTAACAAATTGTGTAGATCAAATTTTGTAACTCAGAACGATCGATAGAAATGCGAAACGAAAGTTTATTTGATAGTTATGTTGTATCACTTAGGGTTTAAAACCAATTTTTATTAAGCAAAAGTGCTATAAAACATATATGTGACACCTTAATAAAGTTTGAAGTACACATTTTGTAGGAGATAATGCAACTTTTGTTTTAACGATATAGTAACGTTAGATAGCATTTCAAATAGCTTGGAAATCGAATTTGAAGCAAATCCAACCCCAAACGTAGTCGATTTCTTAAGTCTAAAAATGGATTGGCAAAGCTATGTTTGGTAATTTTTGTATAGAAATTGGGTTAAGGGGTGGTGTTGTATTATGGCTTGTTTTGGTAGCCTAATATACCCTCTTAGGTATAGCAAAGTTGGTTTGGGTGTTTGGCCAACCGAGTAGTTGATTTGGACGCTTTAAAAAGCATGCATGGCACGACCTTGGTCGGTTTCCTCCCATAGGCGCGGTCACCGCGCCCCTGTGCTGACGTCGGCAC
Source organism: Miscanthus lutarioriparius (assembly GCA_904845875.1). Classification (NCBI taxonomy): domain Eukaryota; kingdom Viridiplantae; phylum Streptophyta; class Magnoliopsida; order Poales; family Poaceae; genus Miscanthus; species Miscanthus lutarioriparius. Next base: position 26,239,904 of record CAJGYO010000010.1, read on the forward strand.
GCCGGCCACTGTGGCTGACTGCCTTGGCGCGCAGCTACCCCACCTCACTACCGCGTTGCTGCCACCGTAGTCCCGTCGTGGGCTGTGCGCCGCCGCTGGCACCGTTGTTGGTGCCACTAGGGCCGCCCGCGTTCACTCTGCTGCACTGCACTGCTCCGTGAGCCACAGGAGCCACTGCCGCTGTCGTCACATCACCACGCTGCGTCGTTGGCCGTCTTAGTACTACACACACAGGGTCGCGACCCCCCCACATGCACTTGCTCCGCCTTCGGCCGTGTCCTGCTGAGGCGGCATAGTGCCTCACTGCACCGCGCCGCTGCTACTGCCGCCTTGCTCTGCCTGCACGTGGAGCCATCCGCCATCTCGCCTTGTCTCCCTTTATTGAATGGCTACGTGACGCAACGAGCCGTCCTTCCTTCCACCCCCGCCCCCCTCTCATGCGCCATTACTTTTGTCATGGACGGCAGGCCGATGTCCCCTCATGCACACGGCTTCGCAATTCATGCGCCTTGGTTCACTAGGGTCCAATTCATAGCACCTATAGTGACTCCATAAAGCTATCTAGCTGTGTCACCCTTACCGAGCACAACCGAGCACTGCCGACCACCAATTTGGCATTCTACTCACTGTCGGTCGTCTCCGCCGCCGCGCCTGACTTCGCTGGGGGTAAACCGGTTTCCTTCGGTAGAGATTCAATTAGTTGCTCCTTCGAGCCTTCCGTGACCCCCTCGTTTCCATGCTTGTGTCAGGTTCACCGGAGGCACTGCGGTGATGTGCTGACACGGTGGTGCCACGCTCGGGGCGCCACCGCATCGCTCGGTCGCACGCGGTCAGCACCGCTTGGGTCACCTCCATCCTAACCATCACCGCAGCCGCAACCAGGGTAAGCTAGTGATGCTCTCATGCTAACTAGTAGCTGTGCGGTGCTCTAGGGTGGCCGGTACGGTCGTGTCACCGTCGCATGCGGCTGCTCGACGTGGTCGCCACTTCCATGAGCTCCGACGCTCCTGTAACCTAGGCTAGTGTAGGCGCTAGGGTTGTAGACGGGGTCCGCCCGTTAGTGGAGCCAGCGCGGGTCCTAGATGGCCGGCGTGGCCGTCCAATGCCTTCGCCGCCGCGCCGGCTTGCGCGGGGGAGGACGAGGGTCTTGCCGATGTAAAGAAGAGGAAGTCCTGAGGGTTTCGTTGCAAAGTCACAGTCTGTTGAAATAGTGCACATAGTGTTAGTAGTATTCTTGGAGAATGCGAGGGCGTTTTTGCAAGTGGTCGGCACGCGCGGGGGCTCCCCCGTCGTGGGCTTTTTGCGCGCGTGGGCCGCATCCCATGTGGTCCGCGTATGTGGGTCACGCGTGCGCGTGCATTGCGCACGTGTGGGCCACGTGGATGGGCCGCTCGAGGATTGGTTTTCCTTTTTCTAGCAAATTAGCAAATGTTTTTCTAATTTAGTTTTGTGTTGATCTTTGGAAAATTATAGTAAGTTCTGTATGTGTCCAAAAGTAGTGAAACAAAATTTGTTAGGTTCATAAAAATGTGATTTATCTGTTGGTGTAGTTAGTTTACATTTATCTGTGAGAATGTTAGATTTATTAATTCATTTAGGAAAGCTTAGCCTCATTTAGATTAATATTTGTCGGAATTTTTGTGGCAAATTGGTAATAGCTTTGACCATGAAATTTTTACAATATGTTCATTGTATTATTATGTCCTCACTGTAATTTTTGTAGCCTTGGAATATGTTATGAAATATGGTAGCTAAGTACTCCTTGTTGTAGAATATAGGAAATAGTTAATAAGAGTAAGAAAAATATATTAGTTGCTAAGTAGCACTTGTAGGCGAAACCCTGCTGGTTTGATGGTAATGATGATTAGCTTGGCATCTTAGCCATTAGAGTTAGCTTAACAGTTTGATAGATGTATTCTTATTTTAAGACTTGCTGTTGCCGTATTACTAAGTGTCGCATCATGATTTCATGCATGTAGATAGCAAGTTGGTAGAGTTTGTAACTGCGGGCGAGCAGGAGTACGAGGAGGTGATTGAAGAGTACGAGAAGGAGATTCTCGTACAAGAGGGAGCCCCGGAGCTACCAGCGACTGACTTTGTTGACACCCCGCCTGCCCAAGGCAAGCCTCGGTGCATAATCTCTATTTTGAATAAGCACTGAGTATATATATTTGTGATATGCATTTACGTTACGGGCATTTTATGAAAACCACCTGCATAGATATACCTACCTATGAGTCCTACTAGTTTAGGTCGAGGAGGTGCTATGCTTAGGATTTTCGGTAGCGTGAGTAACCTGCCGTTACTCACAATAGGTGATTATTATTATCACTTTCACGATAAAATGGTTAAAGAAAAAATGGTGACCGGGCAGGGATATAGTATGGGTGTTGGTGGGTGTAAGAGGTTGTGTCCCACGGCCAACGGGGCATAGCTTGGATACACTGTTTTCCCTGTCTGTGTCGGTTAAGGACTGGTCGTTGCATTGGGTTCTAGGTAAGTCACAGATTTATTATCCCGAGCACAAACTTGTTTATGGGAGCAGGGAAGGCTTGTTGCTCTCTTGTCATAGGTTCTGGCTCTTTTCGGACCAAGGCTTGTTGCTCTCTTGTCGTAGGTTCTGGCTCTTTTCGGACCGACTGATTGGAGGCGGGATGATGGAGGTCTAAGCACCACACTGAGTCCGGGACTCATGTGTGGGGGCTTAGAGTCCAAGTTTGGACGTGGACCTGGACCCCTTGATAGGAGAGTGGTGGGTTGGTCCTGCTTGTGCCTAGGGTGCAAGCGGGGCATGTGTTTTCGGGGTATCCAGCTGGGCATATTGATTCGCGAATCGCCAGGCAATCCGGTACGGCTTGTCTATAGTCTAGCACCGTAGTACGAACTGAAAGATAAAAGATGGTGAAATGGATCTGTTTGCCCAACTCTTGGTTGAAAGTAGAACAGGTGCTTACATAGAATAGTTAGCTAATGAACTAATCAAAACTGCTAATAATAATTATACATAAGGATTCACTACTAGTATTGCTTTCCGCAAAAGAAAAACCAGCAAACCAAAAAGCTTATCATACCCTTTAGAGTCGGGAAATTATTCCCACTAGTCGGGTAAGCCTTGCGAGTACATTATGTACTAAGAGTTTATTTACCCCTGTTGTAGGTGCAGTTTGAAGATTTGCTATTGTGTGGAGGATTCTTCTTTTGGGCACAGACGGATCCTTGTATTCTACCGCTAGATGTTAGTGTATTCCGCTGTTCTAATTCCGCACTCTGAACTCTGGTTTTGTAAAAATGTATTTCCAAGAACTCTTGTTGTATGAAATGGATTAAGTATTGTAAACTCGTTCTCATTATTGGGTCCTGGAGGAAAAACGTGGATTATTCAAGTTCTGCCTTGGGGTGTGCTCGATGGAATCCGCCCGATGTAGCACGCTTTCGGGGTGCTTAGTGTCTAGTGGAAGACGAACGCCTCTGTAAGGGGACTATTTCGGGCGGTTCTGCCACACAAACCCGCGAAACCATCCACCAGGTGGTTTTGAGGCTCAACCCACCAAACCGTCCACGCCTGGATTTGAGGCCCAAACCAGCAAACCGTCCTCCGATGGTTTTGAGGCCAAAACCACCAAACCCCTCCGATGTCGACACATGTCCGACCTCCGCCAAGCTTGACGCCTTTTTTTGCGACTTCGCCAAGCTTGACGCCTTCGCCTTCCTTCTTGACTTCATCCATGCCATCTACATCTCCCATGTAGAAGCGTGTCCGGCCTCCGCCAAGTGCCACGACGCCATCGTCCTCCTCCTTGACTTGGTCGATGCTGTCTTCATCACGCATGTACTCTTGTACTTGTCGATGTCCCCAAGTGTCTGCCACCGCGGCTAGTCACCCGGCCTCCTAGTCTCTCGGTCCAAGCCTCATGTCCGTCCTTCACCACTCCCAGTACATTGGCATGGCACGTCTCTACTTGACCTTCACCTCGCCATCGACCACCGTCTCTGAGCTCCACACTTACGCACCACAAGACAAGAGACATTGCACAACCCAACTCACGTCATGGTTAGTTCACCGACTCAACCCAAGACGCAAATCACGTTGACAATCACTCATCACAAAATCTGAACCACAAGGGCACCTATCAACCTTGTGTTCGCACTATGAAGAAGTAAATCTCAAGATTTGCCGATTTGTTTTATATTCATTCGTACAGAAGAGTTGGGTATGTGTGTATGCGCCTAGCACCACCTCTTCGCATGTTAGGTAGTGTTTGGTTCTAGGGATAGAACGGTTTCAGGTGGGATATTCCACCTTGTACAGTGTTTGGTCTAGAGACGAGTAGGGACAGACTCATCTCTCAAGAGAATATTCCTACAAGATCTGAGGTAACCGAGTTCCCCAAAATTGAACGGATTTGTTTGTCCCACCTGGGACACGGCTTCTTGCGCGCGTACGGCGAAGCACGGGACACACAGGAGAGGAGAAGAGGGCAACGTAGTAGACAAGAGGAAAGAAGATTGTCGGCGACCTCCGCCTCCGGTCTTGACATGTGCGGGCGAGCTCCAACGTCGGCCCGCTTAGGGCTGCCATGCTGGAGTGCTCTGCGACCAGCCCGTGCGGGCGAGCTCGATCCACCCCAGAGCGTACCGCATGCAGCCTGGGCGAGCTCTGCCACCGGCCTCGCGGCGTGTAGGCATGCTCCACCGCTAGCCGCATGTAGATGAGGTCTGCCCCTGGCCCTGTCGCGTCCAGTCGTGCTCCACCATTGGCCCCACTGCATGCGGCCGTTTGGACGAGCCCGATCTGCGTGCCTAGGAAAGGGAGCTCACCAGATGCGAGAGGTAGAAGAAAGGGAAAAAAAAGACTGACATGTTAGGTGTCAGATCCTGCTTTTGGTGTTTTCAAATCCAAACCAAATAAAAATTAGAACAAACTCGTTCTCCCTCAATCAAACAATAGATGGGATCGCCTCATTTCTGAAACTGAGATGGGTCCATATCATCTCTAGGTGTCTCCCAACCAAATAATCCAGCCTTAGCCATACCGAACAGTTGGCGTCTCTCCAGCTGTTGCATGCAGGAGTATAAAGTACTACGCTTGTGCGACTATGCGAAACTGTGAGTGCACCATAGTGCAGGGTAACACACGTATATCATGTGCTGTGAGGAGCTGGGGACCAGTGACATGCATTGAACCATCTGAATTTGCGCAGTAAGAGCAAGTATAATAACAGAGAAAGGAAGTGCGCTGTAAATTTACAGCCAACTTATACACAAGAACTAAAAGAATATGAGAGAAAAAATAAACCATGTATTAATAATGAAGAACTAATGAAGAACTAACTACTATATGAGTGAGCCGAAAGACATGGTGCATAGATTCTGCATTATTAGCCTTTAACCTTGCTCTGAAGGGGAACAGACAATCTGTTACCAGAACACTAGATATAGTTAGCTAATTTGGTGGAATTTGGATAGTAATCGGTGAAGGAACTGTGACGCCTAAGAGGGAGGTGAATTAGGCAATAACTAGACAGCTTAAAATTCTAATTCGAAACTATAACCTCTATTTTCCAACCTTAGCAAAAACATATGCAATTAAGTAAACTAGCTAAATGTTTAACTATGGTTTTGCTAGGTGTGTTGCTTTCTCTACCACAAAAGAGCTATGCAACCTAGGTTCCAATCATATCATCTAAGCTAGACAAGGTAAAGCACACAACCAAGGTAGCAATGTAAATGCGGAAGAAAAATTGAGATAGAGATGCAAACTCCCGTCGACTCCTAGTATTTTTACTGGGGTATCAAGAAGCGTGCAAGCTTCTCCTAGTCCTCGTTGGAGCGCCTTGCAAGGAAGCCCTTGCAAAGGCCAAGCTCCTGGTCGGGTAACTCCATGGATAGCCCTAGGCCTTCCCCACACGTAAGCGGGTCTCTGGTGTGCTTTCTGGCAAGCCTCTCCCGAACCGCTCCCCGCCGTCTATGCTATCACGGTTTCGATCGAAACGCCGCTGGCCTATTTCAGTACATGGTGGCAGCCACACCTCAAGCGCAGTTGGTGTGGTATCGCAAGACTACAAGCCCCGCCGAGTACAACAACAGTGCGTGTAGGAACCCAAGATAACGATGTATGCAAACCTCATTAACACTAGGCCTAAACCTAGAGCAAGCACAATAAGCAGTGGTCTAACTAACCTAAGCACTTCAGAAAGCACTTACGCTAATCATCGAGTATTTCACTAAGCACTTTGGTGGCTAGAGCAACTAAAGATGAGTCCCAACTCATGCAACACTTCCTTGGGCTCTAACATTCTCTTGGCCGGTTGGGGTCATATTTATAGCCCCCAAATTCCATATACCCGTTGGCCACCTTGGTGTGCAAAACTGTGCACTGTCGGACCGGCTGAGCTGCACCGTCGGACCATTTACATCAGGTCCAATGCCTCCAATGGTCGTCTGCGAAGTCGATCATTGAACCGTCTTTTGGCGCCTGTCTGTGGCTGATAGGCGGACAACCCGTCGGACTGGTCCGACAACCGACGATCGTCCATTGGACTGAGTCCGACATCGTTTGCTCCCCTCGGGAGCTTACTAGAAACTGTTGGACTAGCTCCTGAATTGGTTCGACGCCTACGTCGACAAAGAATTTCGTCCCGTGCCGAGGACACACGCAGCAAGCCGGAAGGGTCCACTCGATGAAGCAGATTCGCTTAGCTTCAGTGCAGGGATGGTCGATCCTGCGCAATCCTCCCGAGACGTGCCAGTCAATTTGACCCTGCAACTGACAAGGAGAGAAAGTTCATCAGTAATTAAGGGCGGAACTTGCCGGTGTTGCTAGACAGTCCTGAATGTACGGCTATGAGAGCCGATTAGCCGATTCCGGTATATTCATCAGAATGAGTCAGTTAGAGCTCATGGGGTCGTTTGAGAAGAATTGATTATCATTTAGGATAAATATCATTTAAACAAAAATTAATCAATGGCAATAAGATATCAATGGTGATCGGTCCAAACTGAGCCAATGATTATGAGTAACCGAACTTCTATTTAAATAAAGAAACAATTCAACATAACTTAACCATTTAATAAAGATAAATCTAATGAACATGTTAGATCTCATCTATCACCATGACCAGTGGGGCATGAGGCAGAATCATGCATTCCGTCGAAACAAAAATAGACTCGACGACCCTAACTCATTACTAATATCAGTGGGGAATGAGGCAGAATCATATAGGCCGTAATACAATAATAAGATCATGGGGCTAACACATCGTTCAACTTATCTCTACTTCAATGGTCTTGTGAAGTGAACTGTTCATGAAAGCGCTCGATATCGGCTAAACAACCGATTCAGGCATAGCGCACAGTTAAAGTCATGCCTTCTCACGAATTGATCTACCAATTAACAATCCCCACTCCACGGTGCTAACAGTGGGGTGAGAGGTAGAATCCCACAGGCCGTGATAACGGGCCATGAAATGGTTCTCTCTAACCGATAGATCTACTCAAGATCGAACATACCTTAACCGCATGCTATGCACGATTGAGTTTGATATAAAACAGCTGATGAAAAACAAAGCTCATCATTTAAAGCATAGATCAGATCAGTTTTAGATTAGCAAACGATGAGTCAGATAAGATATAAGGCCGATCTAAATCAATCTCAATCGGGCAGAGTAATATTGTTGTAATTAGATAAACAATGAAAGCAATAAGCAATATCGGTAACTTAATGAATCTACCAAAGACTACCACTCTAAGATAGAGCCGATAACATGACCTTGATCCAATTCAAGCAGTGGGGTGTGAGGCAGAATCACACAGGCCATACTTGAATTAGGCAAGAGTCGATAACTAGCTTATACCAGAGCCGCAGTGGGGGTCGACCAGATCGATGCAGCCATACGAACAGAGGTATAAACCATGATGGTACTTACAACAAGCAGTGGAGGTTGACCAGATCGATGTAGCCGTACTTGCCGAAGAACTCGCCGAGATCTACTCTGCTCCTACTCCTAAGGGGTGGCCGGAGCCGAAAAAAGTAATTGACTTGTATTTGATTGATTGTGTCCTTTTACAATAGCCGGGGCTTGGTATTTATACCCGAGACTTGCGCACGACTCCTATCTAAGCACGACTCATCACAAAATTTGACTCTAAAGAAAACATTCCTAATTTAAGATAACTTGGACTCTAAGCTTTCCCTTTTTGTAGAGTCCAACACGTTTTCATCCTGGCGTCGAGCATAGCCTCCATCGTCATCTGCTGCCACTGTCCGAAGAAAGCTGATTCCTAGATTTTGCATCTAAATCAGCTGTTTCTGATCCACCCACAACTGATCCCTTGATGATACGATCCTGGGAGCTTCTGGGTCCCTGTGACTTTCCTTCCAAATTTTGGTGTAAACAACCTACACCTTTAGCAGGCTCCGACGCTTGTGTAGCCATTCTGCCCTAATGAACAGTGGCAATATACAGTCCGATGCCCATTTTTCTTTGGGTCCGACCCCGACTAGACCTCTCTACTTGGGTTATGACTTATCCATCGAACTCCCACCTTAAATGGTCTGATGCCTATCCTGAACTACAGGGTCCAATGCCCCTACAACTCCCTTCTTCACTTCATTTCCATCTTACATCCAGGCTTGGTTCCATCTTGTGCCTTGGACTTTGCTTGATCTTCTAGGTCTTCTACATGTCTTCAATCTAATGTCTTCCTTGGTGTCTTAATCATTCGGATCACTATGTTGCCTAAGTCCAAGCCACCTTTGCACCGTATTGAAATACAAAACAAACACTTGAAAACTCATTAGTCCAACTTGGTCATGTTGATCATCAAACACCAAAATCCAAATAAATGGGCCAAGGGTCCATTTTCCTTACAATTAGAACATCGGTGATCACCAACTCTGAGTTCTCCTCTCTCGTTTACCCCTTTTACAAGACGGCTTACCATTTGGCCCATGTGGCAGAACTACCCAAGTTATGATGATTCACATGCACTTATCATTGTCTGAAAGACTTATGGCCATTATGTGTGGGACTCACTGCACACAACTTCAGTAGTCTGTCGGGTGTCCTCGGGGATCCTGAATCATTCACTTTTCACATCCGATCAGGATCATTACAGAAGACATTGCAATATTACCACAGTTGATATGAATATATTACATTAGAGTTAAAGAGCGGAAGTATTACAAACCATAAGTTTACAAACCATTCATTTAAGTTTTACAAACCAAGTTTTGTCTTCTCAACGAAGTAGGGTAGCATGACTAACACAACCTTATTCATTATATAAAGGTATCATCCTACCCAAGGATGAGAGTACATCACATCTACTGCTGGCTATTATCTTCTAGAACCGACATACAACAGGGGCAAAAGCCTATCTGTTGTTGGGTTCATCTGCAACAAGGGTTAACAAACCCTGAGTACTGAATTGTACTACGCAAGACTTACCCGTTGAAAATAAAAGACTCCAAGGATATGCAGGCTTACGAAAAAGTCTGAAGCAAGAGTAACTTTTGTAGAAAAGCTTACTAAAGTGGATCCTTACTTTCAGTATTTTAGCTTCGTATTAAGTTATCATTGGTATCTAGTTTGCACCTTGATCTAATTCAATCACTTCATTAAACATCTCATCTCATCTTATATTATATCCACAAGTAACTATGTTCCATTAATTAACTACGATGCAGAGCAGTGATCAAGTTTCTCACTATTCGGGAGAGACGACGATTTGAATCAATGTACAACCAGCTAGAGTAAACCTTAACAAGCACGACATATGCAGGTCTCGGACCTACATATATCAACCATTCCCTCGGATCCTCTAAAACAAGAACGGGTTCGCGCCACCCGAGAGCACAGTACTCCACCGCCCTACCCAATTCCAGTAGGGTGGGTACACGCTTCTCCCGCCATCTCTCCACTCCAAGTGCGCGGTTGTCCTTTCACATAATGGAATATCCGAGGTACTCAGGCTTACCGAGGGCATGTAGTTAAGTACTTTCAATCTTGATTAGCAAGTCTATAATCGGAATGATCCATAATCGACATAGGCAGAGCATTACATTGAGACTCCATTCTCAATGCAAGCTAACCTGCCCGATCTTGATTTAAATCTCACCATTATCATGGTATTCTCACAACTCGTGAGCAGAGCCGAGAAGAACAAAGATAAAATCTATTTCTCGCGAACGATGAAACCATTGCTCGACTTCTATCGGAGTCTAAGCATTACTAAGCATCGGAGATTTTCAACCTAAACATACTAGTGTGGTGACAAGGAAGATAACTGAAATTTCAAGGTAATCATGCAACAATTGGTATACAACCAATTCCTATATCACTTAATGCACATATTATAGGACTCTAATTATAACAACATTTGTAAACAACAAGGAAGGGTTTGTATGCTCCGAGGCTTGCCTTGGTTAGTAGAGGTGTTAGGTTCTCCTGATGAACCACAAATATCGAAACCAACCTCCATAGGTGGATTCTCTTCCTCTGGAACTTGATCAACGGTCACCTCCTCGCTTTCGGTCACTACACGTGATAAAAGACGCACACTTGACATGATGATATGCAATAGAAATGATGTATAAAAGATGTATGTAGGTGCATGGATGAATTCAAACAAGATTAACAAACTTGAGTACTACTTTCCTTCACATTAGAGTTAAGTTATTTACTCACAAAAAAATATTTGTATTACTATTAACAAATTGATTATGATCACAACCAACAAGTAATTAATTTACCGAGGAACATTAGAGGTGTTTGTGTTCCAAGGTCTACAATTAACATTTAAACAAATTCAAATCACTTCATGATTTTCCCTAATCATTTTAGCATTAATTAATTAATAATTAAAGCATGCAAAATAAGTGGATATTTAAAAATTATCAAAACAACACCAAACTTTTTGTGGAGCTAGGTAATTGCACATAACATTTACACAAAAAAGTTTCATGATTAAAAGATTATTATTTTAACCTCTAAAAATCATGGAACAAGCATTTATTAATTAAAAATAGCTAATTTTTAGACATCTCAAAATTATTGATTTTCATCATTTCATATTTTTCCTACATAGAGAAAATCATAACAAAGCTACAATTTTTTTCATAATTTTATCACACTTACACAATTTATTATGAATTATACAAGAAATTGCATATTTATTTATTTTTAGAAAATTGAAAAGGAATAAAAATTCATTTTACACGCGCGCACAGTCAGCCACAGCGACTGACAGGCGGGACTCCGGCCAGCGCACAGTGCCACTGCGCTGACCGCGGTGACCGGCCGGTTGACTGGCGATATCTCGCGGACAGCGAGGTCGCCGACGGCGGCAAGGGCACCAACTTGATCCCCTTGACCAGGCGCACCTATACCGAGGCCAAAACGGGTGGCTTCGATAAGACGCCGAGCACGACTGTGGCCATGGAGGCTCGACGGAACTCCGGCGTAGCGGAGGCGGCCAACTGCGTGACAACCCGCGATGGGGACTACACCAGCGGCTTCCCCGTGCTCATGGGAACACGACTATGGAGCTAATCGAGCAAGTTAAGGCTGGCAACGAGCTCCCCTGCAGCCATGGCGGCATGGCGGAGCAGAGCGCGGCGGCGTGATAGTGGTCCAGCTACTACAGAATGGTAGCGTCTAAACTAAGGGCACGGTTAGCACTAGGAGCTCATCGCGAAGCTGTTGCGCCTGTAGGTTGCGATGGAGACGAGACGGGGGTGCACGGCCGTCGGTGATGGCGGATGCAGTGACGTGAACTGGCGGTCGGGACAACATTCCGGTGCGCCCTTCATGGTAGTGTCAAAATGAAGGAGCCGATCATGGCCAAGGCATAAAGGCAGACTCAAGACGAAAGACAGGAGGGCGTAAGGTGCTCTAGATAAAACTGACCACGGCGGCGCTCGGTGGATGGCGGCGGCGGGAAACGATCGCGCGGGCGATTTCGGCTGCAAGAGCTGGATTGGTTGGTTTAGGGAGGTGCGCAATGGTGTAGCGGAGCTATGCGTGCAAGCAATTGTGCAGTGGATGAGCGGTGGCGGAGAATTTGGCCGGCGAAGCAAAGCTCGACAGCGGCGATGGAAGGGGAAGAAAGATGAGACGGTGGCTGGCGCAGGCATTTTATAGGTGAGGGCGACGTCTTGGCTTCTCCAGTGCCTTCGCGAGCTCGGCCACGCAGGCGTCCACGTGGGAAATGCCGTGAAGGCATGGACAGGCAGCGGGCGGTGACCGGCCGGCGAAGCAGGAGGGCAGACAGCCTAGTGCCACTGTAGCAGTCTGACAGCTCGTTTTCTCTCTCCATTTTCTCCAATTTCCAAACGTAAACTTGATTAGATCCAAAAACAAAAGTTGTTCATCTACAAGAGATCTCCAACTTTACTTTAAGAAGCTACCCCAAAATCTTGATGGTTAGAAAGATTTTGAATTCAAAAGAGAGGCATTTTGAAACTTGAAAACAGAATTTCAGTTAAAGTGTTTGAAATGTTGTTTTAGTTAGCAACTTTGGGATTTTCTTAGTGAACAACCATCTATCATAATCTTCAACCAAATACACATTATGAGAGGTCAAGTATCACACCAATCAATGAAACAAAGTTTGCATCACTTTTATTTATAAAAATTGATTTTATAATTACCCAAATTTTTAACTTTAAAATTGATACTCAAAGACTTGAGCACAAAGGCTAAGTTAGAAAAATCAGTTTTAAATCCAACCTTTGAGCTCCAATTTAAATATGTTTAACTTAAGAAAGTACTCACTTTGTACTACAAAATTTATTTTGGAAAAAAATTAATTGTTTAAGGAAATTTTATGCCATAAAATCACAAAGTTCCTTAATTGATATTAAAGGTAACATTTCGTGTAACACATAAAACACAATATATGCAACATATGCATGCTACAATTGACACATGAAATGCATATATGTTACAATGAAATCTGATTATGCTTGATGATGAACATGATCAAGTCTTTATTAAGTGCTTAACACCTAGGGTGTGACAGCTCCTCCCCCCTTACAAAAATCTCGTCCTGAGATTTAAGATACATCTAAAGCCTTGGGTTAAGTAATGGAAAAGGAAACGTGTCAAACACATAACCAAGTAAGGTTTTCATAAAACAACGAGGAAAGTTTACTATATTACATCAACTTTCACAGGAGAGGTTAGAACTATAGAGGAGTTAGCAACCTAGATAGAGGCAAGGAAATCTGGATAATTCTCCATTAGATAATCCTTTGATTGCCATGTAGCTTCGTCTTCTGAATATTTGTTTCACTGAACCTTATAAAACTTGATTGTTCTCCTTCGAGTAACTCGATCTTTCTGATCCGAAACCCTAACAGGATATTCAGCATAAGTCAGATCTGGTTCAAGTTCTATTCCTTCAATCTCCATAGCCTGCTCAGGAACTCACAGACACTTCTTCAACTGAGATACGTGAAACACATTATGAATAGCAGAAAGAGGATCTAGTAATTTAAGGCGATAAGCTACTGGTCAACATCATTCCAAGATTTGGAAAGAACCAATATAGCGAGGTGCTAATTTACCTCTGACCCCAAATCGGTTAACTCCTTTCATTGGTGACACTCTCAAATAAACATGATCACCAACTTTAAACACTAAGGGTCGACGCCTTTTGTCGGCATAACTCTTTTGACGAGATTGTGCTACTTTCAGACAATCTTGTATAAGTTGAACTTTTTCTTCAACGTCTTTGACTTAATCCACTCCAAAGAAGCATCTTTCACCAGGTTCTGACCAATTCAATGGAGTTCTGCACCTTCGACCATACAATGCTTCAAAAGGTCTTAATGCTTTCTTGATAACTGTTGTTGTAGGAGAATTCGGCTAAAGGTAAACACTCATCCCACTTAGTTGAATAAGTGAGAACACAGGATCTCAACATGTCCTCCAGAATCTGATTGACTCTTTCAATCTATCCTGTCGTCTGAGCATGATAGGCTGAACTACGGATAAGTTTGGTACCCAAAGACTTATGCAATTGTTCCTAGAATTTGGAGACAAACTATGAACCTCTATCAGAAATAATAGTTTTGGGTACCCCATGAAGACTCAGGATACGATCGATATACAGCTTGGCATATTCGAGAGCTGGGTATCTCATTTTCACTAACAGATAGTGAGCTAACTTTGTGTGACGATCCACAATGACCCAAATAGAATCAAAACCTTTCGATGTTATGGGTAATCCAACAATAAAATCCATACTGATATCCTCCCATTTCCAAGAAGGAATAGGCAAAGGCTATAGGGGTCCAACAGATTTTAGATGGACAGCTTTCACTCGTTGACAAGTATCACACTTGGCTACATACCGAGCAATCTCTACCTTCATCTTAGTCCACTAAAATCTCTGTTTCAGATCCTGATACATCTTGTTGCTTTCTGGATGAATGGAGAACCTAGACAAATGAGCTTCATCGAGGATCTATTGATGTAACTCATGAACTTTTGGCACTACTAGACGATGCTTGAACCATAGAACACCTTCAGCATCAATTCGAAAACATGAACCCTTTCCTGCCACCACTCTTCTTTTAATAAAAGCTATCCCAGTATTTTCACGTTGAGCAGCAACAACTTGCTCTTGGATGGTGGAATTAACAGCAATATTAGTTAAGTTCCCATGGTGAATGATTTCTAAATTTAGTTTCTCCATCTCTTGACACAAAGTCCTATCCAACGGTCTTGCTGTGACACAATTGCAATGAGATTTGCGACTGAGAGCATCGGCAACAACATTAGCTTTGACAGGATGATAATGAACTTCTAAATCATAGTCCTTGATCAACTCCAATCATGTTCTCTATCGCATATTCAATTCAGTCTGGGTAAAGATATATTTCAAGCTCTTATGATCAGAATAAATATAACATGTATTGCCCAACAAATAGTGACGCTAGATTTTAAGTGCATGAACAACAACATCTAACTCTAAATCATGAGTAGGGTAGTGCTCTTCATGATGCTTGAGTTGTCTAGAAGCATAAGCAATAACTCGACCTTCTTGCATTAGTACACACCCAATACCAGTACCGGATGTGTCATAATAGACATCAAACGGTTTCTCAATATCCGGTTGAGCTAGAATAGGAGCAGTGGTCAATACCTTCTTCAAAGTTTGAAAAGCTTTCTCACATTCAGGTGACCAAACAAATTTGACATGATTCTTTAGCAGCTTAGTGATTGGTTTGGATATTTTGGAAAAATCTGGAATGAAATGACGATAATATCCCACCATTCCAAGGAAACTATGAACTTGATGGACAGTGGTTGGTGGTTTCCAATCAAGGATATCTCTCACCTTGCTAGGGTCAATAGAAACACCCTCGACTGACAAGATATGACTAAGAAATGTCAATTTATCAAGCCAGAACTCACATTTACTAAACTTGGCATATAGCTGGTGTTCTCTCAAGTGACTTAGAACAACACATAGATGTTCTGCATGTTCTTTCTTGGTTTTGGAGTAGACAAGAATATCATTAATGAACACAACAACAAATTTATCAAGCTCAGGCATGAACATGGAGTTCATGAGATACATAAAGTGAGCTGGAGCATTGGTTAGACCAAAGGACTATTGACAGTCACTAACATCAATTATAAACCATCAACATAACCTGCATTTATACTTAATTCCATCACCAAACATAGGTATAGGGGTTTAAACTAATGAATTCCATGAGCTTTGGTGAATATGTGACTACAGGAGGATTTATCCAGAAAACAGCTCCTGGGACCACTGTCATACACTCCAAATAAGCAAACCGACGACAACAAGTGATTCAACCCACAAAAACTGTGAAAGACAACTCTAGAAGGTTCTAGAATACACCACGCCGAAGCTTGGGCCAAACGGCCATGAAAGTGGGCCGGCCAGCCCAAGCCCTAGGCCAGTCGGCCTGCTCCGGAGTACGTTTGCCCTGCGCCGCCTCGTATGCATTTCCAACATCTACACCATTAATTTAAGGCGATTTTAGGTCGGTTTATCCAACGGTAGTCGGGAGAGTTGACGCGGATCGATGACTTGGCAATTCCTTGCCCCCTACTCCTCCTAGACTCCTTGCCCCTTACTCCTCCTAGATTCCTTGCCCTCTACTCCACCTCTAGCCTATATATACCAGCCCCTACCCCCCCTCCCTCATTAGATCCTAAAATCCTAATTCATATCCATCTCATTCGGGATCGAGGCATACAACAAGAGAGATATCTCCACAACACTTTCAAGATGTAGAATTAGATTAGTTAAGTTGAGAGTTACGGAGAGTCGAGCTACGCTCAGGTTCTGGAGAAATCTTTGGAGGTCTAGTATATCTTTGTATCTTACCTTTGCAAGACTTATGCTTTAGATACAATTATCTTCTCTATTTACTTTTATGCTTTCATGTGTGTGGTTAGTATAGTTATCATACCTTAGCATGGGATCTCCGCTCGCATCGAGTGCTCTGGTTATTATATGTGATTAGAGTAGTAATTAATAGTGTAGACATGGTGTCTAGACTATGAGTTACATGAGATTGCACCCAATCCTACGGATAGTTGTGGTAGCCCCAGGTGGTGACAGTCCTGATGGCCGACGTAGTCCACCCCGTTCGGGTTGGTGTTTGTAGGACCATAGTTGGAGCTTCCTAGTCCCTTTCACATCCCTTTATGTGGCTAGTGTTCTGATGTCCCAAAGTACCTTTGTGTACGATTGCTATATCTACCCATGTTTCAGTTACCTTTTATTCTAAACTAGAATAGAACCAAAGTAATAGAGAAGTATTTAGGAACCTTGAATTCACCCGTTGTCCTCTCAATCTAGCTAAGCTACTCCTTTATTTTACCATGGAATTCTCTTATGTGGGTGTCATATTTCATAACCCTTATCATCTATCACTTATCCCTACTTTAATCTAGTTGGTAAACTAGTTAGTAGATACATGATGGTGATCTATCAAGTTCTTTAACCATTGCTTCCCTGTGGATAAATACAATACTCCCGGGTGAAAGCTATAACGGTATCCATGCGCTTGCGGAATTTTCTGTGTGCGTTAAAAGATACCAACAACCTTTTTAGCGCCGTTGCCGGTGAATCAATTGGCGTAAAGATTTTGATATTGACCTTGATGTCTGCTAATTTAGTGTACCACTAGCTTTTGTGGGATTACCCTTGTTCTGTTAAATTGTGGAATAGACAGGACAATAGACGCCGTTTTGACCTTCTGGCAAACTTCCACAAGAAAAGAAGAAAAACATTGAAGAACCCAGGGTGCCTGAACAGTCATGATTCATCAACACTAGAACCCTGACATCTCATAGGTTTGTATATATATATTATTCTGACCATGTGTAAATTGGAGAAAAGGTCGTCGTCACAAGAATCACATCTCAAATGATGAACAAAGATGCTGCACTACTCACAAATTCCATCTTGTGAGTCATGGTAAGTATGATCAAGAAAGGTGAGATAGTCTTGCTCATGGACTTTAAACTGGATGAGCAATTACCTTTTTAATTCTTGCACTCCACTGCATGTTTACTTTGAATAATCCATGCATCAACTCCGTTTAGTTTATGTTTTCTCATATCAAATCCACAACATGTTTAGTTCCTTGCATGCATCCATATCCCTTGCATTTAAAAGAAAGAAATCCTCATCGTGATCATGCTCTTTCATCTCTATTTGAGTAAATCTCTAAAATGATTTCATGCTACTTTTGTCTGTCATAGTATGCTTTGGTTTGGAAGTACTATACATACTTCCATTGGCTTTTAAATTAAGCGTGGTGCTTAGGTTAAAATGCCTTCCTTAATCAAAATTAGACATGGAGTCTAGTTTGGTTATTGAGCTAAAAAATGCTTGTGTAGACACTAGTTATTTTTGTTGGACTAACCCCTACAGGAAATTCTCAAATTTAATTTGGAAAAGTCTCAAGATGAACCCACACCGGAGATGAATCAAGGCATGCGATGAACTCCAACAACTCTACGCAAAAAGAAGACACAGCTCATTTTTCGTCAAAGGAATAACTATGAGTATCAAAATTCATTCACTTTGTCTTTTGCTGAAAGGTACCTTTGCCTTGAACCATGCTTGAATGTAGCAAACAAATAAAATTTGTTATCAAACATGATAAACAAAATCTATGCTAAATAGTTGAAAAAACACCTTTTCATTGGCATAGATAAAAATCACACAAATTATGGACAACAACCCGTATTTCAAACTTGTTGTATTCCCTCGGGTATGTGTCCATTAACATTTTGCAGGAAAGAATGAATCTACACTGTGCCTGTCCATGGTTCGGTATGAACCTGCCAAACTACCACTTCGGCTATGGAACAAAGAGAAATGAGACGAGTGCCACAAAAAGGATCTACAATAGAAGCACTCACTCATAGGAAGTGGATGAACAAATCAATAGGCCACAAGTAATGTCGAAGGCAACCTAGCATTTCTAGGACTTAAGCTAGGAGGCTGATGAGAAGCTGGGTGCAACTCACCTCATACCAGCTAATCTGATGTCTGCTTTCATCACCTTTGAAGATACCATCTCGCCCGTCGTCAACAAGGACAAGACATCAAGATGCCACTATATCATGGCGGACATTCTCGTGCTATCAGACATCATCAATCAATGGTTCACTGCCGACTATATCTCATGAGACCATGAACAACCATGATTGCAAGATGACGTCCTTAAGTCATTGGAGATGAAGCTTTCATGCAAGTACCAATGAGGTTCCTTCCTCGACCATCAAGATGGTTGGTGTCTCACTAACAAAGAAAGAAGAATAACTCTCTGCCATGCACTGGATGACAAAGACAAGCAAGGAGGAACTTGAGTTTGCATCTCCAATGAACCCCAACTCGTCAATCAAGAATCAACAAAAATCAAGAAAGGTTGACGGGAGAAGAGGATGCAATTGTCCGTATCCTCAGGATCAAATGGTGCAAAGAAAAGCTAAATGCAAGGGAGAGGTCCTGCTCAATGGACCTAAAAACCATGAGTCCTCGATGACAGTGTCGAGTTGCATAAAGTCCACGAGTGGGGGAGGAAGGCTGAATTTTCCATAGTTGATACTACCCTACTCTTCTTCTTCCCATGCTCCCGTCGCTCTGGCACGCTAGTTTGCAATCCCTCTACTCAATATTGCTTTGTTTCTATAAGTTTGAATATGTTTACAAATTTCATACTTGAAAATCAAACTTATGATGTAAAGTAAAATCAAACTTTGCGAGAAGAAGCTTTTGTGACAATTAAGGCACATTATTTAAAAATATGGGACAAATGTTCTATGCTAATTAAAATGTATTCTGACATAGCATAGAAGATGACCTTTAGCTCTATAACAACACTATCCTTGTTTCAAATTATTTGTACATCCCTTCGGGTATGTGTTGTCCACTAATCTTTTGTAGGAATGAAACAATGAATGGAGCAGAAGGTCCAAATAAAATGCCAAGATCCACAAAAGAAAAGACAAAAGGATGGCTTGATAAGAGGATAAGAAAGGAGTGTGACATAGGAGACAAGATGCAAGGTTAATCAAGCAAAGAAAGTTTCAAGCAAAAGGAAAAGACCATCACAAGTCATCTACCCTTCGTCACATGGTGTCATCACGCTCCAATGATGAAGGTAACATCTTAAGGTAAGTGATCATTATTTAAAAAGCTTTCCTTTGATCTTGCTATTCACATAAATAAAGAAACAAACATGTTTGAGTTACAACTTTGCTTGATTCAATCTGATTAACTCAACATGTCTTGTTCCTTAAGCTTGTTCGTAGCACCACTTTCTTGATCTCATAGTCGTAACCAATTGAGCTAAAATGTTATATATCTTATCTTTGGAAGATGATAGTCATAATCGAGTAAAGTTTGATACATTATGTTAAGATGGACAATCCTTTCATAGGTTAAGCAACTCCACTCTTTTTGACAAATGTATTCAAACGTCACAATCATCCTTTAGATCTTATCACCCATGTTGAAAGAATGAACAATGCACATAACATCAATCTTATCATGATTCAATGTACCTAAGGCTAGAGAAGTATAAATAAGTTTTGGTTTGGTTGGTGTTTTTCCACCAATAGAGCCCATGCACTTGATCTCTACCTTGTCTTTATGAGCAGAAAACACTTTGAGTAAAGTGTGGGGGAGTCGATCCCCCAAATTCTACAAGTGGAAGTTCTGAATCGACAATAGGCTCACAACCATTGATGAGAGGACAGCTACTAGACAAGGTACGTTACATAATCATGTACAACCCAAGGTAAGCATGGTACATGAGATGGCCAGTCTCCAGCAACAACAACATCAGCAAAATCAAAATTGGGAGGCTCTGTTCCAGCACCTCCACATCCGGCCACCTCGTTGAGCAACCACGACAACAACCAGCTTGGGGGAAAAGGCATCTCCGTGTATCTAGATAAGTATTTCTTTTCCTTTATTATTCTTAGCTTGCTTTATATATATTAAAAAAAAGATGAATAACTAAAAATGAAATAAAAAGTTATCTTTATAGGAATATATATAGGTATTATGTGTGATCTAAAAATAAAAACAAATAAAGAGGGTGTGTCCAGTTTGCTTTAATTTATTGAATAAAATAAAAATGACTCTAAATATAATCTCTTAAAATGGAAATGATGAATAGTTGCTATGTTGTAATTCCTTTAAAGTACCTAGTTTTCAGCCTTGAATTCTCCCGAGTTTTGGATAAGATTGTTTTGATATAAGGATTTACTCTGAACCTGAAACTTGTGGGTAGCAAATGTTTGATCTAAGTCTAGGTAGTTGATGGATATGATATGAGAAGGTCTGAGATACTATTTATCCTGTTCCAAGTGACACTTAAGTTTTGGAGATTTCATTTGAAAAACATAAAAATGCTGCATGATGAGTTCTTGTATGACAAAGCTTGAATTCCCACAAGAGCCATACATATTATTTAGGCTAGGAAAACTTCCACATATATGAAACTTGCTTTTGCATTGAGTTTTATCAAGCTTTGTTGACCCTTTTGAGAGGTTTGTCATGCTCTTAAAATCGAGATCACAAGTTTTATCAAGCTTTGTTGACCCTTATGAGAGGTTTGTCATGCTCTTAAAATCATGATCACATACACTCCACCCATATATGCATTACTCCTACACTAGGGTAGGCACAAAAACATGTCATTCCATTTAGATCCACCCCAAAATGTTCTACTCCTACACTAGGAGTGAACACAAAAACATGTTTGTGAGATTTTTAATCCACCAAATTAATGCTCCAAGTTCTTTAAGCTATCTCTCAAAGTTTTGTTGCAGAAAAAGAGACATGGGGCTATGCAAAAGTTATTCATGAAAAAAAATAAGAAAAAAGAGTTGAGAAAAAAATGGACAAGTGTTCGAGATATTGAAAACAATAGGTACTTAGATGCCCGCCTGAAAAAAGAAAAGAGAAAAAGAGAGATGAATAAGATAGCCCATGTTCTCTCACAAAAATATTCCCAAGTTTCAAGAGAGAGATATGCTTTCAAGGAGCAAAGTAGAATTAGGTTAGCCACCACATATATCCACCTCATATATCCACACATATGTACATCTTGATTTGATTGTATGACTCAACTCTCTTTGGATCCGTTGTTGGACTTTATAATATATGCATTGCAAGTATGCCTGAGCTTTCTCCCTACCTATGAACTCCACATAAGCCTTAGAGGTAGGAAGAGAAAAAGGCATAACAACTTTATTGCCTTGGTGAGGATCCACAAATACCACCTATTTTGAGAGACTTGAGAGTGTCATACAATGGAATCTCTAAGTTTTATTTTGAAAACCTATAAAAACTCTGGAACAATGGTTGAACAAAGAACTTGAGACATAGTGCTTGACTTGATCATTCTGTCTTTCAATTACTCAAGACCCAAGTGAAGGCTAAGAAGCCCAATAGTTGAAGGTAATACAGGTAAGTTTTGAAGTTAGATCAGTTTATTCTAATCCAGAGGAGAATTTTTTATTGAACACATGTGTACTTTTGAGGCATGAAAACATTGTAGCAACTCCTGATGCATTGCTGGGTTTAGCTTTGCTCAGGGACGAGCAAAGGTTAAGCTTGGGGGAACTTGTTGACGGTCACTAACATCAATTATAAACCGTCAAAATAACCTGCATTTATACTTAATTCCATCACCAAATATAGGTATAGGGGTTTGAACTAATGAATTCCACGAGCTTTGGTGAATATGTGACTGCAAGAGGATTTATCCAGAAAACAGCTCCTAGGACCACTGTCATACACTCCAAACAAGCAAACCAATGACAACAAGTGATTCAACCCACGAAAACTATGAAAGACAACTCTAGAAGGTTCTAGAAGACACCACGCCGAAGCTCGGGCCAAACAACCATGAAACTAGGCCGGTCGGCCCAAGCCCTAGGCCGACTGGCCTGCTCCGGAGTCCGTTTGCCCTCCGCTGCCTCGTATGCATTTCCAAGATCTACACCGTTAATTTAATGCGATTTTAGGTCAGTTTATCCAACGGTGGTCGGGAGAGTTGACGCGGATCGATGACTTGGCAATTCCTTGCCCCCTACTCCTCCTAGACTCCTTGCCCCTTACTCCTCCTAGATTCCTTGCCCCCTATTCCACCTTTGGCCTATATATACCATCCCCTATCCCCTCCCTCATTAGATCCTAAAACCCTACTTCATATCCATCTCATTCGGGATGGAGGCATACAACAAGCGAGATGTCTCCACAACACTTTCAAGATGTAGAATTAGATTAGTTAAGTTGAGAGTTAGGGAGAGTCGAGCTATGCTCAGGTTCTAGAGAAATCTTTGGAGGTCTAGTATATCTTTGTATCTTACCTTTGCAAGACTTATGCTTTAGATACAATTATCTTCTCTATTTACTTTTATGCTTTAATGTGTGTGGTTAGTATAGTTATCATACCTTGGCATGGGATCTCCGCTCGCATCGAGTGCTCTAGTTATTATATGTGATTAGAGTAGTAATTAATAGTATAGACATGGTGTCTAGACTATGAGTTACATGAGATTGCACCCAACCCTACGGATAGTTGTAGCCCCAGGTGGTGATAGCCCTAATGGCCAACGTAGTCCAGCACGTTCGGGTTAGTGTTTGTAGGACCATAGTCGGAGCTTCCTAGTCCCTTTCTCATCCCTTTCTGTGGCTAGTGTTCCGATGTCCCAAAGTACCTTGGTGTATGATCACTATATCTACCCATGTTTCAGTTACCTTCTAGTCTAAACTAGAATAGAACCAAAGTAATATAGAAGTATTTAGGACCCTTGAATTCACTCATTGTCCTCTCAATCTAGCTAAGCTACTCCTTTATGTTACCATGGAATTTTGTTATGTGTGTGTCATATTTCATAACCCTTATCATCTATCAGTTATCCCTACTTTAATCTAGTTGGTATACTAGTTAGTAGATACATGATGGTGATCTATCTAGTACTTTAACCATTGCTTCCCTGTGGATAAATATGATACTCTGGAATACTCCTAGGTGAAAGCTATAACGGTATCTGTGCACTTGTGAAATTTTCTGTGTGCGTTAAAAAATACCAACAATAACAAGATATTCAAAAAGACCATACCGAGTGGTGAAAGCAGTCTTAGGAATATCCTCAGGTTGGATTTTAATTTGATGGTACCTAGATCTGAGATCAATTTTGGACAACACTTTAGCTCCCACAAGTTGATCAAAGAGTAGATCGATGCGAGGAAGAGGGTACTTATTTTTTATAGTTACTTCATTGAGTGGACGGTAATCAACACATAGCCTCAAAGTTTGGTCCTTCTTTTTCATAAATATAGCAGGACATCCCCACGGAGAGGAACTAGGCCTAATGAATCCTTTCTCAAGTAGTTCTTGCAACTGAGTTTTAAGCTCTGCTAACTCCTTCGGTGGCATTCTATATGCTCTTCTAGATATGGGAGCAGTACTAGGTTTTGACTCAATTACAAACTCCACATCTCTATCTGGAGGTAAACCAAACAATTCATCTGGAAACACATCTAGAAATTCCCTCACTACCGGAATATCTTTCACTTCCTTCATAGTAGTTCCATAAAATCTCTCATCTGCCCTCTTAGGAGTAGGTAGTTGAATAAGCAACTTAGAATTACTATCAAAGGAGTTCAACTGTATAGTTCTATGTAGAGCATCAATGACAGCTCCACGCTGGTACAACCAATTCATGCCTAGATCACATCTATATCCTGACCCTTAAGAACAAGCAGATTGGTAGGAAAGGTATGCCCAACAAGATCTATAGGTACTTGATATACCATTTCCTTGGTAACCAGTCGTCCACCAGGAGACTGTACACATAAACTGTTCTCCACAGCCTCTATTGGTAATTGATGCTTCATGACAAATGCTCTATTGATGAATGTATGTGATGCACCAAAATCAAACAATATAACAGCAGGTTGTTTGGCAACAGAAAACATACCCATCATCATGGGTTCACCTTTAGGAATTGCCCTAGCCTGAATATAATGGACTCGGCCTGACTTTGGACCAGGTCCCTTTTTCTGAGCATTCTGTTGATTATTCTATTGCTGATTCATTAGCGGCCGTGGAGCATTGGCCTGCTTGGGCAGAGGACAATCTCTAGAAAAGTGCCCAATCTTACCACAGCTGTAGCATGGGTAGTTATGATTCGGTGGGTTATTGGGATGAACACTAGTGGTATTTGGCTGACGTGGGTAAGAGAGGCAGCAGGTCTGACAAATGACTGTTGTTGGCTTTGCTGCTGAGGTGGACGATAAGGAGGATGATAGATAGGTTAGTAGGCAACCCTCTGACGCTGACTAGTGTTGCTAGAGGATATCATTGAAACTTTCTTCCTCTTCTTAACCTCCTTGTGCTGATGATTCTTTTCCTCAGTACTGATGGCAATACTAACAAGGTCATTAAAGGTGGTAGTAGTGCATATAGTCAACATAGTTTGAAGCTTGCTATTGAGACCACGCATAAAACCACTTCTTCTTTGCCTCAGTGTTGACATGTTCTAAAGCATACTGCGATAAATAATTGAACTTCCCCACATACTCCATAACACTCTTTCCTCCTTGCTGTAGTTTCAGAAACTCCTTGAGCTTCATCTCCATAATGCCGTCCGGGATATGATGTTCCCGAAAAGCACCACGGAACTCCACCCAAGGAACCTGATACCCCTCTGGCTGCGTAGCAAGGTAGCTTGCCCAACAGGTGCCAGCAGGGCCCTAGAGTTGTTGTGCAGAAAACAAGGTCTTCTGGTTCTCATTAAAACGAATAAGCCCAAACTTTTGCTCTATAGTTCTGATCTAGTCATCCGCTTCAAGTGGCTCATTTGCCTTAGTGAAGATGGGCGGTTGAGTTTTTAGAAAGTCGACATAGGTATTGTTGCCTTTAGGATCACGATGACCTTGCAGACCAGGTTCCATATTCTGAACCATAGCCAGAAGGATACGAGTATTGTCAGCACTCGCATCGATTAGGTGAGCAATGGCTTTAGTCAAGGTTGGTGCGGGAGGAGGAGGAGGTGGATTTGGCATGTTGTCGCCACCCTGTGAAGTGTTAGGAATATCGGTATTGACAGAATGGGTCCCCGTCATTCTGTAAGATCAAGAACCATAATCATCCACCAGATTTCCACAGGGAGATGAGAACATCATAGATTGGCAAAGAAAGGTAGCATGAATAGGTTTGATGGTATACTCAACCCAAACTTTCTATAACCGGGGAGGTATGCAATGTATTATTAATGACATGATGCATGAATGATTCCTACGTTTGATAGAACGACCTCACCAAAAGCAAAACGATAAGAACATATATGATGGCACATACATACGGGTCACTTTTACTATTATAAGGTCGCTCAACACTCTCTTACTCGCAAGTTAGTGTACCTACAGAAAATCGTTGCATCACAGCCCACCCCAACATACATCACCACTTAATATACAAGTGGCGCCCATGCAAATAACACTGCATGGACAACGCTGCATACGTGACTAGCACATATTCACTTTATGTACCTTCGCTTTATGGGACATGCATGGGTAAACACACCCCGGCTGTGCGACCATGACCATTATCGCATGGTAGATGCTTACACTCTATATGTTGCCATATAGAATGTCCTCAAGTAGGCCAGTTCTTGGGGGAATCGTCCAGATTCACATCACTGGCAAGAGGGCTACATCTCCACATCATGCAGCCGATGCCTGGAATCACTTCTCCGGAGGGAGGACTACATCTCCACATCATGCAACCGATGTTACTGACCTTCTTACCTTAGCGTAGTAGGTGCATCGTTACAAAATAGTAAGTTTGAAATGTAAATAACACATAATGTAAACCCATCCCATACATAATTGTATTGAGTTAGTTTACATAGGTGCCATCATTTACATAACCTTTCACACACAAACTCATAATTTAATATAGATTGCTAACACACTCCATTTACACATAGGGTGATATGAAACATGCTATCCCCATTCTGACATAACTCCTAAGCATAAGGTGAGTCAGAAGCAATATTTTCATCAATGTTGAAAACCATTTTTTGTTATATGCTTTTGAAGTTTTTCAAAAGTAATACTAGCAATAATCTCTATAATAATGCTCTGGTACTAGCTGTGGCAGAACCACCCAAGTTATGATGATTCACACGCACTTACCATTGTCATAAAGACTTCTGACCATTATGCGTGGGACTCACACAACTTCAGTAGTCTGTCGGGTGTCCTCGGGGATCTTGAATCATCCACTTTTCACATCCGATCAGGATCATTACAAAAGACATTGCAGTATTACAATAGTTGATACGAATATATTACATCAGAGTTAAAAGAGCGGAAGTATTACAAACCATAAGTTTACAAACCATTCATTTAAGTTTAATAAACCAAGTTTTGTCTTCTCAACGAAGTAGGGGAGCATGACTAACACAACCTTATTCATTATATAAAGGTATCATCCTGCCTAAGGATGAGAGTACATCACATCTACTGTTGGCTATCATCTTCTAGAACCGACATACAATAGGGGCAAAAGCCTATCTGTCGTTGGGGTTCACCTGCAACAAGGGTTAACAAACCCTGAGTACTGAATTGTAGTCCGCAAGACTTACCCATTGAAAATAACAAACTCCAAGGATATGCAGGCTTAAGGAAAAGTCTAAAGCAAGAGTAACTTTTGCAGAAGAGCTTACTAAAGTGGATCCTTACTTTTAGTGTTTTAGCTTCGTATTAAGTTATCATTGGTATCCAGTTTGCACCTTGATCTAATTCAATCACTTCATTAAATATCTCATCTCATCTTATATTATATCCACAAGTAACTATGTTCCATTAATTAACTACATGCAGAGCAGTGATCAAGTTTCTCACTATCCGGGAGAGATGGCGATTCGAATCAATGTACATCCAGCTGGAGTACACCTTAACAAGCATGACATATGCAGGTCTCGGACCTACATATATCAACCATTCCCTCGGATCCTCTAAAACATGAACGGGTTTGCGCCACCCGAGAGCATAGTACTCCACCGCCCTACCATATTCTAGTAGGGAGGGTACACGCTACTCCCGCCATCTCTCCACTCCTAGTGCGTGGTTGTCCTTTAACATAATGGAATATCCAAGGTACTTAGGCTTATCGAGGGCATGCAGTTAAGTACTTTCAATCTTGATCAGCAAGTCTACAATCGAAACGGTCCTTAATCGACATAGGCGGAGCACTACATTGAGACTCCATTCTCAATGTAAGCTAACCCACCGGATCTCGTTTTAAACCTCATCATTATCATGGTATTCTCACAACTCGTGAGCAGAGCCGAGAAGAACAAAGATAAAATCTATTTCTCGCGAACGGTAAAACCATCGCTCGACTTCTATCAGAGTCTAAGCATTACTAAGCATCAGAGATTTCGACCTAAACATACTAGTGTGGTGACAAGGAAGATAACTGAAATTTCAAGGTCATCATGCAACAATTGGTATACAACCAATTCCTATATCACTTAATGCACATATTATAAGACTCGAATTATAACAACATTTGTAAACAACAAGGAAGGGTTTGTATGCTCCAGGGCTTGCCTTGGTTAGTAGAGGTGTTAGGTTCTCCTAGCAAACCACAAATATCGAAACCAACCTCCACAGGTGGATTCTCTTCCTCTGGAACTTGATCAACGGTCACCTCCTCGCTTTCGGTCACTACACGTGATAAAAGATGCACTCTTGACATGATGACATGCAATAGAAATGATGTATAAAAGATGTATGTAGGTGCATGGATGAATTCAAACAAGATTAACAAACTTGAGTACAACTTTCCTTCCCATTAAAGTTAAGTTAATTACTCACAAAACAATATTAGTATTATTATTAACAAATTGATTATGATCACAACCAACAACTAAATAATTTGCCAAGGAACATTAGAGGTGTTTGTGTTCCAAGGTATACAATTAACCCTTAAACAAATTCAAATCATTTCATGATTTTCCCTAATCATTTTAGCATTTATTAATTAATAATTAAAGCATGCAAATTAAGTGGATATTTAAAAATTATCAAAACAACACCAAACTTTTTGTGGAGCTATGTAATTGCACATAACATTTACACAAAAGGCTTCATGATTAAAATATTATTATTTTAACCTCTAAAAATCATGGAACAAGCATTTATTAATTAAAAGAGCAAATTTTTAGACATCTAAAAATTATTGATTTTCATCATTTCATATTTTTCCTACATAGATCACATCATAACAAAGCTACACAAAAAATTTGATAATTTTATCACACTTCTAAAATTTATTATGAATTATACAAGAGACTGCATATTTATTTATTTTTAGAAAATCGAAAAGGAATAAAAATTCATTTTACACGCGCGCACAGTCAGCCACAGTAGCTGACAGGCGGGACCCCCGGCCAGCCCACAGTGCCACCGCGCTGACCGCAGCGACCGGCCAGTTGACCGGCGATATCTTGCCGACGGCGGCAAGTGCACCAACACGATCCCCTTGACCAGGCGCACCTATCCCGAGGCAAAAACGGGCGGCTACAGTAAGACGGCGAGCACGACGGCGGCCATGGCTGCTCGGCGGAACTTCGGCGCGGCGGAGGCGGACAACCGGCGATGGGGTCTACACCAGCGGCTTCCCCGTGCTCAAGCGAACACGACTATGGAGCTAATCGAGCAAGTTAAGGCCGGCAACGAGCTCGTCCACAGCCATGGTGGCATGGCGGAGCAGAGCGCGGCGGCGTGATAGCGGACCGGCCACTACAGCCTGGTAGCGTCTAAACTAAGGGCGCGGTTAGCACCAAGAGCTCATCGCGAAGCTGTTGCGCCTGCAGGATGCGACGGAGATGAGACGGAGGTGCACGGCCGTCAGTGATGGCAGACGCGTCGGCGTGAACTGGCGGTCGGGACGGCGTTACGTTGCGCCATGCATGGTAGAGTCAAAATGAAAGAGCCTATCATGGCCATGGCATCATGTCAGACTCAAGATGAAAGACGGGAGGGCGTAAGGTGCTCTGGATAAGCCTGACCACGGCGACGCACGGTGGATGGCGGCGGCGGGAAACGATCGCGCGGGCGATTCCGGCAGCAGGAGCTGGATTGGGTGGTTCAGGGAGGTGTGCAAGGGTGCAGCGGAGCTACGCGTGGAAGCAATTGTGCAGTGGACGAGCGGTGGCGGAGAATTTGGCCAGCGAAGCAAAGCTCGACGGCGGCGACGGAAGGGGAAGAAAGTGGAGACGGTGGCCGGCGCAGGCATTTTATAGGCGTGGGCGACGTCACGGCTTCTCCAGCGCCTTCGCGAGCTCGGCCACGTAGGCATCCGCGCGGGAAACGCCGCGAAGGCGCGGACAAGCGGCGGGCGGTGACCGGCCGGCGAAGCAGGCAGGTAGACAGCCCCGCTGCACTGTAGCAGTATGATAGCTCGTTTTCTCCCTCCATTTTCTCCAATTTCTAAATGTAAACTAGATTAGATCCGAAAACAAAAGTTGTTCATCTACATGAGATCTCCAACATTGATTTAATAAGCTATCCCAAAATATTGATGGTTAGAAAGATTTTGAATTCCAAAGAGAGGCACTTTGAAACTTGAAAACAGAATTTCAGTTAAGTGTTTGAAATGTTGTTTTAGTTAGCAACTTTGGGATTTTCTTAGTGAACAACCATCTATCATACACTTCAACCAAATACACATTATGAGAGGTCAAGTATCACACCAATCAATGAAACAAAGTTTGCATCACTTTTATTTATAAAAATTGATTTTATAATTACCCAAATTTTGAACATTAAAATTGATATTCAAAGACTTGAGCACAAAGGCTAAGTTAGAAAATCAGTTTTAAATCCAACCTTTGAGCTCCAATTTAAATATGTTTAGCTTGGAAACATCATCACAAGTTGATTCTATAAGAAAGTACTCACTTTGTACTACAAATTTTATTTTGGAAAAATTTTAATTGTTTAAGGAAATTTTATGCCATAAAATCACAAAGTTCCTTAATTGATATTAAAGGTAACATTTCATGCAACACATAAAACACAATATATGCAACATATGCATGCTACAATTGACACATGAAATGCTTATATGTTACAATGATTTCTGATTATGCTTGATGATGAACATGATCAAGTTTTTATTAAGTGCTTAACACCTAGGGTGTTACAGCCCATTACATGGGTTGGCATATGTTAGACCCAGTTTGGCCTAGTAAAATGAGCATTGGGCTTCGAAATCCTCTTCTTGGTTGCCTGCTGCTCTCCAGCGCCTTCCTGCCTTCTGCTTCCCGCCTGTCTTCACCTCTTAAGAAACAGCTTGCTGACGGATCTCCAATGGTTGTCTCATGACATTATGCCCTCCTCTAGAACTGGCTTGTCCCCAAGCCGGAGCCCTGGGAAACTATTGGCGAAGAGCGGCCTCATCCTCCCATGTAGACAGTGGAATGGGAAGATGAGACCACTGGATCAAGACTTGGGGTACCATAACCTCTCTATCTTGGTGAAGACCGCAATCCAGGACACGACACAGGTACCTGAAGCTAAAATGATGGGTCAGGCAATTCAGAACTTAATTTGCAGGAGGATGGCAGTGCCTTTTCCAGTTGGGACACATGAAAAACATGGTGACTTCCACATGTTGCAAGCAGTGCTAACATATAGGCCACTGATCCAATTCTGTCACTGATAGTGAATGGACCGAAGTAGCGAAATGAGAGCTTGCTAGATGATGTGTTGGCCAGTGAAGTTTGCACGTAAGGTTGCAGCTTGAAATCGGTGGTGTTTAGGTGTCAGGAGCCAGCGTTGAAAAGTTTTTGTAGTAGTTCTAGGTCTCCCTGTTGTCTGAGGATGAAGTCCAATATGGTAGAGCGGACTTCATATATTCTCAGTGCACTACACGAAAACGCCTCTTTGCCGACTGCTTGCCCCGGTCGGCAAAGGCATAAACCCAGTCGGCAAAGGCTTTGCCGACCGCAAAGCCACGTGGCAGTCGGCAAAGAGCAATCGGCAAAGCCTGGGTCGGCAAAAGCGGATTTGCCGACGCGCCACGTGGCACATCGGCAAATCCTTTGCCAATCGCCACGCCATGATCGGCATAGCGACGTGGCGCCGTCGATACTGACGGCGAGCTTTGCCGATTGATTTGGTTCCTCGGCAATCGGCAAAGAATTATTTTTCAAAAATTGTTTGCCGATCGCCGCCATTTCGGCAATCGGCAAAGAAAGAAATTTTTTTTTTGAAATGTTATTGGATTTTTTTTTTGCCTTTCGCGCCGGAGTTGCATGCGATGGCAAAGATTCTTCTGAGTTTTGCCCAGCTTTTGCCGATTCGTAAACAATCGGCAAAAGCTGGATTTTTTTTTTTGCCGATCGCTTTCGGAGTTGCAATCGGCAAAGATTCTTCTGAGTTTTTGCCCGACTTTTGCCGATCATAAGCAATCGGCAAAGTCGGAATTTTTTTTCTTTTGTTTTCTATTTTCTCGCATCAAAACCTCAGTAAAATCACAAATTATAATCCAATTTCACCGAAGCACCGGTAGCACCATTTATATCACAATTTCATCACATTTGTCGCCAACATCACCACATATATCACAATAACGCACAACATCACATATATGTCACAATAACAACCACACAAGTGCATTACAACCATCACATGAAGTCCAACACGCCGAACACCACAAGTCGACGTCCATCACACTGAAGTTCAACATAACAAGTCTAGGTCCATAACGAAGAAAAGAAATACATGACAACAACTTCGACGACACGGTGGATACATGATAACAGAATCGACAAGTACCTAGCTCGTCGCGCCGTCCCGGTCTCGTCGTCCGCTCCACCCCAGAGCCCCTGTGGTTTGCCCACGGAAACCCCTTGGACCAAATCGAGGGCGCTGCGGCATCATCGCCACCCTCCGCGCCGTGACGCCACGAAGTACGTCGGAGGAGGGCCACGCGGAGGTGGATACGGTGGATAGGGTGCGGTGGTGGATACGACATCATCGATGGCCGGGACCTCCAGGAGACGGGTTCGAACTCCGCCGACCTGTACTGCACGCATGTTAAACGCCAAGTGATGTCATTAGTATCCGCAGCATGGACGCACAAGTTAAAGCAAGAGTCAATATACTCACGGGGTCCCTCCAGAGCGGCGAGGAGCGAGCACAGTGAAAAAACTCGGAGGAGGAGGCGGTGGAGCGAACATTGGAAGAGGAGGCGGTGTAGACGCCCGAGCGTCTGCATGGACTGGAAGAAGCGGCCATGTTCTCGCATATGAGTGTTGTAGTGTCTGCTGCGAGCTTTCTTTGGTAAGCCATCTGTTGCGCCATCATCTGCGCGTGCAACGTGGCGAAGCTTCTCAGTATAGTACGCCTGTGTGAAGGTCTCCACATGTGATCCGCTTGTTTCGAAACTTGACGACATCTCGACATGTGTCGTGTTTTAGCCACCCGACGCCGCCACTTGCTCGAAACTTTCTCAAATTTTTACCACAGCCTCCGCATGCGATGACAAGACACGTCGTCAAGTTTCGTCATTTTCGGACTCCGTTTCGATTTTATAAAATTTAAAAAACACTTTTCGCAGCGTGGTGGCTCGGCGTGTTCCGACACCAACAACGCCGAAATTTCACGCGAGGCCCGCAGACACGGCCTCAACATGCTCCAAACATCATGAATATCATTTTTTGAATGGTCGGATTCCATTATTTCATGTACCTGCAGTTCAAATCGAGTCACGGAAAAATCAAAAGAAAGAAAAAATCTACGGAATATAGCAAAATAAATCAAAATGATCCCAAACTTGGAATATATCATGTACTTACTGTATCAAGGCAACACAAAAAAGCGGGATCGAAAAAAAAAAAATAAAAATTCTTTGCCGATCGCCGGGGAGGATGGCGATTAGCAAAGCTCTGCGCTTTGCCGATGGCCGACGGAGTGGCGATCGGCAAAGGTGACGTGTGGATGGCGTCAACCATGGCTGCCTTTGCCGATCGCAATTCTTTGCCAACGCCGCACGGCGATCGGCAAATCCATGGTTTTGCACCGCGATCGGCAAAAAGTCGAGCGATCAACAAATCTGCTTTGCCGATCGCAGAAATTCCAGTTGGCAAAGGGACCTCTTTGCCGAGTGTCGAAAAAAAACAGTTGGCAAAGAAAATTGCAGTCGGCAAAGAGCCAGTTTCCTGTAGTGGTGGTGTGGTGGAGCCTTGATGCCATATTTCCTTATTAGCGTATGTGTGTCCACTAATCATATCATGACCCCAACAGGTCATCTCGGTCAAAATTTTACATTTTCTTCTTGTTTTTTCTCCACCTAGCTTGTACTTTTTTGTAACTTAGCAAGCATACATATCGATCAGTCTTGGTCACTGGGCCACTGGGCCGGGGACATTTGAGTTGTAAATATTTACACGCCAAATTAATTCACATTATTCAACCCCGTGCAATTCATCTACTCGCTGTCGCGCTGATTTGTCATGTAGTATAAGAAATTCCCATTGCGAAGACCAGCAAGTCAACTCCACGTCCATTAACCAGCACACATCCAAAGCTGCAGGTGCCGTGTATACTTTCTTCTGTAATAAATATGACGTGCTCTTCTCTCATAGTTGAT
The DNA here is from genome assembly GCA_904845875.1 of Miscanthus lutarioriparius. Lineage (NCBI taxonomy): Eukaryota > Viridiplantae > Streptophyta > Magnoliopsida > Poales > Poaceae > Miscanthus > Miscanthus lutarioriparius. The sequence continues at coordinate 26,274,108 of CAJGYO010000010.1, forward strand.
CTTTGTTTAAATAGTTCTTGCTCAAGTACCATGCTTGTACAAATCTATACTATAAAGGAGCGAACGAATTGGAAATAACTTTTACCCGAAAATTTCTTACCCACCTAATATCTGGACCGTTGATGGATTAATCTCAATTAATCTAATGGTTTCTGTTAATCTAAAAGTGGGCCCGTAATAATCTTACGTGTAAGATCTTACGTCTTCTCTCTTCTGAGGCCGTGCTCCCCACGCATTTTTTTGTCACCGAGAGATTGTTTACCCGCCCGCGTGTACCCACGGTGGTTACTTCCTTCCTGATCGCTGTTTCCTTCTCCATGCCGCTCACGCTCCCGGCCTCCGATGCACTCCCCCTCCGCGGCATCGCGCCCCATCTCCCACCGGTCAGCGCCTGCGTGGATGCGTCTGCCCTCCTCCTCTCGCCCCCGCGTGCTGCCGTGGCCTCGCGACCCCTAGCCGATGACGTTCCCGACAACCTCTTTCCCTTTACCTCTCCATCTGCATCTCCCCTCCAAATCCTTCTGCATAGCCTCGACGATGGCGGCGGCGTTATCCCATGGCACTAGGAGACCAAAGGCCTGAAGGAAGAAGACGCACCCTCCATGATGCCCTCCTGCGCGGCTTCTGTGTGGTACGCCATCAGGGCCTCCGCGTCTGGCATGGCGGCAGAGGCCTCAGCCGCATCCACGCCAAAGAAGGTGCCCCGGCCCTGGCCACCCCGCAAGGTAACAACGCTCACTCCCACTGGCCGCTGCCATCGTCTCCTCGGCATCCGATCCGGCGAATCCAGTGACTCCGTGACGCACTCCAAACCGGCAGCCTACTCGACCCTTGACAGCCTCCTACACCCGTTGATTGAAGGTTTGTTTTTCAAACACTATGGCCTAAAAATATGTCTCATTGCAAACATGGGACTCGAAACATCGGTCGTTTGCAGATTTGACACTAGACCTACGTTCATAGACACAGATGGACCCACTTGTCATCCACTCAAGTGTCATCATAATCAAGGAGTCAATCTTTCGAGTGTCATTTTTGGAATTTTTTCGTCTCAACGAATTTTGATTTGATATATATGCATGATTTGCTTTGGGTTGTGGGGAGAATGTTTCTCTCTTATCTTTTTCCTTCTTTTTATACAACACTGCTCATTCCTTGTATTCTAAATGTGAAAACCAATGCACTCGAAAGAACCTTCAACCACTACTATTCCTGAATCACACCAAATGGTATGTTATTTAGGCATTAAGTTTCAGGCATGATTTATTGATTTTCATTGTATGCACTGTTCGAT